>CM025792.1:92063418-92663418 GCA_014635995.1 Sarcophaga peregrina | reverse complement strand
TGCCAACCTAAAGACTGTTCTAAAATGTATATTTTTTTCCTTTCTTAGGGAAAAAATTCCATAAGATTCCTTAAATAACAATACAAGTGTGACATCCATTTTTTTTCTTCATGACGAGTATACTCGACATAAGGCAAAAAGTGTTTATTTCGCTCTGACGAATATGCTCGAGGTAAACAGTTAAAGGGTTAAAAATCAAAGTAGAAAGGTGACGGAGAAAAATTCAAGTAGAACAAGCATTTCCTTTAATACATACACAATTGGTTATTACAATCCTTCAGCCAGGATTATGACGTAGTTTCTCATACCACTGATGTTGCGTGTGTTAAATGTATACACGAGTGGCGAAACCTACAATTTAAGGCAGAGATCAGCAATAAATCGTTTTTTCGCAACTCATAAGTACTCATGAGATTTTGATTATAAGTGAAAATCTTCTGATTCATTTGTATTCACTACAACATTGATTTATAAGTACAGGTTGCAAGGAGTATGAGTACAATGTTGATAGCAGCCTCGCAATATTCAAAATATGTTTGATCCATACGCCTATTCATTTAGATTTATAAGTTTAGAAAAATCCTTATAATACTTATAAATGAATTCAAGTGATTCGAATCTCTCATCAAAATTTGCAGTCTTAGTTGTTGTTGGATTTACAAAATAAGAAAAAAGAGAAACCGAAGACCGCAAGCAAAGCACATACACAACATTTTTGTGAGTATTGTGGTGTTCGTACGCGAATCATACATACTTTGGGATTCTTGCAAATGCTGAGTAAAGAGGGTAGAAATCAGGCATATTTTTAAGTATGAGCACGATGAGTACTTCAATTTTTAAATATGAGTAGTATGAGTATTTCAAACTTTAAATATGAGTAGTATGATTATGATGGTAAAATAAGTATGAATGCGTATAAGTATCTGCAATTATAAGTATGATTCGAATCTTCTTATCTTTTTGAATACTCTTTGCTGCAGTCTGGTTTAAAAACAACTCCGAACGCTAGATGAGAGACAATTTTATTTATTCTTAGTGTTTTGCTAGAAATCTGCTGAGAGGAAGTCGGCGAAGAAATATTGCTCGTATTTCTTGTTGTTGGAGGTGTCTAACCTGGCGTTTGAATCGTGACCTAAGCCAACACAGTATTTACTAGACTGCGAAGATTTCATTTCCTGTAATACAGACGAAAATATTCTTTGAAGTCCTACAAAGCACTTAAGGTATCTCCAGGTCAAAAATCGGGTACTTAATAATTATAACTCGGACTTATTGCAGGATTTCATATTTGTATTCTAAAGAAATATGGGGGTTAAAAGTCCTTTACGATTCTCAAGTCATAATAAACTAGCTGTTAGGTTAGGTTAGGTCGTAGTGGTAGCTCTGATATCACAAAGCTCACTTGAGCACGCATGGCGGCCCGTTGTGATGCCACAGGTGAAACGCAGTCCCTGTACTAACCAAGTTCCGCCAAATCAAGGAAAGGAAGAAGTTGATCAGCTCAAGGGCTGCACAACAAAAGCACGACTACTCCGCACTGGGAAACCAGCCAGAAAATTTGATGAACGAATCTATATCCTTGATATCGATAGATGATAGCTCCGTTAAGCTAACAAGGAAAGGGGAGCCAAATAACCTATATCTACACCTAGGAAGAGACGGGCACTGCCAAAGAAAGTGAATAACGCTTTCCTCTTCCTCAGTGGATCTGCATCCATAGCAGAAGTCGTTAAAAGGGAGCCTCATTCTCTCGGCGTGCCTACCCATGATGCAATGACCCGTAAGCACGGCCACTACAGTCGAGATGACATCACGACCGAGACCAAGTAATCGGTTGGTACGCCTTCCATCCATCCTGGGCCAGGTAAGTCTAGCGGAGGACTCCTCATTGACCCAGGATAGGTTGGCGTCCCGAAGGAACCTCCGCGCAATGGTCAACTTGACCGAGGCAAGTGGCATACCCATCTCAACAGAAGAGGATTCCGGAAGAAGCGCACCAGCTCTGGCGAGCTCGTCGGCCCTACAGTTTCCCGGAATATCACTGTGCCCGGGGACCCACACCAGAGAGACACCGGTGAAGCGCCCCGAGACTAGGTCGAGACAGCGGCGACATTCCCCAACGAAGCTTCTGGAATATATCAGCCATGAAGTTGAGGTTTCAAGATTATAACTGTTCTTCTTCGTAATCATAGTACATATAGGGTATTACACACATTTTTTGCTCATTTTTTTGTAGACTTTTTCGCACACACACACACACACATAATCATAGTAGATGATATGGATATGGTGGTGGCGTATAATTAATTTTATTTGTACATGCAACAGAAGGTGTCTTGTATAAAATTGAGTGTTTTTTGTTGGGGTTTTTTTTTTTGAAATTGTTAAAAATGCCTTAAGCTTACTCATCAGCACCTTAAACAGAAATAAAAATAAAAAAAATAAATTCAAAATAAAAAAAATAAAAAACAAATAAATTTTATTGCAAGTTAAGCCGAGCCAAGCCAAGCCACACTATAAAATGATTAAAGATTTATTGTAGTCAGGCTTGTACACAGGCTTTAAATGATCATGTGCGTGTTGTAGCTGGAAAGTAACAACAACGAGAGAGATAGAGAGAAAAAAACAAAAACAGCAAAATAACATGAATGTTTAACGATTTTCTGATTTGTTTGAAATGATGAATGCAAATAATTTTTCAAATCGTTACAAAGATTTACATTTAAATTACATGAAATAAAAACGCATAGAAACACTAATCATACGTTGTATTGTGGCACTGGACAGTCAGACGGACAGACAGTATTTGGCTGTCTGTCTTTCGTTTTGTTTAACTGTCATTCAAACATTTTCGTTTTCGTTTTTTTTTTTGGTTTGGTTTTACTCTTGTAAAAATGATTAAAGACTTGCTTAAGCCTGAATTAAGATTTAAAGCCAATGATTAAAATTAAATTAACCACGAGAAAAACATTTTCTTTTTTCTTCTTTGTTTTTGTTGTTTTTTCTCAACATTATTTAAGCATGTAAAGAAATTTGTCTATTTCAGTTGGTCGTTAAGCTCAGCACTTGCCTTGTTTAAAATGGGAGACAATTGTTAAGGCCAACAATGGTTGTGATTTTAAAATTTTAAACTACAGCCAGTAAATCTTTTGGACAACTCCACAATAAACACTCTCTGCTGTGTATGTATGTAAGTCGTTTTTTGCCATACCCCCACCGTTTATCATAGCAATACTTTAAGGTACCCATTACGTCTTTAACTAATATGGTACCGCAATTAAACAGTTGCCTTAAATGCCTCAATTGCCTCAGTTTGCCACTGACTTCATAGCCAAAGACATTCAACTTTTTAAACACTGTTTCATTGCAGTGTTCAGCTCATTCATTCCTGTAAAGCATGCATGTTGAATGCAGCCAAAAGTGTAATACTCGATACAATACAATGCGATATGGTTTCCGTTTTTTTCTTTTTTGTCATACAGAGGGAGAAAAAATTGCTATAAATTTACCAAAAATAAATACACGAGGGCTGCTATTTATATTTAGGACAACGACATCTCATCTTATGGGATTCATTTGCCTTTCGTTTCCCATATATTTTTGGTAACTCATATGGAGATTTGGTTATTTTGTGAAAACATTTTTGTAAAGAAGGCCTCGAGATGCCAAAAAACTAGCATCAACAACATATCAATCATAGGAATCCAAGGTAGCGCCACATTGAATGCCAAAAGAATTGGACAATGAAAAAATTTCCTCAGCAACTCACTTAAAACAAAACCCAATTCATTTTTAGTGAAAGGATTGCTTCCTGTCATTCCAGGACCTGCAACAGTAGATCATTGACCATCGGCATGCCCTGGAAATCCCTTTGGCTATATCCTTAGTTTAGGTTAGATTTGAGGACGTGTGCTTGGCATTGGGATCAGCGTTACCGTTGAGCGACTAAAGTCGCAATTTGATACTTTTTCAGCGACCTCACCACTTTTTGTGCCCCCGTACTAAAATGAACTAAATCTGACACTTTTGAAAATTGTTCACCCTTTTTTCCCCTTTTTTAAAAAGTATTTTTTCTAGACTATAGACTAGATTATATACTAGACTGTAGACTAGATAAAACAGATTACACTATAGACTAGACTATAGATTAGACTATGGACTAGATTATATACTAGACTAAGACTAGATTATATACTAGACTGTAGACTAAATAAAATAAATTAGACTATGGACTAGACTATATACTAGGCTATAGACTAGACTATATACTAGACTATAGATTAGACTATATAGACTATATACTAGACTATAGACTAGAGTATAGACTAGACTATATACTAGAAATGTTGCCCCTTTTTACTGCCAAAATACACTTTTTCTTAAAAAATCCCCTTTTTGTGCGACTTCTTAAAAATTTCCAGCGGTAACGCTGATTGGGATAAATGCAATACGTACCCAAAGATCAAAATGTTCTATTGTAAATACATCCAGGGGATAGTGAAGGAGATAGAGAAATTGGAAAGGATAGGAAAAAGGGGATAAACAAACAGAGGAAAAACAGATGTAGCACAAACACACAAGAGAATGCGTCTGCAACCTTGAAGCCCTGGCACTCCTTAACCATTTCAACCTAATTATGAATCTATGGGAAGTCGTTATATCGGCTCTCACAAAAAAATCCCAACCACCAACATCAACCTACTAAGGGCTGTAGAGTTGCAGAGGAGGTGATGATCGGTGGTTTCCAACTCCCCCTCGTCGCAACATACACCGCAATAGTTCGGCTGGGATTTGTTCCGGTTCCTTACCAGCGATCTAATCACGCAGTGCCCTACAATGAAACCAATAACTAACCTCAGATTAAGGAAGTTCTTTCGAGACGCCAAACTATCCTAGGTTAACGAAGAGTCCTGCTCCAATGCTAGAGTAACCTGGCTATTGATAGATAGAAGACGTACCAAACAGTTTCTTGGGCTTGGTCCTGACATCATCTTAATTACATACTTGCAGACCATCGTGTTATGCGTAGATACGCTGAACGGATGCGGCTCAGATTTAACGACTTCTACCGCGGGTTTAGATCGGCTAAGGAAGAGGAGACTGTTATCCACTTTCTTTGTCAGTGTCCATCTCTTGCTAGGTGTAGATATAGGTTATTTGGCTCTCCATTTCTTGTTAGCTTGACGGAGCTATCATCTATTGATGTCAAGGATATATGGAGCTTCGTTTATCAAACTTTTTGGCTAGTTTTCCAGCATAAGGTAATCGTGCTTTTGATGTGCAGCCCTTATACTGACCAACTTCTACCTCTTCCCTGATTTTAGTAGAACTTGGTCAGTACAGAGACTGCGTTCACCCGTAGCATTACAACGGGCCGCTATGGGTGCTCAAGTGAGATTTGATATTAGAGCTACCACTCCGATTTAAAATCTAGTCTCAGATTGGCCTTTTCTTAGCCCAGCAGCTAACCTGTTCCATTCTCCAATCAATTCATCCATTGACCCATCCAGTGATGAGGTCGTAGAGGTGGCAGATTGGGCGACCAAAGCG
Organism: Sarcophaga peregrina; assembly: GCA_014635995.1. Lineage (NCBI taxonomy): Eukaryota > Metazoa > Arthropoda > Insecta > Diptera > Sarcophagidae > Sarcophaga > Sarcophaga peregrina. The sequence continues at coordinate 92,657,868 of CM025792.1, read as the reverse complement.
AAAGCGATTTGATAGCTTTCAGAAAGTGAAGGTAATCGATGAAGAAATATTTTCAAAGAGAGACCATTGGAGTACGCTCTCATTAGATTCATTTCGTGTGGTCGGTTGTTAACAGAAGATTGTATGGCGATTGTATCTGTTCCTGAAATTGCAAAAGCATTTTACGTAAATGATAACAAGCTAGAATTCACTGTGATCGGTATTAGGCGTCTATTTAAATTGAAAAATTTACCATAAGACTTACTATGGATCAAATGTTATAAAACATACACACACATATTTGGCCATTACAACCCTTCAGTCAGGATTACGGCCTACCTTCTCACACTACTCATGTTGTCTGCGTTAATTTTATAAATGAGTGGCGGGACCTACAGTTTAACCTCGACTCCGAACGATAGATTTTTGAGAAATTTTTGATGGCAGGCGTATTTACTCTCAGAGTTTTTGCTGGAACTCTGCTGAGAGGCAATCGCCGAAGAAATACTTTTTTTCATATTTCGTTTTGATGCCTGACCAGGGATATGAATCCGGGTTTTACGTGTGATAAGCTAACACACTACCTACTAAACTATGACGACTTTTCTAAACTAGAAATTGAGTATCAAGACCAAAAACTTACTACAATTGACCGCGGAAAATTAATTTCCAATAAAAACAACAATTGTTTTCCAAAAAATTTTGCCCAAAATACAAATCAAAGTCCACGTACATATATGCCATGCAACATAAACTCTGGCTAGCCATCAGGCTAGCTTCACTAACTATTGACTTTATTTAGCCAAAGGCAGTAGCAATAAAAGTAGTGGCACTGTATAGTTTGCAGCATTGGCATGCATGTAGTATTTGCCTTATCGCTTGCTGCTCGCTGTGCGCTGTGCTCTGTACTCTGTGCTTTCAGTTGCATTGTGTTTAAAAATGTTAAAATTGTCTGGTATGTTGTGGCATTGTCAACAGTGAAAAATTACAATGAATTAATTAATTGTCAGTTTACAACAATTACAAACGGCAGCAATTTTTCGACACTCTTGTAATGGTAAATATTTTTTTTTTCTATTTTTCGTTCGTACGGTCATACGTTTGCTTTTCTCGATTTTATTATGAGGAACTCGCCAACAACTCGTACAACATGTGCAAATTTTAAGATGAAGATAAACTATAAATGTAAAGGAGATTCTTATAAAAATGGAAAAAAGAAAAAGAGAAAAAAATTAAAACAAAAATTTTTTCTTTAAAAGGCTACAGTCATTAAGACTAAAAATAAATTTCATTTAAAGCCTTTTAACTATTGCTGGGAATGGCACAGACGAATGGAATGGCTGACTGCAAATATAACAACTAAATAAACGGTAGGCATACGTACATAAGTTACATAAATTTTCGTCAAGTAAATGTTTATCAAATTAATCTCAACACTAAACGTAATAAAAGGTTTTTGTACTTTTCCTTTAGTTATAGTTTAGCTTTTTCCTTCATCTTAAATGACAACACTTGCAAAAGTATAATTAAGCTTTTAGCCGAATGACAGTAAATTTTAAATTGAAAAATTATGGCCAAGTCTGTGTTTAGGATTTTCTTGGAAATTATAGAGTAAAAGTATTGCAAATATTGATAAGAAATGTATTTATAGGGAAAAAAAACTACTTAGAATACACATATAGTCGTATGACCCTTGAAAACTTTGAGATCTCATAACTAAAAACACACGTTTTCGGCTTAGAATGTCGTAGAACGGAGGCGTCGATATGTTGTTTGCTTTTAAGGTGACTGCTTTCAGTATCAACAGTAATTGTATCTAAAAAATTATAGTGAGTACTGATTCGATTCTCATTTGAAGCTTTAATCTGCTAAACAATAATTAGCATACGGCCCTATTAACTCAGCTTGTTATAATCACAATACAATTTGTAATCAGATTTCAATTCTGATCACATTTCTAACAAAGCCAATTAGATGATTACATACAGCCAAAGAAAAAAGTCTACATACACCGCCTTATGTAGGTTTTTTTCCTGGTGTTTTTTTTTTATCAAGTTAAAATTAAGACCCTTTGAAGACAAAAATCAATATAAAAAATCTAGAAATTATTAGAAAAAATAAAAACAAAACAAAAAAAATTATCGAGTAAAAAGTCTACATACAACATACATACATACATAATTGGCCATTACAACCCTTCAGTCAGGATTACGACCTAGCTTCTCACACCATTTATGTTGTGTGCGTTAATTTTATACATGAGTGGCGGGAACTACAGTTTAAAGTCGACTCCGAACGACAGATTTTTGAGAAGCTTTTCATGGCAATTTTTACTCTACATATAACGCTGTACGTAAATTTTTTTCTCTTACTGTTAGGCTCAATTTAAATCCACCAAAGTGGGTACCGAAAACCGGACAAAAGAACTAAAATTCATTAAAAATGTCTGGGATTCTTTGTCACTAAAGGTTATCAAGTTGTTCTTATGAGGTGGAGTGATGTAGTCCTGGCAGTGCTTAACTATAAGCCGGAATCAGTCAGGTTCGAATCTGATTGAATGCAAAAAAATGTCATTATGCTTATTGGATTTTCAATAACCTCCCTTTAATAACACTACACTCTCTCCCCCAGAATAAAAGATATTTCGCAGGGTCACCTCTTTTGAAAATTCTAGTTTTCAGTTCCTTACTGCTAAACTTAAAACAACAAACGACAATAATAAAGAGTCCGCCAAATAACTTTTTTTTTTGAAAAATGCTTAAAAAAAAAGAACTTCTGAATATTTTCTCAAATTTCTTTTTTTATTTGAAAGTACAATCCTTCCGATTAATAATGAAAAATAATTTCATTCAAATGGCTGCCTTAGCTGGCCATGCAGTAGCCTACACGATATGTACAATTTTTAAGCACATTATCGATTGTGTGCAGCTGCATTACCCTTTAAAGTATCAATTGTCTCTGGCTTGTCGGCGTAACACTTATCTTTGACGGAACCCCACAAATAATATTCCAACCGTGTCAAATCGCAGCTCGGGGGCTGATAATGCGATCTTCAAAAACATGGCGCAAAACATTGAGTGTAGCTTCGGCTGTGTGGCACGTAGCGCTGTCCTGTTGAAAGCAAATGTTGCCAATATCCTCCTTTTCAATTTTTATGAATAAAAATTCGTTCAACATGGCCCGATAACGATTGCCATTGACTGTAACGGCCACTTCTTGCTTATTTTCGAAGAAAATGGCCCAATTATGCCTCTGGACCAAAATCCGCACCAGACAGTGACTTGTTTTGGGTGCATCGGCTTTTTAATGTATGCGTGCGGGTTTTCTGTGCCGCAAATGCGACTATTTTGCTTGTTTACATCCCTGGCAAGACCAAAATGAGCTTCATCAGAAAAGCTGATTTTTTTTTGCCAAAATCTGAATCTTCTGTAAGGCCCACTTAGCGAAGCGAAAACGCATTGGGTGGTCAATATTCGTTCAGCGGAAGGATAAAATTAATTATCTGTCAAATCAGACATGAGCTAAGTGTTACCATTCACGAAATAAGCACTAAATTAAAAAAATGTTAGATGGCGGACCCTATATTATAGAAGGACTTTTTTTCTAAGCATTTTTCTGGAATCTATCATAACCTGCTCAGCAAGAAGAGATTGGTTAATGAAACTGCCACAGAACAATTAGAAATAATAAAGCAATTGGACAAAATGCAACAGACCTTTGGCTCTAATAGAACGAAAACAAATATTCTTAAATAAAGTCTTATGGATATTATTCATCTCTTAAAAATTGGTTAGAAACGAGTGTTATCCCAGGTACCAAAGGCTTTTGTTCACATTCTTATTAAAAACACTTCAGTGAACATCGATTTGAGTCAAAGGAATATAGTCAATAATTTAAAAGTCGGGAAAAAATCGTTCTACTACTTAATTTTATACCGAAGACAACTTCAAAGGTTGGTCCAATTTAGTATTCTCATACTCATGTAGAAAGTTCTACAGCGGCTATATACAGGAATATTAATCATTCGTACCCTCATGAAGAATATAATCTCCGTAGTTGATCAAAATTTATTCAAATTATGCGAACTTATCGTTTTTAAGTGCTTAAGTGGCTTGCCATCCCCAATAGTCCCAAGGAACTTGATACCTTGATCATCATCATATAAAGTTTCTCAAGATGATCCGAGAGCTTTAAAAGTCGAGCTATCATTCGAAAGTAAACGACGGTCATTAGATAAATACCACAAACCGTATTACAAAAAGATTTTAATCGAACAATTTTCTGAACCTTCCCGTACATAGTTGTTCACTACAATCCTTTAGTCAGGATTACGACCTAGCTTCTCATACCACTTATGTTGTGTGCGTTAATTTTATACATGAGCAGCGGGTCCTACGGTTTTAAAGTCGACTCCGAACGACAGATTTGAGAAGCTTTTCATGGCAGTTTTATTTACTCTCAGAGTTTTTGCCAACAATCTGCTGAGAGGAAGTCGTCGAAGAAATATTTTCATATTTTCGTTTTAATGTCTGACCTGGGGTTTGAACTCGGGCCATATGTCTAATATGCCGACACACTACCTACTAAACCACGTCAACTTCTGAACCTTCCATAAAGATATTAAGACTATGCCATATAAAGTTAATCTCCTTTTTTAATCTGTGCTTGCTTTTTCATGTCACATTAACTTCTTGAAACTTTGATACTTTCGTCTTCAAAATACTCAGACGGGACATTAAACCCCTTCAGTTTGGATTACAATCTAGCTTCTTTCCAGAGTTTAAAAGTTATATGTATATAACAAATTAATACTCTAATTATTTTATTATAATAATAAGTACGTATTTATTGCAAATATTATATGTTAAGAAGTGTAAACAAATACTTTCCTGCATACATTTATAATGTATATAGGATAAGTAGAAGGTTTATTACATATTTGTTTCATACCAATTTTATGTTATATGTTGGATCATTCATGTTTGATATTACCTATTTACTCATTTCTATTTGTCTACATTTTTATTAAATTTTCTTTCTTCTTACTAAAAATGATAATTGTACCGTTATAAATAATATTGTTGTTAAAAACAAAACAAAGCATGCACAATCATGATCGATCATGCTTTTCTTAATGCGTAGTTTAAAAAAAGATATTTATAGAACATGAATTGCAGACGTACAGTCATTATAAACTTAGAAGTCTAAGGTAGAACCTTTACTTTATAAAAACACTTAAAAACATTTACATATGTATATTTAAAAACTTATTATTAAAAGAATTAAAAGAATTAATGTTAAATAAAATTAAATTTAAAGAAAAAGAAAATTTTAAAATCCATTTTTTTCATTTTATTAAACCTACGATAAAACTGGCGCAGTCGGTAGGATACCCGGGTATCCTTGTATAAGTGAAAATTATATAATAAAGGATACTGAATATTTTAATGTTCAAACGGGTATTCCTATAATATTAAGATTCATTGAACAATTGTGAAAAATTTAAACACAAAATTAAAGAACAATTAGAACACTCAGTTAAGAAATAAAAAAAAGTAATAACATACATACATATGTATTATATAAAAGCCACAAACTTAAAATCAGTGAATTATTAGAAAGATGTGAGTGAAAACCTAATAAAATTTTGAAGACATAAAAAAATAACTATAATACTTAATCGACTAAAACTATATTCACATTAATAAATTGATTTGATTTGACTATATTAATGAACAGTATTTTAATACAACAAAAATTAAATAAACATAAAGTGCATATGTAAAAAAAAAACTAATTTTCGGAAAATAACTGAGACAAAAAGATTCAAAATAACGAAAAATACAGGAAAATTTAATGGCCGCATTTAAGTAACTTCAAGCATTATTTTTGGAACAACATATGGAAACTCTCATTGGAACGCATATTATAAGTATAGCATTATATCATTTAAATTTTGAAATATAAATATTTTCTTTATTAATTTTACATATATGTACACATAATTATTGTATACCCAATAAACTTCTTGTTAGGTTAGAAATTAAATATAAAAAAAAAATATATTATAATCTACTTGTTATATACAGTTACAAAAATTATACAAAACTTTTTTGTAAACTATATAAGAATATATATATATTCTTCAATAATTAATATTTATTCAACATAGTACATACAAACATTAAGAATTCATTTTTGTTAATTAAAAAAAAAAAAAGAGGAAGAAAGAAAAATTTAAATATTTTTTTTTTATAACCAAAATCATTTAAAACGAAAAATTGTGCGTAAAAAAAAAGAGTAATTTTTTATATATATATATGTAACGGTAATATATTGAAAAATAAGTTTAAAAGAGAGAGAAATAATTAAAAATGGCACGTGTTGAAAATTCTCCACGTTCATTGGATCCATTTGGATTCTTTGAGAGGTTACCAGAATTTTCTGGGGACAAAAATGAGTTGTATTCATTCATTTCACTCGTTGATAGAGTAAACCCGCTTCTTAGTCAATATGACGAAGTTTCACAACTTTTATTTTTTGATCTTATTAAAAGCAAACTCAAGGGTAAGGCTTGTGAAATAGTTGAAATAAATTTTCATGTAGAGTCTTGGGAAGGAGTAAAGCAGATTTTGATCAATAATTTTGGGGAAAAGAATAGTACAGAGGAACTATATGACAAGCTTAGGTCAGTAGTATTTAGAACAAATGTTATTGACTTTTATAATGAAATAAAAGACAAACTTCGCAGCCTGAATAATAGGACTCGAATAGATTTAGGAAATAACCTGAATGGTGAACAGATAGTCGTAAATAACATGAGAACAGCTCTAAATATTTTTAAGTCAAAAATGCCGGAACCCATGAAAACGGTTTTAGCATGTAGGAATCCCGACAGCCTTGAGAATGCAATGGATATTCTTTTTTCTTCGGGATACGCTTATTATGGCATTGAATATAGTATTAATAATTTTAGAAAAGTTGATAGATCGAACAATGGAAATAATCCTAAGACCCATATGAATCTAAATGGCAATTATCGAGTAAATCGTAATAATAGAACAGTTCATCGCTTTAATTTAAATAGATATAATCAATTTAATCGTGAATCTAATGCACAATATAACCATGGTAATGTTAGTAGACTGGGTAATAACAACAGGTACCAATATCAATATAATAATAATGACGTAAATCGGAACATTACCCCCCACAACTATAACACTGGACAATATTTTTCAAACAACCTTTCGAACAATCAGAATCGACAACCGTTTCCAGAACCCATGGATATAAATATAGTACAAAACTCGGAAAAGGTTACTAACCCACTAGCGACTCAAGAACTTTTTAATACGGGCAATTCTATAGGAACACGAAATAATGATTCTGATTTATCGAATCAAAGCGGCGCAATACAAAATTTTCACTTTCAGGCCTCTGCGGACAATTACCTTATATAGTAATCAACTCCAAACTCAAATTTATAGTAGATACCGGAGCCACGCATTCGATAATTAACCCAGGAATATTTAACCCAGAATTTAAAATACAATCACATACTTTGACATTAAAAACTTTACAGAACAGTATAATTACCAACGTCGTCTATCAAGTCCCCATGTTCAATGAATTGGGAGACAGTAATGAGAAATTATTTTTAGTCGAATGTAAATTTCATAATGACTATGATGGAATCATAGGCAATGATGTCCTACGGAAATACAAAGCCGTTATAGATTATAATGATAACCAACTTATAATTAACAATAGAAATGTTCCACTTTTATTCTTACAAAAAAATCGAACTGTTAAATTTATTTCGACCATTGAATGTGGTTTAATCCACACTAAAGAACATTCTAACTCTGCTGGGGAAACTATTATTTTCGAAGGTGTTTACAATTTGAATAATTTTAAATTTGAGGTAGAAACCAATATTGATTGTCCAGATGTAATATATTTGACTGAACATAATTCGTGGCCAGTTTCTCCGGAAAACTACTATTTAGTGGATGATAGAACTATACAGGAAGGAGAAGATAATCGACCCTATTTAGACCAAATTAGAATAGATCATTTGAATGATGAGGAAAGACTTAATCTATTAAAGACCTTAGCACACTATAGTCAGTTGTTTTACAGGAAAAACTCAAACTTAACATTTACAAGTGCCATCAAACATCGAATAATAACCAAGGACGATATACCGGTGTTTGCTAAGATATATAGGTATCCCTATGTTCATAGAGAAGAAGTGAAAAGGCAAATACAGGAAATGTTAGATAACAAGATAATTAAACCTTCCAATTCCCCTTATTCGGCTCCAATATGGATTGTTCCTAAAAAGGAAGACGCCAGTGGAATTAGAAAATGGCGTATAGTTGTAGACTATAGGAAACTTAATGAGAAGACTGTAGACGATCGTTTCCCAATCCCGAACATCGAAGAAATCTTGGACAAACTAGGTAGGTGCATGTATTTCACCACTTTAGATTTAGCGAAAGGGTTTCATCAAGTTGAAATCGATGAAAGGGACACTCATAAAACCGCATTTTCAGTCGAGGGCGGGCATTACGAATTTTTAAGAATGCCCTTCGGATTGAAAACAGCCCCCGCAACATTTCAGAGGTTGATGAATGAAATTTTAGGCGATTTGGTCAATAAAGTATGTTTGGTATATTTAGATGATATCATTATCTATTCCTCGTCTCTTCAGGAACACATAGTTGCTTTACGTTTGGTACTTGATCGTCTTGCAAATGCAAACCTCAAAATAGAAATAGATAAGTGTGAATTTTTAAAGCGGGAAACCGAGTTCTTGGGACATATAATCACACATCAGGGCATAAAACCAAACCCAAAGAAAGTTGAATGTGTTTCCAATTATCCTTTACCGAAAACAACCAAACAAATAAAACAATTTTTGGGGCTGAGCGGCTATTATCGTAAATTTATTAAGGACTATTCTAAAATTGCTAAACCAATGACCAAATACTTGAAGAAAGATGCTAAAGTGGACTTCAAAGATCCAGAATATATCAAGAGTTTTGAAACATTAAAAACTATTCTTATAAATGACCCAATACTAGTGTACCCAAATTTTGAGAAACAATTTATTTTAAATACAGATGCGAGCAATTTTGCTCTTGGCGCCGTGTTATCTCAGGACAACCATCCTATTTCTTATGCTAGCAGAACTCTCAACGCACATGAGATCAATTATAGCATAGTGGAGAAGGAATTATTGGCAGTTGTTTGGGCAGTGAAATATTTTCGGCCATATTTATTTGGAAGAAAATTTATTATAAAAACCGACCATCAACCTTTACAGTGGTTATATTCGATAAAAGAACCGAATTCGAAATTAGTTCGCTGGCGACTACAATTAGAAGAATACGATTATGAAATTGTTTACAAACAAGGTATTAATAATGGAAATGCAGATGCACTTTCACGTTTGGAACCAGAGATAAATCTAGTTGAATATCCTAATTGTAAAATTATTCATCAAAGCAATCTTCCATTAAATGCATATCGGATTCAAATTGTTGTAGAACGGCAATCAAATTCCCTTAAAATTATTGATAAAAAAGTTTTCAGCAATAATAGGAAATTAGTAACTGCAGAGAGGTTTAACGAAAAAGATATAATATTTCTTATAAAAAATTATTTCCACCCAACTAAAGTAAATGCAATCTTTATAAAAGATGATAGTGTATATAATTTATTTAGGGAAACTGTTTATAAATACTTTAAAAATTCAGATCTGAAAATTGCACTATGTAATAAACTTCTTTATGATATAGAAAATGAAGATGATCTTCTTGAACATATTAAAAATGAACATCACAGGAATAATCACCGTGGCATAAGTGAAAATTTTCAACAGCTTAAGTCAAAAATATATCATCCTAAATTGAAGTTTAGAATTCAACAATTTATTAATAACTGTTACATATGTAACATAGAGAAATATGACAGAAAGCCAATTGCACAAATGTTTAGAATTACAGAGACTCCTGACAAGCCAAGAGAAATAATACATGTCGATGTTTTTTATAGTCTTCAGAAAACCTTGTTTCTTACATTTATTGATAAATTTTCGAAATTTGCACAGGCTATTAAAATTGAGAACAGGTCATGGGTTGAAATAAAAAGGGCTCTTACTCATTATCTGAGTATTGTAGGTGATATCAAGAAGATTGTGACTGATAATGAATTAGGTTTTAAAGCACTTCCTTTAACGGAGTTTTTGAGAGAAAGAAATATTGAAATTCATTTCATATCTAATAACAACCACAGCTCAAATGCAGATGTAGAACGTCTGCATAATACCATGAACGAACATATTCGTCTTCTTCGCCATGATCCAGAAAGGGATACAGATACAGTAGAAGCAAAAATTTACAAAGTTATAATGTTTTATAATAATTCAATTCATTCAACTACAGGCTACAAACCTGTTGATTTCAATAATGGCAATATAACCGCGGAAGATTATCCGAGGATAAAAGAACAAATGATTAGATTAAAAGAAAAAATTATATCGAAACTGAACCATAATCGAGAAGATTGTGAAGTTCAAACTGGTGAAGTTTATTTAAGGAATGAAAGAGGAGGAAAAAATCATGCTAAGTTTAGAAAGGTTAAGGTAGATCAATTAGACGATGACCATGTTATTACTCAGACAAGACATAAATACTATAAGTCACATATTAAAAGAAAAAAAAGATTTGTAATTCAATAGAAAATTGATTTTTACGAATAGATTTGAACGATAACAACTCCTTTATTAACTTAAACATACATAAAATCTTAAGAAAAAAAAGATATCGTCTTTTTTCAAGACTTATTTCTCTCTCGACCAAGTAATATAATTGTAGGTATGTAGTTTTAAATGACACTTTCAGAACAATTAAAAAGCACATAAAAGAGAAATTATCAAAATAAAAATAGAAAATAATTTTTTTTTATTAATAAAATATTAAATTTACTATAAAAAAAATAATAATAATAATTTATAAAAGTATTAATCAAAAACAAAAAAATATACTTGTAAAATAAAATAAAGAAATTTATGTACATATATGCATATACAATTTACAATATATATATTTTATAAAATAATTTATAATGTAATGAAAGAAAATGTATAATTTTGTTTCCTCTTTCCTCGGAGCGTCAATGTAACGATGGGGGAGTTATATGTATATAACAAATTAATACTCTAATTATTTTATTATAATAATAAGTACGTATTTATTGCAAATATTATATGTTAAGAAGTGTAAACAAATACTTTCCTGCATACATTTATAATGTATATAGGATAAGTAGAAGGTTTATATACATATTTGTTTCATACCAATTTTATGTTATATGTTGGATCATTCATGTTTGATATTACCTATTTACTCATTTCTATTTGTCTACATTTTTATTAAATTTTCTTTCTTCTTACTAAAAATGATAATTGTACCGTTATAAATAATATTGTTGTTAAAAACAAAACAAAGCATGCACAATCATGATCGATCATGCTTTTCTTAATGCGTAGTTTAAAAAAAGATATTTATAGAACATGAATTGCAGACGTACAGTCATTATAAACTTAGAAGTCTAAGGTAGAACCTTTACTTTATAAAAACACTTAAAAACATTTACATATGTATATTTAAAAACTTATTATTAAAAGAATTAAAAGAATTAATGTTAAATAAAATTAAATTTAAAGAAAAAGAAAATTTTAAAATCCATTTTTTTCATTTTATTAAACCTACGATAAAACTTTTAAACCGAGGCCTCATGTCTAATAAGCTAACACACTACCTATTAGGGATGCCAAATGGGATCGATTTTTTTTTTTTTTTATTTCGGGATAATTCGGGATCCAAAAATCCCGAAAAATCACAGGCAAAATCGCGATTTTTTCTTAATAATAAAAATATTTTGTTAACAAAATCATTTGTTTTCCAATTATGTACATCAGAATCATATATCATTAAAAATACAATATAAAAACAGCAAGGCAAAATGTAACAAAAAAGCGTAAATGCATTAGTTTTAAGAAAATTATTTGGATTCCAACAAAAAGATTAAAGCATCTGACATGTGATCTGATAGGCTTAATCTAATTTATTGTCAACATAACCTGCCGTTGAAAACAACTTCTCGCAATCAAAATTTATTGGATAGGTGTATGCAGCTGTGGTCTAGTGGGTAGTGTGTTGGCTTATTAGACAAAAGTCCCGGGTTCGAATCCCAGGTCAGACATCAAAACGAAAAAATATTTCTTCGGCGATTCCCTCTCAGCAGATTTCTGGCAAAAACTCTGAGAGTAAAAATTGCCATGAAAAGCTTCTCAAAAATCTGTCGTTCGGAGTCGACTTTAAACTGTAGGCCCCACCACTCATGTATAAAATTAACGCACACAACATAAGTGGTGTGAGAATCTAGGTTGTAATCCTGACTGAAGGGTTGTAATGACCAATTATGTATGTATGTATGTATGCAGCTTGTAAATATTCTCTTCTACCACCTCCTGATGTAAATAAATCTATTTCTTTCGTCAGTTGTATATCTAAATCAGTTACTCTATTAATTCGTTTTATAGGGCTTTTGCATTCTTCGATGCCATCAAATAATTCTTTATTACTGGAAGTAGGGTTTTCCTCATCTAAGATGCTATTATCGAAGTCAAGTGATATAGAATTTTTTTAAGGACCTTCTGTAGGGTCAAAATATATATGAGTTCACAATCCCGAAAATTCCGAAAAATCCCGGGACAAGTTTTTAAAATCCCGGGGTTTCGGGATTTCCCAACTGGCATCCCTACCACCTATTAAACGTTAACCATATAGTCCTTAACTAATCCCTTTCGAATTTTAATTACTTTTCTAACGAATAATTGAAATTAAAGAGAAAAATAAACGAATTTTAAGACTAATTTCTAACACTAGCATACATTTTAAATGTCACACTAATTAATACTCATAATTACCACAGACCTTTTAAGACAGAGATAGAGAGAGAGAGAAAGACCTGGAACACTTGTAACCATTTAACTTTAACAGCGATAATCGTTGAATAATGAAACACAAAACAAAATGGAAAAGAAGTACGATCATAAAATGTACCATAAATGGCCAAGTTAATACAAATATCATTGGGATATTAAATTAGAAGCCATATATAGAGTGAGTATTACAACATTCTTATCGTAACAAAGAGATGAGAAGAGATGACGGCAACGTCATCTTATTGACTCTTTTTCGTTTTATGATTTTGTTAAGCAATTGCAATTTAAACGAATATTTCGCATTTAATAAGGCATTAATAATTCCCTTGGCTTTTAACACAACATCAACAATAATAACCAACAACAAAGGCAATGAAAGAAGGCCTACATGAAACATAGAACATAAAACCTAACAATGACTCTTTGGAACTTTGGAAAACTTTTATGCAATAATGGCTTAAACTAACCATTTATGGTGCGACCAGCTATGACGACCATGGCTTAAACAATGAACAAATGTTTGGTTTTTATTTTCAAGAACACATATGACCATTCAATGAAGCAAACATCCAAACTGAACAATCAAGAAAGAACAAAACAAACAAACCCAACAGTCAGCCAACAAGTGTTTTAGAGATGACTTTTCGAAATGACGTTGGTTGGGAAAATTATTATAAACAAACGGTGGTCAAAGCCAACTGACTAACTAACTGAGTATGAGAAAGGAAGCCGATATTTCTTTGGCTTAGAATATCTAACCAAATGCATGGACATGTACGATGTTTGAGCATGAATTACAATGACCACAAATGGAAAGTAAAAGTTCGATAACATGCCGATTATTGTTGTTATTGTCTTGGCTATTATATCATCATGCCGTAGTTAGACCGGCACATGTGTTAAGACTTATTGGAATACGAAAAAAAAAACAATTGCATTACGCAAGTTTTCTTTTACAATTCTAAGCGACAAACGGATAATTTCATTAAAAAAGCAAAAGCAACAGGTTAAATGCAGGTGCGTACAAAGCCAATATTGGAAATAATAGAGTATCCCATGAGGAGAACTAAAATTTGAGCTATGATTATATGGCCAACTATAGGCCATGGAATCAAAAATTGCCTGAAACACGATATGATAAGACTAGATAGCCTATACCTTCGTACGAAAAAACTAATACTCTACAAGATGCTCATCCCACCCGTGCTACTTTATGGCGCAGAGGCATGTACCCTCTTAAGCACTGATGCAGTAGCCATGAGAGTATTCAAGAGAAAAGTCCTACGTAAGATCTTCGGTCCAGTGCGAGTTGGCGATGATTTCCGCATCCGATTCAACAGTGAGCTGTATGAGCTCCTCAACAATATAGACGTTGTGCAGCGTATTAATATCCAGCGGCTGCGTAGGCTCGGCCATGTCGTCCGTATGGAGGAGCATGTTCCAACGAGACGGGTATTTGATGCGGGGATTTGCAGAAGTCGGGCGAAGAGGACGACCTTGTATCTGTTGGAAGGACCAAATCGAGGAATCCCTGTCATCGATTGGTGTGACCAACGGAAGCAGAGGCGCCTGGAAGGATGTGTTGCGGCAGGCTGAAATCCGTTAATCGGGCTGTTATGACCAATTAAATAAATAATTAAGCTAGTCTATACCTAAACGTAGTGAACCCTCTTTTCAAAGTTTTAACTTAACTGTTGCTACTTCTCCATATACGCACATACATATACAACCCTTCAGTCAGGATTACGACCAAGTTTCTTCTCACACCACTTATGTTGTGTGCGTTAATTTTATGAATAAGTGGCGGGACCTACCTTTTAAAGTCGCCTCCGAACTGATGTTTGAGAAGCTTTTCATGGCAATTTTTATTTTAGTCCCAGAGTTTTTGCTAGAAATCTGCTGAGAGAAAGCCGCAGAAGAAATATTTTTTCATATTTCTGTTTTGATGTCTGACCTGTGGCTTGAACCATTATCTTTACATCTAATAAGCCACCACACTATCTACTAGACTACGGCGATTTGAATATGATATGATAAGACTAGGTAAACCATACCTAGACGTAGTGAACCCTCTTTTTAAAGTCTTAATTAAACTGTTGCTACTTCCGTTTTTAACTGTTTTTAAATACTCAGATGATAAGGTTGACGCTCAGGTTTTATGTTTCTAATAGTAAGAGATAGAAAAGAAGATCCAGAAATTTTTAGGTAAGGCTTCTTGGACATAAAGAAAGGCACTTAACTAGCAATAACTTATTCAGTGATACCAAGTCAATAGACCAACAATCGAGAAGATGTTGTGTTCTCACTATTGGAATTGAAAGACTCTAGACGACAAAATCTTTCCAATACAATTTCATTCAATTCATTAAATTCGGATGCAATATCGGTAGATAGGTAGGTAGAAGTGGCTGTCCCCCCGATGGAGTCGTGAGCGGACACACTTAGGCCGTGATACCACATTTTCCCATTCCCTCTTATTCCAGGAACCATTTGGAGCTTCCAATGAAGCGACTCAGACTGCCAATATCCATGCATGACAGTTCATCTAGGTCCTCCATGTAGTAGGCACCCAGGTGTCTCTTTCTCATCTGACCAAGTGCCGGGCATGTGCACAGTAGTATCGTTCTTTTCCTCATCTCCACAGCTTCTGAAGAAATCATTCGTGAGCTGCCCATGACCAATACGCCTCGCATGCGTTTCTATAATACAATGCCCCGTAATAAACTCGATAACAGCGCTGAGCCTGCTTTTTGGAGTTTAAGCAGAGTCGCCACGCGCCTCCTATTCAGCTTTGGCTAGATTTTTTGCGCCTTTCTGCCCTTATCCGAAGCTGTCCTCCTACTGTTGACAAGGTCCACGATTGCATTGTCAATTATAAGCCTACAGGTACCCAAAGGGATTCCCAATGTAGAGAATTCATCAGAGAGTTCGATGGTCGTGCCCCAACTGGCCAAATAATCCGCTCTGCAGTTGCTGAGAATATCTTTATGTCCCGGTACCCATGTGATACAAACATCATATCGATTAGCCATCTCATTGAGACATCTGCTACAGTCGTACACCGTCTTGGAGTTTATTGCACGAGAATCCAGGGCTTTGAAGGACGCCTGACTATCAGAAAGTATAGTGATCCTTCGTTTGTGAACATTTCTGTCCATAATAATTTTCACCGCAACTTGAATAGCCGACACTTTCGCCTGAAAGTCGCTGCAGTGGCCTGGTAGCCTTATAGATTTGGATATTCCGATTAATTCCGAATAGACACCAATTCTAATGGCTTCTTCCAGTTTGGTGTATATTTATACGGCATTCCCCGCATGGTGCGCCGCACCCTTTCTTCACTTCTGATCAGATTTCTGGCAAAGACTCTGAGAGTAAAAATTGCAATGAAAAAAAAAGCTTCTCAGAAATCTGTCGTTCGGAGTCGACTTTAAACTGTAGGTCCTGCCACTCATGTATAAAATTAACGCACACAGCATAAGTGGTGTGAGAAGCTAGGTAGTAATCCTGACTGAAGGGTTGTAATGGCCAATTATGTATGTATGTATAGGTATAGGTATATAGGTAATCCCGCGGCAACAGGAAGCTGTTAGTAGCATCAGTTGTAACAAATATCCTGAATATCGAAGGAAGTTTGGTATAGTAAAAGTCAGCTGCCAAAACGAACAAGTTCTGTTTTTGCATAATTAGAATACAGTCTGTAATAAATTCTAACTGATTTTGGCATTTTATATTTCCTTAAACCGTTACTCAGTATGTTACGGCTGCTTTTAAAGGTGAAAGATTTTGTATTCCATTTTATCTATTTAAGACTAGTGGCATGTGCGAAGAAACAGGAGTTGAAGTCGAAATCCGACAACGGAAATGGAGGTGGATTGGGCATGCCTTGCGAAGATCCCAAACCGCTACCACCAGAAACGCAATAGACTGGAATCCACAAGGCAGCAGCAGGAGAGGTAGGCCGAGTCACACCTGGCGTCGACGTTAGATATCGAAGTAGCCAAAGTCAACAAAACGTGGAACGACTTGAAGATCGCAGCAGCAGATAAACATGAATGGAACGAAATCCTTAAGGCCCTATGCTTCTAAGAGGAATAACAGGAACTTATATATATATACGACTTGCCAGTAGTCCACCATCTGAGAAGGTAGCAACTGGGTTAAATATTCTTAGTTTCATTAAATCCTCTTACTTCAGTTCCTGGTCAGAACTTTAGCTGGGGGCCTAAAGTAAAATACTCGAACAATATTCGAAGAAAATCTTGTTCTCAGTTAAGTTTGAATTTTCATGGCAAATTTTATTTCACGCTTAGAGTTTTTGCCAGAAATCTGCTGAGAGGAAATCGCCGTAGAAATACTTGTTTTATATTTTGTTTTGATGTCCGGCCTGGGGTTCGAACCCTGGCCTTACGTCTAATAAGCCAACACACTACCCTACTAGACAGGAATTATTTTGTTTAGAATTTTTTAGTTTTCAGGAATTTTGTTATCTCCAAACGGAATCGTTTTCTTAGACTATATGGGAATACATTCTGAAAGAACGTATTAAAGCAGACTGACGTCAATGATGCAATAGCCTTTAAGCATCTTCTGACGATGAAGTTGGCTATTTGAATACTGCGAAATTCAAATTCTATTCATATGCTATTAGACTAGAAGTTGCCGTGGTCTAGTGGGTAGTGTGTTGGCTTATTAGACGAAAGGCCCAGGTTCGAATCCCAGGTCAGATATCAAAACGAAAAATATTTCTTCGGCGACTTCCTCTCAGCAGATTTCTGGCAAAGACTCTGAGAGTAAAAATTGCCATGAAAAGCTTCTCAAAAAATCTGTCGTTCGGAGTCGACTTTAAAACTGTAGGTCCCGCCACTCATGTATAAAATTAACGCACACAACATAAGTGGTGTGAGAAGCTAGGTCGTAATCCTGACTGAAGGGTTGTAATGGCCAATTATGTATGTATGTAACCTGTATTTTGATAGACTTTCATTCCTTGTAAAAATTCTTTGCATTTCGCAAAAATTTGGTTAACTCGTCTCTGAACAATGCTCCTCTTCATGATCACAGTTTGGTTCGTTAACATACGTTTGTTTAAGCAATTGTATCACCATTTAAAATGTTTTCTTTTTTTTTTTTTGTTAAATTAATTACAAGAGCACTTAACCAAATAGAAAATCTTCACGATTAAAAAGAAAAGTCAACTCTTTTAACTTTGTTAACCGCAAATTGGTATGATCTTTGGCATTGCGGTTAAATGGTTTTCTTTATAAACCTAAAAAGCTTGTTTACATTTAAGGTTTCTATGAACCCGGTTCACTTCTTTCTTCTTTCCTTTGTTTTCTTATTTTTTTTTTGGTTTACCAAACAAATCTGAAACTTCACTATACGGTAGCTAAACGGAGGAAGCATGAAACTGTCAACGCTATCTGAGTTGTTAAATCAAAAATAGCTGACAAAGAAAAAAAGTAGAAAATAAAAAAGAAATGAAACGAAAGGAGAAGAAGAAGAAGAAGCAAAAAAGAAATTCGCATTATAAAATCCCAAATAAAAGAGCATGTAAGACAACGATATGCCTTACTTTTGTTGTAGCAAAGAAAACATATTTTATGTACTCGTACTTATATAAGCTTAGTAGTAGTCACCTTAGCTAGCAGTCCTAACAGTAGCTGCAGTTATTTGCAATCACATGGTGTGTGTTTTATGTTAAGTTTCCCAACTTGTAAAGCCGAGGGTGAAGCGTAAAAGGAGTTGTGTGTGTGTGTAGTCAAAAGGATTTGTAAGTAACAACACATACACAAAAATAGAAAACGTGATTTGAAATTTTTAATTCCTGGGAAACAATTTAAATATTCATAAACGACAAACGACTTCAACTAACGATCGCAACAAGGATACGAGGGTCGTATACAAAGATTTTCAGTAAGTTATACGCTGAAGTTATAACATTTTTTGCATGAAATTATGATTAAAGCATCTGAAACTCATGAAAATATAAGAACAGACAACAAAGGTGGTATGAGAAGCTAGGTTGTAATCCTGACTAATGGGTTGTGACATCCAATTAAATAAGTAAGCCTTACCCGCTTACTGGCAGTATCCGTTACATACCAGAACAAATTTTATCTTGAAATAAGCGCTACAAGACGCCAAGACAGCCTTTGTGGAGATAATCCAGTTATTTTGATCTTATCTTTACATACGTATGTACATAATTGGTCATTACAACCGTTCAGTCAGGATTACAACCTAGCTTCTCACACCGCTTATGTTGTGTGTGTTAATTTCTTGCTTGGGTGGCAGGACCTACAGCTTAGAGGCCACTATCTGTATAAGAAACATTTCATGACAATTTTATATATATCCTCAGAGTTTGAACCGAGGCCTTACATCTAATAAGACAACACACTACCTACTAGACTACGGCGACTATGATTAAAGTACCTGAAACTCATGAAGAGACATGCGAGATGTGAGAAGCTAGGTTGTAATCCTGACTAAAGAGTTGTAACGACCAATTGACTAAATTAGTAAGACTGTCAACATCAGTTACAAACCAGAACAATTTTTGACGGGGAATAACCGCTACAAGGCGCTAGGACAACCTTTATGATCTTCTCGGTCTTATTTTTACATACATACTCTTACGAAAATGGAAACGGTGTTACATCGTTTAAAAATGATAAACGAAAGCTGCAACAACTAAAACAATGGACTTGTTTACATTTTGCACAAATAAACTAAAAAATATAGCAACAACATCAGTATAAAAAAAATAGGGATGAACAAGTACACAAACAGGCAACAACAACAACACTGCAAGGACAAACGTATACAGAATACACAAACAACAATAACGTAAAGGACATGTTTATATTCTCCTTCAAGAGCATCCATCAGACTGTTTACCCTGTGATACAAAAGGCAAGACAGAGCAGGCAACGGGGATTCAGAAAAAATTCAGTCAGTCTTGTGTGAAGACACGTTGCGTGTAAAGAGAATAATCGCGGTTTGAAGCTGTCAGTTATAAAGATCTATTGAACAATTGTTAGTGTTCACGCAAAAGAGTGAGAAGAAGAATAACTGATAAAACAATTGTTATTGTTTACATCAAGTTGGGGACAGTGGTACACAGAATTGTACGAACAATAAAATTTTTTTTTAACTGAACACAAATTAAATTTATTGCAATCTACATGCTCATAGTTCAAACGTTTTTAAAAGGTAAAACTGTATGAATACATACATAATTGGTCATTATTATGACCTAACTTTTCACAACATTAAATGTAGTAAGGATGCCAAACGGGATCGATTTTTAAAAATCCCGGGATTCGGGAAATTATTTGGATTCCAACAAAATGATTAAAGCATCTAACATGTGATCTAATATGCTTAAACGAATTTTGTTGTCAACATAACCTGCCGCTGAAAAACACTTCTCGCAAGTGACATTTGTTGGTAAAATAGTTCCAAGATAGCTGTATGCAGCTTTTAAATATTCACCCCTACCACCTCCTGATGTAAATAAATCTATTTCTTTGGACAGTTGAGTATCTAAATCAATTACCCTATTAATTCGTTTTATAGGAATTTTGCATTCTTTGATGCCATCAAATAATTTTTTTTCAATGGAAGTAGGGTTTTCCTCATCTGAGATGCTATTATCGAAGTCAAGTGATATAGAATTTTTTTTCAGGACCTTTTGTTAGGTCAAAATACATATGAATTCACAATCCCGAAAAATCCCGGGACAAGTTTTTAAAAATCCCGGGATTCGGGATTATGTGAATCCCGAAAATCCCGGGATTTCGGGTTTCGGGATTGGCATCCCTATTATATAGTGTATTTTCGTTTTATATATCACAGTTTAAAGCAAAATTTTTGAGACACTTCTCATATCAATCTTATTTTCTCTCAGAGTTATTGTCAGAAATCTGGTGAGAGGAAACCGACGAAGAGATATTTTTTATATTTCGTTTTGGAGTTTAAACCGTGGCCTCACGTCTAACAAGCAAGCACACTACCTACTAGACTATAGGGACTTCTTATCTTTACATTGGCATAAAGGTTCAATTAGTCGTGACTTTACCGTAACACTGTAGTAAATTTACTATTAGCAGCAATCAGTGCTGCCATGGCCATAAACAGCTGTTTACGTTAATTTCACCTACATATGTATTTTTCAAAAGTACAAAAGTAAACAAAAAATAAAAAATGTGTATACATGTAAGTAAATTCAGCAATCAGCTGTTTATGGTTATGGCAAAAAACCAAAATTCAATTGGTACAACATATGGTTATCATTATGACAATGGCATTATGGTAAGTCACCTATAATCGAAAACAGTGATGTCCATAAAGTTGGTTAAAACAGCTGATTTACATGGTTATCGTTAAGTCACGACTAATTGAACCTTAAAACACCTCTATTATTAATATTAAAATATAAAAAACGACCCTCTTATATTTTGTTTATCTCCATAATACTATTCCTTAATGTTCTCTCGTACTTTTTTCAGGTTTTTTTTCTTTATTTCCTCAACTCAACAAATGTGTTGAAAACCGAAGCCCTTTTTTGATTCTCAGAAGTCTTTAAAAGTGTGATTTTTTTTAAGCCGCATAATTCAATCCTTTTCTTATTTTTTTTTAGTTCTTTTGTTGCCTTTAAGGTATGAATAGGATCATTGACTCTAGTTGGCTGGTTGCTTGGCTACACTGTCAAGCTGTCAGCTCTAAGATAGACTTAAGCAGACTTGACTTAATGTTTAGTTTTGTGGAAAATTTCGACAAGATTTTGCAACAACAAAAATAAAAAAAAAAAACAAAAACAGAGGAACAGAGGAACAGAAACAATAAAAACTGCAACGACATTCTAACTCCTGCTGTCCGCTGTAATCCTACAATTTTCTTCACTGCTAACGAGTTGAAAGCTCTTGATGATGGTGATGTTTCTTACTATTCTTCTATTTCTACTTCGTTTTCTTCTTGTTCCTTTTACTAACAATTGTTAAAATTGCCACAAAAACAACAACAACAAAAATAAAAAAGAAAAAAACGATTACCTTTAACGGTAGGTGCTTAAAAGTTGTTTGTTATTTGGCATACAATTGCCTGGATTGTCTGGGATAAGCTGGAATCGTGTGTGTGTGTGTATATGTGTGTGTGGAGAGAAAGAGTCGTTAAATAGCGTCGCCTTGCATCGAAGACAGTAAGTACATGTCATCGCTGTTCGTTAGCCAATTATCTGCTGAAACGTTTGAAATCATGTTCACCATGTAGTCGAAGTTCAAACTGCAAAATAAAGAGATGCCATGAATAGGAGACAAATGAAAAACAAACAAAAACAAAAACAACTTAAAATACATGGCGATTAAAATTGTAGGATATCTTAACGTATGTACGTACGTGTATAAATAATAGCCTTGTGGATGGATTATTTTAAGTGAATGAAAATTAATCAAGATTTTTTTTCATCCTTTCTTCCTTTCCTTTCGTTAATTTTATTTTTTTTTCGTTTAATTTATTGTTGTCAATTAAGTTTCCATTTTTTTTTAAGTTTTGATAGTAAAAAAATCGTTGTTTAGGAAGGGTTTTTGAAAGATTTTTTGCTTCCTTTAATTTATCGCTTTCAATTAAGTTAAAATTTTTTTTCTTTTTTTATTTTTTTATATAAACCAACACTCAGGGGATGGCCCCTATTCATGCAGGGCATTGTGCAAGTTTAGGAAAATAGGTTATAGGAAGGAGGAAAGAGGGAGTAGTGTTTATGGACATTCGATTTAAACCCACCAATATCGTAATTAACGGGAAAAACTCTCGCAGGAAGATCATTCCACATGCGAGAAGTGCGGGTAAAAAATTAACTCTTCCTGTAATGCATTGTGCGGTTCACTGGACAATCAACCACAAAAGGATGTGCTCTGCGAGAAGCTCGAGTACCACGTAAAAATATGTGATTATCGACAGCTAAGCCCCTTATCTCTCGAGAACACCTCCCATTATAGTACCGATAGAACAACATCGCCACATTGCGACGATGCTCCAACGAATCAATAGAGTTGGATACCCTACTGTCATTAATAAGCACCTTCGCCCTCTCCTGTACACGGTCGAGAAGCTTCAAAATAGACTTTGAAGCACCGGCCCATACATGAGAGTTGTAC
Source organism: Sarcophaga peregrina (assembly GCA_014635995.1). Classification (NCBI taxonomy): domain Eukaryota; kingdom Metazoa; phylum Arthropoda; class Insecta; order Diptera; family Sarcophagidae; genus Sarcophaga; species Sarcophaga peregrina. The sequence continues at coordinate 92,634,708 of CM025792.1, read as the reverse complement.
TCCATCCGGGGTCGGATAAAGGTCTTGTAAATAGTAAGAAGGTCGGATGGAGCGACGTATTTTCTGCACCGTTTCAAAAAACCAAGGCACTTGAATACTTCCTTCGACACTCGAAAAATGTGATCGTTCCAACGAGCATCACAACTAATTCTCATGCCCAGAATATCAAGAACATCCACCTCCTCAATATTCACATTGCCCATTGATATAGATGACAGAACACCAGCGCCAGCATCATGCCGTTGTGTCAAAAAACAACATTGGGTCTTGCGCGCATTGAAATCGACCCTGTTCGCGCGGCCCCACTCATTTTAATATTTTGGTGATAATACAACCATTAGGCTTAAGACCCAAAGCAAAAAGTTTCATATTTTATAGAGAAATTGAAAAAAAAATTTTTTTCCTGAACTAGAACTACAGTGAGCGTCAAAAGAAAATGCACACTAAAGGAAAGTGCCCGAAAAAATTTCACAATATTTTGAAATTTTTTTGTTTCTGTTTTAATTTTAAAAACTGGCCCTGAAACAATTTTAAAAATATTGGTAGTTTATTAATGTATATGTTTTTAATGTACAGTTTCTTTTGACGCTTACTGTATCTGAATACAACTGGCTACTGAACCAATATATTCAGCATTAACTCCACAGGGGCGTCTACTATTTTGACAAATTGCTCTTTTTGTCTAAAAACCTAGAAGTTGTCGTAGTCTAGTAGGTAGAGTGTTGGCTTATTAGACATAAAGCCAGGGTTGGAGCCCCAGGCCAGACAGCAAAACAAAATACAAAAAGAAGTATTTCTTTGGCGATTTCCTCTCAGCAGATTTCAGGCAAAATCTCTGAGTGTAAAAAGAAAATTGCCATAAAAAGTTTCTCAAAAAAAATCTGTCGTACGGAGTCGACTTTAAACTGTAGGTCCCGCCACTTATGTATAAAAAGGTGTAGGAAACTAGGCCAATAATAAAGACTGAAGGGTTCTAATGACCAATTATGTATGTATGTATGTATCTGACCTTACCATGGTTATAAGCAGACGCCGGCACAAAGAGAACATGATAAAAATGTGAGTGTATTTGTGAGAGGATTGTATATAACCCAAAGGAAAATTGTTAGTAATATTTTCAAGTGTAACCTAATAATATGTTTATGTAGTGAAAAACGGAAAATGTACAGCAACAAATCTCAAAAGACTGCGTATTTAATTTTAGAAATATTCATCCAAAAATGGAGATTATTTTTCATTGTTATTAGTGAATACTACTATAATTTTTCTTTGGGTGTACAATTGATATACAAAAAAATTCACTGCTTCACTAAAAGTTGAATCCATTTTTACGTATGTATGTCTAAAAACCTAAATTCTTTTTGTAATTTGCCAAAATTGCTATCGCCAGGGAGTAATAGGTAGTGCGTTCGCTTATTAAACGAGACCTGCACGTTCAAACTTCAGTTCGGTAATCTAGGAGAAAAAAGGATTTGAAAAAAAATATTCTTTACCACAGAGGTATCAGAAAAAGTTTTCTGGCAAAGGATCTGAAAACAACTAATGGTCACTATTATTACTGCCGAGTAAAAGTCCTAAAATACTACAAACAACTGATCTGCTGTAGATCCCTCAATCTATGAGGTATTCCTATAATGTCTCCTCTAACCATGTTGACTAGGCGCGCTACAAACTGTTGTCTGACATCAGTAAGAATATCTCAACGCTCAGGTTTCATGGATAAGTTCTGTTTAATCTATGTTCAGCACAGAATCTACTTTATAGTCTTTAAATCTACAATACCCGGTCAGAAATCATTTGCTATATGCACTTAAACTACTTTTATATACGAGATGTGATGCCAGACTAAAATTTCTTCCCCATAAATACCTAGAAAAGTTTGGATTACATTCAACATTTTTGGACTCTGCACTTCTTTCTCTCTCGCCTTTCTTTCAACAAATATACGTACGTACATAATTGGTCATTACAATCCTTCAAACAGGATTAAGAGTCCTAATTTCTCACACCACTTATGTTGTGGACGTTAATTTTGTACACGAGTGGCAAGACCTATAGTTTAAAGTCGATTCCGAACGACAATTTTTGACAACTTTTTCAAGGCAATTTGATTTTCTCTCAAAGTTTTTTCTAGAAATCTGCTGAAAGGCGGTCGCCGAAGATATATTTTTATACTTCGTTTTGTTAAAGATGTCTGGCCTAATATTTGAAACATGGACTCATGACTAATCAGCCAACTCACTACCTTGTCTAGGGCGACTACAACTCACGCTCCGATAACTACCCAAAAAAGTGTAGATTATCTCCACCGCATGATGTCAGTCTGGAGATCAAACACAGGATTACTCTTGCTAACAAGTGCTACTATGGGTCTCAATAGGCAATTTGAGTAACAGAGACCTCTCTCGTGCGACAAAATTAATACTCTACAAGACGCTCATCTTACCTGTGCTTCTTTATGGCGCAGAGCCATTTATACTATTAAGAACTGATGCAGCAGCCTTGAGGGTATTCGAGAGGAAAGTCTTACGTAAGATCATCGGCCCTGCGCGAGTTGGCGATGATTTCCGCATCCGATCTAACAGTGAGCTGTATGAGCTCCTCAATGGTATGGACGTTGTGCAGCGTATTAATATCCAGCGGCTGTGCTGGCTCTGCCTTGTCGTTCGAATGGGGGAGAATGCTCCTGCGAAACGGGTATTTGATACAAGGAACTGCGGAAGTCGGCGAAGAGGACGACCTTGTATCCGTTGGAAGTACCAAGTCGAGGAAGCCCTGTCATCGATTGGTGTGACAAACTGGCGTAGGCGTGCAAGAAGCAGAGGCGCCTGGAAGGAAGTGTTGCGGCAAGCCCAAATCCGTTAACCGGGTTGTTAATGGCGAATTAAGTAAGTAAGTAAGTATCTCCACCGCATTTGGTCTGTTCGCAGCTTTCTATGCTCTCTTTCGCCAAATATAGCCTACCAAACTGCTCTTCCGATTCCAAAGAAAGGTTATTCCCTCCTGGTAAGCTTTGTAAGCTTTGAATGCAGTAAAGCGTCACCGTAGAAAAATTCCTTATTACCAGGGTTAATGCTTTCGAATAACGGCACCATAAGTAACAATTGTGGCGATCATCATGGTATGGAGTCAATACAATTTCTTCGAGTTACGCCACATAGTTTTTCAGCATCCTTTCATCCTATGCCCTCTATTACCCTTCCCTCCATTAGGGCTTTGTACAATGGGTCAATTCAACCTCCGGGTACGGTACTTGTCTTAATTCGCAAGTACACGTCCTCTAGCCTAACCTAACCTTCTATGGTTTGGCGTCTATGAATTTACTACGTAGTATTGTTCCCAGATATTTTGCCCTATACTCTACGAGTCAACCTATGGGTGCCAAAACTGATGATTAAAATTAATACACATAATCGGGGTGATGTGAGATGCTAGGCTTTAATTTAAAAGAGCTTTCATTGCCAACAATATATGTACGTACAATTGTTTCACCTTCTCTTTTCAAACAATTGGCAATTTGAGCTCGTCTTACCTCCAAAGGTAATATTTTTCACATCCTTTCTCTAATTGTGTTTTTTTTTTTGCTGCCATTTGACACAAAGTCAAATGATCACATGATTTATATATTTGGCCTAAACAGTGTACTTTTTTTCATTGCATTTAAACAAAATGGTGGAATATTGTTTTTTAAAGTGACATTCATTTTGACACTCCTCCAAATTGTTTTCAGTTTCGTGTCACGTTTTTTCAACTTAACTTATGAAAACAAAAGACTACAAGTATGAGTACATACGAGTGCATATGATTGCAATTCATTTGTTTCGATTTTTTTTTTTTTTTTTTTGTATTGAACTCAACAAACAAAGTGAACTTAAATTGATTGTCATTTGAGCTGCCACCATCGAAATACGTTGATAAGCAAATAAGCCACCATCTATATAGACAGTCACTCTTGGTTTATATAAATTGTAATATTTTCAATTTATTTTTATTCTAAAATATGGAACAAAAAATCTCAACAGTTTTTTGGAGAGTGAATGAATGAATGGAATTGATTTAATCTTGATAATGCCAACATATATTCATAAGTACATATGCACTCATATGCTTGTAGTTTGTTTAATGTTCAATCAACAAAGTTTTAAGCCATAATCTCTTAACGATATGGAAATTCATATACAGTCAACCCTCCTATAACGCGGTACTCTCAGAATGCGGTTTCCATATAACGCGGAGCTGAAATTGCGACAGCCCTCCTATAACGCGGTAGTTTTATAGCGCGGTTTGCCTTCAACTTCATCCCATAAGTTCCTTCCGCACAGCCTATGAATGAATTGTAACTAGATATTGTAAGAGAGTTTAATATAAGTTTTACTTTCGACGCAAAAGCTCAGCCGATATACAGTACCGTGTAAAACAATAGCAGTTTGATTTTCAATTCAAAAAACAAACAGTGAATGAAGATAAACCAAATGAGGATAAATATTACAAAAATAACATTATTTTACAAGTTTTTCTTAATTTTGTTGGAAACCAGTCTTTTAGTTTAGTTTTTATTTAATTTTTTTATCAATCCTTATAAAAACTCTTGAATTCAATAAAAATAATTTCTAATTTATCTTGCCTTTTGTATTTCTTGGTCTCCATATAACGCGGTACGAATGATGTGATTTGTATTGATTCTGTGTTTCTTATAGCGCGTAACGAATTAGCCTGGTTTGTACCTGAAATCCGAGTTTCTTATAGCGCGGTTTTCATATAATGCGGTACGCACTCACCGCGTTATAGGAGGGTTGTCTGTACAATTCATACTCATAGAAGAGTTGTATAGTAAATGATATGTTTTCTTGGATTTGTCACCAAATCCAAATGGGGAAAAAAATAAATAGATATGCTACGGGCAATGGTTTCTTAATTGCACTCTAAAGTGGACATTAAGGATATTCAAAAACATAATAAAGTGGGTGTTCGATTACGGACCATGGGTTGACAATGAAAAGATTTTTTAAATATTTTCAATAGCATAGAGAGGCTCAAAATCATGGAGTTCATGGCCGATTGGACTTTATATATTTATATACACAGTTTAACTGGTTGGTACAATTTTAACCAGGATCTAGCAACAAGTGAAGTACTACCTTTCATCCGTATTGCTGTCAAATATACAATTTATACAAATTATGTAAGTTTGATTGGTTTATATTATTAGCCATCCTAAAGGCAATTATTACAACTTCCCGTTAAAGTTGGCATTAGTTAAAGGTACCTTTAGCTAAAGTGAACGGCAAAGTTACCATTTACTTATTTTGGTTATTACAACTTACAGATAAAATAAAATTAACTTTTTCAAAAATATGGCAGTGCCGGAGCAAAGTCGATGGCACTGCTCAATTAAACAAGTTTTATTTTTCGCAGTGGCAACAGCGAACTTCGTTTTGGTTGTTGTATATGCTCATTTTGTATAAATTTGAAGTTGCCATATCAAAAATATCATATGATATGGCAAGTTCAAACATAAAGTGACCTTTAAATGTTAAAGGTAGGATGATCTTCCCTTTAGCTTAACGATCACTTCTATCTTATTGGGTACTCGCAATAATGAAAAACAATTTATCTCTCCGTTAAATTAAAATAATAAAAATTTCGTAATATTGCAAAATTTTTTTCGGACATTTTCCTTAAGTAGTAAGAATTGAATTGTTAGAATTCTATCCTTAGTATACAGTTTCTTTTGACGCTCACTGTATCTGTACTGGTGGGCTGACAACTTTTCTCTAACATCCTGTCAATTTTGTAATGGTTTGGATTTCACCCACATCACGTGTGGTTAAACAAGTTTTATCGTTAAAACTGGATGTCGTTCATCTCAAGTCACCAAGTTCCTCATAAATATACAGCCTCGAACGATGTCTTCGTACTGCTTTTTCAGCTTTTATCCCAATATGAGCGCAATGGTGTTTCTAAAACGAATTCGCTGTAGCTTTAAATGAAATGGTGTCTACTCTCAAGTAGTTTGATTTCCAAATCGACAGAATAATGTCTATCTCGACAGAATAATAGTTGCACTAGCATTCGCAAGGGCCTTAGCTATGTTTTTATCTTCAATGTGATGAAGTCGCCGTAGTCTAGTAGGTATCGTATTGGCTTAATAGACATAAGGCCTCCGTTCAAACCGCAGTTCAGATATTTCTAATCAAACGAAATATGAAAAGGTATTTCTTCGACGACTTCCTCTCAGCAGATTCCTGGCAAAATTCCTGAGAGTGAAATAAAATTGCCATTAAAAGGTTTCTCAAAAAATGTCGACAAAAACACGATTTCAAAATGTAGATCCCGTCACTCATGTATAAAATTACCACACACAACCTAAGTGGTATGAAATGCTACGTCGTAGTTCTAACTGAAGAGCAGTAATGAGCAATTACGTATGTATTTCAGGGTAAGGGATTAATATCTCTCGCCTCTCTTGGACAATTTTTGTTAAGGCAAACACGCTGCCTAGGAGTCTAAAGACAACTTTATGATCAGTAATACTTTGTATAGCCCTAGTTTGTATCGCAGCCATATACGGCTTAGTTATCACTTGCGAAGACTCATCGCGATTCCATTACGACAATTTTCACTAGACTTTGTCGTAAGTTACTTAATTTTGATTATTCGTCATCGTGCGGCTTAGAAATGGCAGAATTTTGCTGTTAACTTTTTGCGGTGAGTCTGTCCATATGATCCATTTAAATACCTATGCCCATTTCTTTATTCAGCCTATCGCAAGTGGTTGCAAAAAACTTTTACGTGCAACATTTAGGGCCATTATTACAACTTACCTTTAAAGTTGTCGATAGTTAAAGGTACCTTTAGCAAAAGTGAACGGCAAAGGTACCTTTAACTTATTTTGGTTATTACAACTTACCGATAAAACAAAATTAACTTTTTCAAAAATATGGCAGTGCCGGAGCAAAGTCGATAAAACTGCTTAATTAAACAAGTTTTTTTTAATGCAGTGCACAAGGAAAACTTCGTTTTGGTTGTTGTATATGCTAATTTTGTTTAAATTTGAAATTGCCACATCGAAAATAGTATATGATATAGTAAGTTCAAACAGAAAGTGACCTTTAAATGTTAAAGGTAGGATGATCTTCCCTTTAGCTTAACGCTCACTTCTATCTTATTGGGTACTCGTAATAATGAAAAACAATTTATCTCTCCGTTAAAATCCTCCCTTTTGTTAAAGGTAAGTTATAATAATGGCCCTTAACTTCCTAGCAATCGAAAAGGTGTTTACATGACTCAATTTGAAATATTCTAACATTGTGTTAATATTCATACATATGTACATACTAGGGATGCCAATCGGGAAATCCTGAATCCCGGGAGTTTTAAAAACTTGTCCCGGAATTTTTCTGAATTTTCGGAATTGTGAATTCATATGTATTTTGAGCCTGCAAAAGGTCCTGAAACAAAAATTCTATGTCACTCAAGTTTGATAATAGCATGTCAGATGAGGAAAACCCTACTTTCATTGCTAACAAGTTATTAGATGCCATCGAAGAGTGTAAAAGCACTATATAATCAAATAAGAAGATTACTGAATTAGATACTCAACTTTCCAAAGAAATAGATTTATTTACATCAGGAGGTGGTAGAACTGAATATTTACAAGCTGCAAACAGCTATATTTTATTTTTAATGACTTATAATTCTGATACAATTGGAATACAAATGATTTTTGTTAACAAAATATATTTTTTTCATTTTCATTATTAAGAGAAAATTGCGATTTTCCCCTGATTTTGCGGGATTTTTGGATCCCGAATTATCCCGAAATACCCCGGGATTACAAAATCCCCAATCCCGGGATTTTCAAAAATTACTCCGTTTGGCATCCCTAGTACATACATAATTGGTTAGTCCAACCAAGTACAGTAAGAATTACGACCTAGCTCTTCATACCACTTATGCTGTGTGTGTTAGCTTTTTTAAAAAATGGCGGGATCTGCAGTTTAAAGTCGATCACGAAATTTTTCTTGGCAATAAAGGCCTTCCATATCTAGTGACAAGCGCCGTGAAGCATTTAAGCCGTAGTTTCCTTTAACATTAAAATTACTTTCATACCTGTTTACTCAATAGATTAAATTAGATTAAAGATTTCTTAAACATTAGCTAAATAGGCCTCTCACTACAAAAACAAAATTTATGTTTTCACTTCCGTAGGGTGTACGCTAATACAACTTGAAATAGTAATGCACACGTAATTTGTCATAAAATTCATATCTTTGAAACAATAAGTGGACTGAACGGTATAACAAACGTTTTTAATATTTTTCTTCGATTTTTTCTTTCAATATTTTTATTTATAATATTCATATTGTTATTGTTGTTGTTATTATTATTGCCACCACATACATACATACATTGTATATGGTATTGTATTTGCTTTACCATATTATATATGATTCATATCAATTGCTATGAAGGCGTGTCAGATACTGTTTTTTATTTTTCATTGAATGTTGCAAGCAAAAGTGCAACTGTTTGTTCATAATGTTGCAATTTAATGACAACAATAACAAATGAAATCACTGCCAAATATCAATATACTGATCACTGATACTTAAATACAATATTTGTATTGCATATGTATGGATATATGCATGTAAGTGACATGCCACACACTAAATTTAAGACAAATTTGCAACAACTTTAGCAGATTGGTTTGAAGGGGTGTTCTTTAACGTTTGATCTAGATTTTCGGAAGCCTTAAGCATTTTTTACTGATTTGTTTCTTTCATTCTCCATATAACGTTATCAATTTTATTAAAGGAAGGCAAATAACAACAACAACTACCAAAAACAAATTTTTAATTTGTTATTTATGGTTCGAATTAAAAAGTTCGATTCGATAAATTGTTTACTTTTGAAAACAGCAGTTGTTGCCACATACGTAGTTTTCGGCTACTAATGCTACTGCTTAGACAAGCGGCAAATGTTTCATATTGTTTAAGTTTAAGGAAGATAAGACAGTCAGGCAGTCAGGCCGTCAGTCTGTCATTTGTACAGCAGCAGCAAGAGCAGCAGCAGGCACAACCACAGTCAATTCAATTTAGTTGTTGATGCATTTTGGCATTTTTCGTTGGCTGTAATTGTCAAACAATTATTCATTTGAGTTGTGTCAGCGATTTCGTTTTGGACTTGAGGCAAACGAACAATTTTTAGGTTTTTTTATTATTTTTTTGGCAACAATTTGAAGAGATAAACGAAAAACAGTTTGAATGCGTTAACAAACTACTTTTGGTGGAGTATTCCATAAAATAATGAATCTGAATCAATGTGAATGGGGTTCTTAAACAGAAACGATTGTCTTTTTTGGAGAGGATAACAACACGAAGTCGCCGTGGCCTAGTGGGTAGTGTGTTGGCTTATTAGACAAAAGGCCCGGGTTCGAATCCCAGGTCAGACATCAAAACGAAAAAATATTTCTTCGGCGACTTCCTCTCAGCAGATTTCTGGCAAAGACTCTGAGAGTAAAAATTGCCATGAAAAGCTTCTCAAAAATCTGTCGTTCGGAGTTGACTTTAAACTGTAGGTCCCGCCACTTATGTATAAAATTAACGCACACAACATAAGTGGTGTGAGAAGCTAGGTCGTAATCCTGACTGAAAGGTTGTAATGGCCAATTATGTATATAACGACACGACGACCATGGTGTCGACCCACTGGAGTCATAGAATCAGTGTATACTTAAGCACTTTTAATAATGTTGTTGGCTTTGTATTCATCTTTAAATAAGAAACTTTACATAGGACACCATAAATATGAAACTTTATTCTAAGATTTCAGGAATATAAGGACCTTGAAGTACCAAATGATTGATAAACCAACTACAACAAGCTCAAACAGAACTATGCTGTAAGAAAACAAGTGATAACATTCCCTTCCCATTGAATTCTTCTACTGAACCTGCTACATACACACATAATATACGCAATTGGTCATTACAACTTTTGAGAAAGGATTACGTCCCAACTACTTACACCCACTTATATTGTGTAAGTTAATTCCATACATGGGCCTAAGGACCTACAGTTTAAAGTCATCCCCGAATAACATCTTTTAGAGGAACTTTTCATCGCAATTTTTTATTTTTGCCAGAAATCTGCTGAAAGGTATTTGCTGGAGAAATATTTTTTCGTTTGGATGTCTAACCAGGGGTTAGAACCGCCGCCTCATGACTAATAAGTCCACACACTACCTACTAGACTACGGCGACTTTTCGTACTTTCTATTGTTTTTAAATAAGGCTTCAGAATGCGAACAAAAGTTTTTGCAAAAATGTTTTCCTTGACAACTTCAACAATTTATTCAGAAATATTTGTGCCATTTTTATAGAACAGAACCAATTGCAAGGCGTCAAGAAGATAGACAAAATTCTACGCGACATGTGCGTATATGCATGAAACAAATGTTGTCTGAAACACAAACTCTCCAAGTGAGGGTCTCTGAACAGCCGCTTTCATTTTAATAAAGTCGTCATTGAAATCGCCATAGTCTGGTAGGTAGGATGTGGACTTATTAGACAAGAACCCATGGTTCAAATCTCAGCTTAGACATCCTCTCAGCAGGCCTTTAAAAAAAAAACTGTGAGGCTAAATAAATAAATCTACTGCTCGTAATTGTTCTCTCGTAGGACAAAACTAATACTCTACAAGAAGCTCACCTTACCCGCGAGGAAGCCCTGTCATCAATTAGTGCGACCAACTGGCATCTGCGGGCAAAAGCAGAGGCGCCTGGAAAAATGTGTTGCGGCAGGCCACCAAAAATGATGTCAATCTGGAGATCAAATGCAGGATTACGCTTGCCAACAGGTGATACTATGGTCTCAATAGGCAATTGAGTAGCAGAGACCTAGTGCTCTACAAGACGCTTATCCTACCCGTGCTTCTTTCTGACGCAGAGGCATGCGCCCTATTAAGAACCGATGCTGCAGTCTTGACGGTATTCGAGAGAAAAGTTCTACGTAAGATCTTCGGTCCAGTGTGAGTTGCCGATGATTTCCGCATCCGATCCAACAGTGAACTGTATGAGCTTCTCAATGGTATGGACGTTGTGCAGCGTATTAATATCCAGCGACTGTGCTGCCTCGGCCATGTCATTCGAATGGAGGAGGATGCTCCTGCGAAACGGGGATTTGCGGAAGTCGGTGATGAAGACGACCTCTTCTGCGTTGGAAGGACCAAATCGAGGAAGCCCTGTCATCGATTAGTGTGACCAGCTAGCGTATGCGGGCAAAAGCAGAGGCGCCTGGAAAAATGTGTTGCGGTAGGCCCCAAAAAATGATGTCAGTCTGGAGATCAAATGCAGGATTACGCTTGCCAACAGGTGCTACTATGGTCTCAATAGGCAATTGAGTAGCAGAGACCTAATACTCTACAAGAGGCTTATTCTACCCGTGCTTCTTTATGACGCAGAAGCATGGACCCTATTAAGAACCGATGCTGCAGCCTTGAGGGTATTCGAAAGAAAAGTCCTACGTAAGATCTTCGGTCCAGTGCGAGTTGGCGATGATTTCCGCATCCGATTCAACAGTGAGCTGAATGAGCTCTTCAACGACATAGAAGTTGTGTAGTGTGATATCCAGCTGCTGCGCTGGCTAGGCTATGTCGTTCGAATGGAGGACGATACTCTGGCGAAACGGGTATTTGATACGGGGATCTGCGGAAAACGGCAAAGAGGATGACCTAGTGTGCTTTGGATAGGACCAAATCGAGGAAGTCCTGCCATCGATTAGTGTGACCAACTGGAGTAGGCGCGCAAGAAGTAAAGGCGCCTGGAAGGATGTGTTGTGAAAAGCAGAAATCCGTTAATCGTGTTGTTAATTGCCAATCCCAGGTCAGACATCAAAACGAAAAATATTTCTTCGGCGACTTCCTCTCAGCAGATTTCTGGCAAAGACTCTGAGAGTAAAAATTGCCATGAAAAGCTTCTCAAAAATCTATCGTTCGGAGTCGACTTTAAACTGTAGGTCGCGCCACTCATGTATAAAAATTAACGCACACAACATAAGTGGTGTGAGAAGCTAGGTCGTAATCCTCACTGAAGGGTTGTAATGGTCAATTATGTATGTATGTAATTGTCAATTACGTGAGAGGCTAGGTAGTAATGCCAAGAAGCAGAGGAGCCTGGAAGAATGTGCTGCGGCAGGCCAAAATCCATTAATCGGATTGTTAATGGCCAGTTACGTGAAAGGCTAGGTTGTGATCTCAACTAAGTTTTTACTTAGCAGAGATAGAGAATTTCGAACGATATCAACTCCCATAAAAAGCAGACCTTTTCGGTAGTAGAAGATAAGAAGATGGTGACTCGTCTAAATCGCCTTAGGCCTACACTTTTCAATGGGACATTTAACTTGAATGTTAACTAGCACTCTTTTAACTTCAAGAACCGAAGTTTGGCATAAACGCCAATCAGTGAAATGAAAGCCAGTATGACTACACAATCTTGTAGGAATACACAATTTATGTGACGATATCTTCCGTAAAGCTTAACTATCTTAATTAAATATAAATTTTAATTATTAAAATGCATATGCTAAACGAATTTACTATTACTTGCTCTAATATTTACTGCACTGATAACAAGGATTTTAAAAACTTTTCAAATTAAAAGGCGTTGGAATTAATTTAATTTTAAATAAAATGTTATGGCAATGGCAAAAAGTGTTTAAAGAAATTAATGATTTTACATTTACGGAAATTATAAAATAATTTGTAAATGCTCGTTTCTTTTTTTGTTTTTCTTCTTTCGCATACATTACGTCGACAACTGATTTTATTTGCCTCCAAGTCAAGTTACAAGATTTTAACAAGTTGCTACAATTTATGGCAACTGTTCCCGTTTATTATGTGGCCAAAGTCAGGCACAGAATGTAAAAAACTAAGGCACAACAGCATAAGGCAAAATCGATCAGAGAAAAGAACCAGAACACAAGAATAAGAACAAAAAAAACCATTTGAAAAATCAAAGAGAATGTACAACAACACTTTAAAGCATTTTTATACCGGAATATGTCACATGTGTTCTGTGTTCTGTGTTCCGAGTTCTGGTATTCTGTGAAAAACATGTTCAATAATCAATTGCCATAAATTCCAGCATTTAAACTAAAAAAATCTTTCAGTTTGTTAGTGTGGCAACTATGTGTGTTCTTTGTGTGTACAAGGCTTACACTACACAACCGGGGATGATTGTTATGAGCTCATAGGCCCACAGGGTTTAATAAGCCAAAACCAAACAGGACTCTTAACATTTAACGTTTTCTAAATGCTTTTTTCTTAGGCAGTTGGGCTACACTTTCGTCTGGATAATAAGAAAACAAAAAAACAACAAGAAATCCAACTGATTTTCAACGTTCTCTGGCGCATCATTAACTCAATGTCGAAGTAAAAGTCTGCTATCCCCTATCCCTTCTCTCTTATAAAGCACACCAATGAAGAAGAATGGCAACAATGGTATGAGAATGAAAAAAAAACAAAAATGAGCTGACAATGAAGCTAAATATTCACAATACAATTGTTAAACACGTGCAGAGCGCAGCTGCGCATGCGTTTTTTATTATTATTCTGCTGGCTGTTGTCATTTTCATGTACGAAAGCTGGATTTTAACTTTGTGAACTGATTGCATTGGGGTACTCATCGTAAAAGCGACTCAAGTGTCCTGCAGCATAATGTGCTTAATAAACCATGAATCACTGTCGTTTCTTGTGGTCGGTTTGAATCAATGACTACTATTTTATAACTCTATACAGACTGTAGACTAGATAAAATAGATTAGACTATAGACTATATTATATACTAGACTATAGATTAGACTATAGACTAGACTATACTAGACTATAGACTATATTATATACTAGACTATAGACTAGACTATAGATTAGACTATAGACCAGACTATATACTAGACTATAGACTACTCTATAGACTAGATTATATACTAGACTGTAGACTAGATAAAATAGATTAGACTATAGACTAGACTATATACTAGACTATATACTAGACTATAATTAGACTATAGACTAGACTTTATACTAGACTATAATTAGACTAGTATATAGTCTATAGTCTATAGACTAGAGTATAGACTAGACTATATACTAGACTGTTGACTAGAGTATAGACTAGACTATATACTAGACTGTTGACTAGAGTATAGACTAGACTATATACTAGACTGTTGACTAGAGTATAGACTAGACTATAGACTATATTATATACTAGACTATATACTAGACTATAGACTAGAGTATAGACTAGACTATATACTAGACTGTTGACTAGAGTATAGACTAGACTATAGACTATATTATATACTAGACTATATACTAGACTATAGACTAGAGTATAGACTAGACTATATACTAGACTGTAGACTAGAGTATAGACTAGACTATAGATTAGACTATAGACTAGACTATAGACTAGAGTATAGACTAGACTATATACTAGACTATAGACTATATTATATACTAGACTATAGACTAGATTATATACTAGATTATATACTAGACTATATTCTAGACTATAGACTAGACTTTATACTAGACTATAGATTAGACTAGTATATAGTCTATAGACTAGAGTATAGACTAGACTATATACTAGACTGTAGACTAGAGTATAGACTAGAGTATAGACTAGACTATATACTAGACTATAGACTATATTATATACTAGACTATAGACTAGATTATATACTAGATTATATACTAGACTATATACTAGACTATATACTAAGCTATACTCTAGACTACATACTAGACTATAGACTAGACTGGAGACTAGACTATACATTTTCTTTTAAAAATGTTGCCCCTTTTTACTGTCAAAATACACTTTTTGTGCGACTTTTTCTTCAAAAATCCCCTTTTTGTGCGACTTCTTAAAAATTTCCAGCGGTAACGCTGGTTGTAGCCCGTGGCATATAATAAAGGGGACGATGTATAAAAACTATTTTATTATTTTTTTTTTTATTTTTTATTAAACCTGTACTCAGGGGATGACCCCTACTCATGCAGTGCATTGTGCAGGTTTTAGGAAAGCTGGAAAGAGGGAAGATGCGAACGGTAAAGAAACGAGTTGCTGCTGGTGACTATAAAAGTGACTATACCTTCGCCATTAGACAGCAATCGTCCGCAAGAAGCCCGCAGTTTCTCACACCACTTATGTTGTTTGTCTTAATTTTATACAGCAGTGGCGGGACCTACAGTTTAAAGGCGACTCCGAACGACAGATTTTTGAGAAACAAAAAGAGAAAGATAAGAAATTGTCGAAAAAATCCTTTTTTGTTTGTTTTTGATGTCTGTCCTGGGACTCGAACCCTGGCTTTATGTCTAATAAGCCAGCACACTACCTACTAGACCACGGCGACCATCTTCATCTTTAAAGAATAAAAAGATACGTAATAGACTTAGGTCCCAAACACTTTAGATCTCCTAACATTCGCTATCATCATTTAAACATCATTCTACCCCTCTTATATACCCACAAACTGTACGCTCCTGTTCTCTTCTACCTTTTTGCCAACAGCAAAGATGAGAACAAAAAAAATAATAAAATGATGATACAAAATATAACTCGCAACTCGTACACTTGGCTCCTCGTTATTCAGCACATGTCGCGCCAAAGACCCGTCATTGCTTATTGGAAAATGTGTCCGTGTGCGACAAAAGACACACACAACATTGATTTTGTCACGAAGCGTACACCGAACAACACTTAAATGGAAATAGTTCTTCTTCTTCTTTTTTTCTGAGTGCTATGTTATTGCTGTTGTTGTTGTTGTTTTCGCATACGAGTATGTACGTTACGATATGATGTTCGAAAGTAACAATAACTATAATAACAACAACAACAAAAACAAAATTATACAAGCGGTTTTTCAATAATCAAAGGAGTTGAGATTGTTCTGTACGCAGTAAAAATAACCATCATCGTCGTAGTCATCGTAATCATCATCATCATCATTCTCATCCCCAATAAGCAATAAGCCTATAGTTATCAGCAGGTATGTGCTATATTTTTATATAGGGTTTCTTACATATGGTGTAGGTGGAAAGTACAGAACATATTCTTACGAAGGTGGAAATGGTGTTGTTAAAATAATAAACAAAAGTTCCAAAAACAACACAATGGACTTGATCACGCATAAAATGATAAACAAAAGCTCCAAGAACAAAACAATGCAGTTGTTCATGTGATCAAAGAATAAACAAAAATGTAGCAACAACATCAGGATTAAAAAAATATAAGAGATAAAAGATGTAAACAACCAACAACAAAGTGCAGCGAACAAAGAAGTAAACAAGCAAAAACAAAATGCATAAAAGACACACAAGGAACAATAATGAAAACAAGTTGTTTACATTTTTGGATTGTTACCGAAGGCCGTCATCGTCCTTCGAGAGCATTCATTACACTAAGGATCAAGCGATATAAAAGGCAAGACAAAGCGAGCAGTGATGGAGTTCGAATTAAGCTGGTCATGTATAACGACGTGGGAGTTTGAATTAAATCGTGTGTGACGATGTCACGTTGGTTGCAGTGACGATTCAATCGGTTGTGTGAAAACTCGAGATCGATCTATAATTCAGTCAGACTTGTGTGCATACAAGTTGCGTGTGAAGAAAACAGTTGTTAGTGTTGTGCTTACAAAAAGGTTGTAAGCAAAGAAGAACAACAAGCGTTGTTGCTTACAACAAAGGTTGTAAGTAGAGAAATATCACGAACAAGCACACATTGCAAAAGTTATCATTGTATACGTGGAATAAGTTAGAACAGTGGCACAAAAGTTGTGCAGATAATAAAGAATTGTTTTTAAAATTAAATACCTATTTATTTTTATTTTATTTGCAATCTACGAACTCATATTTCAATCGTTTTTATAAAGGTAAAAACGTAACAATATTTTCAATATATTGTTAAATTGTGTTCAATTTTAATTCAATTCTTTATTGTTCACACAATTCCGTGTGCCACCTTTAACGACTTGATTTAAACAACAACAATTTGCTTTAATTGTAATTACTCTGTACACAATAACAATTGTTTAATAGATTTTTTTAACAGAGCTCTTCAAACCGCAATTATTCTCTTCACACGCAACGTGTCTTCACACAAGACTGACTGAATATTTTCTGAATCGCCGTTGAACCGTGGTCTCATGTCTAATAAGCCAACACACTACCTACTAACGACGGCGAATTAGCCATAAGTATGACTATCCCGAAAAGTATGGCCGTTCCGAACCGTATTAACAATGGAGGTAGCATTCGTTGGTAAAAATCCGACATATAACGGGTGATTTTTTAGCTATTTTATTTTTTTTTTTGCAACACTGGTGTATGTTTTGTTTCACTGTCAAACATCATCAGTTTGGTCTATAATTTAACCATGAATCGTCTTACAAACGCACAACGCTTCAAATCATTGAATTTTATTATCAAAATGCGTGCTCTGATAAGAAAGTTCATCCCGCGCATCTTCCATTTTATGGTTGTATTCAGCGACGAAACTCATTTTTGGCTCACTGGATATGTAAATAAGCAGAATTGTCGATTTTGGAGTGAAGATCCGCCAGAAGCATTTCAAAAGCTACCAATGCATCCAGTGCATTTGACCGTAATTCTTCAAAGATGCTGCGAATCGTAACGTAACTGTGACTGGTGAGTGCTACCGTGAGATGATATCCAAAATGATGCCCAAAATACAATAAGACGATGCTACATGCCAAACAGCACGCGTAACAATGAACTTATTGAGAGGCGAGTTCGGTGAACATTTTATTTCACGTTCGGGACCGGTCAACTGCCTAAATCGTGCGATTTAACGCCTTTAGACTATTTTTTGTGGGGCTATGTTAAAGCTCATGTCTATACAGACAAGCCCGCATCAATTGACGTATTGGAAGACAACATTGAAGCATTTATTCGTGAGATACCGGCCGAAATGTTGGAAACAGTATGCCAAAATTTGACTAAGCGGATAGACCATTAGAGGCGCAGTCGCGGTCAACATTTGCATGAAATAATCTTCAAACATTAAATTATTTGGACAGTATTATCGATTTAAATAAAGATTTCATAAATTTTTCTGAATTTTATGGGTTTTTTTTTTTGAAAAATTTTCCTATAGCTCTTAAGAAATTACCCATTATTTGGTACCTTGGCAGTACCTGTGAATGCTTTACAGGACTTGTAGAAAGTTCTTAAACTTAGATATGTGAAAGTCTGAATTAATTCATCATTCAAGCTTATTAAGTTGTTTGAAAAAGTCTGAAGCTGAATCACAACATAGCCAAACATATTTAGAATAGGTTTTCATGATATATCGGGTCCACCATCTAACGTTTTTTTTTTTCAACTAGTGCTTATTTCGTAAATGGTACCACTTAACTCATGTCTGATTTGACAGATAATTAATTTTATCCTTCCGCTGTTATCTTTAGTTATCTTTTCAGATGAAGATTATTTTGATCTTGGCCGGTATGTAAACAACTAAAATTGGCGCATGGCGATGCACCCGAAACGAGTCAGTGTTTGGTGCGGATTTTGGTCCAGAGGCATAATTGGGCCATTTTTCTTCAAAAATGAGCAAGGAGTGGCCGTTACAGTCAATGGTGATCTTTACCGGGCAATGTTGAACGAATTTTTGTTCACAAAAATTGAAGAGAAGGATATTGGCAACATTTGGTTTCAACAGGACAGAGCTACGTGCCACACAGCCGAAGCTGCACTCAATGTTTTGCGCCCTGTTTTTGAAGATCGCATTGTCAGCCGCAGAGCTGATGTCGTTTGGCCACCTCGGAGATGCGATTTGACACCGTTGGACTATTATTTGTGGGGTTCCCTCAAATATAAGTATTTCGCCGACAAGGTACAGTCAATTGGCACTTTAAAGGATAATATTTGTGAAGCCATTGGTGAAATACAGCTGCACATAATCGATACTGTATGGCCAGCCGAGGCAGCCATTTGAATGAAATTATTTTCCATTATTAGAAGGAAGGATTGTGCTTTCAAATAAAAAAAGAAATTTGAGAAAATATTCAGAAGCTTTTTTTTAAAGCATTTTCAAAAAAAAGAAAAAGTTATTTGGCGGACCCTTTAGAAAAAGAAACGCGTCATAACCAACAAGATTTTCAACGAATATGTTAATGTACGATCACCTGCAATCGCCTCTTAAGAAAAATATTTCAAATATAAGGAGTGCGCACAAAAAAAAGAAATGGGCCTACTTTTAAGCTTATAACTTTTATCATAATTGAACAAAATGAATAGCGTTACATTGTTTTTGTTAGTTATCTGTTTGAAAATCCACGCGCTGATTTTCATTGCAATAGCAAAATTAGTTTTTTGATAATGGTCACCCAACAAGAATGTCCTAAAAAAATAATTGAAATTTTCAATGAAAAAAAGCGCGGCTTATAAAAAACGATTGCTAGGCTCGCAGGTTTTGACCAAAAAACTGTTTCTAAGGTAAAAATAAAACAATCTAAGGCGTCTTTGAGTATTGAGAGAAAGCGTGGAAGTGGAAGAAAAAAGGATTTGCCGACCAAAACAAAGCAAGTAAAATAATACGTATTTTTCTCAAACACCATAACATGACTGGAAGAAAAGTGGCTCAAAAAGTTAGATGCTCTGAAACCTTGGCCAGAAAAAAATTTTATATACAAAAGAATTCAAATATTATTTACTTTAATTGAAATACAAAACGAAAAGAATCCGCCACTTTGTTTTATTTTTATAACGAAAAGTGGAAGTCCATTTTTTTTTGTGAGCACTCCTTAACTGGTGTAAGCAATCCAATTGCATCTATGCAATGAATCTTCATATATTTTACGATTTCACATTACGAATTGAACTTTGCAATGAAAACCCTACATTTTAGCCATTGCTGTAGGACCTATTAAATAGCAACAGTAACAACAACAACAACAACAGTAATAATATGAAAGAAAAAAATGTTAAGTAAGTGGTGGCTGTGATAAAGGGCTTCTCGCTTGTTTTCATACATTATTGTTTAAATGAAAATTAAACATAAAGAAAAAATGCCACGAAAAACAAAACAAAAAACAACAAAAATCTCAGCCTCTAGAAATAAAAGTAAAGATGAAAAAAAAAAAGTAAAAAAATTAAAATAAAAATAAAAATCAAAAGGTATAAAGAAGAAGCAATGCTTTAACAACGAGTTGTTTCCCTACTTCGTATTCATTTCGTATGTATGAACTAACTTGGCTGGATGGCTCGATGGCTGGCTGACTGGTTGATTTTATGTATTGGATTTGCAAGTTAGCGAATGTGTAGGCTCTTCGTGCAAGTGTTTTTTAAGTACTTTACGCTCAAAAGACCCATCAACATTCTCAGGTGCGCCAAGTGTTTTTTCGTTAGTAAATTTTTGTTTTGCGCTTTTTCGTTGTCGTTTTTTTTATTATGCATTTTTTATTTATTTTTGAAATTTATTTTTTAATTTTTTTTTTTGTTTTCTTTTCTTTCATCTTCAAATAATATTTTTTCGTTTTTTTTTTTTTGCGCTGTTTTCAACAAAGTTAAGACCTTAAGATTCTTGTGGGCTTTCGCATTTCAATCTTCCTTCAATTTTTGTTTTTTATGCCTACTTCAGTTTCAGTATTTACAGCCACCACGCATGCCTTGATGCATTAAAGCACGACCAACCAAGTTGTCGCATCTTTAATGTTTATTTGTTGCCACAGAAACAGCAACTCATTGGCATCGTCAACATACTTCACATTTAATATATACACGTGTAAGAACATTATATATTATTGAGCAAAAAGATGTTTCTCTTACAATCTCATTAATTCCCGGGCGTCCCAACCTAGCCATTACAAAACTACAGAATTTTTGCTGCGACAACAAGAGAGCCCCTGTGTCCACCTGATTATTTTTATGACTTTCTCAAGTCAAGGACACAAATTCTTAAAAGAACTTTTATTTCTCACGATCTTTTTATGGTTAGCAACAACAACAACAACAGAAATAACAACACATAATAAATAAATTAATGTTTCTGGATCTTCTTTTTTTTCTTTGTTCTACTCTAACTGACTGTCTGGCTGGCTGGCTGGCTGTTTAGTCTCTTTATTTATTTACTTGTTGCATTATACTAAAGAGTGTACTTGATGATTTAGTACCACTTTAGTCAGAAAAGAATAGTACGAGTATTTAATTTACACATTTCTTAACCATATTTAGTAGGTGGAGAGCATTAAATGTCAAAGCAAAAATGATTTTCATTGTCATGTTGCCTTTTGAAATCCAGAACAAATGCTTCATCATCATTTAAAACAAAACAATTTTGTTACCAGCCTACACATTTAAGAAGATTTTTTTTTAATTGCTCATACACAGCATGTTAAAGATGCTACGAGTAAAATATGAAATTTATGGAATCTATGGTCTCTAGCTCTTCCTTTGCTATTTATTTTTTAAAATGCTTGAAGCAGGGATGGAAAAGTTGGTACAATTGTACTTTTTTAGCACTATTCGGAAGTCAAAAACACCATAGCACCTCAATGACTTATTTAGCACTATTGAAAAATGTTGTCTACGTTATTACATACATACATAATTGGCCATTACAACCCTTCAGTCAGGATTACGACCTAGCTTCTCACACCACTTATGTTGTGTGCGTTAATTTTTACATGAGTGGCGGGACCTACAGTTTAAAGTCGACTCCGAACGACAGATTTTTGAGAAGCTTTTCATGACAATTTTTACTCTCAGAGTCTTTGCCAGAAATCTGCTGAGAGGAAGTCGCCGAAGAAATATTTTTCGTTTTGATGTCTGACCTGGGATTCGAACCCGGGCCTTTTGTCTAATAAGCCAGCACACTACCCACTAGACCACGGCGACTTCTACGTTATTACATCACTCAAATATTCTGTCTCATCAGTGTATAATTTTTTCTTTTCGTTTCATTTGCATATGGCAACTCGTTGCTAACTTGACATATCAAGAGTTATAAAAGGAATATTATCCATTCCACATTCATCTGCAAATGTAGAAAGGATATTTTCATACAAAAATTTAATAGAAATCAAAGGGACAAATGGACTGTTTCCTTTGACTGTCTCTAATTTAATCCAAACAAGGGATTTATTGAAGTCATTTAATTAGTTGGGTGCTACAATTTTGAAATAACAAATAGTTTGCTGGTACAAAATTTATCATAAATAGTGATTTAAAATTTAGATCTCATAAACTTTTTTATTCCTTTATAGTTAAGTATTAAAGTAAGTTGTTAAGTTTATCTATTATAAAGTGCTTTTCATAATTATAGCACCACCAGAGCATTTCAATAATAACAAACAATGAATTGTCTTCAGGTCATATTCTCTGATGAAAAAAGGTGGAACTTAGATAGACCAGATGGCTATCGATACTACTGTCGTGACCTTAGAAATTCAAATTTTGGGGAGATAGTCTATTGCTGGGGGGTTATTTCTTTAAGTGGTTGCCTCGAATTTCAGTTTCCATCTAAGCGAATGTATAGTACAGAGTACATTACTGTTCTTAGCTGTAGTTTGCTCCTCTTCTTGCCAGAATTCATGTCAGCAAATAGAGGATGGAATGGTTCCGTAAACAATCTATTGAGGTTTTATCGTGGCCAGCTTGCTCTCCTGATATGAATATTATTGAAAACGTTTTCCCAAACGAATTCCCCATTCTTGTCCGAAGATTATATTCAAAATAATAGACAATTTACCAGTGCTGAAAATTTGAAATTAAAAATGATCGAAGAGTGGGTGAAAATAGACGGAGAAATATTAAATAATCTTTATAAGAATATCAAAGACCAAATTTTTGCTTTAATAAGGGGGTTTACTAAGTTTTAAGTATAAATATTTTTGGTAAATAAAGCTTCTTATTGAACAAAAATGAAACTGGTGCTACAATTTTGCAAAGACTAAAAACCTTAATTTTTATAATGAAGTCAAAACTGCGCTAACAATTTGAAAAATTTACTGTTATTTTTGTTCTTTTACATTAATACTACACACAATGAAATGAATTGTCTTTTAGATTTTTATTAATTTATAATAAAAAAGAATGAAAAAAAGGAAAAAGTGCATTTAGTACAATCGGTCTGAAAAAAGTACAATTTTTTGCGAACGTTTGTACAACTTGTTCAGACCAATTTCCCATCCCTGGCTTGAAGTTGTAACAACGAAAAGTCATTTTATTTCTTGCTGAGAAAATCGTTTCTAATAGTAACTGTTCCAATTGCTTGTGTGATTACAAACTAGTCAGTTTGAGACGCATTAGTGCTGACTTCCAAAGATAACTACACATTGCTAGTTGGATGAAAGTTCTAAGCTAGGCCGCAAGTAGAATCTGTGCTTCAATTTACATTTTTTTCTAATATTTTATTCACTAACTTGTCAAGGTTTAGGTTAGGTTAGAGGACGTGTACTTGTCGACTGAGACACGTACAGTCCTCGGAGGTCGAATTGACCCATTGTTCAACGTACTTAAAAGGAAGGATAACAGAGGAAATAGGAAAAAGGAGAGAAAGCAGCAAAAGAAGAATTGATGCCAGTTCACAAAACAGAATTCAAACTGTCAAAGAAACCCCTGCCAAACGTCCTCAACCTCCACTTGCTAAGGCCTAGGCAGTTACAGAGGAGGTTCTTGACTGTCTCCCACTCCTACTCATCACAGCATACCCTAAAATAGTCCGGCTGGAAACTGCTCCAGATTCTCGTCAGCGATAACTACCGATAACTAACCTTAAACTAGCCTTATTGAAGCCCAACTGCTGGTCTCATACTGTTTCTAGCAGCCCTTAGACATCTAGAAACACAACAGCCCGGTTCGTTCCCCCAACGCCTCTGACCCATCCATTGAAGAGCGCGTAAAGGTGGCAGATTGGGAGGTCAGGACCAACTACTAAATCGCTCTCAGAAAGCCAACCTAGCCAGATCTAGACTAGCCTTTAGACATCTAGAAACACAACAGCCTGGTCCGTTCTCCCAACGCCTCTGACCCATCCATTGATGAGCGCGTAAAGGTGGTAGATTTGGGGGTCAGGACCAAATACTATATCGCTCTCAGAAAGCCAAACTAGCCACATCTAGTCTAGTCAAGGATAGTTGTACCCAATTTAGTTTTTCAAGGTGGAAATCTGGAAACTATACACAATTTGAAAAGAATAAGAGATCTTTGGATACTAGCTGGAGTTTTTAGTCCCAGAATGATACATTTTAACATACATACATACATACATACATAATTGGCCATTACAACCCTTCAGTCAGGATTACGACCTAGCTTCTCACACCACTTATGTTGTGTGCGTTAATTTTATACGTGAGTGGCGGGACCTACAGTTTAAAGTCGACTCCGAACGACAGATTTTTGAGAAGCTTTTCATGGCAATTTTTACTCTTAGAGTCTTTGCCAGAAATCTGCTGAGTGGAAGTCGCCGAAGAAATATTTTTCGTTTTTATGTCTGACCTGGGATTCGAACCCGGGCCTTTCGTCTAATAAGCCAACACACTATCCACTAGACCACGGCGACTTCATTTTAACATTATGCAAAAACTCATGGGTATCTGGCAAGCGGAAGACTATGCCATTAAAAAGATACACTTAAACTTGAATAGAAAGGACATTGCAATACAAACGGACAATCAGACCTTTATTTGTGAACTCAAGTTTTATGAGATTAAACCGAAGATACCTAGATATTATGGGACTATGTGGGAAAGTTGAATTACCGAGATTGATTTCCAAATCATATATGTATGACCTAGAAATTTTTGGAAATTTGGAACAAAAATTAGCGGGAAAACAGTCTACATACAACGATGTCTACGTACAATGGTGTATGTAGACTTTTTTCTGTGACTGTACTATAATAGTTAACATCATATGACTCTAGATTTGATAGCGGAAAAGAGTAAATGCTGCTTCAAATTAGTCAAATTATTTTGCTAACTTGCAGGAACCTTTGAAGAGGGAAGAAATTTGTTCTTTGTTACAGTCGGCATTGACCACAATGCTGTTCGACATGTTGTATAATGGAAAATTTAAGATATTTTCATTAATGATCCATACGTCCCACCTACACCAAATGTAAGAAACCCTTTAGCACGTACATGCTAGACAAATTTCCGGTTATGACCAGGCAGATGAGATAGAGAAGAAAGATAACGTCACCGCTGGAGCCAAAGCCTTTCTGTAGAATTTAGGTCTCTATACGAGCACTCAAATTTTATAAGGTTAAATCGAACATAGTATGGGAATATCTGGAAAAGCTAAATTATCGAGATTGGAAAAGTAGGATTGTCCTCTACTAAGTAGGTATTCGCGGCAATGAGCAGGAAAATCAGGTTCGAGAAGGCGAACTTCCATGTCACTTATGGATTGTGGAGAATTATTTGGAAAGGTACACTCAAGTAAAAGGAAAATAAAGAGGGGCAAAGTTTTAAGGCAATCAGAACATTTATTGGGTAATTTCAATGACAATCCGATAATTTGAAAAGAGATTTTATTGAACCCAACATATAGATTCTGTGATGATGGAAACGATTCATCGGAATATGTTTTTGGAAACTATTCGGCACTAATGCATCCTATACGGAAACACTTGAGCGCATAACAGGTGCTTTCAGCGGCATTGAGAAGTTTGTTAGGGCAATAAATTGAGCTAAGACATTGTACATATTCACAACAATAAGAATGAAAATTGAATGTCTTTGCACATTCAGTAAGTACAGTGTGGGGTCTTTTTAATAACTTCCTGGTGAAACCCATTGCGTACTCCCCCACTCAGCAACGACATTTTTGAAGCCACTTTCATCTTCTCTTGTCCTATTTTGCAACACTCCATAAAATACTGCCTTTTTTCCACGGAAAACACACTCAACGTATATCTTTACAGTGCTTCATCTAGTTTTGCATTGTGCTCTATAAAAGTGTGCCTTTCAGCATAATAATACCATTAGAAAAAACCAATAAAAAAACAACAATTTAATATAAAGTCTTAATGTTATATTTATGAGTCAAGTTTGTGTCTTAAGTCTTTTGTTTTTAGCATGCAAACTATTATTCTGCCATGCGCAGGTTTTCGATTTTTTAGATTTTCTTCTTGTTTTTATTACCTTCCTTGAAATTTAAATTTACTCCACTTTTACAGCTCTACTGCAAATTCGAGGATTACAGTTTGATATAAAAGAAATGTCTTCCTTTATTTCTTCTTTAAATAAAATTAAATTAAAATTTTACAATACAATTTAATTAATGTCTTACAGAGTGCTCTGGTAGCCGAGTGGGTAGTGTGCTAGACTATAAGCGTGAGGGTCGTGAGTTTGGTTCACACCAGAGACTCTAGAGACCAGAGACTGATTGATCTATTGGATCTAGTACGATGACAAACAGTCTGTCGTTGTCTAGAGATAATTTTTTTTTTACGCCGAGGAGGGGCAAATGTACTTAACCGTACCATAGAAGAAGTTGTCACGTCCTCCGTGTGTGGGCCCCTCACCCACTATATCCCCCCCTCGTACCGTGGACTGTTGTGCCCACTCCGGAACTACGGTGGTTTTACTTCGGAGTGGAGTCCTTTTGGCCCTTTGGCCCTTTGGCCGCCTTCATGCTCACATCCGCGTCCGAACTGCGTAATGAAGGTTGAGGAGACTTCTAATTGTCCCCACTATTCCTTCCGTCCAAGCTCCCAACTGGGACCTCGTTTGACACGTGAGCTAGTGTCATCTATGCCGGTGTGCCCACATGCTACGCAGCCTCCAGATCTCTCTTCTTCAGTCTCAGAATGCGCTCCACGTAATTCGCCACTGAGGCCCAATTCTCTCTGCTCGCAGTCATAACCCCGACAATGTTAGCGGCCGTTATCGTTCCGATCATCGATGTCAGTGCAGAGCGATAGCAGTGCCAGCGTGCACATTCGAAGATAGTGTGTTCTGCATCATCTATTACCTCCCCTTCCTCGTAAAGGCAGTAAGATAAGGTGGTCTTGCCCATTCTGTTGAGATATTTCCTAAAATATCCGTGGCCCGATAGCATCTGTGTAACGTAATAATTTCCTTCTTCAAATTTCCGACAGATGCATGGCTTTGTTTCCGGAATAAGTGTCGCCATCCATCTTCCTCTATCCTTCTCGTTCCATCGTCGTTGCCATTCTGAAATGGTGTTTTCCCTGAAGTGACCGGTTATGTGGTTTCCAGCCGATTTCGCCTTATAAATTTCCATCCGCTCTGCTGCCAGTAGATCGACAGGGATTGTACCTGCTATCACAAGTACGGCTGGGGCGGACACCTTACGATATGCCAACGCGATACGTATTGCAGCCGTTCTCTGTACCGATAGAAGTAAGTTCGCCCGTTTTCCAACCCCTAGCGTTTCGGCCCAAATTTCGCTCACTTAGAGCATAATGCTGCTTCCAACATCCATCAGGAGTCTCCGTCTCGCCGGTAGCGGGCCTCCAATATTTTCCATTAATCTGCTGAGCTGCCCGACGATCTTCCGGGCTTTGTCAGCCGAGTACTGAATCTGGTATGAAAATGGGATCCAGCCTTATTCTCAGGTATCTTACCGAGCTCTTGGTCCTAATTACCTTACTTACTTAATTGGCCATAACAACCCGATTAACGGATTTCGGCCTGCCGCAATACATTCTTCCAGGCGCCTCTGCTTCTTGCGCGCCTACGCCAGTTGGTCACACCAATCGATGACAGGGCTTCCTCGACTTGGTCCTTCCAACGGATACAAGGTCGTCCTCTACGCCGACTTCCGCAGATCCCCGCATCAAATACCCGTTTCGCCGGAGCATCCTCCTCCATTCGAACGACATGGCCGAGCCAGCGCAGCCGCTGAATATTAATACGCTGTACAACGTCTATGTCGTTGAGGAGCTCATACAGCTCACTGTTAGATCGGATGCGGAAATCATCGCCAACTCGCACAGGACCGAAGATCTTACGTAGGACTTTCCTCTCGAATACCCTCAAGGTTGCTGCATCAGTTCTTAATAGGGTCCATGCCTCTGCGCCATAAAGAAGCACGGGTAAGATGAGCGTCTTGTAGAGTATTAATTTTGTCGCACGAGAGAGGTCTCTGCTACTCAATTGCCTATTGAGACCATAGTAGCACCTGTTGGCAAGAGTAATCCTGCGTTTAATCTCCAGACTGACATCATTTTTGGTGGTAACGGCGGAGCCAAGATAAATAAATTCCTTGACTGTATCAAAAGTATAGTTATCGGCCGTAATCTGAGAATCAATACGCCGCACGTCTCTACTTGTCGACAGCATATACTTTGTTTTGCCCTCATTTACTGCCAGACCCAACTTCTTAGACTCCCGTTCAATAGCGCTAAAGGCAGCAGTAACATCTCGCTTGGTACGCCCTATGATGTCGATGTCGTCAGCGTACGCAAGCAATTGGACACTTTTTTGAAAGATAGTGCCATTGCGATGCACTCCTGCCTTTCGCAGAACACTCTCCATGACGAAGTTGAAGAGGTCGCATGATAAGGGGTCGCCTTGTCTGAAACCTCGCACGGTATCAAAAGGTTCGGAGAGGTCCATTCCTACCTTGACGGAGCTGCAGGAATTGCTCAACGTCATTCTGCATAGCCTTATCAGCTTCGCAGGTATACCGAGCTCAGACATTGCGGCATAAACAC
This sequence comes from Sarcophaga peregrina, assembly GCA_014635995.1. Taxonomy (NCBI): domain Eukaryota; kingdom Metazoa; phylum Arthropoda; class Insecta; order Diptera; family Sarcophagidae; genus Sarcophaga; species Sarcophaga peregrina. The sequence goes on along the minus strand of CM025792.1, from coordinate 92,605,986 downwards.
GATCCCTTATGGGGCTATCGAAGGCAGCCTTATAGTCGACAAAAAGATGGTGTGTGTCGACTTGTTTTTCGTGGGCCTTTCCAGGATTTGACGCAGTGTGAAGATCTGGTCTATGGTGGATTTGCCAGGTCTGAAGCCGCACTGATAAGGTCCAATCAGTGTTTTGACGAGTGGCTTCAATCGTTCACACAATACGCCTGTAAGAACCTTATATGCGATAGGGAGAAGGCTTATACCCCTGTAGTTGGCGCATATTGTAGGGTCTCCCTTTTTCAGGACGGGACAGAGGACACTGAGGTTCCAATCGTTGGGCATACTTTCCTCTAGCCATATTTTGTAGATGAGCTGGTGCATGCGCCCTACCAACTCATTACATCCGGTCTTAAACAATTCAGCGGGGAGGCCATCAGGACCTGCCGCTTTGTTGTTTTTAAGTCGCATAATCGCGACTTCAACCTCTTCATGGCTAGGCGGCGGAATCTCCACGCCGTCATCATCGATCGGGTCCGGAACATCATCTCTAGAGGCGGTATTGATGTCGTCATCGCCTTGCAGCAGAGTAGAGAAGTGTTTCCTCCACAATCTCAGCACCCCTTGCGGATCTGTAACCAGGTTTCCATTCTCATCCTTGCAGGAAGACACTCCGGGCTTATACCCCTCGGTCAGACGCTTAACCTTTTGATAGAATTTTCGAGCGTCATTCCTACATCTATACATCTCGACTTCCTCACGCTCACGCCTTTCCTGCTCCCTTTTCTTGCGTCTGAAAAGGCGTCTCTCATCCCTTCTCTTCTCTCTGTAATTCTCGACAATGGCTCGCGTAGCAGCACACTGCAACGTCTTCTTGTATGCGGCGTTTTTCGCTGCAGTTGCCTCGCGGCACTCCTCATCGTACCATTGGTTTCGTTGTGGTGGGCGCTCGAAACCAAGGACTGTTTCCGCAGTAGTGCGCAAGGAGTGGGAGATGTTGGCCCACAGTCCTCCAATGTCGTTGAGATTAGATGGGGATCGACGGAGCTTATCCGAGAGTTGAGCGGAGAACGCCTCTACTGTCCCTTGTGATCGCAGCTTCCTGACATCCAGCTTCCGCAATGTACTAGAGCGCGCCATCCTCGAGGCGCTAATGCGCAATCGGAACTTGGCTGCGACAAGGTAGTGGTCCGAGTCAATGTTCGGACCTCTAAATGTGCGCACATCTAGTACACTGGATACATGCCTTCCGTCAATCACAATATGATCGATCTGGTTGGATGTTGATCGGTCGGGGGACATCCAAGTGGCCTTGTGGATGTCGAGATGTTGAAACCTGGTGCTACATACTACCATGTTACGCGCCGCGGCGAAATCGATCAGCCTCATACCATTGGGGGTAGTGTTCGCGTGGAGGCTGAACTGTCCGACAGTGGGGCCAAAGATACCTTCCCGCCCGACCTTCGCATTAAAATCTCCGAGGACAATTTTTGCGTCATGGGCCGGGCACTTATCATATATGTCCTCGAGCTTAGCGTAGAAGGCATCCTTAACCACATCGTCCTTATCTTCCGTCGGGGCGTGAGCACAAATCAGGCTGATGTTGTAGAATTTAGCCCTGATGCGGATTGTGGCAATTCTTTCGTTCACAGGTGTGAACCCAGAGACAAGGTGGCGGAGTCTCTTATTAACCACAAATCCGCATCCAAATTCGTGCTTATCAACATGGCAGCTGTAGTACACATCGCAAGATGCTAGCCTTTTGCATCCTTGCCCTGTCCATCGCATTTCCTGTATGGCAGTGATGTCCGTCCTACATTTCTTGAGGGCATCCGCCAGCTGGGCGGAAGCGCCCACCCTGTGAAGGGTGCGGACGTTCCAAGTGCCTATTCTTAAATCGTTGTCCTTTGAACGTTTGCCGTGGTCGTCAACTTTAAAGGGGATCTTTTTGAAATTCTGTATATTGGTTTTCACTGGAAGAAAATTTTTACGTGGTGGGTTCCAAGCCCTACGCACAACCCAAATTTAACGTCCAGGGGATTGGACTTAATTACCTTGCTTCCAATATTCATGTCCACCTGTAAGGGGATACGGTGACTTGTGATCAGCAGTAACCTTTCCGTCCTTGGCATGACACGTCTCAGTTTTCGCTGCGCCTCTTTCGTATTCCTGGCCGTGATAACGGCTGCAATATCATCAGCGTATCCAACCAAAAAAGTTCCATCTGGCATATCCTCTCTTAGAATTCCATCGTACTTAACGTTCCATAGGTCGGGGCCAAGGATCGAACCCTGTGCCGCTCCTGATGTTATATGTTTCACCCTTATTCCCGAGCTTGTGTTATACAACAGCTGTCTGTTACTCAAATAACTACTTATCATGGTAAGGATGTAGTTTGGTACGGAGAAATTGTATTCCAAAGCATTTAATTCATCGTAGCACTGGCCTCGTAGAGCTACTTCCACGTTGTGTGACCATCGCCGCTTCTGTCATCCGGGTCGAAATCCATATTGTCTGGCAGACAATCCGCCACTATTCTCAATAGCCGCAGTAAGCCGTGGCTTCAAAAGCCTCTCCAGCAGTTTTCCCGTCGTATCCAGCATGCACGGTGGTCTGTACGCGGATGGGTCCTCCGGATCGCTCTTTCCCTTGCTTATAACGACCAGCCGTTGTTTCTTCCATATTTCGGGGAAAATACACTCGAGACAATACCTTTCGTAAACATGTATTGGGTATAGTGGTAAGGAAGTTTTGCTGTTGAGTATGCCTACAATATGATGTTCGTTGTTGATTAATGCTGCTTGGAATGCATGCAGCATACGACTGCCTAGATCCATTATCCTTCTAGACCCCGTTTTTCGAAATCCATTCTAAAATACAGACATACGGTCTAAAATGTATTGCAATATTTATTATGTTCGTTTCCCATATATGACAGCAGCATTAATTTTCCATTTAAAACCAATCAAAATTATTAGTTTCCACCATACGACTGTATAGAGTGTATCAAATTCACATTTTCTTTAACGGCCTATTTATCGCCCATCACAACACCTGCTTTAATCGTGAGGCCATATGAAATTATATATTTGGCCTCATATATCATCAGATTAACCCCAACTTTGTGTTCGTTCGTTTGGTTTTGTAATAGTCCTTTTAGAAAAACAAGCAATGGCTTGGCAGCATTAAATCTTTTATACTGTAATTTTCAAGTGATTTTCAGTTGGACAAATTAACACCGAACGAACACCAGCCAGCCAGCCAGCCAAACAATACACAGGATGTACTTAAAATCACAAAAGCAATACTTAAATCGTAATATTAAAAACCCCAACTAAAAAGGAGGAGAATGGAATGGAAAGTGTATATCAAATCATCATTAGTAATCACTATTGAGGTTTGCCATACTGGAGCTTAATTTTTTGTTGTTGCTTTTTTTTTGTATCTTGTTTGCTCTAATAAATGCTTAAGCATAACCAGACAACAAGTAACACCTTGTCCGTAATATAAAAGTTTTATAAATCCGTTAATTACAGTTGTTGCAGTGCCTGGGCCAGCCCGGCATTTGTCGGTTTGTTTTATTAAGGACTTAAGCTCATGTTCTTTGATTGTTTCTTATAATTTTTTTTTGGAATCTTTTTAATTCCTTTTTGTTTATTTCAAGCTTTAAAATCCCCCAAAATAAAGGAGTTCTTGGAATTTCATGGTATTTGATGTTAAAGTGTTGCGAAACAACACTTTTGCCACTTGTTCTGTTTTTCTTTTTTGTATGTTTTCGTTTATAAATTTTGTTTTTATTGTTGTTTTAAGATTGTATATAATTTAATATAAAAAAAAAATTTTTTTTTGTTTCATCAGAAATGGTTTCCAACACTTTTAATGTGAGTTGGTGTCCTTTTTCTTTGGCACTTTTCACCTGCAAATTATATTTGTCTTGTTTATGTTGTTATAAAAACTTGAGAATCATTAAATTAATAATTTTGTTCTTTTCTTACCTTTCTTTCTTTCTTTTTTTAAGGTAGAATTTGTAGTTTCGTTTAATAATACACTCAAAAAATAAAAATTAGTAAAAAATAAATTTTTAAAAATTTGGTTTAACTAGATGACCCGTGCGAATATTTCGCATCGTTAGTTGTCATTTTTGTAACATAAAATGAAAATAATTAATAGAAATTTTATTAAAAATATAAATTTATTAGAAATCACAAAATATCACACATATTTACATACATATATATGTTTAAATGCTTTTGAAATACTTCTTTGAATACAATGTTAGAGGTAATGACATGATTTTTGCCGGTACGAATCCTTAATACAATCAAAAATATCTTTAAACGTACGCACTCATAATGACACCAGTATTATCATGCAGTTCTATATAAAATATAATTTTTATCAATGAAAATATTAATTTTTCAATTTCTAATTATTTTTCGCAATTAGTGTTAGATATAAGCTTTAAAATGAGATATCATTCATTAAATTTGATACGGTGGTATGGGAAATATTTACAACCGACAAAAAAAAGTGCTTTAGAAATAATATATATGATTAGGTGCGAACCTTACCTGAAAAATAAAGTCACATTTAGGCTAGAGATTAGGCTGACAAATCAATACCAAACACGAGCATGAAACCATCTTTATAGGAAACCATGCCAATTCTGAAGTAAATCTCTTTGTAATTTCGGAGAGATCATTTAAAAATTACACAAAATTGGAGGCCAAGCACCTCTACTTCTCTATAGCTCAAGTCGGGCACTCGCATATGTGGTGAAAAAAAGTATCCTTCTTAGAGGTCGCCGTGGTCTAGTAGGTAGTGTGTTGGCTTATTAGACGAAAGACCCGAGTTCGAATCCCAGGTCAGACATCAAAACGAAAATTTGAAAATAATTTTTCGGTGACTTCCTCTCAGCAGATTTCTGGCAAAAACTCTGAGAGTAAACAAAATTGCCATGGAATGCTTCTCAAAAAAAAAAAAAATGTGTCGTTCGGAGTCGATTTTAAACTATAGGTCCCCGCCACTCATGTATAAAATTAATGCACACAACATAAGTGGTGTGAGACGTAGTACAATGGGTCAATTCGACAACCGAGTACTGTACTTGTCAGAATTGACAAGTACACGTCCTCTAACCTAACCTAACCTAACCTAAGTATCCTTCTTCGGCTTAGCTCTATACTTACTGCTTTAGAAAACCACAAAACTATAGTGAACGGCCATGAGATTTAAGAAAAATAGATGCCCAATCTCCATCCGAATTAGTCCAGCACAATATAGCCCTTATCCTCATGCTGCTAACGAAGTTCAGTTATTGTGTTAAGTATCTTCCAAGTGGAAATGTGAGCCATTGAAAGATGTGCCCAATTTGACTTCGATAGCAGGTACAAAGGACAAAATATAGTGGGTATCTTCCAAGCGGAATCCTATGCCATCAAAAGATGCTCTCAATTGATCTTTAGTGACAATATGACAGTCAGGCTTTTATTTGAGCACTCGGTTAAATCGAAAATAGTATGGGACAGTCTCGATAAACTGAACTAACTAAGTAGAGAAGATAATAGTAACCTCTGCACCTCATGCCATGAGTTGGTCAGAAATTTGGAGAGGTAAATTACTACGTTACGCAGACGCTATCGGGTCACGGATATTTTGGGAAATATCTGCACAGAATGGGCAAGACCACATGATGCTGATGATGCAGAACACACTGTTTTCGAATGTACACACTGGCAGAGCTATCGCCCTGTACTGACGTCAATGATTGGAACGATCTTGGCTGCAAACATTGTCGGGGTTATGATTGCGAGTAGAGAGAATTGAACCTCAGTGGCGAATTAAGTGGAGCGCATTCTAAGACTGAAGAAGAGAGATCTTGACGCTGCAGAATATGTAGGCACGCCGACATAGATGACACTGGCACATTCCATTCAGGTACCAATCACGAGGAAATAGTGAAGTTGTCTCCTCAACTTTCGATACACAATATGGACGCGGATATCAGCATGCAGGGGCCAAAAGCACTCCACTCCGAAGTAATACCACCGTAGTTCCCGAGTGGTCACAACAGTCCACGAGACGAGGGGATTTAGTGGGCGGAGGATGTGACGACTTCCTCTATGGTGCGGTTAGGTATATTAACCTATTCTCTGCGCCCCTGGTCACTTTGGAATTTTCGCCTATGAGCAGGCAAAAGAGCTTGTGAGAAGAAAAACTTTTAAGCCGCCAATGGAGTCGCAACCTCTGGGTGTAATGGATACGAATATTTGGAAAATTATACCCAACGAAAGGGAAGGTAGAGAGAAGGAAAGACTCTTCTCTGGTTTCAGGCAATCGAAACATTTGTAGAGGAATTGTAATAAGAGGAGATTTGAGTTATGCTCCCGACTATCTAAGAGGAATAACCCGAAGTTGGCAAAAGGTCGTAAGTCTCAGTAGTCTAGTAGGTAGTGTGTAGGCTTATTAGACGAGAGGCCTCTATTCAAACAGCAGGTCAGATATCTCCAACAAAACAAAATACGAAAAATTATTGTTTTATCTTCTTCCGCTCACCAGAAAATTCTGGCAAAAACTCTGAAAGTAAATAAAATTGCCATGAAAAGTTTCTCAGTTATTCGGAGTGGACTTTAGGTCCCTTCATTTATGTACAAAATTAACACACAGCATAAGGGATGTAAGAAGCGAGGTCGCAATCCTGACTGAAGGATTCTAAAGGATGGCAAGCGAACCCAAAACATACATACATACATAATTGGTCATTAGAACCCATCAATCAGGATTATTGACCTAGTTTCTCACACCACTTATGTTGTGTGTGTTAATTTTATACATGAGTAGCGGGACCTACAGTTTAAAGTCGACTCCGAACGACAGATTTTATGAGAAACTTTTCATGGCAATTTTATTTTTACGCTCAGAGTTTTTGCCAGAAATCTGCTGAGAGGAAATCGCCGAAAAAATATTTTTTGTATTTTGTTTTGATGTCTGGCCTGGGACTCGAACCCTGGCTTTTACGTCTAATAAGCCAACACACTACCTACTAGACCACGGCGACTTCAACCCAAAACATAGATTCGTTGATAATGGGAAGGAATCATCAAAACACATTCTTGACAACTTTGAGGCATTAATACAGTCCAGCAGAAAACACCTGGGGACATATCTGGTGCTGGGCAAGGTATTGTCCATGTCAACATTAATAACTTTTTGTAGTTTGTCAGGACAAGAGGCTTGGAAGAGACATTATTGTGACACCATATAAATTTTGAGGAGGATACATACAGTGAATCGCATGATTACTTTACTATGGGTCCTCGTCACGACAGTAATAATAACACTTCTAATGATACGAAAAACTATGCTTCATCGGCGTTAATTTCCAAATAACATTGTAATTCAGGAGACCTAATATGTCGTATCGTAAAATGATTACATTTCCAATGAATTACTTTGAAGTGGTAATCGACTTTTAGTAATTAAAATTTAAATAGAAATAAAAAACCAATAAAAACCAATTTTTCCCAATTTTCCTTCAACACTCGTAAAATCGTTAGTATCTGAGGTATTTTCTTTAATTTTTTTTTTTTATTTTTAATGTAAAAGATTTATTGATTAACGAATAATAACATTTTATTTTTAAATTTTTTTTATTTTTTAGTTTTTTTTTTTTTTTATTATATTTTCGCTGCTATAGTTCACTGGTATTCAACTACCCACACGGCAAAAGTTTAATGTGTTGCCACTACCATTTGCGTTTTCCATTGTGCTTTTAAGATTTCTGTTTCTCTCACCACATAAACCGTAGTTCAAATGCATAAAATAAATGCAAAATAAAGAGGAAAAAATTTTTTTTTGTTGTTGCAAATTGTTAACGTTTTAGAGTGTTAAAGTGTAAATGAAACACTAATAATGACAAGTATTTTTATTTAAAGCACACCTTTAATGATCATTATTAATTTGAGCACATAAATATGACACAGTAAACAGGCGACAATAAACAAAAAAAAAAAACGTTAAAAAAACTCTATGGAAATATGCTGCGATATCGTTTGAATTGTGCAAAAAAAATAAGAAATCGCAACATGTTTAGTGCGAATTTGACTTGACTTGGAAAAAAATGTAGAAAAGCAGCATGCGAATGTTCAAATAAGTGTGTAGGTTTTTTTGAAAAAGATTTTGAAAATATTTCTTAATTATAACAAATTATTTAAATTATTTAGTCATAATAGATGTTAACTAGACGACGACGACTATAGAAATAAGAATTATGAAGTGTTATAAAGTGTTCTTTGCATATGAAATATTTTGATTTGAAAATAACACACAAACAGCACTCAATAAATAACTCGCGTCTATACCAAATGTTTGGAAGTATTTTAAGCCAAAGGCAGGAAACTGTTTAATTTGTTCTCTTTTCAATTTGTTATTTTAATTACAAAGCTTTTTAGGGACCGTTTTTAATCAGAATATGTCCCTTCTTGAGTTATACAATTGCAAATGGTTAAATAACAGACACAACAAGTAGCCTTCTTTATAACATCAATTGGCGTTAGAGGTGAAGTTGAATGTCTTCGACTATTCTGCTGCGTCATTACTTGTACAGAAAAGCAAGGAATCCAAGGCAGCTTATAGAAAAAAAAAATCGGACATGTATGGCTTTATAGACGGTCTTTAGTTCTATCAAGTGAATGATTACGGTTTCCATTTAGTTTAATAGTCGTGCAGTTAAAATTCTCCTTTAAAACGTATTTCACGTGCAGCAGGGACGCAAATATCAATTGATAAACCGAGTAGACTTAATGACGCACCGATTGAAAATAAAATACAGTAATCGCTAGTTTTTTATGTTTGAATTAGTTTAATAATAAATAAGTAGAACAAGCTAGCAACCCCATACAGTGAGCTTCAAAAGAAACTGTACATTAAAAAAAATTAATAAATTACCGTTATTTTTATTTCAAAATTGTTTCATTAACAGTTTATAAAAATGAAACATAAAAAAATACAAAAAATTTCGAAATATTGTAAAATTTTTTCGGACACTCTCCTTAAGTGTGTAAACGTTGAGTTTTGTGATTGTTAGAATTGTATCCATAGTGTACCGTTTCTTTTAACGCTCACTGTACAGAGGCAAGTCTGAATTGTCTCTAATCTTCGAAGCAGCTGAATTCTGCTTTGGTCGACATAGCTCTGTAGACAGTAAGTGCAGAGCATGTTTCAACTTCTTCTTTTCCACTGCAACTTATGCAAAAATCATTGGCCAGATGATCAAGACCAATACGTTTTTAAATGCAAAGTTCAATAATAATTCCGACAACTACTCTCAACGTACTTCTTTTTCGTTTTATTTAGCTTTGGTCACATTTACTGTGCTGTACTGTCCTTATACGAAGCTGCCAATGCGGCTTTTACCAAATATGACACCTAAGTTTGCAGGTTCTCAATTATACAAAGCTGTCTATGCGGTTTTAAGTTTGCAGGTTCTAAACGGGACCTACCACCCAATTATACGAAGCTGCCTATGCGGCTTTAACAGCATCTGACACATAAGCTAGCAGGTCCCCAACGGGTCTTGCCACTCAATTATACGAAGCTGCCTTTGCGGTTTTAACAGTACCTGACACCTAAACTTGCAGGTTCTCAATAGGACCTGCCACTCTATTATACGAGCTGCCTTTGCGGTTTTAACAGAACCTGACACCTTAGCTTACAGGTTCTCAAAAGGACCTGCACATACGAAGCTATTTATACGGCTTTAAGAGAATCTGACAGCTAAGCTTAACGGTTCTTAACGTGTCCTGCCACGCCCCTACCTATGCGGCTTTAACAGCATCTGACACATAAGCTAGCAGGTCCTCAACGGGTCTTGCCACTCAATTATACAAAGCTGCCTTTGCGGTTTTAACAGAACCTGACACTTCAACTTGCATGTTCTCAATAGGACTTGCCACTCTATTATACGAGCTGCCTTTACGGTTTTAACATAAGCTGATACCTTTGCTTACAGGTTCTCAAAAGGACCTGCACATACGAAGCTATTTATACGGCTTTAAGAGAATCTGACAGCTAAGCTTAACGGTTCTTAACGTGTCCTGCCACGCCCCTACCTATGCGGCTTTAACAGAATCTGACATCTAAGCTTGCAGGATCTCAACAGACCCTGCAACGTCCATACGAAGCTGGCTATGACATACGAAGCTTCTTATGCGGCTTTAACAAAATCTGAAACCTAAGCTTGCAGGTTGTTTTCTCCATCAATGTAGAAAAGTTATCTGAAAGTTTACACATTTGTGTCAGAACCTACAACAGTAAGACCCCGCTTAACTCGGGGGATACGTTCCAATAAAATAAAACGCTAAACGAAACAGTGTTAAACGAGGCAACTTAACACGTACATATAAAATACAGTTGGAATCTTTATTTTGGACAGACTAACAAAAGAGCGTTGAAAAAGATACATAGTCTACACCGTTGCTATATAGTACACCGATTTTAGTTGACCCATGGCTATTTCATTTGCATGCATATACAACAGGTTTCAACACAATATGCGATTTAGGGGAATCCCAATACTACAGCGAAATACTGAAACAGCGTTAAGTTTAGCAGCGTTAAGCGAAGCAGCGTTAAGCGGAGCAGCGTTAAGCGGGGTCTTACTGTATATGTTGCGAATGCTGTACTGCTTAGCCATCTCGTTAAGATATTTCAAGTCAAAAGTCATGCTCACGTTGATTTGAAGAGAATATGTTGCCCTAAAAGCCGCCTGCCTATACGAAAATATGCTGATATTTTTACCAACGATGTTACCCTTTCCAATAATTATGCCAGCACCCCATACGATCGGTACTAACGCCTGAGTAAGATACATCAGCTGTTTTCGAAAACATAGCCCAATTCAATGCTCCATACACAACTCTGAATCATCAACCAAGATATGTTCAGAGTCGTTAAAGGAGTACATACACACATAATTGGTCATTACAACTCTTCATTCAGGATTACAACCTAACTTCTCACAACACTTATGTTGTGTGCATTAATTTTATATATGCGTGGCGGGACCTACAGTTTAAAGTCGACTCCGAACGACAGATTTTTTAGAAGCTTTTCATGGCAATTTTTACTCTCAGAGTCTTTGCCTGAAATCTGCTGAGAGGAAGTCGCCGAAGAAATATTTTTCGTTTTGATGTCTGACCTGGGATACGAACCCGGGCCTTTTGTCTAATAAGCCAACACACTACCCACTAGACCACGGCGACTTTAACCACATCTAGACACGTTATTATCTTAGGATTTGTTTTAGTAGATTAATGACCTACAGTTTAACGTCGACTCCGAACGACATAAGCTCCTCATGGCAATTTTATTTACTCTCAGAGTTTTTGCCAGAAATTTGCTGGGAGGTAGTCGCCGATAAAATATTATGACGACCGTAATACCCGGACTATTACGTCTAAAGCCAATACACTACATACTAGGCTACTCCTTAACAGAGGGTGTCGCAAAATTCCTAATCTATTACCAGTGTTCTGGAAATATTCTTGGCTGTTACGGTTACTATACTAGAGATGGTACAATCACAGCTACAGATATGAGAATAAAGTCATTAAGCCCACACCCCTTTTCATTATTTGATTGGGCAAAACACGTTGTCTTTTGTCAAAGGTCATAACTATGGTCGTCACTATGATAAGACGTCTTTTATAAACAATTTTTATATTGAAATTTTTACATTTTCACAAATCACTCTGAACCCGCTGAGCTTATGTTCAACAATATCATACAAACTGTATAAAATTGAAATAATGATCTTAATTTCATGGCTTAAACCAATTGAAATTTGAAACTGAAAATAATTTCATTTTAAAAAAAAATCAAAAAAAAACAACAACATACAGTCGTGTTTTCTTTTGTTTCTTTGTATTTTAAAGCATAATTTTGTTTCCCATGACCTCGAAAACCAGGAGTAATTTCAGTCGACAAATTGAGGTTTGAAGAAAAAAAAAACAAACGAAACCATTGGAGCTGCTGCAAAACAATTTTCATTTACCAAATGCAGTAACAATGAACCAAAAGTACAACAACTAATATTTGTTGGATTGCTTTAAAATTTAGCATAAGCAAACCCACTAAAGTTGCAAATTAAATTAAACCATAGAAATAGATCAGTTACAGCAAAAACATCATGCAACATGCAATAACAAAACTAAAAACTGTAGCATGAAATGTAATCTGGCATAACTATACGTGAACCTATTCAAGAGCTACTGGCACTTCTGCCTCTACTTGCAACACTTTTCTCTTCATACAATCCATAGAAATGCCAAATTAAAATGAATGATCATTATGGTCTGATATACTAAACGTGTTGCTTAAAAAGGAGGACAATTTTTTTTTTCTTTAAATTTAATTTCTGGGTGTAAATTGGAACATTTATGCTTTTAAATCAATATTTAAATAAACAAAAAAACAAGAAATATTGAATAAATTTATGGGCACATGATCATCTTCATTAACATCATGAACATTGAATTCCATCTGTATGATGAGAACAGAATATAAAAAATGGTAGCCAGCAGAATACCTGACTGTCTGGTTGGTTGGTTGCTTGGTTGGTTGCATGGCTGCATGGTTGGTTTTTCCATTTTATGATGCCAGTGAGTATGTGTCTCCATTGATGTTGTTTTAATTAAATAATAATTTGCTGATATTTAAAACGGTTTTTCGTGATTTTTATTAATTAATAATGCCTCAGGGTATAATTTTATTTTAAATATTTCGCTTAAATTGAATTGAACAGTTCGCACAGTAGAGTTAATAACAATAGCATCATAAAATAACAGTGAATGTTAGTCAATGAGTTCATCTTAAGACATTTTCTTATCGCTGAAATCATTACATCTGAAACTATACTAGAAAATTCAGCTAAAATACATCAGAACTTTACCATGTTGAATTCTATTCTGGTTGGCTAAGCAGCAGAAGAGTCCACTATAAGTACCTTCTATCACATTTTCTGTCCTCAGAACGGTAGAGAATAATTTTATGTAGTCTTACAAAGTCGTAGTCACCACCTGATTAGAGAGAGCAATACTTATTTACTTTGTTATAAATCGTATCCTTTCCATCCCTTGTCTTAAAATTCCTTTTTGAAAATAATTATCCAAATACGTGCTGATCAATATGAGGTGACCAGAGATACATTTGTTTATACATACATAATTGGTCATTACAACCCTTCAGTCAGGATTATTGACATAGTTTCTCTCACTACTTATGTTGTGTGTATTAATTTTATACTTAAGGGGCGAGGGCCTATAGTTTAAAGTCGATAGATTTTTGAGAAACTTTTCATGGCAATTATATTTACTCTCAGAAATCTGCTGAGAGGAAATCTCCGAAAACATACTTTTTGTATTTTATTTTGATGTCTGGCCTAAAACTCGAACCCTGGCTTTACGTCTAATAAGCCAACACACTACCTACTAGACCACGGCGACTTTAACCCTTCATTCAGAATTATTAACCTAGTTTCTCACACCACTTATGTTGTGTGCGTTAATTTTATACATAAAGGGCGAGGAATATAGTTTAAAGTCTACTCCAAACGACAGATTTTTGAGAAATTTTTCATGGCAATTATCAGAAATCTGCTGAGAGGAAATCACCGAAAACATACTTTTTGTATTTTATTTTGATGTCTGGCCTTTACGTCTAATAAGCCAACACACTACCTACTAGACCACGGCGACTTCAACCCTTCATTCAGAATTATTAACCTAGTTTCTCATACCACTTATGTTGTGTGCATTAATTTTATTCATAACCGACGGGACCTACAGTTTAAAGTCGACTCCGAACGATAGATTTCAGATTTTTTTGAGAAACTTTTTATGGCAGGTTTATTTACTCTCAGAGTTTTTGCCAGAAATCTACTGAGAGGAAAATCGCCGTAGAAAAATTTTTTGTATTTTGTTTTAATGTCTGGCCTGGGACTCGAATCCTGGCTTATCGTCTAATAAGCCAACATACTACCTACTAGACTACGGGTACTTCGATAATTATTCAATAGATTTTTATAAGTGGTCTTCAAACCGCGATTATTCTCTTCACACGCAACGTGTCTTCACACAAGACTGACTGAATTTTTTCGGAACTCGTTGCCTGCTTTGTCTTGCCTTTTATATCGCAGGGTAAATAGTCTGTCGTAATTCCATTACGGTTGGGTAATTGTTCTCATTTCCGTTCCGTGAACGTTCGGATAATTCAAGCTTAATATAATTTATTTCCGCTATTCTTCCCTTAATGAAACCTTTTTTATTACTGGGAAAAAAAACTTTCGCTAAAACAGTGGCTGGTAAAAAATTCAATTGATATCACGGTTAAGCTATAAAAGGCTGTGATACTTAAGCCCAATCAATGCTGTGAAAGAGCCCAAACTACTTAAAACTAACAAAAACAGGCAATGATTGATCTAATATTTGACATAACCAATGAGTAGTTTTTATTCCAAGATCATACAATGAATTATCAATTAGGATAGCGGAATTGTGGGAGAAAGAATGTGTGGAGAGTACGATCCTAATTGTGGAAAACCGTTCACGACTTCAGACTTACGAAAATGCAACTGCTCCTGACTTGCCACTTGTGTTTGATTTTTCACACAAAAAGAACAGCAGGGTCCTACCCAAACTATTATCATATCCATCAGATGTAGCCCGCTATAAAGCAAGGACAGTCAGGAGTGTATTGCATCTTTATCAGCAAAAAGAACAACTGAATTTAATGCGTATATCCCAATATAAGCTAGGTTTGTTAGTTAGTTAAGCTAAAGCTTGATTAACTAGTTTTAACTTAAAGTAACGCTTCGAAACCACAGATGATGTATAATTTAAGATAAAATGTGGAAAATGGATTACAGTTGTTTTGGGTATAGGCCTTGGGCATATTCAAGGGAATCCAGACTTAAGCACTGCGCTATGCCTTTGAAGAAAAGTAAGCCGAAAAATCTTAACCGAAAAAACTGGATATTTACAGACAAAATTGGGAAGCCCTCGCCCTGACCAACTCTTGTTTTAGCACAACTTGGTTAATATATTGACTACGTTCACCTGTGGCATCACAACGGGCCGCTATGCATGTTCAAGAGAGCTTTGTGATACCAGAGCTACAACTCCGAACCTAACCTAACCTACAGAGAAAATTAGGGATGAATTTCCTCTGAGAATTTATCCTTGCGGTTAAAGGATAAGTTCTTTTTCATCGCATGTGTATTGATTAGCCAGGCAGTATACATCGGTATGCCTCTTCAAATAGTGAAGAAGACTTCCAGAATTTTCAGTGTTTTTTTAATTTTTTTTTTGTTAAACCAGCACTCAGGGGATGACCCCTACTCTGCAGTGCATTGTGCAGGTTTAGGAAAGGTGGAAAGAGGGAAGATGCGAGGGGTAAGGAAACGATTTGCTACTGGTGACTTTAAAATGGCCAGTACTATGCCTTCACCATTGAAGTCGCCGTGGTCTAGTGGCTAGTGTGTTGGCTTATTAGACAAAAGGCCTGGGTTCGAATCCCAGGTCAGACATAAAAACAAAAAATATTTCTTCGGCGACTTCCTCTCAGCAGATTTCTGGCAAAGACTCTGAGAGTAAAAATTGCCATGAAAAGCTTCTCATAAAATCTGTCGTTCGGAGTCGACTTTAAACTGTAGGTCCCACCACTGTTCATGTATAAAATTAACGCACACAACATAAGTGGTGTGAGAAGCTAGGTCGTAATCCTGACTGAAGGGTTGTAATGGCCAATTATGTATGTATGTATACCTTCACCATTAGACAGTCTACAGCAATCGTCCCCAAGAAGCCTGCAGTTTCTCACACCACTTATGTTGTGTGTGTTCATTTTATACAGAAGTGGCGGGACCTACAGTCGACTCCGAACGACAGATTTTTGAGAAACTTTTCAAGAAGAGAAAGAGAAGAAACCACTGAAAAAATTCTTTTTGTAATTTTTTTTTTTATTTTTGATGTCTGGCCTGGGACTCGAACCCTGGCTTTACGTCTAATAAGCCAGCACACTACCTACTAGACCACGGCGACACCTTATCACGCCGTGATCAAACAATAAGTGAAGTATACCTAAACACTGCTATTTAGCGTGGTATTCAATTCATTATTTAACAATTAAACAAATAATATGGGAATCTATTCCATTATATGTCCATATATATGGTACAATACCTAATCAAATATGATTTTCAAAATGAAATGAAATTTGAAACTTCTTTTGTACAATAAAACTTTCAAAATTCCTAGAAAATTAGGTTAAGGATATGCCCCAAAACAATACTGGTGTGAGAAATAAATTAAATTTCATCTTAAGAGCAAAACCGTATTTATTGTGTTTTAGCAAAGACACAGTAAACGTAAACAGGAAATTTCATTTAACACTTCCACGAAAAACTTTACTGCAGAAAGAATTGCTCTTGAGTAAATAAATCAAACAAGAGAATTGAACAAAACAATTGATTTCACTTTGCTTATGTTTTTTTATTTCGTTTTTTACTTTTATGGGATGCTTTTTATGAATTTATTAGAAAGATTTTGTTCCCACACCAACCATCAAGCAAGCAAAACTAAATGCCCTTTTGCCATGATCTCTCTGCAATTGTGTTTGAAAATCGTAAAAAGGGACTGTGCTTACTGGCTTGACTGACTACTGAAGAAGAAAAAATAACTTCATACGTTGGAAATACCCTGTGAATAAACACAAGCTCTCATAGATAAAGTTTTCGTCTTACAAAAGGTTTTCTGGGGGTACGAAAGCAAGTGGCATATCGTCATGATCATCTTTAGCAGCCTGTTTTTTTTTCTTCTTCTGTGATCATGATCACGATTTTTGAGAATGATTAACAGTAGTAAGTTGAAATGGTTCTCTTATTTAATTTTTTTTTTGCTAATTCGTATTCACTGGTTTGGTATATTTTGTTTTGCTAATGATTATATCCGAAAATAAATACAGTGGGTTAGAAAAGGATTCGACAGGGTACCAAAAAGGAGGGTTTTAATCTCAATATTTCTGTTAAAATCGTTTTATTAACAGATTAAAGTCCAATCCGGTGATTAAGAGCCTTTTATACAACATGCCGTTAAACATGGAGTCGCCGTGGTCTAGTGGGTAGTGTGTTGGCTTATTTGACAAAAGGCCCGGGTTCGAATCCCAGGTCAGACATCAAAATGAAAAATATTTCTTCGACGACTTCCTCTCAGCAGATTTCTGGCAAAGACTCTGAGAGTAAAAATTGCCATGAAAAGCTGCTCAAAAATCTGCCGTTCGGAGTAGACTTTAAAACTGTAGGTCCCGCCACTCATGTATAAAATTAACGCTTACAACATAAGTGGTGTGAGAAGCTAGGTCGTAATTCTGACTGAAGGGTTGTAATGGCCAATTATGGGTTTAGTTAAAGGTACCTTTAGCTAACAGGCAACTGTAAAGTTACCTTTAACTTATTTTCTTTATTACAAGTTAAAGATAAAATAAATTTAATTTTTTCAAAAATATGGTAGCGCCGGAGCAATGTCGATAATACTGCTCAATTAAACAAGATTTTTTTTAAACGTAGTGACAATGACGGGCATCGTTTTTATATATGCTCAATATTTGAATATTTGAAGTTGCCATATTGCAAATAATATAGCGGGTCATCCATTTTGTGGTTTCAAAAGTAAACGTAAATAAAACACATACTCGTATAAAATATATTTTTTTCATGATATTTTCTTTTTATTGTAAAGTTTGAACGTTGACATTATGTGTGAAACACTACATTATTTAAATAGCCTCCACGCGCCGTGTTGCAAGCATTGATTCTTTTGAGGTAATTTTCGACCACTTTTTGACACATATTGGGCGGTATTTCAGCCATAACTTGACGAATGTTGGTTTTTAAGTGCTCAAGAGTTGAAGGTTTATCTGCATAAACACTGGCTTTCGCGTAGCCCCACAAAAAGTCTAATGGTGTCAAATCGCGACGAGAAATTACGCGTCCAAGAAACGCCTCTTGCAATAAAGCCATACTGAAGAAACTTTTGTTCCAAAAATTGCCGTCCACCGCCTGTTGTTCAAGCACAAATTCCACGTATCTACGACGTTGTGAATGGTCAGCTGGTGTCAGTTTTTAAAAGCAAAATACGTCATTATGTGCCGTAAGATAGTCATAACTCCTGAGAACGACGAGGAATCGACACATTCGGGTCTTCGGCAACACTTTCACTTACAATGGCAATATTTTCAGCGGAACGAGCGGAACGGCCTTTCATTATTTGTAACCACTCCAGTATCTTCATATTTCTTCACAATTTTGCCAATTCCTTGCGTAATTGGACGATTTTGTAAAACATAATCTCCTCTTAAAGCACGATACGTAGGTGAGGCAGAATCACCATTTTTGTAGTAGGTTAGGTTAGGTTAGAGGACGTGTACTTGTCAATTCTGACAAGTACAGTACTCGGTGGTCGAATCGACGCATTGCACTACGTCCTAGCTTCTCACACCACTTATGTTGTGTGCTTTAATTTTATAAATGAGTGGCGGGACCTACAGTTAAAAGTCGACTCCGAACGACACATTTTTTGAGAACCATTTTTTGAGAAGCATTACTCTCAGAGTTTTTGCCAGAAATCTGCTGAGAGGAAGTCACCGAAAAATTATTTTCAATTTTCGTTTTGATGTCTAACCTGGGATTCGAACTCGGGTTTTCTGTTTAATAAGCCAACACACTACCTACTAAACCATGGCGACTTCAAATTTTTGTAGTAGGTTTTGATAACTTTTATGCGTTGTGTGATATTTAAGCGATCCATTTTCGTCAATGTCAGCTTTTCAACTGAAAAGAAAAAAATTGATTTCACAACTTAGTTTGACAGATGTGCCGAATTCCATTGCCATACTTCTGTACGAAATGGATAGAGCTTTATTGTATGACAAGTTCAGATATAAGCTTAACTTTAAAAGTTACAGGTAGGATGATCTTCCCTATAGCTTAATGCTCTCTTCTACCATAATGTCCACTTATAATAATGAAAAACAATTTGTCTGCCCGTTAACCCTCCCTTTAGTTAACAGCAAGTTGTAATAAGTTGGCCCTAAGAGAGTTATGATTACAATCTTGATGTTTGTAACAACTTAAAACGTATTTCCTATGTTTTCTTCTTACCAATTACTTCTTACGCCTTAGAATCACTATCAGAATAACTTTGGTAATACTTTCACAACACGCCACTTTAGTCAGGATTAGGACCGATCTTTTCACACCATTGTGCTGAGGATTGAACTCTCGAATACTGATCTGGCAATCCAACACACTACCTACTACATTATGATCACACAACAATTTACAATGAATCCAATGGATATGCATATAAGAATAAGTACTCGAATCACCGTTTCTATGTATATCCATCTTCGATCAAGTTGTAAAAGCGGAAACAGTAGCTGTTTTGTGTGCTAATTTCACCCACGTAAGGTAAAACCTATAGTTTAACATTAATTTTTATTAGAAGACTGCTGAGACAAAATTCGCCGAAAGAATAATTCGTTATGTTTCTTCTTTTCGAAATGTCAGCGCTGAATTTTGAACTCACGAACTCTAATCTGGCAAGTCAACACACTACCAACTAGACTATGGCAACTCAACAGTTAAAAATGAATCCAATTGTGCTTTCACACACGAGACTATTTTTTAAGCCGCACAATTGTTGTTCTTTCAGTCAAACACGAGACTATGCTTTGTGTGTATTAGTGTTTTCTTCACTACTCAACCTGCTGTTTTATAAATGTATGTGTATTCGTTTTGTGTTATTTATGTATTGTGTTTGAGCGGGGCAGAAGCTGGTTGGAAAAGTATGCCAGCAAAAAACCACTCTCCTCACCTCTCTTGCCCATAAGCTGCCATTTTGTGCCAGCATAATTATGCTCGTGTGTGATTGTCCATTGATATAAAATAGTTCCCGAATAAGTACTTTAAACACCGTTTCCATGGCCATAATCGTTTGGGTAGTAAAAGCGGAAACAGTGGCTGCTCCAAAAGTTCTCTCGTCGTACATTCTTTAATACATACATAATTGGCCATTACAACCCTTCAATCAGGATTACGACCTAGCTTCTCACACCACTTATGTTGTGTGCGTTAATTTTATACATGAGTGTCGGGACCTACATTTTTAAAGTTGATTCCGAACGACAGATTTTTAAGAAACTTTTCATGGCAATTTTTACTCTCAGAGTCTTTTTTTCGTTTTGATGTCTGACCTGGGATTCGAACCCGGGCCTTTTGTCTAATAAGCCAACACACTACCCACTAGACCACGGCGACTTTAATACCAAATTCAATTTTCTTAAGACTGCGTCGTAGTTATATCGACTGCGTATCATTCCACCAAATTCTAGTATTAATGCTGCTTATGGTGTTGACTAGAGCATTCTTCTAAAAATGCAAAAAAAGTAAATCAAATCTTAGCGACCACGCCTACTTACTCTAACTAGAGTATCAGACTGAGTGATGTGAATTAACTCTGACAGAGCGGAATATACTGTCGGGTAGTTTAAAGCTGCAGGATTTGTAACCATAGAAAATGACAAGTATGAGTCAAGCATGTATGTCTCACTTCTAAAGCTCACTTGAAATGCCAGATATCTCTTGAGGAGAATCATTCACCGGTCATTCTTAAATATAAGAAATGCGAGGACAATCGCATGGTCTAGCGTTTATTCCTGGAAGAATTTTAAGCGATACGATGTAGAGAATGGAATCTGACAGGAACAGGACAGTATATATCTAACGAGAGCGAGTTTATAGTAGTCTAGTAGGTAGTGTGTTGGCTTATTAGCCGTAAGGCCAGGGTTCGAGCCCAGGTCAGACAATAAAACGAAAATATGAAAATATTTCTTCGGCGACTTGCTCTCAGCAGATTTCTGGCAAAAACTATGAGAACAAACAAAATTGCCATGAAAAGTTTCTCAAAAATCTGTCATTCAGAGTCGACTTTAAACTGTAGGTCTCGCCACTCATGTATAAAATTAACGCACCCAACATAAGTGGTGTGAGAAGCTAGGTCGTAATCCTGACTGAAGGGTTGTAATGATAACCAATTATGTATGTATGTATGAGAGAATCAGTGCATTAGAGACAACTATAGTGTACACTCCTGTCGATCAAATGAAATTTAAATTTTTTGCTGCGTAGCAACCCCCTTCCTAATTGTCATGCTCCATAGTTTAACGTCAATATTTCATGCACAATTATTATTACAACAGAATTAACTAAAGTTTTAATTTAGGGCTTCATTTTAAGCTTCTCAAAATATTTCTTTATTTCAATTTAAGACGCATTCGAACAATTTTCTTTCAAAAAAAAATTTTAATAAAAAAATTGCAAATGTTGCGAAACCATATCAAAATTATACACGTACATGCGTGATCTTGAAATTATTTAAAGACACGTTTCATACGAATACAGGCCAGTAAAATAAGAAGAAGAAGAAGAAAAAAAAATACAAAATCAACGCTATTGACCTATGATCTGTAATGATGATAATGATGATGATGATCCATCTTGTTCCATCAGTTTTAAGTATTTTTGCTTAAATGCACGTTCGGCAGCATGTAAAAAAGTTTCTTCATCATTGATTTTCTTTGGTACTACAAGAGCACTCACTCACTAACTCACACTATACGAGTACAATAAAGTTCAATACATTTACTTGCGATTCTACATCATTATTTCCCCACAATTTTTTCTTTATTTTTCAGTTTCTTTTTTTGCTTTCATAAACTAAAATGATGAGACCTGCTCAAGACAAAAAAAAAATATTGCAATTGCAATTGCAATTTTATTATAGAGCCTGTGTTGGTTGCTTATTGGTCTTGAGATAGAAGAAGAAGAAAAATAAAAAGGAAGGAATATGAAGAGATGATCATCATCATCACATTATTAATCGTGATATTGAGGCAAAAGATCAGGCACCACTTAAGCAATTTTTATGATGCCACAAACGATCAATACAAGTCGACCAAAAGGCCAGCCGGATCATACCTTTCAAGCAATTGCTTTACAAGAGTAACAACAACAACAACAAACAGAAACAAAATAAAAACAAAAACCCAAAAGAGTGGAGTAAACAATTCAATTTTCCAGGCACAATCGACAACAGCAAAACGTACAATCCAACAAATTGTATTTTAAAGTTTCACCTTGGGAAACTTTACAACAACAAAAACAACCAAAAAAAATTGCGGCAACAAAAGAAATCTGCCAGATTTATGGTAATAAAATTGCACCGGGTTAAACAAATTTTTTCTGAATTTAAAGCAAAACCAACAAATAATAAAATTGTTAACAAAAAAGGCAAACAACAACCAACATCCAGAGGAATTAAAAAAAAAAACAAAGTGAAACACTCAAATTACACTTCTTAGCAAGATGCCAAATAAAAAAAAACAGAAGGATCTGGCGACGTTAACAGGAACGTAGGATGCCTTAACAATTCAAATGTTGGGACAACAAAAAAAAAATACACGAAAGGGTACAAGCGCACCAATTAGTACTAATTAGACATCTTTTACGAATGTTAGAGAACTATTTCTCACACAGGGCCCTACGTTATGCATTCAAAAATTTAAAAGCAATCAAGTCCTCTACATAAGGAGTTCCCGGAAGGATATTTATGGCGTCTGAGGAACTGAAAAGGACATTCAGCATGGTTTGCTTGACATTGCAGAGTTAGTTGTACAAACACAATACTTGACAGACGCATAACTACACTGAAAAGACGTCATAGGGCAGTCTCGATTTGGCATAGAAAATTTTAAAATCTCTTCTCTTAAACATAAGTGATGTGAGAAGCTAGGTCGTAATCCTGACTGAAGGGTTGTAATGGCCAATTATGTATGTGTATGTTCTCTTAAATAGAATTAAGTGGAAAGCAGTTGGTAGGCCTGGAAAAATACTTTCATGTGCCGAAGAAGCTTCAAAAAAAACTCCGAGCTACACTTACTGGTAGACGCAACCCAGACGATTTAATTAAACTCTATGGCCATATGACAGATGTCTCAATGAGGTGGCGAACTGATATGATGGTTGTGTGTACCGGGACATAAGAATATTTCCGGCAACTGTAGAGCAGATGAATTGGCTAGAAGAGTCACGACCATCGAACTCTACCTTGGAGATACCTTTGGGTAACTTCAGGCTTAGGTAGGTAGGTTGTAGTGGCTGTCCCCCCGATTGAGTCATGAGCGAACACACTTAGGCCGCATACAGGGCCCATTTTGATACCACAGTTTCATCTACTCCCCTATTCCAGGAATCACTCGGAGCTTCTGATGAAGCGACTCAAACTGCCAATATCCCTGCATGCCAGTTTATCTAGGTCTTCCTTGTAGTAGGCACCCAGTTGTCTCTTTCTCCTCTGTACCTGCAAGCTTATAATTGACAATGCAATCGTAGCCCTTGTCAACAGTAGGTGGACAGCTTCGGACAAGGGCAATACCGTGAAAAAAAATCTGGCCAAGGCTGGATAGGAGGCCCATTCTCTAATGAATTCTCTACCTTGGAGATCCTTTTGGGTAACTGAGGGTTTAGATAGGTAGGTAGTAGTGGCTGTCCCCCCGATTGAGTCATGAGCGAACACACTTAGGCCGCATACAGGGACCGTTGTGATACCACAGTTTTATCTACTCCCCTATTCCAGGAACCACTCGGAGCTTCCAATGAAGCGACTCAGATTGCCAATATCCATGCATGCCAGTTTATCTAGGTCTTCCATATAGTAGGCACAAAGGTGTCTCTTCTCCTCTGTACCTGCAGGCTTATAATTGACAATGCAATCGTAGACCTTGTCAACAGGGCAATACCGTGCAAAAAATCTGACCAAGGCTATATAGGAGGCGCACGGAGACTCTTCTTAAACTCCAAAGAAGCAGGCTCAGCACTGTTGCCGGAGTTATTTCAAGCCATTGTATTATAGGAACGCATGTGAGGCGTATTGGTCTTGGACAACTCGCGAATGATTTCTGCAGAAGCTGTGGAGATGAGGAGGAGGATGAGACTATTCTTCACCTACTGTGCACAAGCCCGGCACTTGGTAGGAGGGGTAAAAGGCACCTGGGTGCCTATTACATGGAGGATCTAGAAGAACTCTCTCATGCATGGATCTACCTACCTACCTACCATGGCCATAGGACATAAAATATTGATGTTTTCAGCTAATTTTTGCAACACAATAAAAGTAAAGAGAAACAGAATGTACCCGTGTAATATCTCCCCCAATCATGTTGCCCTGACAAACTACAGACTAAACGGCGTCAATAACCCTAAAGCTCTAGCTATTGTTTGAGTGTCTTTGTCGTTCTTTTCATGGAGTATACACTTCCGAACATGTTTGTCTAATTTATAGAAAGGTTCTACGGTTAATTCTCACAATATCTGGCATCCAGCAGAGAATAATTGGATGCCTACAACGACATTATAGGACAAGTTCTAATTGTAGTCTAGTGGACAGTGTGCTGCTGGCTTATTAGAAATGAGGTTGTGGTTCAAACCAAATGGAATGTGAAAATCTATTTATTCGGCTTCTCCGTCTCAGCAGTCTTCTGGAAAAAACTCTAAGAGTAAATAAAATTGCCATGAGAATTAGTAGGTAGGGTGTTGGCTTATTGGGTATAAAGCTTGGGTTCGTATCTCAGGTCAGGCATCAAAACAAAATATGAAAAAAAAATATATTTCTTCGGCGATTTCCTCTCAGCAGTTTTCTGGCAAAAACTCTTAAAGTAAATAAAATTGTCATGAAAACTATCACAAAAATCTGTAGTACAGAAACTAAAGTACACAACATGATTGGTTTGAGAAGCTAAGTCGTAAGCCTGACTAAAGGGTTGCAATGACCAATTTAGGAAGTAAATAATTCCCATCCAATGCATACAAAGATCTTTCTGGCCGCCTGGCACGACTAACAATTAAGTTTTAAATAAATTTAGATTCCATAAAACTTCCACAGAAGAGTATGATCTCAATCAAGTATGTGTTATTGATTTTAACTTTTCACCTGCTAACACAAGTGTAGCCTGTAATAAGCTTTAAAGCATCATTATTTTTCCCTGGGAAAATTAAAAAAATATTGCCAAAAAATACAAAATTTTAAATATATTCCAACAATCACCAACAATATAAATAAATGTCAACATTAAAAATATTTTTATTTGTAAAAAAAAGCATTTAAAATTTTTGAAAGTAACCCACAATAGCTTAACAGAGTAGCTAAACAATTGAATACGTAATGCCAATGGTAATAAAATTCAAATAACAGCTGTCATTACGTTTTTATGTATATCTTGCATAGGAATCAATCGACCATCAAACCAGCCAACCACCAAACCAACCAACTAAGCCAGCAACTAACTAACCAACCAGCCAACCAGCCAACCAGTCAACTAAGTAGTAACAGTAGTAATGACCTTCTTAATAACCTCACATACTGGCTGATCGATCGAACTCTCAGTAGCAGACTAACAGAAGAGTACATATTCCTATTGGCCATATTCTGCTGTATATTAATGCAACTTAAATCATCAACCGGCAACATTAGCATCTTCGATCATCACTTCAAAACAATCAGATGCCAATCGGAGTCCATCGAAGAGCCAAAAGATCACACAGGCTCATTCGC
This sequence comes from Sarcophaga peregrina, assembly GCA_014635995.1. NCBI lineage: Eukaryota > Metazoa > Arthropoda > Insecta > Diptera > Sarcophagidae > Sarcophaga > Sarcophaga peregrina. The sequence continues at coordinate 92,580,295 of CM025792.1, read as the reverse complement.
ATTCAGTCAAAAACCTTTCATTTCCAGAAATCAAGCATTAAGAATTCAACTGATCTTTTACATACACTAACACACACACACACACACTAATACACACAAACATTCAAACTTTACTTGTACCAACTGATTTGCTGTAAATGATGATGATCATATGGATGATCATCAGTATTTGCATCAGCAGAATAGAATACTCGACCAACCATAGTACATAGACTAGAATAATACACTCCATATTGTACAACGATTTACAACGAACGTCTGGTAAAACATTAAAACACAAATGATCTTGCCGAAAGGTCATTGTGATCATTTCCGCATGATTACAAATCAACAGATATCAAATTCTACAGTGTGTGGCAAATATTAAGCGATAAATGCAACTGCCTAGCTAGGAGTTTGACTAGCCAGCAGTTTAACTAGATTCCATTAGGAATTAAATAAAAGCGCCACTCATTTTGTAGGAAGTGATATTTCTAAGTAAATTATATTAGGAAAGAAAAGATTTTCATTTTAAAGGATTTGATAATGGATGATAGTGGATGGAAACATGTTATGTAGCATGGATGAAACTTAATAAGCTCCAGGAACGATAAGGATGATCACCGATCACAGCATAACCAAGCTATAGGCAAATTACAGAGGACTTACAAAAAAAAATAAAAACATGTCATGCTCTTAGGTCCTCTAATAAGAAGAAACTAATCGAGACACCGTAGTAAAGTCGCCATAGTCTAGTAGGTACTGTGTTGGCTTATTAGCCGTAAGGCCACGTTGCAAACCCAAGGTCAGACATCTCCAATAAAACGAAATGTAAAAAAATATTTCTTTGGTGACTTCCTCTCAACAGATTTCTGGTAAAAACTCTCCGAGTAAATAAAATTTCCATGAAAATTTTCTCAAAAAGCAGTTGTTCGAAGTCGACTTTAAACTATAGGCGCCGCCATTCATGTATAAAATTAACACACACAACATAAGTAGTGTGAGAAGCTAGGTTGTAGTCCTAAAGGGTTGTAATGGCAAATTAAATATGTAAGCTTGGCAACAAATTTATATTTCAATAAATGCATTCATTGTGGCACTCAAACCGCCACTTATGTATAAAATTAAGACACACAACATAAGGGGTGTGAGAAGCTAGGTTGAAATCCTGGCTGAAGGGTTGCAATGAGTAATTATGTATGCATATGCATATGTAATCGAGACACCAGAAATGAATATCAAGAACAACATTCTCTTAAAACGTTTGCTTAAATCAAAGCAACATCAAATCATTCAGGCCTCCAGTTGAGTCCCAGAAATACACATTCACATCAAGGTGATCTTAGAATGATTCCTTATCTTGTTTAGAAAAAAAGCCAGACGATCTCTGACTTACCCAATAGGAGGAACTCAAATAAGTTAGGTTAGGTTAGAGGACGTGCACCTGTCGGTCAAGACAAGCACAGTACCCGGAGGTCGAAGTTGACCCATTGTACATTGTCCTTAGGGGAGGAAGGAAATAGAGAATATAGGAATGTAGGTAAGAGGAACTCGAATAACTCTAGCCTTTGTCTGAGAAGCCCTCTACCCATTTAATGGTTCGACTTATGTATCATAACATTACACTGAACAATTGAATTATTCTCATCTATCAGAGATTTATGTTCACAATGACAACTGATCCACTCTTCATATAGATTCAGTCTCGAAGCTAAGTTTAGAGCCACTCGACCCCAGTGGAAAAACAAACAGAATCTTGATAAGTATCGCATCAGCAACCATCGTATGTAACATGCCATCAAGACATTTCCTCTAGCACGTCCTTTCAAAGTTTTTCTACCAAGAAAAGTAAAGGAATGTCATGCCTAATGGCATTTCCACACTATTTTTTTCATTTGCTTTCTGAGGGCGGTTTAATGGTTGGTCCTCCTGATCCCCAAACCGCCACCTCTACGTCCTTATCAATGGATGGGTCAAGGGGGAAGAACAGAGACGTTGGAGGAATGGATTAGGTTATTATGTTTCTTGGTGTCTATGGCCTGTTATAGACAGTGTAAGAACAAGTTGGCTGCTGGGCTTGAATAAGGCTAGTTTAAGGTTAGTTATTGGGTTTATCACGAAGCACTGCGACATTAGGTCGCTGTTCCAAATTTCAGCCGGACTATTGCCGGGTATGTTGCGATGAACAGGAGTTGGAGACCAACGAGTGCCTCCTCTGTAACTGCCCAGCTCTTAGTAGGTTGAGGTGGAAGACTCTTGGCAGGGGCAAAGACTTGAGGGTTTGAATTCTGTGTCGAGAGCTGACATTAGGACTCTCCATAGATTCATTATTAGCTTCAGCTGGTGGAGAAGTGTTGGTTGTGTGTTTCTTGGCCTGTGTAATTTCCTCCGCTTCCTTTTCTCTCTTTCCATACTACCTCTATTTATCCTCTCATCTCAAGAACGTTTTGTACATACATACATAATTGGTCCTTACAACCCTTCAGTCAGGATTATTGACCTAGTTTCTCACACTACTTATGTTGGGTGTGTTAATTTTATACATAAGTAGCGGGACCTACAGTTTAAAGTCGTCTCCGAACGACAGATATCTAAGAAACTTTCCATGGCAATTTTATTTACTCTCAAAGTTTTTGCAGGAAATCTGCTAAGAGGAAATCGCTGAAAAAATACTTTTTGTATTTCTTTATTTTGATGTCTGGCCTGGGACTCGAACCCTGGTTTTACGTCTAATAAGCCAACACACTACCTACTAGACCATGGCGACTTCAAGGGCTTTTAGTACAAAGGGTTAACTTGACCTCCAGGTATTGCACTTGTCTCATTTGACAAGTACACGCCCTCTAACCTAACTATCTATCAGGCTAATCTGTTATGATACATACATACATACATAATTGGCCATTACAACCCTTCAGTCAGGATTACGACCTAGCTTCTCACACCACTTATGTTGTGTGCGTTAATTTTATACATGAGTGGCGGGACCTACAGTTTAAAGTCGACTCCGAACGACAGATTTTTGAGAATCTTTTCATGGAAATTTTTACTTTCAGAGTCTTTGCCAGAAATCTGCTGAGAGGAAGTCGCCGAAGAAATATTTTTCGTTTTGATGTCTGACCTGGTATACGAACCCGGGTCTTTTGTCTAATAAGCCAACACACTACCCCACGGCGACTTCTGTTATGATTCCTTCTTTTAATCCCCTTGTTCTGCAATATTTATTGTTCACTGTAAAATCATATGCCAAAACAATAAATGCACCATGATATACTAAATGCATACTTACATACATACATACACACATACATGCAATAAGTTTAGAATAAAACTATTTTTCCACTTAAAAGCCTAAAACTATAAAGCAAATGCAACAACTAAAACTGTTCGTATTGAACTTATCGAAACAGAATTGTACTCGTAGTAGTACTCGTACTCAAAGAGGCACACATGTCTGAACTCTCCATATATAGTGTTTATACGGGTATGAAATGCTCGTAAATAAACAATCATTTCAATGATCATCTCAATAAAAATTAAAAAAAAGAACACAATCTAAGCAAAAAAAAAAAGAAAAAGAAGCATCGGAAAACGAAACAGATGCCAAACGACGAAATCATGTAAATCACCAACCAAACTACAAGGCAATAGACCATGAATGATTCTTTCCATATGAATTCGCAAAATACACAAAAACACACACTCTCTCTCTCTCTCTCTCTCTCTCTAATATACAGAATACCGATCATCGGGTTTTCTAATGCATGAAAAACAGTTTTTGGCGCACCTCTATATCAATAACGTTTGTAATTGTATCGGTAAAAAAAAAATGCAAAAAAATTGTTGTAAAAAAAAAGAAATATTTATTATTAATAGAAATAATAATAACAACAACAATAAATACAACAACAACTACTAAAACAATATTACAATATAGTTAAACCATTAAATTACATTTTACAACATCGTTACTTGACTTCGTTTGCAAATAGATCAACATCGTGTTTTAGTTGAAAACCTAAACATCGTCGTTGTTGTCGTCGTCATCGTCGTTTCTTTTTCTCTATGATCTTAAAAAATATGCAAGTTCATCTCACATTTTGTTGGCTGAAATTAAATTGTTTTTTAAACGAATTATTTAAGCCAAGTCTTCGTAACTGTCGTTTTGTAGCAAAAATTCATCTCTGAGCACGACTTTTAAATCAGAGATCATTTTCATTGCAATTACTTTTAAATTTTCAAAAGATCACTTCTCATTTAAAATTAAATAGAGAGAGAGAGAAAGAGATATTTGCCTCTTGAAAACTAAAAACACAGAGAATAAGAGACTTAAGTGTAGAGCTAAAGCTCTTTTATAAATTAAGGGGAAAAGCTAAAGAGAGGTTTATAAATTACCCATAACACAATAGGGGAAAAACGGTCTTAAATAAGGAGAACATTTTTATGTTAATAGTGGGAAATTTTTAACAAGGGGAATTATGGGGTAATGAAAAGGGGTTTAAGTCCCCTTAAACCCAAGCTTAATACCCCACAAAACGGAGAAATTTCCATTTGCAATTCTTAAAAAGGATTCTCCTTTTGGGGAAATTGGGGAAAATACATTTTTATGAGGAGAAAATTCTCTGTCTTTAGAAATTTTTAAATTTAAAAATGGGATTTATTTCTTAAACAAACTGGGGGATATTTAAAAAGCTTAAAGAGAGAATTTAATATGTAGCTCTCTAAGAAAGAGCGTATTTTAACGGAATATTTTTGAAATTTTTACTACTACGAGAGACAACGACGATTTCTATTAAAGCATAATGAGTTTCGAATATGATCATTGAACCGAATTGGATCATGGTTGGCTTTAATTTAATTTTAAAGTAATATGTAGTGGATTAAAAACCCTGCAATCAGGTGCAAACCCCACATAGGAAACACACAACGTTTCACTCTATAATGAATTACAAAGAAATAAAAGGCTTCCATGGCCTATAAAAAGAATCCATACAGGAAACTGCAGTGGTCATGCAGCACCACTTGTTGTGAAAGATAATAAGACTCAATGCATAAGGTCACTTTTCCGCAAACCCTCAAATGCCTATGAGAAAAACGGTCGGCCAATCTTAATGAATTGTTCCTCAAAAGAAAACAAGCACTACATACACACCTAATAATTGATCATTACAACCCTTCAGTCAGGATATTGACCTAGTTTCTCACACCACTTATGTTGTGTGTGTTAATTTTATACGTGAGTGGCGGGACCTACAGTTTAAAATCAACTCCGAAGGACAGATTTTTGAGAAACTTTTCATGGCAATTTTATTTACTCTCAGAGTTTTTGCCAGAAATCTGCTGAGAGGAAATCGCCGAGGAAATACTTTTTGTATTTTGTTCTGATGTCTGGCCTGGGACTCGAACCTTAGCTTTTTGTCTAATAAGCCAGCACACTACTTACTAGACAACGGTGACCTCAAGCACTACATAGGAATACTAAATTTCCTTTAAATTGCTTACTTAATTGGTCAACAACTCTTTAGTTAGGATTACAGCCTAGCTTTAACTACACCTTATATAAAGGGGCCGCCAAATAACTTTTTTTTTTGAAAATGCTTTATAAAAAACGAAGGAATATTTTCGCAAATTTCTTTTTTTATTTGAAAGTAAAACCCTTCCGGTTAATAATGGAACATAATTTCATTCAAATAACAGCCTAGGTTGGCCCTGCAGTAGCCTACACGATCTGTACAATTTTGAAGCATTATATCGATTGTGTGCAGCTGTATTTCATCAATGGCTTCACGAATATTGTCCTTTAAAGCGTCAATTGTCTCTGACTTGTCGGCGTAACATTTATCTTTGACGGCACTCCACAAATAATAGTCCAACGGTGTCAAATCGCAGCTCTGAGGTGGCCAAACGACATCAGCTCTGCGGCTGATAATGCGATCTTTAAAAACAGGGCGCAGAACATCGAATGTAGCCTCGGCTGCGTGGCACGTAGCTCTGTCCTGTTGAAACCAAATGTTGCCAATATCCTCCTCTTCAATTTTTGTGAACAAAAATTCGTTCAACATGGCCCGATAACGATCGCCATTGACTGTAACGGCCACTCCTTGCTCATTTTCGAAGAAAAATGGCCCAATTATGCCTCTGGACCAAAATTCGCACCAAACAGTGACTCGATTTGGGTTCGTCGGCTTTTCAAATATGCGTGCGGGTTTTCTGTGCCCCAAATGAGACAATTTTGCTTGTTTGCATACCCGCCAAGATCAAAATCAGTCGATCGCAGGCCCACTTAGCGAGGCAGCCATTTGAATGAAATTATTTTTCATTATTAACCGGCAGAATTGTACTTTTAAATAAAAAATTAAATTTTAGAAAATATTCAGAAGTTTTTTTAAAACATTTTTCAACAAAAAAAAAAGTTATTTGGCGGACCCTTTATTTAAACAAAATAAATTGTAAGTAAAATGAACTAATTTTAAACAGTGAACAACAACAAATGTAGCTTTTTATGAATATCTAAAATTTCTTGCATAATTTTAAAACAAAATTACTTCTCTTCGACAATTAAATTTTATTTTTAAATCGCTGCTTAGAAACGATTCCCCTTATCAAAAAAATATCCTCTACCCAATTCAACTAAAACAACACATTCAATTTCTCTACTCTCTCAATTATAAAAAACAAATTTCCCCTGATAATAACAGTACAAAATCCCTTCAATAAAAATGATCTTCTTGCTACTCCTTTTAAAAATCTCTACACTTGGAGAAAAATCCCTGGGGAACAAAGACATATTTTTAACCCAAGCAAATACCAATATTCTCTTGCTCCTTTAAGGGGTAATTTCAAGGGGTAAATTAAATTGAAAAGGAGAAAATTCCCTTTAGGGATATTTATCAATTTTGTTTTTGTTTTTCTCCCAAAAAGGGGTTCACAATTTTATTTACTTTTTTTGTAGAGAATAAACTTTTTTCTTTTTGTGCTAAATTTATATGAGAGAAGACAGAGAGAGAGAGAGAGACTTATGTTGGCAAACATTAAGCGATTAATAATAAAAAGAGTGAATAAAAGACCAGCACGTGTTTAATGTTTATTATGCTTGCTCTGTTTGTTTACAATTAATGTTTGTGAGGGGTGTGGGAAATTTTTTTTATTAGATTTTAAAGAGGGTTGATATTTTAAACGTTATTATCACTTACAATAGGTATTGACTGTTAAATAGACAATAGCAACAATAGATGTGAGGGCAGCGTTAAAAGTTAATTACTTGCGAGTCAAGATTTTAAAAGCAACTGAAGTTTTATGGTTTAATTGAGATTGAGATGAGAGATAATCTGTCGTTCGGAATCGATTTTAAACTGTAGGCCACTCATGTATAAATTTAATGCACACAACATAAGTGGTGTGAGAAGACCTAGCTTCGAATTTTGCGAATCTTGTGGGATCTATGAATCGTCGCTGCCAGGTGGTAATAAAACCAAATATTGAAATAATATCTGAAAATGATGGTAATGTTTAATAAAATATACATATTTTTAGCATACCATAAAGTGTCCCTATTATTTTTTTCAGTCCTTTTTCAAATAAATTATATTTTTTTTTAGAATTCCCTAGTGACTAGTGCTGCCAAACGGGATCGATTTTTAAAAATTCCGAGTTTCGGGATTTTGTAAATCCCGATCCCGAAATCCCGGGATATTTCGGGATAATTCGGGATTCAAAAATCCTTAAAAATCACGGAATAAATCGCAATTTTCTCTTAATAATAAAAATATTTCGTTAACAAAATCATTTGTATCGCAATTATGTATATCAGAATTATATATCATTAAAAATAAAATATAAAAACAGCATTAGTTTTAAGAAAATTATTTGAATTCGAAAAAAAACTTCTGGTCTGAAAAGCTTGAACGAATTTTGTTGTTAAGTTACGCTGCCGTTGAAAAACACTTCTCGCAATCGACATTTGTTGGTAAAATAGTTTCAAGATAGCTATGCGCAGCTTATAAATATTCACCTCTACCATCTCCTGATGTAAATAAATCTATTTCTTTGGACAGTTGAGTATCTAAATCAATTGCCCTATTAATTTGTTTTAATTTGTTTTATAGAGGTTCTTCGAAGGCGTCAAATAATTTTTTATTACTGGAAGTAGAGTTTTCCTCACCTGAGAAGCTATTATCGAAGTCAAGTGATATAGAATTTTTTTCAGGACCTTTTGTAGGGTCAGAATACATATGAATTTACAATTTCGAAAATCCCGAAAAATCCCGGGTCAAGTTTTTAAAAATCCCGGGATTCGGGATTTTGTGAATCCCGAAAATCCCGGGATTTCGAGATTTCCCGATTGGCATCAATACTAGTCACATATTTTTATTTTATTAGTTTAACTATTTGAATACGTTTAATTTAATGTAAATACTTTGTAATACTTAAGGAAAAATAATTCAATATATAAGAATATATTGAAAAATTTAAGTGTCCCTATTATTTCCTTTTCATATTATATTTTTTTTAAGAATTTGGGAGAACTAGTCATTTATTTTTATTTTATTAGTTTAACGTTTTGAATACGTTTAATTTAATGTATATACTTTGTAATATTTATGGATAAGTAAATAAAAATATAAGAATTTATTGAAAAATTTAAGTGTCCCTATTATTTTTTCCAACACTGTATGTATATTTTTGATTTAATTTTATATTTATTGCCTGCACTATACATTATTGAATATTCCAATTTTAATTTTATTCATGGGTGGCAGGCTCAACAGTTCTACATCGAGTCCGAACGACGTACATATTTGACAATTAGTTACTCAGATGTTATTTTTGTTACTTATTACGTGCTTTTGTCGAAGTTCTACTGATAGGAGGCCACCGAAAGTAAATTTATTTTTCATACTTCTTTCTTTTAAGACTTCTAAGCTGAAGCTTTAACTCGTATATCCCGTTTAGTAAGACAACATAGTTTCCCCTAAACTGCGTTGAGTTGTACATTCCTGTCGTCCATTTATTTGCGTAAGAATTTTTTAATCGCATATATATATAGAATTAGATGGGTCCACAGACTATTTTAGAAGAAAGTAAACTAATTTTAAGTCTTGAAAAGGGAAAAAGAGTCAAAGCAATTTATATGTACACGAGAATAGCTTTACAATTGCTGTCATAAAGTTAAATAGTTCAGAAAATCGGAAAATATTGGATGCTAGAGATTGAAAATAAAATAGGATCAGGACCTCAAGCACCTAGTAACTCGCTAAAATCCATTCACATTACAAAATAATGTATAAAGTCTGCTTAAAATTGCCCAGAACTCCACAACAAAGGACTTTACTCGTGTTACATTTTATAACTTTGAGCAAAAATTAAATTCGGAAGGAATAACTTACTGGTGACATAATAAAGAGCATCAGAATAAAAACTTAAAACCTAATTTCAAATAATTTCAAAGTAATAGAATGATGATTAAGTGCCACAATGGATACATTTATTGAAATACAAATTTTTTGCCAAGCTTACATACTTAATTTGCCATTACAACTCTTTACAACCATAACCTAGCTTCTCACGCCACCCATGTTACTTACTTACTTAATTGGCCATAACAACCCGATTAATAACCGAGCCAGCGCAGCCGCTGGATATTAATACGCTGTACAACGTCCATGCCGTTGAGGAGCTCATACAGATCACTGTGATTCGGATGCGAAAATCATCGCCAACCCGTATTGGACCAAAGATCTTACGTAGGACTTTTCTCTCGAATACTCTCAAGGCAGCTGCATCAGTTCTTAATAGCGTCCATGCTTCTGCGCCATAAAGAAGCACGGGTAGGATGAGCGTCTTGTAGAGTATTAGTTTCGTCTTGCGAGAGAGGTCTCTGCTACTCAATTGCCTACTGAGACCATAATAGCACCTATTGGCAAGAGTAATCCTGGGCTTGATCTCCAGACTGACATCATTTTCGGTGGTAACGGCGGAGCCAAGGTAAATGAATTCCTTGACTGTATCAAAAGTATAGTTATCGGCCGTAATTTGAGAATCAATACGCCGCACGGCTCTACTTGTCGATAACATATACTTCGTTTTGCCCTCATTTACTGCCAGACCCATCTTCTTAGATTCCCGTTCAATAGCACTAAAGGCAGTAGTGACATCTCGTTTGGTACGCCCTATGATGTCGATGTCGTCAGCGTACGCAAGCAACTGGACACTTTTTTGAAAAATAGTGCCATTGCGATGCACTGCCGCCTTTCACAGAACACTCTCCATGACGAAGTTGAAGAGGTCGCATGGTAAGGGATCACCTTGTCTGAAACCTCGCACGGTATCAAAAGGTTCGGAGAGGTCCATTCCTACCTTGACGGAGCTGCAGGAATTGCTCAACGTCATTCTGCATAGCCTTATCAGCTTCGCAGGTATACCGAGTTCAGACATTGCGGCAAAAACACGATCCCTTATGGGGCTATCGAAAGCAGCCTTATAGTCGACAAAAAGATGGCCACCCATGTTATGTGTGTTAATTTTATACATGAGTAGCGGCACCTACAATATAAAGTCGCCACAGAACGATAGATTTTTGGGGAAGTTTTCATGATAATTTTATTAACTCCCAAAGATTTTATCAGAAGACTGATGAGAGCAAGTTGCCGAAGAAAATTTTTGTTTAATATTTCGTTTTGTTGAAGAAGTCTGATCTGGAGTTTGAACCAAGGGCTAAGGTCTAATAAGCCAACACACTAGCTACTAGACTATGGCGACTTCAAGCATCATTTTCGATATTACCAAGTCATTGATCCGAAACATAAGTCAAATTTTGTACAACCATACAAATTAATGGACAATTTCGGAGTTGGCGATGTGGAAAACACAGATTAGTAATGTAAAGGAAGGTTCTAACCTTCTCTGTTCAAAATCAATTAACAAATTAACTGGAAAATATGTCTGAAAAGGAAGGTTAACTGACAAATTTGTTGCATAAATAAAAAAAATTGATCCTAAGGTTTTCTGCTAGCATCATCTGCTGTCTTTTGTAAGTATTCAAACACTTTATGCCACACTTAAAAGACACGCACTACTCTTCAACAAAATGCAAAAATATTACAAAAACAAATTCAAAAAAGAACTCAAATCAACTGCTCTAATAGCAAAGAAACAATTTAAAATTCAATTAAAATTCTTCTTCCTTTTCGATTACCACTAATGTTTGCAATTAATTGCAAAACAATTGAAGCTGAAAATGCATTGTGGCACATTTACTGCGAAATTATCGCATAAACCTTACAAAAAAAAATCAAAATCAAAATGATCCTTTGCTATACCTGATCTAAAGGCTTTTGAAAATGTAAGAAACCACAACTGGCCCAATGGGATGCAATGCAATGCCATTGAATGCAATTTTAGTTTCAATAGTTCAATTAAACTGTAATGGTGTGAGGCTGTCATATTATTAATAAATTAAACAAAATTGATGATTTCAATTAAGAAACATGTTGCCTCTAAAACTATACATACATACAAGCACCTGAATACCAACAATGATTCAACGAACGCAGAAGCATATGCAGGAGGTACAACGATCGATTAAAATCGAAAATAATAAAAATAACCGACAAGTAGTCACAAAGTCGCAAAGGAGCAGAGCAACACAACAGTAGTCATCGAAGAAAGCGAATTCTTGAAAATTGAATCACAGCCATTAAATGTTGAAAAGACGTAAAACTGACTCAAAGATGGGGATGGGAAACAAAAATCCTCATCAGGTACACCAGGCCAATTGAGCAGTAAAGTAGAGTAGCAACATTGGCATTGGCATTGGCAGTAGCAGTGGCAATTTATAAATTAACAACAGCACCAAAAGCCGCTACTAATTCTGTGTATTTGTAACTGAAACAAAATAAGTAACAGAAGCAAATACAAACAACTGCAGCTGCCTCATTTTGTTTTAACGGACTGTACTGGATTGCTAGTATGTTTGCCTAAGGGGTTGGGTTGGTGCCAACAACTGTTCGTAAATATTCTTACGCATCTAGCAAAGGAAATGAAAGAATCTTAAGTCCTCAGTAGAGCTCAGTAGAATGGACTGGGTAATAGGTAATAATCTACTGCACAGCCGCGAAGTGTTTAATTTCACAATTTAATTTCGCACAAAACATGTTGAGCATGGTAATAGTGTAGACTCAAATGCCGATACTTAAGCCAGAAGTCCACACCATGCGTTCTACGCGTTCTCGCATTCTACGCGGCTGTCAAAAAAGTAGAATTAATGTATTTATATGGTGCAACTTACACGCACAAAAGCGTAGGATGCCATGACGCATAGAACGCGATTTTGACAAGTTTGGTTTTAATTTATTTAAATTTTTCAAAGAACAATGGAGGAAAAATTAATCGAAGCTGTGAAAAAACGTTAAATCCTATATAAAAAAGATCACTTGTTTATAGGAATAAATTTAAAAGAGCAGCTGCTTGGAAGTCCATTGCCGAGGAGGTATTGAGGACGGTATTTCGTATTGTTTTTTTTTAAGAGAACGTTTGCTAATCTCGTTGGAAAACTTTAAGTAAACAATTCGTAAAAATATGGGCGGAGAGCAATCATGCCTCTGGTAGTGCTGCAGGATTCTATGAAAACTAGTGGGCATATCAACAAAATCGTCGTTTGTTCTCTTGTAGCTTGTTGTACACACTTGTGGCACAAAATATTATATTCACAAACTCAATTAATTCTATAAATTCTTTAAAAATTTCAATTTCATTTGCTATTTTTGTGCGAAATGTTTTATTCAAATATTTCCAATCAAATGTTTTTATTTTGTTAACAGCTGATCAAAACAAACATTGACGCGTTAAAAGCGTGGCATGTAACTTGAAGCGTAGAACGTGAAGATCGTAGGAAACGCACGCAACGCTTTGACGCGGAAACGCGTGGTGTGGACTTCCAGCTTTAAGCAAGTTTTCGATAATCATACATCATTTAGGATCTTCCTTGCCATTCTCAAAAGTACTGCCTTACCTCTTTCTATTTAAATCTTGTTCATATTCTGTGAAGTGCTGATCTTCACAATTGTAGTCCATAATTTATGATATGTCGCCTACTTCCAATATTTTGTCGGTATTCAAAATATTATTCTAGTATTCCGTAACATTGGCATAAGTGCTGATCCATAGGTAAGGTTTCGGGGATCATACAGATTCATTGCCATGCTCAGAAGTACTCCCTTATTTCCTTTTACTTAAATGTTGTTCCAATTCCGTATAGCATCACAATTGCAGTCTATGATCTACAGAGCTCTCAAAGAACGAGGATTCCATAATGTGCGATATGTCGCCAGTTTTCAATATTCTTTCGGTACAATATTGGCTCAAGGAATGCTTCCATTATTCTTTCGACATTTAAAATATTATTGTACGTAGTATTATATGCCACTGGCTTAAGTGCTGATCCATAGGTAAGGTTTCGTGGATCATACATCATTTAAAATCATCATCAGTATCGTAACTGCTTAAATGTACTCCATGTTCAGAAGTACTCCCATATTTTCTTTTACTTAAATGTTGTTCCAATTCCGTGTGGCATCACAATTGCAGTCTATGATCTATAAAGCTCTCAAAGAACGTGGATTCCATATGTCTCCAGCTTCCAATATTGGCTTATTGGTCCTTTGTATCGTAAACGGTTTGTGTATCATTGAAATCAGGTATTTGGGAATACTACGGCTCCATGAAACCTGTATTATTTTCTTTCTGTTTCCATAACATACATACATAATTGGCCATTACAACCCTTCAGTCAGGTTTACCGCCTAGCTTCTCACACCACTCGTGTTGTGTGCATTAATTTTATACGCGAGTGGCGGTACCCACAGGTTAACGTCGGTTCCGAACGACAGGTTTTTGAGAAACTTTTTCATGTCAAGTTTATTTACTCTCAGAGTTTTTGCCAGAAATCTGCTGAGAGGAAATCGCCGAACTGCCTGAGCTGGGATACGAACCCAGGCTTTACGTCTAATAAGCCAACACACTACCTACTAGACTACGGCGACTTCATTTCATTGTTTCCATAACAAGCTTTTTCTAATAGAATTTTTAGACTTAAGCCGGAGTTAAACCAATCTGAAGGCTTTCATATGCAACAATGACAACAACGAAGCTGCTATCTTTAAAGAAGACAATCAATAATTTCATTACCTGCAGATGTGGCTAACCCCTTACTGAGCCTGACATCAGAACGGAATCAAAAGAGAAAAACTTACCAATTTCTTGTTTAACTGATAGCTTTTGCAGAATATTTCCTCTGTCTGTTTGCTCATCATTATTCCCTTATGCGAGTAACTTCAATATTAAAAGGGAACACTGTGTCATTTTAGACCTCTCCGATTATTATTCTTTACCATTCTCTGATGGTGTTTTGTTGATGTTGTGGCTAAATTAGGTGATTTTCAAATTGGCAAAACATGTTTAAACATGTCAAAAATCTCACTCAAGACGATTCTTTTTTAAATACTTAAAGTCGACATTTTTTTTGGTTTTAATTTCTTCAGTTAATCACTTTGAAAATCACATAAAACCTGTGGCACGTTATTTTTGTTTTTTTTTTTTTTAGAATATTGGGTTTAAAATTTTGACAATTAAAAAAATAAAAGTTTTTTTTTTTGCCCAAATTTAACACAATTTGGCAGCTGCATTTTCGCATATTCTTTTCGGTAGATAAAGAATGAACTTTCAATGGAACACGTTATTATTTAGTATTCTATAGCATTCTATACTATTCTATACTACTCTATAATATTCTATACTATTCTATAGCATTCTATACTATTCTATGCTATTCTATACTATTCTATACTATTCTATAGCATTGTATGCTATTCTATACTATTTTATAGCATTCTATGCTATTCTATATTATTCTATAGTATTCTATAGCATTCTACACTATTCTACACTCTTCTATATTATTCTATAGTATTATACAGCTTTCTATACTATTCTATATTATTCTATGCTATTCTATAGCATTCTATACCATACTATACTGTTCTATACTATTATATAGCATTGTATACTATTCTTTATTATTCTACGCTATTCTATAGTATTCTATACTCTACTGTTCTATAGTATTCTATAGCATTCTATACTATTCTATGCTATTCTATACTATTCTATAGCATTCTATGCTATTCTATATTATTCTATAGTATTCTATAGCATTCTACACTATTCTACACTCTTCTATATTATTCTATAGTATTATACTATTCTTTATTATTCTACGCTATTCTATAGTATTCTATACTCTACTGTTCTATAGTATTCTATAGTATTCTATAGCATTCTATACTATTCTATGCTATTCTATACTATTCTATAGCATTCTATACTATTCTATGCTATTCTATACTATTCTATAGCATTCTATACTATTTTATATTATTCTATAGTATGCTATAGCATTCTATACTATTCTATATTATTCTATGCTATTCTATAGCATTCCATACTATACTATACTATACTGTTCTATACTATTCTATAGCATTCTATACTATTCTTTATTATTCTACGCTACTCTATAGCATTCTATACTATACTGTTCTATACTATTCTATAGTATTCTATAGCATCCTGTACTATTCTATATAGCGCAAACTGTGCACCTAGAACTTCTAATGTTCGGTCTAAAGAAATATAGTGTAGTTGTACAATTTTTACTTAATTTAAAACGATAAACTGAATTAAAAATGAACAATTTCATGCAAACAAGGTCTATTATTCGTTTGTTTATAATCCTCTAGATATAGTGGGTATAAGATCACAGTCTAAGACCTATTGACTACATATACTAGATTAGGTTTCGCCCATCAAAAAGATCCATTGTAATTTCGTCCTAGAATGGAAAAAGAGAGAGGAATGCGATAGGGAAATTGGAATAAAGAGGAGGTAGGAAAGAGCGGATATAAGAGACAAATCAAATCAACAACCACATTCAAGCAATTAGTGGTTCTAAGTCGGTTTTGTAATATCATATTTATAAACAAAAGCGCAAACATCTGATCAATGAATTTGTAAGGACTACCATTAATTTTCACTCTTCCTTATCCAATTTCGCAAAGTTATTTCAGGGTCATAATAAACAAAATTATGGGAATTTCTACTAAAAAAACAAAATTAACTCAAGTTTATTTGTTTTTGGCATTATTTTTTTTTTTGTTCACAAATTACCACCACCATTAACCCCTCATAATTCAGGCTTAAAAGTATGAAATTATTAAGCAGATGTTTCACGTAAATCTGTCGTTATCTACAAAAAGAAATATTTGCCATTTTTCTGTACGATTTCAATTCAAAGTCAAGCCGCATTTTAAATAAACAAAAAAAAATATAACGCCCAAGCCAACCATAAACTTGACATGAAATTCCAGTCGGTAATGAAAAGTTAAAACTCCCCGAAATTAAATCACAACTTAAAAAAAAATTTTCAAAAATCAAAATACTGGACTTAAAAAATAAACGAAATTTTAACAAGCGAAACAAAAAAAAAAACGAAAAGAAACAAGGAAAAAACGCAAAAACAGTCCCAAATTTAAGCAGAAACAGAATTTTTCTCAGTCACACACAATTCCAGTATTCCCACCAAATGATGGCGTGTGAAAATAATTTCAAAAATTTTTAATTTAAATTTCTTTTTACTCTACAATACAAGTTACTAGAAATATGAGGGATTCGTACTTTGTATGTATACATGTATGTATGCGTGTAAAGTCCGTATAAAACTGAAATAAACAAACCACAGTCCAAAATACAAATTAATAAATAATTGCCTGTTGAATTGTGTTTACACTTCTGGAATACGAAACACAAACACACTGCGTACGCCACCACAAAAAAAAGCCGACAAGATGAATCCCAGCTCTGTTTAAGTTTTAATTAATTGCCAACAACCAACCATTCGCTCATAATATTTCAAGTTGCTGCTTAATAATGTTAATAAAGTGAAAGGGTGACTAAGAGAGAGAAAGAGAGAGAGAGAGAGAGAGACAAAGTTGGAGTGTTGGAATTCATGAAATTCGTAAACATCACGCCAACACGATTTAGCATTTCTTTGGTAAAAAGATAAACTGAATTAAAAATGAACAATTTCACGCAAACAAGGTCTATTATTCGTTTGTTTATATTTCTCTAGATATAGTGGGTATAAGATATCAGTCTAAGACCTATTGACTACATATACTAGATTAGGTTTCGCCCATCAAAAAGATCCATTGTAATTTCGTCCTAGAATGGAAAAAGAGAGAGGAATGCGATAGGGAAATTGGAATAAAGAGGAGGTAGGAAAGAGCGGATATAAGAGACATATCAAATCAACAACCACATTCAAGCAATTAGTGGTTCTAAGTCGGTTTTGTAATATCATATTTATAAACAAAAGCGCAAACATCTGATCAATGAATTTGTAAGGACTACCATTAATTTTCACTCTTCCTTATCCAATTTCGCAAAGTTATTTCAGGGTCATAATAAACAAAATTATGGGAATTTCTACTAAAAAAACAAAATTAACTCAAGTTTATTTGTTTTTGGCATTATTTTTTTTTTTTTTTTTTGTTCACAAATTACCACCACCATTAACCCCTCATAATTCAGGCTTAAAAGTATGAAATTATTAAGCAGATGTTTCACGTAAATCTGTCGTTATCTACAAAAAGAAATATTTGCCATTTTTCTGTACGATTTCAATTCAAAGTCAAGCCGCATTTTAAATAAACAAAAAAAATATATATAACGCCCAAGCCAACCATAAACTTGACATGAAATTCCAGTCGGTAATGAAAAGTTAAAACTCCCCGAAATTAAATCACAACTTAAAAAAAAATTTTCAAAAATCAAAATACTGGACTTAAAAAATAAACGAAATTTTAACAAGCGAAACAAAAAAAAAAACGAAAAGAAACAAGGAAAAAACGCAAAAACAGTCCCAAATTTAAGCAAAAACAGAATTTTTCTCAGTCACACACAATTCCAGTATTCCCACCAAATGATGGCGTGTGAAAATAATTTCAAAAATTTTTAATTTAAATTTCTTTTTACTCTACAATACAAGTTACTAGAAATATGAGGGATTCGTACTTTGTATGTATGCATGTATGTATGCGTGTAAAGTCCGTATAAAACTGAAATAAACAAACCACAGTCCAAAATACAAATTAATAAATAATTGCCTGTTGAATTGTGTTTACACTTCTGGAATACGAAACACAAACACACTGCGTACGCCACCACAAAAAAAAGCCGACAAGATGAATCCCAGCTCTGTTTAAGTTTTAATTAATTGCCAACAACCAACCATTCGCTCATAATATTTCAAGTTGCTGCTTAATAATGTTAATAAAGTGAAAGGGTGACTGAGAGAGAGAGAGAGAGAGACAAAGGGGGAGTGTTGGAATTCATGAAATTCGTAAACATCACGCCAACACGATTTAACATTTCTTTGGTAAAAAGAAAACGAAAGTTCCGTAAGACATTGAAACGTAAAGGTGGCCCCATTCCAAATAACAGAGCGTAGCATTTATTAAAAGCTCTTATATAACCTCCCCATAAATAAGTCTCCTAGGGTGGTGTATATATACCACAATAAAATCTGAAGCGTTACTACTTAGCGACGGTTCTTATGTTACTTAACCTTTATAGTGCCCCACGCCTTGTCGTAGTTTTCATATTGCAAGTCATTGATATAATGTTGCCCAAGATATTGAGGCTACCAAGATTGAAAACAGCCACCCAATACACTAAGTTCTGCACTTTCCAGTTACATACACGGAAAGAATTATTAACGAACACCTTGTAAGAGAAAGAAAAGCAATTAATCTGCTCAGTAAAAGGCTTAGGTCGCCATGGTCTAGTGGGTAGTGTGTTGGCTTATTAGACAAAAGACCTGGGTTTGAATCCCAGGTCAGACATTAAAACGAAAAAATATTTCTTCGGCGACTTCCTCTCAACAGATTTCTGGCAAAGACTCTGAGAGTAAAAATTGCCATGAAAACCTTCTCAAAAATCTGTCGTTCGGAGTCGACTTTAAACTGTAGGTCCCGCCACTCATGTATAAAATTAACGCACACAACATAAGTGGTGTGAGAAGCTAGGTCGTAATCCTGACTGACGGGTTGTAATGGCCAATTATGTATGTAAAAGGCTTAGGTAATCAATTTTATTCATTTAAATCGACCTTCTTCAAAGAACGCTCTCTACAAATTCTTAGTTACAGGATCCAATCAAACGTTTTAAATGAACATTCAGAGTTACCAAGGGGTTCTTTTCAATCTCCAGCATTTTCTTTGAAAACATAAGGTGCATCAGATTACAGGCAATTTCCGAATGAAGTCGTATGAAGAATATCCCATAAATATAACAAAAAGGATATAAGTTTAGAGCTAAGAGCAGTAAGAAACCCTCAATGTTCTGGGCATAATAATAATCCAAAGCTATTTTCATAAAACCAAAACACTTTACAGATATTGACAGAAATAAGAAATGCTTTGCTGCTCCTCTTCTTTACTGGCTATATTATAAACCTATGGGCCATTATTACAACTTGCCGTTAACTAAAGGGAGGATTTTAACGGAGAGATAAATTGTTTTCCATGAATACGAATATCCAATATGACAGAAGTGAGGGTTAAGCTAAAGGGAAAATCATCCTACCTTTAATATTAAAAGGTCACTTTATATTTGAACTTGCCATATCATATCAATATTTTCGATATGGCAACTTCAAATTTAAACAAAATGAGCATATACTACAAAAAAACGAAGTCCGCTGTTGCCACTGCGTTAGAAAAAAAACTTGTTTAATTGAGCAGTTTTATCGACTTTGCTCCGGCACTGCCATATTTTTGAAAAAGTTAATTTTGTTTTATCTGTAAGTTGTAATAACCAAAATAAGTTAAAGGTAACTTTACCATTCACTTTAGCTAAAGGTACCTTTAACTAACGCCAACTTTAACGGGAAGTTGTAATTGATGGCCCTATGGGTCATAGCCTGAATTAGAACTGAAGAACATGTAACCCGATTGTAAGTGCTCTTCCTTCAATTTCTTACACCAAGTTTTGTCAGATCGCCTTCAACCTGGTCTTTCAATCGAGCTCTCGGTTGTGGTTTTTGGTGGCTTCATACGCCCAACATATCAAAATCAACGCAGACGTTGTGCTTTGATGCGTCTCATATGTGTCATTCGATGAGTGAATTCTTTCCGCCAATGTATATTTCACAAAGAATTTTTCTCTCAAGGACGCCAAACACAAGACTTTTTTAAAACTGTAGTTATCAACGCTAAAGTCGCCGTAGTCTAGTAGATAGTGTGTTGGTTCAAACCCCACACCAACAAATATTTCTTCAGCGACTTCCTCTTTTCTGTCAAAAACTCTGAGAGTAAATAAACCTGCCATTAAAAGGGTTTCTCAGAAATCTGTTCTTCGGTGTCGACATCAAACTGTAGGTCCCGCCACTCAAGTATAAAATTAACGCATACAACATGAGTGGTGTGAGAATCTAGACCGTAATCCTGGCTGAATGGGCAATTAAGTACGTATTTCTTGGGCAACTTCGAAATAAAATTGCCATGAAAAGTTTCTCCAAAATTTGTCGTTCGTAAACGACTTTAAACTGTTGGTCCCGTCACTCACGTAATTAAAATAACACACACAACATAAGTGGTGTAAGAAACTAGGTCGTAATCCTGACTAAAGGGTTCTAATGTATATATTTATGTCATTATCAATGCTCAAATGATGATGATGAATGAATAACATGATGTTGGAGTCTCTGTCATTTGTCTTCGTTTACTGGCAGACTCTGATTTTATTAGTACTCGCATTACACCGTCTTCAGCCCACCTAGAATGGAACTCAATTCTCATAAGAAGTTTGTTTATAGGAAGCCCCTAGAAACTACCCTAACTTCACCTATTTTTCTACTTGCAAAGCATAAATAAAAAAACACTTTCCATGAAAATAGAGTCTAAAATTCTGCGATTTCTAAACAAACGGCTGATAACTAACATTTTACAAATATTTTCGGGTCAACTTATCGATAAACTACTGTATGTAGGCAAGATATCAAGCTTTTTACCAAAATCCACCAACATACTGACAACCAGCCATGCATCACTTTATTTTCCAAAATCAACCGGCATTAAAAAAAATTCTTTTTTTTTTTTGAAGCGACATTTTTGAAATATTTCACATGAAAATGACCATCACCACATTCGCGGCAATTTGGAATGCCATCATTATCCATCATCATACGTTTGTTTCTCATCGGAACGTTTTAGTCCAAAGAAAAATCACACGAGAACTGAAACATTTGCTGCGTGTTGTATGTGAAAATAAAGCCAAACGCGCAATGTTAATCGCAGCAAATAATCTAAAAATATGAGGGTGAATTGTTTTTGTTTTCGTTTATAGTCCATCTCTACTACGTCTACAATTCAATTAAGTTATGAGAACAATTTACTGGCTGTCTGAGTGACTGACTGGCTGACTGACTGAGTGGGGGTAATTTGTTTCGCATTCGAAATTCTTTTCATAATCACAATCACGACGCACGACGATAATTGGCAAAATGCGAAAAATTGTAAATTTAGAACAGAGGGCAGGCAACACACAACAATACAATCAAAATGTGTTGTTGTTGTTGTATGTTGAAAACGGATTGATGTGAACGACTCATCTCGTCTGGTCTAGTCGTTATGAGGCGTATTTCGGATTAAACCTAAATGGATTGTAAAACAAAAAAAACTTTAAGTTTCACTCACGAAACTTATTAAAATTTTTACACGTTTTTTGTTATGATTTTTATAGCTTGGACCACTGTAGTAGTAGGTAGTTGTAGGTAGTTATGCTGAGTTTTATTGGACATTAAAAACAACGGCCTTAAAGATTTGCCTCACCCGTTGCTACAGATAACACATAATAAATGCCACGATTATGTGCAACAAACAATATTAGGTTTTAACACTTGTAAGGTTTGTTGTCTGTTCATGCCAGGGTTTTAGGACGACCGATTCAAATGACTCACAAAAAATACACCGGCAAATAATAAAATAACTCCGACTAAAATTTCGTATTCCGAATATAAAAATTCTCCTAATGAATCTTTGTGCAACATATCGTAAAGAGGGTTTCCTTAGTCATATTCCAAGATTCAAACATTTTATGGAACTGATTTCTAGTCTATTGTTCGCCCATTTTACTTAAAGAAGTCGTAATCTATTCTTAAAGCAATTATGAACAGAAGTTGCTTGTATGGCAAATGATTTGGAACTCATACTGCCTACGATGCGATTCACATAGTTGTAAGTCTCCATTATCTTGAAGGCCAGATCGAACCTCTTAAGTATTTGGTCTTGTATTCAGAAGACATATCAAAGATATTTTCAGACATTTCGCAAATCGTTTTACTCAATTCTCCCAATAAGATAACATGCTCAGATCGTTTGTAGAGCAATCTATTAGTCTTAAGACTCACTATCGATCAAACTAAAACGTTCCCAAAGTAAATATGCATGTATGAAAACCAGGCATTTTCATCCGAGGCTTTAAAGACGACCGATTCAAATGACTCACAAAAAATACGCCGGCAAATAATATATACATCAAATCGTATGAAATAACTCCAAATATAAAAATTCTCCTAATGAATCTTTGTGGAACATATCGTAAAGAGGGTTTCCTTAGTCATATTCCCAGATTCTAACATTTTATGGAACTGATTTCTAGTCTATTGTTCGCCCATTTCACTTAAAGAAGTCGTACTTTATTCTTAAAGCAATTATGAACAGAAGTTGCTTGTATGGTAAATGATTTATAAGTCATACTGCCTATGATGCGATTCACATAGTTGTCAGGCTCCATTGTCTTAAAGGCCAGATCGAAGCTCTTAAGTATTTGATCTTGTATTCGTTCACACAACGCACCACTATTCAGAAGATATATCAAAGAAATATGCAGACATTTCGCAAATCGTTTTACTCAATTCTCCCAATAAGATAACATGCTCAAATCGTTTGTAGAGCAATCTATTAGTCTAAAGACTCACCATCAATCAAACTGAAACGTTTCCAATGTAAATATGCACGGATAAAAACCTGGCATTTTCATCCGAGGGTTTAAGGACGACCGATTCAAATGACTCACAAAAAATACACCGGCAAATAATATATACATCAAATCGTATGAAATAACTCCAAATATAAAAATTCTCCTAATGAATCTTTGTGGAACATATCGTAAACAAGGTTTCCATAGTCATATTCCCAGATTCTAACATTTTATGGAATAGATTTCTAGTCTATTATTCGCCGATTTCACTTAAAGAAGTCGTCTTAATTCTTAAAGCAATTATGAACAGAAGTTGCTTGTATGGTAAATGATTTATAAGTCATACTGCCTATGATGCGATTCACATAGTTGTCAGTCACCATTATCCTGAAAGCCAGATCAAAGCTCTTAAGTATTTGATCTTGTATTCGTTCACACAACGCACCACTATTCAGAAGATATATCAAAGAAATATGCAGACATTTCGCAAATCATTTTACTCAATTCTCCCAGAAAGGTAACATGCTCAAATCGTTTGTAGAGCAATCTATTAGTCTTAAGACTCACTATCGATCAAACTTAAGCGTTCCCAAAGTAAATAAGCACGGATATCAAAAGACTCAATGTCTCTAGACTAGCCACTACTTGTTATGATAATACAGGCTAGCCTTTGAACTTATTGCAGTACAGTAAAACCCCGATTAACGCGGGGACAACAACTTCCAACAACTTCGAGCGCTAAAGGAAACAGCGTTAAACGAGGCAACTTAACACGTACCTATGTATACACCTAATAACGTTGATGACAACTAATAAAGGTTCAATTAGTCGTGACTTAACCATAACCATATAAATCAGCTGTTTTAACCAACTTTATGGACATCACTGTTTTCGATTATAGGTGACTTACCATAATGCCATAGTCATAACGATAACCATATGTACCAATTGAATTTTGGTTTTTTGCCATAACAATAAACAGCTGTTTGCTGAATTTACTTACATGTATACACATTTTTTTTTGTTTACTTTTGTACTTTTGAAAAATACATATGTGCAATTAACGTAAACAGCTGTTTATAGCCATGGCAGCACTGATTGCTGCTAATAGTAAATTTACGGTTATGGATTATGTTACGACTACAGCGTTATGGTAAAGTCACGACTAATTGAACCTTAAATCAACTGTGACGCAGGAAAGATGCGTTCGTACTGTGATTGATAATTTGGAAAATACAGTTGAAATCTTTTTTCTGAACAGACTAACAAAAGAGGGTTGAAAAAGACACACAGTATACACCCCTCCTATAGTGTGCACCACTTTTCGTTAGTGCATGGCCGTTTCATTTGCAACCGTGTAATACTGAAACAGCGTTAAGCGAGGTAGCGTTAAGCGGGGTCTTACTGTATATGATACAAGACTTTTTATTCACCACGAAGGGCAGAAATATCAGCACATGACGACATTTGCAATAGTAGAACCGAATCCACATTATAAAATTCCTATGGCGGCACCCGTTACATGTTTAAGAGTTATTGAGAGATCTGTTTAAACACTTTTATATTTTATTAGCCAATACAACCCTTCAGTCAGGATTACGGCCTAGCTTCCCACATCACTCATGTTGTGTGTGTTAATTTTTTACATAAGTGACGGGAGAAGCTTTTCATGGCAATTTTATTTAATCTCAGAGTTTTTGCCAGAAATCTGCTGAGAGGAAGTCGCCGTAGAAATATTATCGTTTTGATGTCTGACCTGAGGTTTGAACTCGGGTCTTCACTACCTATTAGACTTCGACGGCTTCAAACGCATTCACATTATAAAATTTCCAATGCGACACCCTTTATATGCTTAAGAGTTATGAACAGATTTAGAAACAGATTCGTTCAAAATCTTTTACATTTTATTTATACTTCCTATAGAAAAGATCACAAAGATTACTTTCAATAAAACCTCACAAGTTTTCATAACATCTGCAACAATTCCTATGTGAAAACAGTCTTTCATTCAAATAAGCCCATCCGTTAATTTTTGTTTATTTCCCATGCAGTAACATAAAAAAGGCTTCACAAAGTGGCAAACAAATGATGATTAAGGACATTATTAAATGATACATTCCCACAGACACGTGACACGTTGCATACAACGCGTGTCTAACCTATGGAAAAATGATACAACAGAACACCCTTAAAATTTCCCAAAAAAAAACTGACAAAAATATTAGTGCGCCTTAATACAATAGCTTAACGAAATGCTAGAGGATAGTGCATGTGGTAAGTATTTTAAATGGAAACACAGGTGTGAAGCTAGAAAACCTTATAGGGGTGGGTATAGCTTATTGACACAAGCCTTTATGATTGATGGCAATTTAATAATGTCGATAAAGCAGAGTATTAATGCAAGAAGATTAAATGCGAGATAATATGGAATAACGATTGCGGTGAGAAAATAAATTTGTTTAGAAAACGAAAATAACCGAAAATATATACATACTCCTATAGGCCGTCTGACCTGGGGTTTGAACCGAGGCCTCACGTCTAATAAGCCAGCACACTACCTACTAGACTAAGGTAACTGGTCAGTTCAAAAAAAAATTAAACTAGTTCCGTTGCATATCGTTTTATATTTGGCACAGGCTTAGCAGAGCAGAAGTCGCCGTAGTCTAGTAGGTAATACATACATACATACATAATTGGCCATTACAACCCTTCAGTCAGGATTACGACCTAGCTTCTCACACCACTTATGTTGTGTGCGTTAATTTTATACATGAGTGGCGGGACCTACAGTTTAAAGTCGACTCCGAACGACAGATTTTTGAGAAGCTTTTCATGGCAATTTTTACTCTCAGAGTCTTTGCCAGAAATCTGCTGAGAGGAAGTCGCCGAAGAAATATTTTTTCGTTTTGATGTCTGACCTGGGATTCGAAACCGGGCCTTTTGTCTAATAAGCCAACACACTACCCACTAGACCACGGCTTATTAGACGTAAAGCCTGGGTTCGTATCCCAGATCGGACATCAAAACGAAATATGAAAGATTTCCTCTCAGCAGATTTCTGGCAAAAACTCTAAGAGTAAATAAAAAATTTGCCATAAAAAAGTTTCCCAAAAATCTGTCGTTCGTAATTGATGCTAAACTTTAGGTCCCGTCACTCACGTATAAAATTAATGCACACTTGAGTGGTGTGAGAAGCTAAATAACACGTTGTTCAATGGGTCAATTCGATCTCCGGAAAATGTACTTGTCACAGTTAACAAATACACGTTCTCTAACCTAACCTAGCAGGGCAACTCAAAAAAAAGCGGTGGCCCTGACAGTGAATAGACAGTGCCTATTAGTGTAGTTTTTATTTTAATGCACTGTATTTCAGAACATCTTACGGTGAGAAATAGAATTATTGAAACGGATTTTAAAGAGTTGGATAGAGAATAAAGTTTGATTTCAAATCGCAAACAAGTGTACTCTAATGCAGACAGAGGTTTAAAACTTTGATCATATCGACGCCTCCATTCTATAACGTTATAAGTGTACTTAGAACGTTTTTAATGTTCTTGCATTTTTAAATTCTACCTTCTCTAACTTAATATTGTTAAGGTCTGCCAATTGGTTCCAAAGTTATAGGGAAAAATCTACTTAGACTTCAAATACAGTTGCATGTCGCGTAAAAGCTTTTAGAGCTCATGACTCAAAACACACTTTTTCGACTTAGAAGAGGAGGCGTCGATATTTTATGCACATAGTGGATCGGCGATAACTGTTGTAATAGATGTATATACGACATCTTAGTTCTTCGTTAAGGACGGTTGATCATGTTTACGAAATTGAATTGACCCAATATGAAATAGGATTCCCGCGTGGTGATAGCAATTATCGCGGAAACAATATTGAAAGTGATAAGATTGCTGACTTAAAGTCTGTTGTCTAAACCAATAACTTCATAATGGGCAAGCATGTAAAATTATACTCAATTTGATATATTTTTATTGGAAATTATTGCTCTGATTAGATAAATTCGGCGCCTCTATTCTATAAGTGCACTTAGAACGTTTTTAATGTTTTTGCATTTTTAATTTCAATGTTCTCTAACTGTAAAAACTGTCATAATTTGATTAAGATGCACTGATCCGTTCCGAAGTTATAGGCAAAAATCTACTTAGAATACAAATACAGTCGTATGCCGTGTGAAAACTTTGAGAGCTTATAACTCAAAACACACTTTTTCGACTTAGAATATTATAGAACGGAGGCGTCGATATTTTATGCACATAGTGGCCCGGCGATAACTGTTATGATAAATGTATACACAACATCTTAGTTCTTCATTAAGGACGGCCGATCATGTTTACGAAATTGAATTGACGCAATATTGAATAGGCTTCCCGCG
This sequence comes from Sarcophaga peregrina, assembly GCA_014635995.1. Classification (NCBI taxonomy): domain Eukaryota; kingdom Metazoa; phylum Arthropoda; class Insecta; order Diptera; family Sarcophagidae; genus Sarcophaga; species Sarcophaga peregrina. The sequence goes on along the minus strand of CM025792.1, from coordinate 92,552,835 downwards.
TGATAGCAATTATCGCGGAAACAATATTAAAAGTGATAAGATTGCTGACTTCAAGTCTGTTGTCTATACCAATAACTTCATAATGGGCAAGTATGTAAAATTATTTCAATTCGATATATTTTTATTGGAAATTATTGCTCTGATTAGCGGTCTTTTATTCGATAAATTCGGCGCCTCAATTCTATAAGTACGTTTTGAACGTTTTTAATGTTTTTGGATTTTTAAATTCTACGTTAGAGAACTTAAATACTGGCAAAATTTGGTTAAGATGCGCCGATCCGTTCCGAAGTTATAGGCAAAAATCAACTTAGAATACACATACAGTCTTATGGCGCATGAAAACTTTGAGAGCTAATAACACACTTTTTCGACTTAGAACGTTATACAACGGAGGCGTCGAATTGTTTACATTACACTTGAAGTTCTAGAGAGGTATAGATCGTGGTACTACTTCTAGCTTATTCCTGGCAGTGTACGAAATAAATAGCAAAGGAACGCCAAACTGTAGCATAACACAATAAAGTCGGGTATCTTGCTTAGTGCTTAAATCTGAGAATATATTTGCTTATATGATATACTGTAACGGCTGTAACGGAAGCCAAGTTTAGATATACTCTTGAATTGTTTATGTACTTAGAGAAATAAAGCAACGTTCCTGAAGCTAAGCGTGGTAACCAATACACTAATACCCCTGTTTGCGTCGCCTCGTTCTGCGTCTGCTTCGAAGTTTGCGTCTTTTTAACATTTCTGTGATTTTGAAGTGGCGTCGTTTTTGTTTCAGTTTGCGTCTCATGTTACGAAGTTGCGTCGTTAGTGCTTCGATTTGCGTCGTTAATACGAAAATGTTTGTACAAAGATAAAACAGAAAAAGGGGATTTCCCGTTTAAATATAGTGCAAATTGGAAGTTGTGTTTTTTTTAAATTTCTGTGACTTCGAAGTTGCGTCGTTTTTGTTTCAGTTTGCATTGTTAATATGAAAATGCTAAAACAGAAAAAGGGGATTTCCCGTTTAAGTTGTCTGATGGTTGCAAGTTGTAGGTCGTTAGTAAATTAAATATTTTTCATTGAAAAATCTATATTTTCAGCTAAAATTATGAATGTCGGAACTAATTAAACGATAATCAATACAAATGTATGGAAAATCGTGCTTCGTTTTGCGTCGTTTCGATTTGCGTCGTGTTTCTTTAGGCCCTATTAGCGATGCAAAGCGGGGTATTAGTGTACTTATATCTAAGCTATGTTTTATACTTCAAAGTTTGAAGTATATTGTCGTGAGTCGTAATGATTAATTTTCTATATTTTTTTTTTACTCAACTAATGAATCAATCATTACAATAGACAAGGAATCTTTCTTACATTTTTCTTTACAATTAATTTTATCACTTTTGGTAAGCACAAAACATTGGAAACTCTTGTTAAACCATCTTAACATTTAATTTAAAAAATAAAAAAGAAAGAAAAACAAAAAAAACAAGTTAAATATCGAGTTTTCTATGCAAATATTGGACGACATCATTCAAATTAACTATTGACAAGAGGCAACAATAACAAGCAATAAGAACTTGGCTCATTAATGAATGCTGGTCCATTAGGAGGCAATTGAATTCACATTAAATAATCACACCGGATGCTGAGGAGTTTGGGTGCCATAAAATACTTGTTATAAGAGATTAATAACAACAACTTATAACAAGTGGTTTAAGTGACCACTGGACTGACGACAACACAAATATTGCTGTTGCTGCTGTTACTGCTGCGGCTGCTATTTCTACTGTCACTCAACATATACAAAATGCAGCCTCTAAATCAGGTATCCAGCACCCAGTGTTTGCCGATCATTATAATGTCGATCGATGCGTGTCGTTTGATAGACACCCATCCGGCCGGTGTCATAAACCTGCTGTTCAAATTTAAACGTGTGTGTGTGTGTGTGTGTGTGTGAGCTGAATTTAACGCGCTTTTATTTCGTTTACATTTTATTTTTCATTCATTTTTTTGCGTTTGTGATTTGAATCTTTGTCACATAAACAAATGAAAAGTAATTTTTATTTTCCGAACACCCTACGGCAAAACAACAATGCAAGGAGTTGCAGATAATACTTGTAACAATCTGAACAAATGATGAAAGTCTTTAGTTATACGGAAGGACTTAGATCATCTGAAACAAATGGAAACTTCTTATGTTTATTTCGATTTCCTCAAATGAAAATTGATATTTACGCCGATATTTTAATATTTTTACTGGAAAATGTTATCCAAAATATTTTTTACATTCAAGCAATTGAAATAGAAGTTTTACACACGAAATTTTATTAAAATTTTCCACCCTTACGTACTTAATTGGCCATACATACATACATACATAATTGGCTATTACAACCCTTCAGTCAGGATTACGACCTAGCTTCTCACACCACTTATGTTGTGTGCGTTAATTTTATACATAAGTAGCCGGAGCAACAGTTTAAAGTCGACTCCGAACGACAGATTTTTGAGAAACTTTCCATGACAATTTTTTACTCTCAGAGTCTTTGCCAGAAATCTGCTGAGAGGAAGTCGCCGAAGAAATATTTTTCGTTTTGATGTCTGACCTGGGATTCGAACACGGGCCTTTCGTCTAATAAGCCAACACACTACCTACTAGACCACGGCGACTTCAATTGGCCATAACAACCTGATAAACGGATTTCAGTCTGCCGAGAAACGTTCTTCCAGGCGCCTACACAAGTTGATCACATCAACCGATGACAGGGCTTCCTCGATATGGTCCTTGCAACGAATACATGGTCGTCCTGTTCGCCGACTGCCACAGATCCCCGTATCAAATACCCGTCTCGCTGGAGCATATTCCTCCATTCGAACGACAAGGCCGAGCCAACACAACCGCTGAATATTTATATGGTGTACAACGTCTATGTCGTTGAGGAGCTCATACAGCTCACTGGACTTCTCTCACGAATACTTTCAAGGCTGGTGCATCACTGCTTAATAGGATCCATGCCTCTGAGCCATAAAGAAACACGATTAGAATGAGCATCTTGTAGAATTTACCACCCATCTCTCGTGTACGTATTGGTATTTCGGAAGCTTACTAACTTTTTGAAGTCGCCGTAGACTAGTAGGTAGTGTATTGGCTTATTAGACGTAAAAGCCAGGGTTCGAGCCCCAGGCCAGGCATCAAAACAAAATACAAAAAGGTTTCCTCCCAGCAGATTTCTAGCAAAAACTCTGAGAGTAAAAAAAAAACCCGTCATGAAAAGTTTCTCATAAAATCTGTCGTTCGAAGTCGACCTACAGTTTAAGGTCCCACCGGTAATGAATAAAATTAACGCACACAACATAAATGGTGTGAGAAACCAGGTCTATAATCCCGACTGAAGGGTTGTAATTACCAATTATGTATGTATAACCTAACTTTTTTAATTGGTCACTTTTAGTCAGGGTTAGAACCTAGCTTCTGACATCACTCATAATGAGTGTGTTGATTTTATACAAGCGTGCAGTCTAAATTCTACTCTGAATTACAAATTTTTGAGAAAATTTTCATGGCAAGTTGATTTACCCGTAAAGATTTTGCCAGAATATTGCTGAAGAGGTCTCTAAAAGGCCGATATGTGTGAGCTGGGTTTAGGACCACGGTCTAATAAGCAAACACACTACCTTCTCGACCATTCTTCAACAACTTTACAAAGAAACTACATTTGAAATTTGCTTTGCTACTCTGTAGCATATCATTCTATTCTGTCTCCAACTTCGTTTGCTAATGCCAGTTTTCTATTGCTATTTCTGTTTTATTTGTTGTTTTTTTTTTCTTCTTCTTGCAAACTTAAGCGGCATTTTATTTAGGGGGACACGCGGCTGCGATTAACGAAAATATTTCAAATGCACCTGTGCTTCTAAGTGTTTAGACCAGTTTTTTCCCTAACACGCCAATAAGAAATGATGTGGTTGCCACCAATCTTATTGTGTGGTTGACTAGTCAATTGGTTTGTGACGGTTTCTTTTTTCTTCTTCTTCTTCTGTTTTGCTTTATATTCTTCGTTTATGAAAAAAAAATTTTTTGAAATCTTAGATTTTCAGGTATTCGTTTTTCATTTTTATTTGGTCACAACTGCATTTGTGCTATGATTTGTTAAGTTGGTGGTGGGTTTACTGGTGTTGCCGCGTTGCCGCATTGCCGGTATGCGCCCAAGTAAGTCTCTAAGTTGTACAAGTTTTTCTCCAATAGCTTCCAATAGCACAATAATAAAATATGTAGACAACGGCAAGGTTGTTTTCCATCGACTACCCCAACAGCTATAACAAGCATCAATTGATAAATTGGCAACTAATGCAGCTGCAACTAAATAAATACACTTGTGATCTCTTTTTTTGTTCTATAAATGTGTAGGTATAGGCTATTTTATGCTAAAGTATGATAGACTATGATTAGCGTGACCACAAGATTTTCATTGAAAATTTCATAAAAGAAAGAAAATTGGAAAACTTATAGGCTAGAGAAGATTGAGTAGGCGGATGCTCTGGGCATGAGACTTAGTTGTGATGCTCGTTGGAACGATCACATTTTTCGAGTGTGGAAGGAAGCATTCAAGTGGCTTGGTTTTTTGAAACGGTGCAGAAAATACTTCACTCCATCCGACCTTCTTACTATTTACAGGACCTTTATCCGATCCCGGATGGAGTACAACTCTCATGTATGGGCCGGTGCTTCAAAGTCTATTTTGAAGCCTTTCGACCGCGTACAGGAGAGGGCGAAGGTCCTTATTAATGACAGTAGGGTATCCAACTCTATTGATTCGTTGGAGCATCGTCGCAATGTGGCGTGTGTTTCATTGTTCTATCGGTACTATAATGGGAGGTGTTCTCGAGAGATAAGGGGCTGGGTTCTCGATACGTGGTACTCGAGCTTCTCTCAGAACACATATTTTTGTAGTTGATTGTCCAGTGAACCGCACAATGCATTACAGGGAGAATTCATTTTTTGCCAGCACTGCTTACTTGTGGAATGATCTTCCTGCGAAGGTTTTTCCCGTCAATTACGATATTGGTAAGTTTAAATCGAATGTCCACAAACACTACTCCCTCTTTCCACCTTCCTATAACCTATTTTCCTAAAACTGCACAATGCACTGCATGAGTAGGGGCCATCCCCTGAGTGTTGGTTTTTATAAAAAAAAAGTTTATAAATAAAAAAAGTCTGTTATGGTCACAAAAATTGACACAGTGAAACGTTGTCTATTTAACGATCGTTTTAAAATCAAATGTCTTAGATATTTGCCACATTGATGGGTTAAGATTTTACATTACATTACGAGTGTGATCTCCAGACGTCGGCACAAAGAGAACTTAATAAAAATGTGAGTGTGTTTGTAAGAGCACATGTAAAGTGTGATTTTTTAAGGGCTATAGGAAAATTTTCCAAAAAATCAAATTCAGAAAAATGCATGAAATCTTTATTTGAATCGCTGGTATTGTCCGAATAATTTAATGTTTGAAGATTATTTCATGCAAACGTTGACCGCGACTGCGCCTCAAATGCTCCATCCGCTTAGTCCAATTTTGGCATACTCTTTCCAACATTTCGGCCGGTATCTCACGAATAAATGCTTCAATGTTGTCTTCCAATGTGTCAATTGAAGCGGGCTTGTCTGTATAGACATGAGCTTTAACTTAGCCCCACAAAAAATAGTAGAAAGGCGTTAAATCGCACGATCTAGGCGGCCGATTGACCGGTCCCGAACGTGAAATAAAATGTTCACCGAACTCGTCTCTCAATAAGTCCATTGTTACGCGTGCTGTATGGCATGTGGCACCGTCTTGTTGAAACCGCATGTCATGCAAGTCAAGCTCTTGCATTTTGAGCAAAAAAAAAGTTGGATATCATCTCACGGTCGCGCTCACCATTCACAGTTACGTTACGATTCGCAGCATCTTTGAAGAAGTACGGTCCAATGATGCCACCAGCCCATAAACCGCACCAAACTCTGACTTTTTCTGGATGCATTGATAGCTTTTGCAATGTTTCTGTTTGATCTTCACTCCAAAATCAACAATTTTACTTATTTACTTATCCATTGAGCCAAAAAAGAGCTTCGTCGCTGAACATAATTTTTCGATAAAGAAGTAGATCTTCAGCCAACTTTCCAAGAGCCCATTCACCAAAAATTCTGCGTTGTGATAGGTCGTTCGGCTTCAATTCTTGCACCAGCTGTCTTTTGAAAGGCTTCACATCTAAATCCTTCTGTAACATTTTCCGCTTTGTTGAGTGACAGAGGCCCAATTGCTGCGAACGACGACGAATCGATAATTGATGATCATCATTAACACTGGCTGCGATACAGCTGCGATATTTTCTTCTGTTCGCACTCTACGTAAGCGTATTGGTGGTTTAATGTCCAACAATGTAAATTTGGTGCGATATTTAGTCACAATAGCCCGAATAGCCGCTTCAGTGGGTCGATAAAACTGACCATAAAATGAAAGAAACGCGCAATGAATTTTCTTAACAGAGCACGCATTTTGATAAAAAAAAAATTCAATGATTTGCAAGCGTTGTTCTTCTGTATAAAATTAACACACACAATACAAGTGGTGCGAGAAACTGCGGGCTTCTTGGGGACGATTGCTGTAGACTGTCTAATGGTGAAGGCATAGTACTGGTCATTTTATAGTCACCAACAGCAACTCGTTTCCTTACAGTTCGCATCTTCCCTCTTTCCACCTTTCCTAAAATCTGCACAATGCACTGCATGAGTAGGGGTCATCCCCTGAGTGCTGCTTTTATAAAAAAAGAAAAAAAAAGACGATTAATGGTTAAATTATAGACCAAACTGAAGATGTTTGACAGTAAAACAAAACACGAAATGTGCGTAAGCTGTTTAAACCAGTGTTGCCAAAAAAAATAATAGATAAAAAATCACCCGTTAACATTCAAATCTTTTAGCCAATTGTGAGCTTCATCGCCTACCGCCTACTACGATATATTCTGGTCTGATTCAGATATATCGTTAGCTTCTCTATATGGCGATCCTATAAGACGATGATCTCAATCTATTATGGGGTATGAGATTCCAAGTAGAAGTCGCCGTGGTCTAGTGGGTAGTGTGTAGGCTTATTAGACAAAAGGCCCGGGTTCGAATCCCAGGTCAGACATCAAAACAAAAAATATTTCTTCGGCGACTTCCTCTCAGCAGATTTCTGGCAAAGACTCCGAGAGTAAAAATTGCCATGAAAAACTTCTCAAAAATCTGTCGTTCGGAGTCGACTTTAAACTGTAGGTCCCGCCACTCATGTATAAAATTAATGCACACAACATAAGTGGTGTGAGAAGCTAGGTCGTAATCCTGACTGAAGAGTTGTAATGGCCAAGTATGTATGTATGAGATTCCAAGCAGAGAGCCTATACTGTGTGTGGTCACATTAAGCATGAGCACATACAAATGTTTGTACGTTTGAATGCATTTCAACAACAAGTAGGCCCGCCACCCAACTTAGCACAACATTATACTAAACGCCTAATTCCTCCCCACACACACACACACACACTTTACTCCATCTGTATAATAGAGAGTGTAAATAAACTACTTAATACAAACAACTAGTATTAGTAGAGTGACTAATATTTTGTGAATTGACTAGCCAGCCAGATAGCCAGCTAGCCAGCCAACTACAACGATTGGAATATATTGGTTAATAAATAAAATAAAATAAGCAAACAAGTAAATGAGCAAACGAGCATATCATACTACATCTGTACATATGCGGAGCAACCAATAACAACAATAGCAACAACAACAATCATAGACATGTGAATTTATGATAAACAACAAAATCACTGTCAGTTGATACCTCCTAACTGCCACACAACAAAACTATTTGCACCTGTCGCCACAAATGCACCCAATTGCCACAATGAAAACTTACTCACTCACTCACTCACTCATTCACTTACTTACTTGCTCGAACCCCATTCACATAAACAACTTCTGCTTGCAACAACTCGTACATGAAATATAATTGCAATACAAGTAAGTAAGTAAGTACACCTCTCACCCGTTCTCTTCCCTTCTCACATGAAAAGTCATCAGCACATTTTTTGATTTCCTAATTTATATGGATTCCTTAGTAACTTGTTTCATCCATTATCTATGGAAGAAGAAAACCTATTACGAGCTTGCTTACAATGTTTTTCCCCCCTTTATGTTTTCTCGCATTAAAAAAAAGGGGAGTTATTACTCATGTTGCTGTTGTTGTTGTTCGTTTAGCCTTAAAGGATGATGATCCTGGTTTATTTGAAACATCTGTCTTCTGAAAATCTTCTGAAAACATCTGCCTACAGATTTAGAAAAATCTTTTTCAAAAGGAGCGCACCCAACTTAAAGCAATTGTAACTTTAGAAATTCTTCAAAGGAAAAAATGAAAGCAAAAAAAAAAGAGAAAAACTTGTTAAGATTTTAAATAAATGTTGTAAGAGAGGCTTAATGCAGGGGGGGGGGGATAATTACATTTTATTTTTATTATAAAAAATACTTAAAAAAATATCTACATAGATAGGGTAACAGGTGTAAAAAACCAATGTAAATAGAAAACACTTCAAACACACAAACACAATTTTTAGTTTAAAAATAAGTAACGGCCACTTGGATTTGAAAAGTGAATGGAAATGCAAAGGAAAGCAAGGATGGAATATGTTTCTTATATTATTGGACATGCAAAGGAGCACAAAATTATTTTATGCACAATCCTTATATGATACGAGTTTGCAATCAACCATTACGTTAAGCACAAACTCTGGAGCTTCACTAACAGGTTCCAACGTAGCATTATGAAAATTGGAAGGTCAAGTAGAATAGGTTAGGTTAGGTAAGAGTGGTAGCCTAGGCACCACTCTCTTGAGTACGCATAGCGGCCCGTTGTGATGCCACAGGTGAACGCCGTTCCTGTACTGACCAAGTTCTCCCAAATTAGAAGAGAAGAAATTGGTCAGCGCAAGGGCTGCAGATTTTAAAGCATGACTACCCTGCGCTGTAAACCAGCCCGAAGATTCAATAAACGAAGTTATATCCTTGACATCAATGGACGATAGCTCCGTCAAGCTGACAAGGGTTGGGGAACATTGACAAAGAAAGTGGACAGCAGCCTTCTCTTCCTCAGCGGATTTGCACCCACGGGAAAAGTCGTTAAATGGGAGCTGCATTCTCTCTGCATGTCTTCCCATAATACAATGATCTGTAAGCTCTGAAACAGTGATCGACCAAGTCCGAGTATCTGATTGGTGCGCCAAATGAGCCTAGCGGTTGAGCAGAACTGCTCATTGACCCAGAATAGGTTGACTTCTCGAAGGAATTTCTGCGCGATGACCAGCTTGACCGAGGTAAGTGGATTCCGAAAGTAGTGCACCTGCCCGAAGATTCAATAAACGAAGCTATATCCTTGATATCAATGGACGATAGCTCCGTCAAGCTGACTAAAGTTAGGGAGCCAAATAACCTATGTATACCTGCATTGACAAAGAAAGTGGACAACAGTCTCTTCTTCCTTAGCGAATCTGCACCCACGGCAAAAGTTGTTAAATGGGAGCTGCATTCTCTCTGCGTGTCTTCCCATAATACAATGATCGATCTATAAGCTCTGAGACAGTGATTGAGATGATGTCTCGATCAAGTCCGAGTAACTGATTGGTGCGCCAAATGAGCCTAGCGGTTGAGCAGAACTGCTCATTGACCCAGAATAGGTTGGCTTCTCGAAGGAATTTCTGCGCGATGGCCAGCTTGACCGAGGTTAGTTGCTGAACAGGAAGTAGTGGACCTGCCCGAAGATTCAATAAACGAAGCTAAATCCTTGACATCAATGGTGACAAGGGTTAGGGAGCCAAATAACCTATGTATACCTGCATCTCACAAGAGATGGGCATTGACAAAGAAAGTGGACAACAATCTTCCTTAGCCGATTTGCACCCTCGGCAGAAATCGTTAAATGGGAGCGGCGTTCTCTCCGCGTGTCTATCCATAACACAATGATCTGTAAGCACTGCCACAGTAATTAAGATGATGTCACGACCAAGTCCGAGTAACTCTATCCATCGAGGGCCAAATGAGCCGAGCGGTTGAGTAGGACCCAGGATAGGTTGGCTTCTCGAAGGAATTTCCGCGCTAAGCGGAGGAAGTGGCATCTCCAAATCGACTGAAGAGGATTCCGGAAGTAGTGCACTAGCCTTTCCAGGAATATTGCTGAGCCCGGTAAACTAGACAAGTGGAACACTGAATCGTCCAGATAGAAGATCCAGGCAAGCGCGACATACCCTGACGACTCTGGAGTTATTCACAACGTTTGAAAGAGATCTTATGGCAGCTGCCTGACTGTCAGGAAAGATCGAGATGCAGGTGAAAGAAACACCGTTAACGAGGATCCATTGAGCTCCACCGCTACAATAATCCAGAAAACGGAAGGAAATGTTAAGGTCCAGTTTCCTGGAGTAGACTCCGCTACCCACTCCACCATCGAGTTTAAAGCCATCGCTGTATACATCCAAAAGTTCTGGGTGGATGATCATGTCAGGGGCCCAGTCAGCCCTACTCGGGATCAGGAAGTGAAAACCCATATTGAAATAATATTACACAAGGAGGTAATCGATATTCAGTGGGGCCAGAGGATCAGTCCCCAATAAATACGAGTGAAAGTAGTAAGGCAGATTAACAAATTGTTAAATTGGTACAAAACTTAATCAGTATTGAAGTCACCGTAGCCTAGTAGGTACTCTTTTGGCTTATTTGACGCGAGGCCACAGTTCCCAGCATGAAAAATTATTTTTTCGGTGACTTCCTCTCAGCAGATTTCTGACAAAAACTTGTCATGAAAAGTGTCTCAAAAATCTGTCGTTCGGAGTCGATTTCAAACTATAGGTCCCGCCACTGATTCATGAAATTTACACCCACACAAGTCATTATTGACGATCGCTGAGCGTTTGATGGAATTTGAATAGAATCCTTTGCTCTACTACTACTACTAAATATATTAATATATAATATAATATATTTAAAGAGCTTTCTGCTAACTTTACGACTAGGGCCTTAACTCATTATATTAGCTATACAAAAATTTATTGATTTTTTCCCATTTATCCCAAAAATAAATTATAATTAGAGTATGAACCCACATATTATCCAGAACATGAACCAATTTGAAGCTTTTAAAGCTTTGCCCATATAGTGGAGACACGTAAACATTGATATTCAATTATTTCTATCAAAATTAGTTGTGATATAAATCGCTAAGGTGGAGAGATTAACTGAAGCTTTTAGTATTTAATACTATAGTTACGCCATGAATTAGTTTTGCTTTAAACCATTCTAGTACGGTTGCAAACCGAATGGGTGTATTATTCCAGAGATGTATAACCTGCAAAATTTCGTTACGTTCCCTTAGGAAGCCTATGGAAGTCCGGTTTTTCGAGTTGTAAGCATATAGTTGGTTTTACTGTAGCAATTACTAGGATAAGAGTCCTGGTGGAAACAAAACTGTGCGTAAAAATGTATCAGGTTGTTGTATTGGATAAAAAGTTCATGATCTTTACTAATTGAGCTTTACACTCTGCTAAGATGTGCCGCTGACCGACCATTTTTATTATGATCGTTATCATGTTCTGTTTTCCGAAGGTTGGATGATTTCGAAACTCGTATTGAAAAGTGACTTGCCTTTCACTTGAGTCACATGGGATTTATAATCAAGCACTTCACCAAGCCACCTTCTTATTGTAAACCGGTTATAATCGATTGTAATTGACAATGAGTATTTGGCAACCATAATCTTCTTAATACCGGTTCGCATCTGAAATAAGTGCTTCCAGTTCCATTAGTACAGATACAAACCAATCGAAAGTGATAGTTTACGCTTAGCCTAGACAAAACCATATTTAATATCATGTATAAGAACCTCTAATTTTATGGTTCGTGTCTATGATAATAAAAACAAAATCATAGTGCTAGTTTGTAAATAATCAAAATTTATTGAATTTACTTAAATGATATGTATAACAATTGTATAACAGTCTTCTTAAGTATCACAGTTAAGTTAAGATAGTGTAAAATCACATTTCAACATTTCATTAATATTTATTAATTATAAACTATCATTATAAACTTAAAAACTGAACCGATTTTATGAAATGGCAATTATAAATCATATTCTTAAAGGCAAAGTACAATATTGGGTTTGAATAAACATAGGCCTTCTTAATTCTATTTCCATTTCTTTTACAATTTTTTTTAAAAATTGGAGGATTTATATCCTCCATTTTATTTCTTACTGGTTCTCCTTAGTTTGCTTTTCCATTAGTTGCTTTGCCACCAGTTCACGAATTTCCAAAAGTTCAAATTGTACATTTCCATCGTCATCCTCAATTTCAATTTCAATTTCGATATCATCTTCATTGTCATTTTCGTGATTATCAATGTTATTATCCTTACTCTGCGTTTCAATACTTTTTATTTCTTGTAGGTTTTCAATCCTATCTAATACTTCATTTGATTTTACATTCTCCTTCTGTATTTCATTATTATATTCCTTTTTATCTGTCTGTGAAATACAATCCATGGGGCACTTTGGTTTCGTTTCTTGAATTAAGTTTTCGTCTCTCTGAGTTTCGGGATTTGTTGTAGAAAATTCCGTACGCTCTATGCTATTTTGTTCAAGTCTTGTAAAGTTTTCTTCTTGTGTATCTACAACCGGTGTATTAAAATTGTTTGATGACGATCCATTTAATGGCCTATTATTATTGTGCTTGGCAATATGTAGACCAGCCTCCAAATTATTTAGCTCCTCTGCTTTTTTATTAACAGGCATTGAATGGGAGACATTGTACTTTACACGTTCAACATTTCCTTTTGCTGATTTTGTTTTCGTTACTTTACCCTGCAGTTGCAAATTATGTCCACAATTTTTAAATTCTTGCTTTACATCTACTGCCGATGTATTGATAATGTCTAATGCAGATCCATTTAATTGGCAATTGTCATTGGGCTGAGAAATGTCTAGAAATTCTTCAAAATTGTCTAACCCCTCTGGTACTGTATCTATTGGTCCTGGATGGGAGACTTTAAAATTATTAAGTCCATTATTTTCTTTTGCTGATGTTGTTGTTTTCGTTTCTCTATAACTAGGTTGCAAATTTGGTTTCATATCCACAATCGGCGTATTTAAAACGTCTAAGGCTGTTACATTTAATTGGCATTCACTATTGCTTTTAGCAAAGTCTAGAATATCTTTAAAATAGTTTTGATTCTCTCGTTCTTTCTTAACAGGTACCGGATTAAACTCTTCAAAATCTACGGACTGAAGATGACGTTTTACGGATTTTATTTTCAATATTTTAGGATTCCGCTCCATAGCCATTATGTCTGAAAGTATGAATTTTTGTTTTCTTTATTTTTTAAATAATTTAAATTTTTTTAAATTTTTTTAACACTAATTCACACAAAACAACAGATTACAATAGAGCGTGAAGATCTTCTAAACAACATTAATGAAACACTAATGAAATCAATACTATTTACACGACATATTTCCAGATTTCAGTAAGACCATCAAATTAGCTTGACCTATAGTTAAGGGAATACGGATATAGAATAAGAAAGATAAGAAACAGAATGGGATGAGAGAACAGAATCCTATTGTAACTGGGAATCGTTCAGAGAATAAGATCAATATATCACTAGCAGAGTAAAAACAAAAACATCAGCACGTTATAACAAGTTGAAATTTATTTCTTTCTTGTAGCCCATTAGCGATCGTAAGAAAATTCTGCAAAAGGACCTTCATTTCAAACACTATATTTACTATAATTTTACATTCAATTGCTAATATCTGTTTAAATTTGTAGGTTTTTTAACTAGAATTAAATTGGCAGTGGTAATAATGTGTTTTCCCTTTTCTCGAAGGACCTTAGTTTCATAATTTTTAGTGTGAAAGAATATAAAACACAGTTTAACTTACCCTTCGAAGCACTTTTGTTTGCTGTATTGCTTCCATCATCATCATCGTTGGTAATATCTATTTGTACAATTGGTTTTTCAATTAAAATTAAATCGGGCGAGGTTAAAACATGCTTCTTGCTTTCTTCCATTTCTTCATTTAACTTCTCCTTCGAAGTACTTTTGTTTGCTGTATTGCTTTCATCATCATCATCGTTGCTAATATCTATTTGTACAATTGGTTTTTCAATTAGAATTAAATCGGGGGTGGTTGAAACGCGCTCCTGCATTTGTACTAAGGACGGAGAACTTCTCGTTATACATTCTGCATTAAACTTGTTCTTTGAATTACTTTTCATTTCTATATTATTTTCCTCATCATCATTTGTAATATCGATTTGCATAACTGGTTTCTCAATTAGAATTAATTCGGGCGGGATTAAAACATGTTTCTTGCTTTCCGCCATTTCTTCATTTAACTTGTCCTTCGAATTACTTTTCATTTCTTTGTCATTTTCATTATCATCGTTGGTGATATCTATTTGTACAATTGGTTTCTCAATTAGAATTAAATCGGGAGAGGTTGAAACACATTCCTGCATATGTGCTAAGGACGGAGAACTCCTCGTTATAAGTTCCGCATTAAACTTGTCCTTTAAATTACTTTTCTTTACTTTTTTATTTTCCTGCGTATCTGCTAAGGACGGAGAACTTCCCGTTATAGGTTCCACCTTAAACTTGTCCTTTAAATTACTTTTCATTTCTTTGTTATTTTCGTCGCCATCATTGCTAATATCTATTTGCACAATTGGGTTTTCAATAAGAATTAAATCGGGCGAGGCTAAAACATGTTCTTCGCTTTCTTTTAAGGCTAAAGAACTCTCCTTTATACTTGTATCGTCATTTAACTCGTAACTAGAATCACCATCTACACCATCTTCATCAATGATATCTATTTCAATAACTGGCTTTTCAATTAAACTAACATCGGGCGATCTTTCAAAACAAGCCCCGCTTTCTTCTATGGACAAAGAACTCTTATCCATACTTTTATCATTTAAATTGAAACTTGAATCACTTTTGCGTTCGGTTTTATTTCCACTATTACCGTTGGTAACATCTAGATTTAAATCAAGCGATTTTACAGGGCCTCGGACCTTGCTTTCTTCTAAGGACGAGCAACTCTTCTTTATACTTTCATCATTTAACTTGGAACTAGAAAAACTTTTGCCTGCATCATCATCATCACCATGGCTAGCATCCATATGAATAACTGGCTTTTCAATTGAATTTAAATTGGTTGTGGTAACACTTTGATCAACGATTTTTTCTGGAGTTTTAATATTGTAATCCCTAGTTTCTATGGCTTTACTTAGAACCGATTGGTTAGTTTTATCAAATTCTGTTTTTGTAACTTTCTCTTTTACACGAAAGAATGTGTTCTGTTCTACAGAGTACATAAATTTTCGATATGCATTAGGTTCCAGTATATATTCACCACATGTTTTTAGAATGCCATAAATATTCAAATTGTGATTTTCTTTTGTAACTGGGATTTTAAGATTATCACAAATTATGGAATTTATTTGTAGCCAGGTTTGTTTACGTACATGATAGCAGGGTATGTCTAATAAAGCCTTCAAATCTTCAACTTGTTTGTATATTTTACTTTTTGAAATATCTTTTTCAGTTCTTATATTATATTTTATCCATTCCAAGAGTATAAGATCAGCAGCAGCCATATATTTACCCGGGTTTCGTTTACGTCTATTTAAAATTATACGTCTACGATGCAATATAAGTTTAATATGTAGTGAATCAATACCAGTTATTTGCGCCAAGAGCATATAATCTTCTATAGTATCATACAGCTCTAAGAGTTCAAATTGTTTCTCCAATGGTATGACATCGATAATCTAGAATAAAAATATCAAATGGAAGGCTTAGAAACACTAGTAAATAAAAATTAAAATTTTAAAATAATTTATTTTTAGGATTACAGAGTTATTTACGGCATTGTAAGCTGAGAAATATTTTCAATGTTTTTGGAATTTATGCGAGCTGGGAATGTGCGAACTGGAATTGCTCCCTGTAGTAAAAAATAAATCAAACGGGAACGACTCACAGTGGGGTTTTTGATACCAAAAATGGGAATTAATTGCAAAATTAAATTTGGTAGAACTGGGTGTTTTTTAAAGTGATAAATAAAAATATTTTAATGGAACCTTCGACCTCAGGTTAATAAGATTAATTTATGTTTTTGGTTTTTATGTGTAATCTGTATTATTACTTTTAATTGATTTTCGCGCGTAACCCTATAAATTAAGTGATTTCGGGAAATATGTTGATAAATAGTTGTGAATAAAGCCATAGGGACATCCTCGAATACGATTTTTATTTCTCGACGAGAGCTTTTCGAACTCATGATGAAGACGGATTGTGAACACATCCATGGACAACTGATCTTTCTTAAAGAACAAATGCGGAAATGTTTATTGCCAAGCAAACATAATATAAAAGTCTTCAATGAAACGATGAATGCTTTTTGTTTTCAATTCAGGACTCGCTGAGCTTGATCTTTGCGAATGAAGAAACGTTTTGTTTTAAATAATAAGACATTGCTAGATTCGTCAATAGGCTTCCCTCGTAAACCTGGTGTTAAAAGTGGTAGAAAGAAGCTTGATTTCGAAGATTGTTGTGAACGAAGCAAAGAAGCAAGAAGACCATTGCTTTGACAAAAACTATTCCTTCATCCTTGTTGGCACACGCAACACAAATGAGTCTGAGGGCAGATGGTAAATTAAAAGCTTCTAAAATGGTTCAAAGAAATAACAAGCACTTCACCATCTGATGTAGACATATTATACAAAAGTTTTTCAAAACCTTCTACAGTAACCCAAATGTCTAGAGAGCAAGCATTGGCTGTTTTGGTTGAAGCCAAGTTGTCACGACATCAATATGAAAGATTTCCATCATATTCACAAGTGCAACTAGCGAAAAATTATTGTTACCCCATAAACGAGTGCCTTACAATTTGCGAAACTTCAGCAAAAATAAATTTACAGGCTCTTTTGGGACATATCGTAGAGCGTATTATATCACTCAAGACCAATATATTGATGCATTAAAGGATAATGAGTTAAGCAGTTTCTGTCTATACACAAAATGGGGCTTTGATGGTAGCTCTGGTCACACACCTTATATGCAAGCATTCCACTATCCAAATACTACAGACTCATCGGTTTTTATTACATCAATCAAATTTACAACAACATAATCGCATGGCAAACTCCTCGTCCAGCATCTCCTAGATATTGTAGGCCATTGAAAGTGGAATTTATAAAAGAAACCGCTATTGTTGCTAATAATGAAAAAGATAGAGTGGATCAGGAGTCTGTCATTTCTTAAGGAGAAAAACGATTGAAAGTCAATCATAAGTTGATCCTATCCATTTTTTGAATTCCTCCTCCATTTGGCATATAAGCTTCCAATAAAGAAATGGCAAGCTAAATCGGACATCGAAAAACAAGTTGTTGCAAAAAATAAAGCACGAGTTCAAGAGTAATTCAAAAATAAAACTGGTCTTATTATTGATTATCCAAAACCTGGCTTTGAAAATTCGAATGACGGCAACACAGCTCGGCGCTTGTTTCAAAATGCGGACATTTCAGCGCAAATTACAAAATTAAATGCAAAATTGATAAGAGATTTCGCTCTTGATACCGCAAGGTATTTTGTAAAACTGTATCCCTGGTATTATATGTCCCCAACTGTCCATAAATTTTTAATCCATGGGCCAGAAATAATAAACCACGCTTTACTACCAATTGGACAGTTGACGGAAGAAGCACAAGAAGCCCGAAACAAAGATTTCAAAAATTTTAGGGAGCATTTTTCGCGAAAATGTTCTAGAGAAAAATCAAATGAAGATATATTTAAAAGACTATTAGTTACTTCAGATCCGGTAATATCAAATTGAAAAAGAAAAAACCCCATAATTTTTCTATGGAATTGATAAGATTTGAATCAAATCTCGATGGTAAAGAAGATGACAATAATAATGATATTGATGCCTATACTAATTATGGCGATAATGATGATGATAATGGTATAGGAATGGAAATGTGAGAATTAATATTAATTTTTTTTTTTTTTTGGAAATATTGCAAGTTTTCTTTAATTAAACTAATGGAAAATTAATAAAATTTGTACTAAATAATATTACAAAATTGATTAGTTTTACTTCTTAAAGTGAATTTAACTGAAAAAAAGTTAAAATTAGAAACAGGGAAAGTTACCACGAATTAATTCCCACTTTTGGTTTCCAAAACCCCACTGTGCGACTGTTCGCTTGTTTAATAGAAGCAGTGTGTATAAGTTTCTCACATAATTTCTTAACTCAAAAAAAATAAGCCCCGTGTAAATGGAAACGAATTATTGAGTTACAAATAAACATTGGAAATTTATTACCTAATGCCCTAATCATTTAAAATCATCTTCCATAGATTTTCAAAAAACTTACCATGTCATATGAATGACTCTTGAGGCCATACATTTTTATGCCATGAACCACTGATGTCAACAATTTTATTGGATGTTGGAAATTCAATTCATTCAATGGACGGAAATAGCAAACTTTCTTAATTTCTTTCTCAAATATACCTTCACATCCAAGTAGTACTATAATTATGCATTTACCAGGAGATCAGAAGCAAATGTAGTAAGGAAATAGCAAACTCTGGGCATAAATTTGTTTACAGTACCGACCGACCATGCCTTTTTAACTATTCCGTCATTTTAATGTAATAGCAGGGTTTCTAATAAAAATGATTCCGAATTTTGAAGATTTACAAATTATTAGTTATTAAACACTTTAACAACAACAAAACAACTCAAAATATTTGTTTTCATTGTAAATTTGATTTTCTTCACTGTAATTACAAAAAACTTTGACAACAGTTATTAAATTGCGAAGAAATTAAAATGTAAACAAAACACAAAAATACACTGAAAGAAATGCATGAGATTTTAAGTTTTAGGTTTTTAGTTTTTTATTAAATTCCTTTTCATCTGTTAAGCTATTTTTACGTTTCTTTAAAATTTTATTATCAGAATATATACAATTTTGTTTTGTAATTTTAAACTGTGTCCAATCTTTAAGATAATTTTCTCGTTCAGCTATGATCGCATAGATATCGCTTTTACTAAAACATTTTTCCATAATAACACAAACGTCAGATATACTAGGATACACTTGGCAATAATGAAAAACAAGTATTTTACGATACAGTTGTAGAACATCTGGTGAAATTACCTGCAAATGGATTTAATATAGGTCCATACATATAATTGAATTTATTTTAAAATTACTTACGTAATTTAGTCCAAAGGTACACTTAAAAGCCAAACGCAAATAAATTTCACTAAATTCAGGTATACTATTACAAGGCTGAGTTTTACTATAAAAAAATTAACGAAATTAAATTAGATTCTGTTTTCTATACAAGTTAAAATGTTCGAATTTTAAGATCCTATTAGCCAATCACCTGATATTTTGATTCCCCTATCATGAATTTAGAAACAACTGACGTCAACTTTTTCTTCAAGTGTAGTTATCATTAATCTGTAAATTATGGCATGCCTGAACACCATATTACGCTTCACTCACCTTAACATTTTACAATAAAATTGTATAATGGGATCACTTGTAAATTCCGTCATTTTACTTTAAATACTTTATTTCATATTTATTTTTTTTTATTAATTTATTCATTTCATACAATGTATGATTTTTTCTTTGCGTAAACAAAACAAACCGACCACAACAAAACCAAAAAAAACTGAGATGCCACATCGAATATATCTTTCATTGTAACAGTGTTGTAAAACTAAGTAATATAATATGCTTTTGTTTTTTTTTTAGCAATAGAAAATGTTTCTACCAGAAAAATCCCGCTTTCTTTAAATTTAATTAAATTATTCTATAATATTACAGCAGCAATATTGAAAAATTTCAATTTAAAAAAATTATAATACAAATATTATTTTCAGTTTTACACTAACAACACTATGCAAGATTGCATATCTAAAATTGCAGTGTATTCTGTTAACGTATTGCAACACTGTTTTAAAGTCATTCATTGCAGACGCGCAAATTTTTGACGCTGCGTTGTGAAATTTCAGTTTTTGCTGTGCGAAAATCCTTTTTATACATGTTTTTGTGTGTTTATTTGTGTTTCTATTAGAAATTCGGTGTTATTTATAAGTAAACATATTTGTGAAAAGTGTATAATTTAAATAAAAACGTTAATATTATTGTAAAAAGTGTGTGTTTGTTTTAAAATGTCTACAATTGAGAGATTGTCCATACAAGGTATTCGTAGTTTTGGTGGCAATGCTGGAGACGCTCAGGTACATACTAATGAAGCTTTTCTTTTATAAACATACACACACACGCACACAAATACTAATGACAACATAATTGTTTATATGTAATTGGTACAGGTTATAAGTTTTAGTTCGCCGGTAACATTAATTTTAGGTGAAAACGGTTGTGGTAAAACTACTATTATTGAATGCCTGAAATATGCCTTGACTGGTGAATTTCCACCCGGCAGTGATAGAGGCAAGAATTTTGTACACGATCCGAAGATTTCCAAGTTGACTGACGTGTTTGGTCAGATTAAGCTAGAGGTACGTAATGTACAAGGTGCCCGCCTTTCAATATGTCGCTCCATGAAGTTGGGCATGAAGCGTAACAAAATATCGTTTGAAACGTTGGATGCCACATTGAATTACTTAAATGATGGTGATAAAACGCGTAGCGAATCGATAAGCAAACGTTGTGCAGATGTTGACCTAGTCATGAGTCAATTTATGGGCGTCTCAAAAGCCATTATAAACAATGTATTGTTTTGCCATCAGGAAGATTCCAGTTGGCCGCTGGATGAACCGAAAAAACTAAAGGAAAAATTTGATGCCATTTTTGGCATATCCGAGTATAATAAAGCGCTGGATCGCATTATTAAAATGCGTAAGGAGGAAATGGAAGAACTTAAAGTGAAAGGTAAGGAAATATGATCATTTAAAGAATTCTTTTTTTATTAATCTTTTCAATTCAATATTTAGAGGCCAATTTACGATTGGATGGACATTTAAAAGATGAAATGGAAGAGAAATCTTTGAATCTTCAGAAAAATCAACAAAAAGCCCAATCCATAGATGATCAGTGTAAGCAGTGTGATGAAGAAATGACACCGATTGAGGAACGTTTGAAACAAATTCACAAAATCGAATATGATGTGAGTAAATACAATGCTCAAAAAGTGGAACTGCAAACTAAGTGAGTATTTCCGTTTTTTCATTATTATTTTACAAACGAACCCCCCTTATAAATTGATTGTAAGCAGGGATTTTCCTCGTATTAAGCTTGTATACAAATATTAGGAGACTGTTAAGGCTCTTTTTGATTGCGAATTGTTTTACTCGTGTATTACAATCATCTCGTAGAATAGAATTTCTGGTACTGTTGCTCCTTATTTACCTCCCCATCACTTCTAAAGTCGTTTACAATAAAGTTCCTTTATGTATATCTTAATTGTTATATTTTATCTTCCAGACAAAGAAATTGCACCGAACAAATGACATCGTTAAAGAAAAAAATCAAAAAAATTTTTGACGGTACATTGGAAGACTTGGAAAATGAAATAGCCTCGTTCAGTCAAAAAATCTCCGAAAAACGTGTCGAACGAAGGGAGGTTGAACAAAAACTTCATGGCTTAAAGGTGGAAGAAAAAGGTTTACAAGCTCGATATAATGATACGGACAAAAAGCGTGTTGTCCTGCAACAACAGCAGCAGAAAGAACAAGATTGTAAAGATAAAAGAACGAAGAAATTGAAAAGTCTCTGTAAAGATATTAATATTCCCATAACGGACGATCAAATGGATAGCGTTGAGGAAATAACCAAAATACTTGATAATATTCAAGAAGTTTTAACCAGTGAACAGTGTAAGATCACGGAAACAATAAGCCAACATGATAGAGAAGATCAAGAACGTCAAACGAAAATCGATCAACTAAGAGTTGAATTGGCAAAACTACAAGAATCTGTAGCAACGCTGCTAAAACAAAAGAAATCATATGAAAAGGAATCGGATCAAAATGAGAAAAATATTTTACAAGCTGAAAAGTCCACGCAACAACTAAAAGTTGTTACCGAAAAGCTTAAAGAAACGGAACAGTGTTATGAAGAGCATTTAAGTAAATTTAATCAAGATGAATTTCGTGAATCAATAGCCAAGGATAAGATAACTGTTAAGGAATTGGATGAAAAATTTCGTACTGTTGATAAACGTTTAACATTCCTTAACTCCATATCGAAACTCGTGGCTGAGATTAACCTGAAAGAAAAGGAATTAGAGAAACGCGAGCAAGATATGCGCCGGGTGAAAAGTAAACATAGTGATAACTTTACAAAAGTCTTCGAAGAAGGTCGTGTAATAGAATCAAATTATCAGCGCCACTTAAAAGCATCCTATGAGAAATCAAGGATTAAAATCAAAGAGTACAATGAAAAACTAAATGCTTTGAAATTAAAACAACAACGCATAGAAATAAAGCGTAAAAATCTGAAAGAATCTTTACAAAAATGCGAAAAAGAATTGGAGGATTGCAAAGAAACCATATTTGAGAAATGCCATTCCACGCCCTATGAAGAATTACTAACAAAATGTAATGCTGCCGTTAGCAAATATCAATTAGAATTGGGTGCCCAAAAGTCTGCCGAATTGTTTTATAAACAGTATTTACAAAAGATTGATGAAGAGCCCTATTGTCCTTTATGCCAGAAATGTATGAACACAGATGAGGTAAGTTGAGTAGTTGCATATTGTATTCAAAAACTATATTAATAGTCTTGCTTTTTTTTTTTTTAATAAAAGGCCTCAAATTTAACAACGGAATTAACTGATAAAATCCAAGATTTACCGGAAAATATTAAAAGGATTGAAAAACTCCTAAAGGAAGAACAAAAGAAATACGATAGTTTGCTGCTTTTAAAGCCGGTTATTGAAAAAGTAGCACATTTGGAAAACGAAATTCCTAAAAAGAAAGAAGAAATGCAAGCTTTACAGGATCAATTAGCCGAATGTAGCAAGGAAACTGAAAATATACAAACATTGCTAGCTGAACCTACTGCTAATATGGATACGGCCAATTCAATGATGGGCGATATGTCTCTTTTGGATGAAGCCATCAAGGAAGCTGGTCGTTTTAGAAACGAAATAGAAAAGTTGAAAAGAAAAATGCCTCAAGATAACGAAAACAACGATAATGTTTCCATAGATGAAGTGCAAGCCGAAAAAACTGTCATATCGACAGAACTAGAAGGCAAGCGAAAAGAATTGGAAAAGAATCAACAGTACTATGAAAAAAATATGGAAGCTTTAAACAAATTAAGAGAATTGAAAAATTCGTAAGTATTGTAAAGAAAAAAATAATACGAAAGCATTTTCTTAATTGATTTATCCCTTATTTAGATTAAAGGATCAACAAATGAAATTACAAGAAGGTGTACAAAATCTACCCCAATTAAAGGAGCGACAAAGTGAACTTAATAACCTATTAGTGGCCATTGCCACAGAAATTCAAGAGAAACAAGGTAAAGTACAACCTTTAAAGCAGCAATTAGCCGTTACAAATACGGAAAAAGCTCAACTGAAAGTGAAAAATCGTGAAAAAATTAATCAAATGCAAAAGCGATTGGAAGGTTATAAAAGAGATGATCATGAAATCAATGGGTAAGTAGTGTTAATCATCTGTTCTATTCCAAACAGCAGGCAACAATTTAAATTTTTAAATTTTAATCTTAGACTCGACATGGAGGTATTGGATTATCAGCAACTAAACTTGGGTGAAAAGATAAAAACTTTGGATGAAACTTTAAAATCCATTAAGGAAGAAATGAAGCAAAGTGTACGTAAACAACTACTAAACCGGAATTAGTTCTCAAAGTTTGTAAACAAACCGATTATTGGTAAAACTTTGAGCGCCGATTCCTAACATACATACATGCATACAGAATTAAATAAAACATTATTGTTGTTATTCTTTCTCAAATAGGCTCAAAACTCCGCGGAAGTAACAGAAAAATTGGAAGGGATTAAAGGTGAAATTGCCAATCAGGAAATAATGGATCGTGATCTAAAAGATAATCGCGAATTGAAATCTCTCGAGCTAAAGGAAAAGGATTTAAATGAAAAGTATCAAGCGTTGTGTGAAGAATTGGGGAAATTAAATTTTCCCAATGTCTCTAAAGAAAAGTCCGAATTGACAAAGAAACGTGAAAAGATTACAGTACGCAAAGGTGAACTATTGGGTCAGCGTGGCGAAGTTAAACATCAAATAAAGAAACTGGAAAAAGAGTTGGCCGAACCAAAATATCGTGATTCACTTATGAATTATAAACGTACCTATTACGAAGTTCAATTGTCTAAGAAAGTGGTCAATGATTTGGGCCAACATCGTGTCGCCTTAGATTGGGCTCTCATGCAGTTCCATACGGAAAAAATGCGCGAAATAAATCGTTTGATACGCCAACATTGGCGTCTTATATATCGCGGTAACGATATTGATTACATACAAATTCAAACGGAAGAAGGTAAAGATGCTGCTACTTCGATGGATCGCCGACGCAACTATAACTATCGCGTTATACAATCAAAAAATAATTCCGAAATTGAAATGCGTGGTCGTTGCAGTGCTGGCCAACGGGTACTTGCTTCGCTGATCATACGTATGGCTTTGGCTGAAACTTTTAGCAGTAACTGTGGTGTCTTAGCCTTAGATGAACCCACCACTAATTTGGATCGCGCGAATATCTTATCATTGTGTGATGCTCTCAATCGTATTGTCGAAGAACGTCAGTCACAATCAAATTTTATGTTAATCATTATTACCCACGATGAAGCCTTCATATCTACTCTAGGCAAAATAAATAGTTATCATCGTGTTTCCCGCAATGAAGAGTGTAAATCTGTCATCACCAAGAAGGGAGTAGTCTAAATAAAAAGGCTAATTTAATTAAGTAATAGTACTAGTATTAAGCATAAGTAAGTAACCTCAAAAAATAAATCTTTTACTATACTTTAAATATGTATATATTAAGACATCAAAATTTAAATTGAATTTTTATTTACTCATTCATTCATCAATCATCACACTTATTCACATTCATTGAACTGTATCCAATAGTTTTTCTTTAATTCGATTTTGATGGAATCGTGGTAGATTTAAAGTAGTTTTTAACATATTCTCGAAATATTCTTTTAAAATTTCATCATCTTCTGACAAATCGTCATTGCTGACTAATTGTATCAACTTGTCGACCTTATCCTTAGGATCTCCTTCTCCACTGAGCTCTTCCGTATTAGGCGTTGGGGTCTCTTCATGTTCATTTTTATGGTTTGCATCGTTTTCAATGCCCTCTATTATCATATCAATTTCACTTGGCAACATTTCCATGGCATTTTTTCCCGTATTAGGATCTTGTTTACTTGAATATTTCACGTACGGTACAATAAATTCCAATTCGCTGTAATATTGCCAATCGGTTAATTGCACGTATTTATCTTCGGGATTCTCTGTATTTGGTATATATCGGCGTATTTTCTTTTGGGCCACACTATCCAAATGATGACGCAGATAATTTATCAATGAGCGCCATTTGCATTTAGCGTCTTCAGCTAAAAATAAATAAAAAAAAGGGGAATTTAATAAGAAATAAACAATTATTTATAGTAAGAGGGAGGAGCAGAGTAAATGTGTCGTTTTTTTGGAATTGGAAAACATGTCGTTACGTATGAGGTTACTAATATTGCTGTGTTCCACACACAGCAGTTTACGATATGGTGAGGGCCAAGCGGCCTTAATATCTGTTTGACGAAAACTGATATTTTCAATATTTTACTCCAAGGAACACTCTTTCTAATTTCTAGAGCTTAATGGATAGAATTGTTGCAGCTGGTCAATTAGTACAAGGACTCAGGTGTGATTGTATACTCAAAAGAGAGGATATATAAGTTAACAGCATAATTTACGACTCTAAAGGTTGATACAGCTTTCAAGCTGCTGCTGCTCCAATTTGGACATCATGCAGACAACGCAGAATAACGCCCTGCGAATAGCCACCGGGTGAGTGATGATGACCACCTCCATAAAGAGTCCGAAATGCTGACAGCAAGCATAATGAGCTACGGACTAAGTAATATCTTATTGCTTGCTACCTGCCTACCCCCCATCCCAACCATCGTACAGCTATGAACAACCCTTCCCCCCACCACATAAGACGAGACTTCACAATTTATAAACCGGACATTACCCACCTGATACCATCAATAGTTGACCATCAGTCTGTGAGGGAGGCGCAAAACTCCCTACACCAGACGACAGTCGTAACAGCCAGACACGAACTCAGCTAAAACAGGGTCATAAATCGGCATCCTCCACCTATATCCGATACTTAAAGGCGGCTGCCAAGGGTTACCAGGACCATTCTTGCCCAGCTTAGATCAGGCTGGTCAAACATACTGAATAGCTATAGGGCTAGGATCATTCCTGGAACCTCAGATAGCTGCCCTTCATGTAACCAGGCACCACATGACACGGTGCAGATTTTCAGCTGTCCAGCAAAGCCGACAGCAGTACAACCCATTGACCTGTGGCTGAACCCAACGACTACAGCGGACTTCCTTGGACTACCAACCACTTAACACCAGACAACATAGGCACAGAACTAACAACAAATTATCTGCATCTCTAACTCATTCCATCTCCATTGAATTACTTAGGCATGCAACCATATTTACGAAACAAAAATAACTTCTTATATCTATACACAGGGAAAAGCTTCCGGAGACAACAGCCGAACTGTTACAACAACAACAACTCTAGAGGAGTGGTAGGTAGACACTACCAACGGCGGTAATCTACGTCTCTTTCTACAATATG
This sequence comes from Sarcophaga peregrina, assembly GCA_014635995.1. Lineage (NCBI taxonomy): Eukaryota > Metazoa > Arthropoda > Insecta > Diptera > Sarcophagidae > Sarcophaga > Sarcophaga peregrina. Next base: position 92,525,860 of record CM025792.1, on the reverse strand, counting down.
GCGGTTGTGTTTATATGCATGTAATAATCCCTGGAGCTGTAATCTCTTCGCATCGTTAAGGTCGGATAAGGTGTTATCCACACTCCACGTTAGAAACATCCATCTTGATCAAGGAATGCTGTGCAATTTTAAATATGAACTTAGGCCGTTGTGATAATTCAACGGGCCCTAGACGCTTTAATTATTGAGAGGTTTTTAGTCTTATGTAGATATCATAGAAGAATCATTTTCTGCATTCCAAATTGGCAACAAGTCTGGAAACCGTGTCCATCATCAATTTGAAATCAAAACACTTAAAAAATACCTTTTGTTTACGCGTTTGTCGTTGTTATTGTTTCTGTGTGTTAATTTGACAATCATTAATCGCTTGTTTACAAACAAAATCATATGTTTTTAATAAAGAAGTTTTTGTTTTTTTCTTAGCCGAAAATGTATGTATTTGTTGTTTCTATGGCTCAAACATACTGATTGTAATTATTTGGGACCCTTTTTCTCTTTTTGGAAAAAGTTTTTAATTAAAATTTACTTACTTTTATCAAAACCAGATTCTTGTGCTATTTTATCCCACATCTGTTGTTTTTCATTGCGGTGTAAGAACGGCGTTCGTAAAAATTCATTTTTATATAAACTAGGACATTTACGAACATTTTGTATGAGTAATAAACGTTGATCTTGGGATGATGCAGTTTGCCGGGGCTGATGTTGTTGTTGTGCATTCCTACTGGTTGTTTGTTTACAATCAAAACCAGTGGCCATTTTATTAATTTGTTTTGATTTTATTGTGCAGAGTGCTCTCTTACTTAAAACCACGGAGTTAACCACTCTTAAACAAATCTTCCTCTCCGAAATACGTTTCGATTTATACTAAAAGTGTTGTTGTATTTGATTTTTCTTTGTACGGAAAATTAGCAGTGTTGCTTGAGAACAATGTTGCCGTTTTTCGTTGTTTACAACTAAAAGTGGTTAATTATTATATTTGTGGTGTATATTTTTCAGGTTTTGTTTATTGTTTTTGTTGTAAAAGAATGTAATTTGTAAACTAAATAAATAAAATAATTTAATTTTGAAAAAATATGAGAAATTATGAATGAATTTAAAATTTATATATTTTTCCTATTTTGTGATTGATTACAAAATTTTATGCTTCTTGGCAACACTGGTCGTTGGAACAATTCGGTTTTATTCGTTTTTTACTAATTCGCACATTCTTTTTCCGTTTCCGGTTTATATAAGTAAAAATTAAATCCTGTTGTTATTAAGTAAGTAAATGGTTTGTCTGTCTAGTACGTAGTCAAGTGGCTATTGGACAAGATTTGCGGCCACGGTTCGCACCCTGTGTATGGATTTTGTGTGTTTGTTCCGGGTGTTGATATTAGGTAATGGGAATTGTGATGAGAGAGGGAAGGGAATGAATGAATGAACGGAACGGAACAATAGGGGGAACAACAGGGAAGTTGGAGAAAGTGGGTTTGTTCTGGAGCTGTTGTGTAAATTGGTGGTTGGTTGCTCCGCTCCGTTAGTCCAATACGACGACGGACGGCGGCGGCATTTAATAATAATTTTTCTTTTGGAAGTGTGTTGAATTTTTATGCTGTGGTGAGTTTCCGATGTGGTGAGTTTTGACAAAAAGTGGTGAATTTATCCGGTGTGGTGAATAAAATCGAAACTCACCAAAGTGCCGTTATTCGAAATGGTACTGTATTACCATAGACTCGTATACTGTATAATGTGAATTGTATGATGTGTGTCTAGAATAAGTAATTTCTACCACTGTTGGCGGAGGCATTCACCAACGGTGTGGCTTGTGTTTGGATTAAGGATAATTAATCTCAATTAGTAGAAATACTCAAGGAGTAGGTGTAGTAGTAATTAGTGTTGCCATAGGACCCTAAATACTATCCCTTACACATTTAAAAAACAGAGTTTATGGATATAATTTATGGGGACAAAAACAAAAATGTTTCTTTTCGACTTAAATTTTGCTTACAAAAAAATAATTATAATTATACTGTCTTTCTTCATATCTGCATCTGCGATAATTTTAGTATAATTTGATTGAAAAAAAAACTATATATTGGATGTTCTTTGTTCGATGGTATCTTAATCTTGATTTAAAGTCAGGAAAAATCGTTGAAACAATATCCATTAAAATGATTTGTTTACAATTTTCCCCTTTTTGGCGATTTCTTTTTTTAAATGTTGGTTAAAAAAATTTTTACTTAGTGGCAACATTGTTTTGTGTACGTATTCCGGCAAGCAGAGAATTGTTTTGTTTTGCATTTTCCAGCAAGCAAATATATGAGAGCGCAAATTTTAAAAATTCAGTTGATTTTTGTTGTTCAAGCCGAACGGTTTGTTTGTCAAGCATTTGTATTAAGGCGGTGTGGTGATATTTCTTTGAGTGTGTGTGTAGAATTTTTTTTTACAAAACAACAACAACTATAAGAAACAAACAAGTGGTGCTGGCAATATAACAACAACTAACGCGCATAGTAAATTAAAAAAGGATTTATTGGTTGTAAATCAAAATAAAAACAAACAAAATAATGTCTATACGACGTCAAGCCATACATTCCATACATAATAAAAAATTTTGGACTGAATTCTTTTATCTGTACGAATCGCTGCCGGCCCTATGGGATATGAATAATCCCCTGTACAAAAATCGTCAAGTGAAATGTGATGCGTACGATATAATGGTCGATAAATTGAGGGAAATTGAACCGAACGCAGACCGTGAAGATGTTTTGCGTAAAATTAATATCTTTCGCACCAATTACAGGCGTGAGTGTTCACGCATAAACATGAGTTTGCAAGAGGGGCGTCATTACCACTCAACATTATGGTATTTTGATTTGTTATGCTTTTTACAAACGGCTGATACACGCAGAGATAGAAAACGTAAACAGTTGGATGATGATGGTGAAAAAAGTATAATGGTGAGTATTTATGTTTAGTGTGTTGTGTCCATATGATGACAGTTAGTAAAAGAGAAGTGTAAAGAAAGATATAGAAAATCGAAGAGAGAAATCAATTGAAAATATAAGAGAACATATTGTTGGTATATAACTGTGATTGGAAAAAGAAAACAAACTGAATTTTTAGATCATACATCTCTTGCCTGCTATATAAAATCATATTTCTAGAAATAGACAGTAGTGTCACAAAATTTAGTTTACTATGTGAATATTTCCTTTGCTTGTGGAAAATTATGAAAAATTTCATCTGGTATAGCTATTCCATAAAGCAATTAAAAGCGTTGCGACATATCCATTAAAATGATTTGTTTACAATTTTCCCCTTTTTGGCGATTTCTTTTTTTAAATGTTGGTTAAAAAAATTTTTACTTAGTGGCAACATTGTTTTGTGTACGTATTCCGGCAAGCAGAGAATTGTTTTGTTTTGCATTTTCCAGCAAGCAAATATATGAGAGCGCAAATTTTAAAAATTGCAATATAACAACAACTAACGCGCATAGTAAATTAAAAAGGATTTATTGGTTGTAAATCAAAATAAAAACAAACAAAATAATGTCTATACGACGTCAAGCCATACATTCCATACATAATAAAAAATTTTGGACTGAATTCTTTTATCTGTACGAATCGCTGCCGGCCCTATGGGATATGAATAATCCCCTGTACAAAAATCGTCAAGTGAAATGTGATGCGTTACGATATAATGGTCGATAAATTGAGGGAAATTGAACCGAACGCAGACCGTGAAGATGTTTTGCGTAAAATTAATATCTTTCGCACCAATTACAGGCGTGAGTGTTCACGCATAAACATGAGTTTGCAAGAGGGGCGTCATTACCACTCAACATTATGGTATTTTGATTTGTTATGCTTTTTACAAACGGCTGATACACGCAGAGATAGAAAACGTAAACAGTTGGATGATGATGGTGAAAAAAGTATAATGGTGAGTATTTATGTTTAGTGTGTTGTGTCCATATGATGACAGTTAGTAAAAGAGAAGTGTAAAGATATAGAAAATCGAAGAGAGAAATCAATTGAAAATATAAGAGAACATATTGTTGGGTATATAACTGTGATTGGAAAATGAAAACAAACTGAATTTTTAGATCATATCTCTTGCCTGCTATATAAAATCGTAGGTATTTCTAGAAATAGACAGCAGTGTCACAGAATTTAGTTTACTATGTGAATATTTCCTTTGCTTGTGGAAAATTATGAAAAATTTCATCTGGTATAGCTATTCCATAAAGCAATTAAAAGCGTTGAGACAAATTGAAAATTACTGAACGCTGTTGAGTTTTGATAAGAAGAACGCACCTACTGGCTGGCTGCCTTGGAGATATTTTTTGGGAAACTCGACAGTGTGATTTTTTTCAATTTGAAGAAAAGAGAGAGGCATTTGCAAACTGAAGTATCTCCTCGTTAATAATTTTTATTCACAAATAAACGCTTGCGAAAAGAAGGTATTTCGAATTCATATTCGAAAAAAATACAAACTAAATACACATTTTTAAAGAAAATTTATTAACTACATATGTATGTATTGATTGTGTATGGAGACTGTCGAACATCTCCTCTGCAACTGCCCAGCTCTTGATAGGGCCTTCTTTGAGAGCTTGAGTTCTGTGGCGAGAGCCGACATCAAGGCCCTCCACAGATTCATTAGCAGCTTGGGTTGGTTGAGAGGTGCTAGCTAGGGCTTCATAAGTGTAGTCGCACTCTCAACCTCTTTTGTTCAGTGTCTGTTTCTTTATATGTAATTCCTCCGTTTCCCATTCTCCCTCCCCTTCCCTACATTCCTATATCCTCTATTTCCTTCCTCCCCTAAGGACAATGTACAATGGGTCAATTTCGACCTCCGGGTACTGTGCTTGTCTTGACCGACAGGTCTACGTCCTCTAACCTAACCTATGTATTGATTGTTTCGGAATATTGAGGAATTATGTCCAGTAACATCAGCAGCTCAAATACGCACCAAACAATAATACAATAGGAATGGAGAGAATGCTATAGCTGTGGCTATTGTTTCCAATAGCTCAAGAACAGCAATTTCAAATGGATGTGGACATTTTCAGTTGTAGAAAACGCTTTAATGTTTGGAATTACCTCAAAAATTACTTGCCCATACATACCTATTTGTAATCATTGGCATTAGTCTTACTTGGCAGATACACAGGCCCACAAAAGTATACATACGATTAAGAAATTTCTAAAGCAATGCAAATGACCGTCTTAAAATCGAGGAAAGTTGTCAGGCAATTATAAAAATTTTCAACGAAAACGGATTGGTTAAAAAATTTCTGAATTTCGTTAACTTTTTTGGGGCTGTGCAGGCCTGTGCATTGTTAACCGTATATATACTTTTGTGGCTGAGTGTAGATCCTTCACACATTTTATAAGTACAATGTAAACTACAAAAAAAAAACTAACTCATATGTAACTGACTGTTGTTTTCTATTTTAGCGCAAACGACGGCCTCATCATATGATGCAGAAATCATCGGATCAATTTATAGTTTCAACAAAAAAAGATCATTTAATCGAATATCAACCTCATTCGAGCCATGACTTTGACTATGACCTGAACGAGGAGGCCGATTTCGATTATGTGCCTGACGATTTAGGGCATGCATTCGTAGATGACAAGAGCGATGATACCACCTCTGATATACCACAAAATCATGACTATCATGAGGAAGACGATGATGAGGATCAAAATCATACAGAGTATAAGCTTGAATACGAAAATTATACTTTACAACGTAGTAATAGCATCCATGATAACAGTTCACAAGTTGAACTGATCGTCAATCATGTTACGCAACTAACGAATGAAATGGTTTCCACTGATGCCAAATTAGAGATTAATAATGAGTCTCAAGATCAAGAAAACTTTCATGAGTTTGCAAGTCAGGAAAAGGAAACAATACATACTGCACAGTGGTGTATAAAGGTGGACAATGATGAAAACCCGATAGCACAAAGTCAGCAGAAGCATGAGCATAGTGCTACAACCACAATGCATATTAGCGATAATAGTGGCAGTAGTTCAACAGCAAATAAATTTTTACGTGATGTTAAAACTATGACTTCCGCCAAACCCAATGGTGGCTGCTGTACTAAAATCTCTGAATCATCGGAAATTTTAGCCAAATCCTGGGCCTTACAATTGGATGAATTAACGCATGAACAAAAGATTTTAGCACGAAAAGCTATAAACGATATACTGTTTGAGGCTTGTATGGGTCATTTGGTAATTGATGCAAATGGTCGTGTAACTACAAATAATAACAATGACTATAAAACCCTAAATGCAACAAAAGATCGTTTAAGTGAGGAGTTTGAAAGCGGTGAAATTTATGAACAAATGCAAGTGGCAACGTCAATACCAGCTTCAACATCTACCACAACGTCTGCTGTTACAAATGCTGGTGTTAGTGGTGGCAGTAATAGCATAGCGCTCATCATATCTGCCAGTGAAGCTTCTCCAACGAAAGTACAAAGGACTGATGAATGGTTAAAGTTATGATTCTTTGGTAAGCTTAAGTTAAGAAAATGATTATGTTTACTAAGTCATAAGATAAAGTAGGCTATTGTGTAAATATGTATTTATATTCATATTTATAATTAAATAATTAAGAATCTGCGTTTATATAAATGTGAAATTTTAAAATAGAATATAGGCTGTTGATTATTAGAATTTTTTTAGTTCTAATTTACTAATTTCTAATGCATACATACTATATATGTATAACGAATTTTATAAAGTATTCCAAAGTATGTATGGACCAACGATCCTTTTATATTTTTCATAACATTTTATTGTTATACGAGAAATTTACTTCATTAATTTTTATTTCCAATGTATCAACTCAATATAAAAAAGGCCAACACTAATCAACTTTTGTTTTAGCAGTTTTATACAGTTTTTTTTAATAAATAATTTCAATTTTATTGTTTGTTTCATCTTTTTAAATGGCTTTACTTTTATTTCACGTTTTCAACTTTCAATATACCCTCACAACCCTCCTTAAGGCTTTTAATATGATCGTATAAGTAGTTGAGTTCCTATTCGTACATACTCCAAGATCAAATTCATGTTTCTTCAATTGTTGAATTTAATACAACAACCATCCTTCCCCTTCCCTACATTCCTATATCCTCCATTTCCTTCCTCCCCTAAGGACAATGTACAATGGGTCAATTTCGACCTCCGGGTACTGTGCTTGTCTTGACCGACAGGTGCACGTCCTTTAACCTAACCTACAACAACCATTTAGTCTTGTTCTAAAACTTTTACTATATGGGTCCATTCAATTTGCAGAATATGAATGAAAATATCGGGGAAAAACCCAAACACCTAAGTATAGGGTTTGAGACATGATTTTGATGCTTTGTTTTAGAATCCAACTAATGCCGCAATAGGTATCGCAAAAAAAACCTTGAATTGCTTTACCACAAATCGAGAACTTTTTTTTCTTGTTTTTCATATACGGTGTACAACTTTAATCAATACTTTATATTGTGGTAATAGGAGTAAAGGTTCAATTAGTCGTGACTTTACCATAACGCTGTAGTCGTAACATAATCCATAACCGTAAATTTACTATTAGCAGCAATCAGTGCTGCCATGGCCATAAACAGCTGTTTACGTTAATTGCTATTATGTATATATAAAAGTAAACAAAAAAAAGAATGTGTATACATGTAAGTAAATTGAGCAAACAGCTATTTATGGTTATGGCAAAAAACCAAAATTCAATTAGTATATATGGTTATCGTTATGACTATGGCATTATGGTAAGTCACCTATAATCGAAAACAGTGATGTCCATAAAGTTGTTTAAAACAGCTGATTTATATGGTTATGGTTAAGTCACGACTAATTGAACCTTAATTCCTGCCATTCACACAATCCATGTTGTCCGTGTTAATTGTATATATGGCTGGCAGTTTAAAGTCGACTTCCAAAGACAGATTTGAGAATTTTTACTCCCAGAGATTTTATTCCTTCTTTATGAAGTTTCAGAGCTAAGGTTTTAACTCACAAACTCCCACCTTGTAAAACAACACGTTGCCTAGTACGCTACGAGGTGACCGTATTCGTTAAAGAAAGGAAAGAATGGTAACGATTTGATCTAGCTCCGAACTATTAAGTAGATGTATAAGAATTTCTCCACTAAACTCCTTGATCTGGATCAATGTTGCTAGTGTTATTCTGATGGAATACAAAATCTTTCCATTTGTTCATTATTTTCTTCGAACTGTCGAATTGTTGAAAATATAGGTTAGAACTAACAATATGACCGCACAAGTAATAGCCTTACAATCCAACTAAACACACAGCGTAGCCTGCCTGATTCGATTACGGCAATCAGCGGCATTCTTCAAATATCATCCTCTCCGGGTGTATCTTATCACCGTACTTGGTTAAATGACATGAAATTTGCCAAAGCGGTATGCACGAAAAGAAATTTCTATGTACTTATGTATGTATTTCATATTTATTGAAAAAAAGGGCACATTTTCTCTTTGCTAAATACCATTTCCTCAGTTAAACAATAAAAAAAAATGTTATTTTTACAACACTTTCCGTAACATCACTTAGCGCGTAATACAATCGAATTTATACAACGGGTGATAGGTATTATAAAAGCATTTCACCTTATGTTTAGACGGACCAAATAGGTGCCATATTTATACATATGTATGTATATGTGTGTACGCAATTTTTATCCAAAATTTTATAAAATTTTAATTTCTTTTATACATAATGCACCATTATTTTTTTTTTCCTTTTCAAAATTGTATATATCATAGCGCTGACCTGCTATGTTTAAGGGGGAAGCAGTCTATTATAGATAAAATGAGATAAAAATAGTCTTAAAATTTTTTTCCTATACAATCTTTTATTCTTTTGCTTTTTGCACACCCAACAAACCCAACACACAATTCCACAACTTTTTGCCATCTACGTAGCTTTGGTCACTTGCAACCTTTTCAAATTTTATTAGTATAACATGGAGGAGGCATTGCACGACGTTTTGTTGGCTTGGCAAAAATTTGCACTTGACTCTTTACACCACGCACAGCACATCATCGTACATATAGAGTACGAGTGAGTCTCTTTTTTTTCCTTCATTGAACTACTGAACATCATATGTGTGGCTCTGTTTGTATGGATGTACAAGCAAAGGTGGTGGAGGTGGTGTAATGTTAGAATTTTACGATAAAATATTTGCTATGTGCATTCGTTTTTATTCTCGCCGGCCGTATAAACATGAAAGCAGAAAAAGTGTAAAACAGTAGTCATGCCTTTGCTATTAGCTTCATCCGACCAGAAACTAAGCTGCTTGGCTGGTTGGGTGGCTGGCTGAATATAGTATACAGCCACATAGACAAGGCAAACAGGCGGGTACATTTCTTGTTTCGCCATGCACTTTGTTAAAGCTTGCTGAACGATTTCTATTCAGTATTGGCCGGTTGGTTCCACACATTAGCGTTCTCTTTTAGTCGGGGTGACGCTTGCTGTGTTTCTCTCTCTCTGTTGAGTTTGTGTATTTGCTCTCTTAACTACACTCATGGTCTCGTCTTGCTTGTATACTTCATATGGACGCTGCTTTGTGAGACAATTTTTGCAAAATATACTTTTAGTTGTATTTTACAATCCTTGGGTAGCTCACGTGCTGTATGTTTTGTTTTGTTTTTGTGGTTTCGGGAAAGTCTCATTTGTTTTTAGTTATATTGTACTTTGAAGCGTTGTTGTTCTCTTTTTTTGTTTTGTGCCAGCGTATCTCGGTGGACAAAGGTTTTCTTTCGATTAAAATTGTGTATACTAGCTACGTAGCTGGCTGGCTGTTTGGTGGCGTTATACGAGTTTCTTCGAACAAGTTACATTGAACAGGCATCATCATAGAAATCTTTGCAAAGATGGGAAAAAAGGTATGTGTTTTACCATATACTCGTGTGTTACTCTACATGTAGTACGAGTGAATATGAACAAAGCGTACTCGTCGTACTCGTATTATTGTGTATGCAAGATACAGAGCAAAAGTGTATAGAAAAAAAAAACGAAACTGAACAAGTTTGGGGGAACCATTTTGCATTTTGTGTTGTATATATCGATTTAAACACTGAGGCAAGCAGGCAGGCAGGCAGTCAGGCACAGCTGTGTGAGTTTTTATATTTTGAACGTAAACAAGTGGGAAAAAATAGGGTCATAAGCAGGGTGAACGGTTGTTATTCATTTTATTTTGTAGTTTCTTTCTGCAGTAGGTAGACAGCGTTTAGTTGAGAAAGAAGAGTTTCTTAGTTAATAGCTGCTTTATTCGGTTGAATTTTTATTTTTCTGAAGTATAAACGAGAGCTACCTTTTATCAAATTGTGTTTTGTTCCCCAGTTTTACAGTAACGCTAGGTAAAGTAAAATAGAGAAGAAAAACATGGTAAGTTTGATATTTTAATTCGAATTTTCAATAACTTCTAATAAGTCTAGTATTTTTTAAGTTTTTTTTATCATTAATGTTTACTATTAGTAATCTAAAGAGTAATTAAGAGCTGATAGAAAAAAGTTAGGAATTTGGGGGACCTAGAAAGTTCTATTGTTTGGGTTTCACATTTTTCGAGAATTAAACAATCTCTTCAGGCATCATTGTAGATTTAATTTTCCGGTGTTTTTCGTTGACTCGAAATTAATAAGTCAGTAATGTCCTGGACAACGGCACACCACTCCCCCTTTCTTCTTATTATCAACTATTCCGCTATCCTTTGTCGGAAAGATTTTGTTGCAGCCGACAGCTATACGCATTAAGTTCGCTATTTCAAAATTTAAACGTCACTGATTCCGAAATATAATCGAAATAATATAAAGCTGTCATATAAAAAACCTCAGATGTCATATAAAATTTTTACCCAAAAACTTTTACTCAATAATACTTTGATCTATAATACAAAGGTCCACTTCCTATAGTTTTTGAAATTTTTCTAATTGCTATTATTATTATAAAATATATTATTCTTTACACTTTCAGCCGTGTCGTTACGTTATGGAACGTAGAAAATTAAAAGATAAACCGCGCAAAATACTCAATTTGGAGGAGCGCGTTCAGGCTATACGTATGTATGATGAAATTCCCGTTTATCAAAGAGTGGCATCGGCTTTTAAGTGCAGTTGGGAGCAAATTAAAAATGTTGTTGCAAATCGTAAAGAAATTCTGAAATACTATGCCAGTTGTCAAATCATTGATGTGATGAAGGACGATCCAAAGGTGGTGCGCCATAAGAAAATCAATTTCTTGGGCAATTGTATGTACGAGTATATAAAGCGGGCCCATTATCATAAACTACAAACCATAACGGATGAAATTATACGAGACCGTGCCATGGAATTCAAAGAGATTATTAACATAGAGAAATTCTTTCCAAATCGAGCTTGGATCAGAGATTTTAAATCGGTTTTCAATATCGATTTAGATCATATAAATCAAATTATAATTGCCAAAAATCCTCAAAAATCTTTAAATTGTAAAGATATTATAACATATTGTGCCAAAGAGGTAGACAATGCGCTGTCCTCGCAGCCGGGTAGCTCGCGAAATCAAACAGCCGGAGAAACAGATGGTAATTCACAAGATGTTGAGGAATTTAATGAGAATAATGGCGATGAGGATGATCCTTTGGAAAGTTTTTACGATGAAGAAGCAGATGTCAATAATGATGAAGGCGGTGATGATGAAATTATCAATGAAAACGAAGAAGGCCCGACCATAAACTACGGTGACTATGAGGATTATCACGATGAATCACAACAAGATGTTAAACCCGACCTAAATGAATTAGAAAAATTGAATAGAAGAAACAGCAGGAAAAATTCAGCGGATATAATAACCCCCGAAAATATAAAGGAAGAGCCAAGCGACAGTCATTCTATACTAGCAAGTTGCCTTCTTGGCATTGACACAAATTCGAAACGCCCCCAACAAAAACAATCTTTTAAAAGACCTTCATCGTCGTCATCATCATCGACAATAACAACAGCGAAACATTTGCCAACAACAGTTAATACTTATGAGGAGGCATTGAAATTAATGCGTCCTTTAGAGGAATTTGCCCTATTCGAGGAAGATTTCAAGGCCATAAATCTTTTAAATCAATTGGCAGAGGTCTATGAGAAGGCTAAAAAACGTAAACGTCTAGACAATTAATAAAAAAAGAAAACACTTTATATGTATGTATGTAATAAGAGTTTAATAAATGTGATATTTGATATATCTTTAATTTTAATTTAATATCTAATGGATCACTTTTCATTATCCACTAACCTGTAAATATTATTTTTAATCTTTCATTAAAGAAAATTTATGAATAAAATTAATTTTATTGAAACAATAAATTTTAGAACTATCCTGTGTTCCTGGTATTTATTTTTTATGAGGCAGCCTTTTTAATTGTAAACAACTTAATTAGTGTAGCTAATTGCATTATTGAAAAACGTTTAGTTGCTTGTGTGAATCTTATAAAAGATTCCAACGTAAAGAGAGAGATTGTGTAGAAAGCCATGGACAATTTATATTCAAATTCAGAGCTTCTTTTTCAAACCTATGGTGTGTGGCAGAGTTCTATTGGATAATACATATTGAAGAATCTATTTAGAATAATTAAAATATTACCACTTTATCAGTATAGGATCTTTACGAAAATGGGAAAACCGTTCAATGGCCGATCACTCATTACATAGTATTTTTTAACTGTAGTTTCTACCGGGTTAATTAAGAGATTAAATTCTTTCGATTTTTTACAATATGGGCAGATCCAAATCTTATAATAGCTACTTGGCGTTTTTTTATAATTAGATGAAGCACTTGTTAATGTATACGTATTATTTAAATCGCTAAACTGGCAACACTGTCTATAGTAGTTGTCAACATAATGCAACGCTGGTAAACAATTTTTTTGCATTATTTTATACAGTTATGTGCTATTGTTTACTTCAATTAAAGGCGGAAAAGTGTTTCATTTTATAAATTTTCCATTTAGATTGTATTTTATATTTAAAAAAATAATAAAAAAAAACATAAGCAAACATGTCCACAACGCAAGCAACGAAAAACTGTATCACTCTTAATGGATCGGCACAAATTATCGCCGAGTATTTAAAGTTCGGCATCAATTCCATACTCTTTCAAAGAGGCATTTACCCGGCAGAAACATTCGAAAGTACACAACAGTATGGCCTAACGATTCTCATGTCCAAAGATCCTAAAATTGAAGAATTTCTGCAAAAAGTTCTAGAGCAAACAGAAGGTAGATGCTGTTATAATTTTTTTTTAATTGGTAGACAGTTTCACTCATTTTGTATTTGCAGAATGGCTGGCCAAGAGTATGATTAACAAAGTCTCAATGGTTATAACGAATGCTCATACCAAAGAAGTTCTAGAGTGTTGGGATTTTAAAATGAACGCTGAGCTGGGTGATGGTGAAACTAATGATCCTAGTAAATTGACATCATCTAAAGAGCTAAAACGTATTCAAAATGAGATACGTGATGTTATGCGTCAGATATCTGCCACTGTTACCTATCTGCCCCTATTGGATTGTATTTGTACATTTGATGTTATGATCCATACTCTACAGACCTGTGATATACCAGAAAGTTGGGATGAGACTGGTCCTGCTTTTATACAAAATGCCCAAGCCGTACAATTGCGTTCCTTCTCTACTGGTTTACATAAAGTTGACACCGTTGTCAATTATAAAATGGCGTCATAAAAGTGAAGTTTCTCATCAAAAATGATATGTCACTGGACTGTCAAGATCATATTCATTTAAAAAAAAACTTACCGCCATTTCTCGTTTTAGTTTTCTTTAAAGTTGTGAAATCGTATATCATGTGAGCGTTCTTTTTATAAAAGCTTAATAATGACTTAAAATCAAAGAATTTGTTTAAAATTTATGCAAAACTAATGCAGTAATGCGAAAACTATCAGCAGTCCTCAGGTAAGGGGCAAATTCTAAGTATTTTAAATTATTTCGAGACTGAACTTGAAATTGTTGACCTTGGAGTAGTTGCTTAAAGGTTGAATGTATTGTTTGGAAAATGTCTGCTTTACAAGGTGTATTTGCATTGTAAATTGTCTTTCTACATTTAGCAGGATTTCTATTTTTTGATTTTATTTCTTGGAACCAACACTTCGGAGATAACCTCACTTTAAACTGGGTGACAATTGTAGCGTTTTTCGGACGGAAATATTCTCTACTATCCCAAGGCATTGTAGAAAAGAATTTGTTTAAAATTTATGCAAAACTAATGCAGTAATGCGAAAACTATCAGCAGTCCTCAGGTAAGGGGCAAATTCTAAGTATTTTAAATTATTTCGAGACTGAATTTGAAATTGTTGACCTTGGAGTAGTTGCTTTAAGGTTGAATGTATTGTTTGGAAAATAATTTTATTTTTTGAGATCACCACTTCGGAGATAACCTCACTTTAAACTGGGTGACAATTCTCCACTATCCCGAGGCATTGTATTGTATCTCTATTAATGAGAGGTCTAATGCATTTTCAAGATTTGTTTCTCATTCATTCCTCCTTTATCGGGCTCATATGTCTGGGGGATGAATCAGTGTTGCTGGGAGAATTTATTGCGCTGCTACGACATAGCTTGGAGCCTTTGCTCATCTATAGATAGTAGTAGACTTCACTCACTGTTGCAACCAAAAGACTGCGAAATTGTCATTTCAGGTCGTTAAAGGAGATCAGGGACAATCCTCAACCATTTTTCACCAGGATATGCAGTGGAGAGAAGGAGTTGGATACGATGGAATATCTCCTATGTAACTGCCAACTTTAAATTGCAAAAGGTTTAACACCCTAGGGGTTTAAAATCTGTCGGGAGTCGATATCGAAGTCCCTCTGAGGTTTATGAATATAATTGGGCTGGTTTGCATAGCTAATCCTTCTGTTTTGCCTTCTGCACTTTTTTTGCCCTCTATATTAATTTACTTCTTCTTTCTAGGACGAACACAATCACGGCTCTACACGAAGTCAAACCTACCTATCTGTTTAAATGAATTTTAGTTTTAGGCAGTTATTTAAAATTTATTAAGAAAATATAAGTGCTTATACTTAGGTAGGTAGGTAGAGTCATGAGCAGACACACTTAGGCCGTATACAGGGCCCATTGTGATACCACAGTTTCATCTTGTCCCCTATTCCAGGAACCAATCGGAGCTTCTGATGAAGCGACTCAGACTGCCAATATCCATGCATGACAGTTTATCTAGGTCTTCCATATAATAGGCACTCAGGTGTCTCTTTCTCCTCTGACCAAGTGCCGGGCATATGGACAGTAGGTGAAGAATAGTTTCATCCTCTTCCTCATCTCCACAGCTTCTGTAGAAATCATTCGCGATGTGTCCAAGACCAATACGCCTCGCATGCGTTCCTATAATACAATGCCCCGTAATAACCCCGATAACAGCGCTGAGTCTGCTTCTTTGGAGTTTAAAATACTTTGTTTTATAAGATTTCTCTCAATTAAGTCTATTAGTAGACTTGAACAGATTTCGTCGTTCCATAAAGATCAAAATGCGATCAATTCAAGTTTATTTAGTAGTGAATCATATGAAAATTCATGAAAAAAGTTTGAATATACTTTCGAATGCTATTCTAAAACGGTCAATGCTGAAATAATGAGTTATTTTCATTATTAATTGTATGCATGGCTACTGTTAAATATTTCTTTATGCTATTTTGTAAATTGTTGATATTTATTTTTAATACTACTTATGTACATGTCTATGGCCTGCTGTGGACAGTAGAGAACAGATTGGCTGCTGGGCTTGGTTAAGGTTGGTTGTCGGTTTTATCACGGGGCACTGCGAGATTAAGTTGCTGACGGGGATCTAAAACAGATCCCAGCCGGACAATTGCAGGATATGTTGCAATGAGGACGAGTTAGAGACTATCGAACATCTCCTCTGCAACTGCCCAGCCCTTCATACGTTGAGGACCCTTGGCAGGGCCTTCTTTGAGAGCTTGAGTTCTGTGTCGAGAGCCAACATCACGGCTCTCCACATATTCATTAGCAACTTGGGCTGGTTGAGAGGTGCTAGGGCTTCATAAGTCTAGTCGCGCTCTCACCCTCTTTTGTTTTGTGTCTGTGTCTTTTTGTGCAATTCCTCCGTTTCTCATTCTCCCTCCCCTTACCTACATCACTATATCCTTTATTTACTTCATCCCCTAAAGGCAATGTACAATGGGTCAATTTCGACCTCCGGGTACTGTACTTGTCTTAACCGATAAGTACACGTCGTGTAACCTAACCTAATTTTCGAATGTTATTCTAAAACGGTCAATGCTGAAATAATGAGTTATTTTCATTATTAATTGTATGCATGGCTACTGTTAAATATTTCTTTATGCTATTTTGTAAATTGTTGATATTTTTTTTAAATACTACGTCTGTACATGTATTTAATGCTTCTTTGGGACATACAAACGTAATTCGTTTAAATGTGAAAACCCCGAACCATTCAACAGATTTTCTTGTAAATCAAAAATTGAAAACAGTGTACTATATAGAGAAATTATTTCGAAATGAGTTTGGCCGCTAAAATCTAAAAATTGGTAGAGATATGTTAGATAACCTTACGAATCACAATCAATCAAAAACTCGATTTTGATACGTATTTTTGGATTTTCGACGACGATATGTACATAAATACGTACATTCTATGCTATATGCGGAGTTGAAATTGTAATTTATAGAGTATATGCTGACAGAATCAGAATTTAATGTTTTTCATTAATCATTAAGTAAATTTTAAATAATCATAAAAGTGAAATATTTTAATTGTTATTCATTGTGTCAGGTTTTTATCTGTTTGTCTTGTTTGTAGTTGAGTTGATACAATTGGTATCATTAAATAAATACTTTCATTATTCTCTCTTTGCAATGTTTTTTTTAAATAAAACATAAAATGTCGTGTTGTGAGTTATTTTTTTTCATTTTCGTTTTTGTTTTTGGTACATTTGTTGTACTCTGAATGTAGACCTGCGCACTAATTAACTAATGTGGCCTATACACAAAGCATGTGCCTTTATTTTTATCAATACTATTTTTATTCATGTTCATACACTATAGACCCATGGCCTGGTATAATTAGTTTATTGTGAGATATGAAACTTTGTTGGTTTTTATTTTTTGTTTGATATAAGCACAGCTTGTGTGATATCTTTATTAAAAATTCTTATATGTGTAGTGTATGTATGTATATAATTAGATGCCTATTTAATATGTAATTCAGTTATTTCAAGAGTTTTTAAAAAAATTATGTTTCTTCTAATTTCTATTTTACATATCTTTATACATGGTGGTATACTAACTTAGAAAACTATTTAACAATAAACAAACTTTGGCATTTTGTTTTTCAATTTTTTTTTTGGTATACAAAAACTATAATATCAAATAAAATATCCCTCTCCTCCTCCTCCTCTAATCTATATCAACATCTTCGTCTTCATTGTTCTCTTTACGATCTAATTCTCTAAGAACTTCATCGGCCCTGGTAATGAGACCAATTAAACGGAAATTTTCTCGTTCCAAAGCAAAGTCCTCCAATAGTTTTAAATATTTTCTAGCCTCTCCATATGTACGTATAGGCGGTAATGTTTGTGGTGGATTGTCTTCGGATCTTAAACGTTTATGGCGTGCGGGATTTAAATTAGGTAAAGGCGATAGTGTGGGAGGAGTTTGATTATGTGTTAGCAAAGATGATGAAGCATTATTGTGGCTAGGTGCTTTGGTTAAGGGAGGCATAGGTGGTATATCCACGGTATTTGAAGATATTGCTGCCAGCGGTGGTGGTGAAGATAAATTTCTTTCGTTGACATTGTTTTCCTCCGCCAAAGAATCTTCAGTTTTTATACGTTTTCTTAAGGAAGACAAGGTTAAATCATCCAGTGAATCACTTGTAGAGTCTTCTATCATATCTTTATTAGCTAGCGGTATAGCAACAATGTGTGTCGGCGTATTTGGTTTTAGACTAGAAGATAACTGCGTTGTGCTTTGTTTAGGCTGCATGTCAACTTCACATTCATCATCGGTTAAATACTCTTTCTTTATGTTAACACTTTCTGTAAAAGGTTTATCAGTGAACTCATCATCATCTTTAGGCTCTTCTTTAATTTCTTTTTTAATTTCCAAAATTGGTGGCGGTACAGCCACTTGCTGGTCTTTATTACTATTATTATTATTGATATTGAGTTGTTGATTGGAAGTGCCAGCTGAGGCATTAGCACTTAGTGCTGGTTGAGCCAAAGAAGCCAATGGTATTATAGTCATTGTCATAGGTGTTGTACCTGGTTTTTGACCAGGCTGAACTATAGGTGTGGCTACCAGTACTTTTTGCGACATGCCCGGAATACCATTTGTTTGTATGGGAAGAGCCACCAGCTGACGTATACCTTGTAATTGGGCATGCTGTACCATTTGTACAGTGTTCGTTGTTGTTTCCTTACTTGCTTTGGGCAGAATATACTTATTTGTGATTTTCTTTTTTAATTTGGTCTTAACTTTTGGATCACCCTCATCACTGTGTATGCTAATACAATCATTTTCTGAATAAGCCATGCCATTTTCCTCTTCTTCCTCAGAGCCATCATTACCGTCCATTTCATCGTCATCATTGTCTTCCGGATCTGGTGAACATTCCGATAAAACATCTTTCATGACATCTTTTATTTGCACCGAATGACTTTGCGTATAGCCAATATCTAACGCTTTACTATCACAGGTTGGTATGTTATAGGTTGAACGAAATTTATCACACCATTCTTGATGGGGAAAAAAATTCTGTAGGCCCATGGCACTCTTAAACTGTAAAGCCATCTTTTGTATGAGACCATCCGTTATTAAAATATCCTTGTAGTACATCATACGGCGTATCCATTCATAGACTGCTTTTCCTAACATTGAAACTTTCACCACTTTCATTTCCAATGTCTTGGCATCGCGACATTTACGTGTCCTTTGTTCCCAGGCGTTTAATATGGCGTTTTTCTGCTGTACTATTCGTTTTATTTGATCAGGACTACAATGGAACATACGTCCGATGCGTTTATAAACCGGACGTTTTTCATATTCTCGTATAGCAGCGACTTTTTCATTTAACGCCAACACATTTTTACGCTTGATACGATTGTCAAAGACCACCTTTTCTACACGAGGTATCTGGAGGAGAAAAAGTTTATAATTTTGTTAATTAAAATTTTTTTATTTATATTTAAGTTTTAATTGGTTCTAGTTGAGTTTATGTTCCATCAAAACGAACTATCTATCTATTCCTTAAGGTACTAAAACAGATTTTGAAACTTTGAGACTTCAAATTGGAAGGAAATTAAACATTTCAGGTTGTCGAATAGTGGCTTTAATAATCTTAATATCAGATTGTTCAAGTTCGATTAAGCTTAGATTGTAATCCTATCTGAAGGGTTGTAATGACCAATTAAGTAAGGCGTTAGAAACTCTAGCCCTAAAAATATCTTTGTCAGTTCTGGAATGGCGTTAGCCATTATTATTAACATCGGAAATTGACACTAATCGCACGACTGGACAATTTTAAATACATTTTTCAAATTAATATTACGGATTGGATATTAATGTACTAAGACCATCACTACTGGTCTGACATTAAGCTACACAGTTATACAAAAGTATACATACGATTAACAAATTTCACAAATTTCTGAAGCAATGCAAAAGACCATCTTAAAATCGAGGATAATTATCCGACAATTAGAAAAATTTTCAACGAAAAGGGATTGGCAAAAAAATCTATGAAATTTGTTAACCGTATGTATACTTTTGTGGCTGAGTGTATCTTGGTTTTGAATAATATTGAACTTAAGTTTTTTTCTTAGATTTCCGATCTTTTAATAAATTCGAGGTGACTTCTCTCATACATAGTTTGATATTTTAATATTGTAGGGTATTTATATCGCATGCATCACTTAATAAATTCTAAAAGAAAATCTTAATTATTCATGCAGCACGAAAGCGAATTATAGTTTCTGCTTCGGCGCAGTAACGTTTTCTGTTGAGCACTCGAGGAAAAGAAAACAATAAAATGAAAACAGTAAATAATTCTTTATATATCGCATTGTAAATATACCGATTCAAATATAAACACTTAAAACGCTAAAGTTGGAAGTGAAATGGTGGGGAAGGGGTTTGGCTAAAGGGCAAGGCATTTACATAGTTACTCACCTTATTGTGGTCATTGATTGTTGTAATTGTGACATCTTTAGCATTATTGTTTTTATTATTTGTTGTTGTATTATTATTGTTTTTGCTGGTATTATTATTAGCTGTTGTTCTCGATGAGGGTTTCATGATGTCGTCGTCGTCGTTCTCGTTGCTATTATTTTTCTTTGCCGTTAAATGAAAGTGCAACAACAAAATTGATTGCACTTTTTATTTATGCAGATTTAGCAAAATAACAAAAAAAAGTTTTAATTTTTAATTTTGCAATTTTGTTTTGATTCTAAAGAATATCAATAGTTCATTTATTATACATTAAATGCAATAGAGTTGCTTGTGTTATGTATTCAATAAAGGGAGTTTCATATCTTTTTGTTTTCGGGGCCTGAGCTGTTTTCATAAAAACATTCGTCTTTAGGTTGATATGGTGACGTCCATTCGTTTGGTTTTCATTTCATTCAAATCGCCAATCTAAACAAAAGTGAGTGAGTGCGTACGTTTGTATTTAAGAAATTTACACTTGTATTGCTTATTTTCTTTGAGCTAAACGTACGTGCTCTTTATTTTTCCTTGCCCACCACCCTACTTTGCGCCTGTGTTGTATTTTTTCTGCTTCTTAGTTGGATGTCTAGAACGAAGCGTACGTACATACAGACAAGCACACCAATAGAAAATAATATAAACAAGCGATGCCACCAGCAGCTGCAGCAGCAGAAACAGCAGCAGCAGAATGTTATAATATTTATTGAATCTGTTCTGTTAATCACTTCCCAAGCACACACGTTTATAACCCAACGTTTAATATACAACTAGAACTTTGCGTTTAGTCAAAAGCGGAAACAACCCGCGTATCGTTCCATAATACTTTATATAGTACTCACTTGGTGCCGATGTCCATTTTTCACCGCTAACCGGAGAGTACATTAGCTTAACGGAGAGAGATGTTTTCTGTCAATAACAAAATTTCTTCTCTCTGCTTCTCATTCGGTATAGGAAATTATAACGGCCACTCTCATAAATTCTTTTTATCATTGTCATATGAAAACAGTGATAGTGCGCCGGTGCCAGGGTGTTGTATCAGCTCTTTTTGTAAATATTTCTCTACACACAAATAGTAAAAAACCAAAAAAAAAAAACGATATACAGAAACGTGTAATAATAACTCATATTATATACTCTATATTTACTATATTATGTGAGTGTATATATATGCATTCAACACGAGGTCGGTTGGGGGTTTGTATTGTTTTGTTAGTAATGTTTTTGTTTTTATTTTTCAGCAGCCAGCCCATCAGTCAGCGAGCTAGCTAGCCAGCCAGCAATGTTACTCAACTATTAATACTGATAAGAAGTCGTTTGTTTTCAATTGTTTTTCACAGTTGTCGTCGTGCTTGATTAAAACAGAAAAAAAAAAACCTTACACCACCACTTGGCTTAGCGGAGAGGGGGTTGGTAATTGCACTTTAATTATTTCTGCTTATATAGTACATTCATTATTATATTTAATCTCTTATATGCCTTTCAGTCAGTTCACTCTCTCTTATATTCTCAGCCAACTGTAATTAATGTATTGTTAAGAATACATTTTTTTTTCTAAATTACATAAAATTGTTTTATTATTGTGTTGTTAACTACAATATTTTGTTCACTTGCGCATAATCAGCACAGTGCCTGGTGAGCATAATACACCCTTTTTATTATTGTATCATCATCATATATATTATTTCTAAAGCACTTTTTTTGTCGGTTGCAAATATCTCCCATACCACTGCATTAAATTTAATGAATGATATGTCATTTTAAAGCTTATATCTAACACTAATGACGAAAAATAATTAGAAATTGTAAAATTAATATTTTCATTGATAAAAATTGTATTTTTATGATTATATGTTATTGTTCAAGTGTGGTAATACAGGGTCACATAATAGTAATGCAGTTTTTCATAATCCATTCTGGCAATACCGTTATTTACTATAATAAATGTTATATATAATATGCATATTAAATTGTAAAAAGCTGTTTTGCCAATACTTTGCAGTAGTTGTTAGATCAAGTGCGATAAACAAGGTCGCTTAATTGTGCTATTCCACATAATAATATATAAAATTGTAAAAGCCATTTTGGTAATGCCGTTATTGTCATGGCATTGTTTGTTTTATGAAGTGTAGTAATACGGTGCCTTTTAATATATACATACATATATATAGTGTCAGCTGATATTTAACAATTAAAAAGGTTTTAAGAAAAATAAGAATAAAAATAATGTGCAACGTAAGAATATAAATAAAGTGCATTTAAATTAAAGCAAGTAATTGAATTAAAACATCTTTTTCTATTTAGTTCTTAATTTTTACTATTTTATTATCTTATAGCATTTCCAAACCTAGATTTTGTCTTAATCGCAGAGACTTTCTTTGTAAATTTTCTAAGTGTAAGTTATATAATAAACTATATGATATACATACACACACATATGTATATTAATTATTATATTAAAAATCCCATTTTGACAAAAAAAACTATTTTAGGTATATTTGCACATTAAGTTTTTATAATGACCGGCAGACCAAGAGGTAGACCTCGTGGAAAAAGGACTAGACCATTGGAACGTAACACAGAGCGCAGATTAAGAAAATTAAGGGACATGCAGAGAGGAATTCGACTATTGCAAGACAGTGAAACTCAGCAATTAGCACAAGGTAATAATTTTGTGTCGTCAAATTACTTGCTTCATTTCGCACAAAAAATCAATACCGAAATAAGATTCGATGAAACTTCGAAAAACATATTGTCTATCGTCTTGTCCGTGTTTTGCATAAAGATAATTAAGTTCAAACACATTGTGTTGGTAGTATGGTGCGTTTATTGCTATGCATCTCCCATATGTTGCCACAAAGTAAAGATTAGCATAGAGCCCATTAGAGTTTGTGAAGAACTTCGAAACCTCATAGAGCAAAATGATATTTTTACCAAGAATTATCTAGAAAATATTAGGAAGTTTAACAATGCTCTGGCATTTGCTTCTATTTAAATGAAATCAGTTGACCTTTCTGATAGAGGTCCGTATTGTTTTAAATTACATGGACAGCTGTATCATATGATAGGAAGCTTGTAACCACCTTCTGGAGTTGAACCATCATATGCAGGACTTTTCATTTTAGATTTTGATACTGCATTACAACATCGTTTTATGTTACAAAAATGCTCATGGTACCGTAAAGACCGTTCAGTTCCTAATCTTCAATTGTACCCCATAAAAGTTGACTATCAATCGATTCAGTGTTCTGAATTAAGGGTAACAACGGTTCTTCTAAGATTATTTTCAAATAAAAAAAAACTAATAACACCTCCGTACCATAATGTACACCGAATAGTTAGTTACCTTTTGCGAATATACAGGCTTCTTCACAACGACTTCGGGGTTCATCAAGCGTCATATGTGACAATTTTGCGAGTGCGAAATGAAGTTCATTCAAATCTCATTGATCTATCGAATAACTGATAGAGTTTTATTAATATTTACATGCACTTATGAATGTATTCAATAAAAGGTCCTTTAATAATACGAGTATAGAAATGCATGCGTAGTATAGACGCATAAAAGAAAGTGAAAATACATATTTCACTTGCGAATAATTTGATATGATACAGATTGTATATAAGGAAGTTCACGAAATAAAGGTGTAAAGGTTTTTGGGGGATAGGGTGTTAGACTTCATCTCAAGACAATTAACCCTTTGCGATCGTATGTCTGCTCTCAGCCACCAAAGTTTTATTACTGATCTAGTCGTATGTTTGCTCTCAATCGATAAGCTTTCGATATTCGTTGAAATCGAAGAATATTTTATAAGTTGTGTTTAACTTAGATTTGACGATTTCGCTTCTTAAAATATTTCAAAATAATACTCTAATAAAATGGCAAAAAGAAATTTACTGTAAGAAGTGTTCCGTGAACTTGAAAGTAGCGATGGCGAATTTTATTTGGACTCTTTCAACATTGACTTTTTCCTTCACAATCTTGTATACCTACTGTGTATGACTGTTTTTTCAACCAAAAATTAATTCCGACCAGCATGACACCCATATATAAAATCAATACGGTAGTAAAGGGTTAAAGAATCGTCTTTACATGGACACACAGATGTCATCTATTAGATTGAGAATGTCATTTGATGCTTTTAATTAAAAGCTTCAAACAAACACATTCACAAAACTAATGTAAGCTTTTAAGGCTTTATAGAATAGTACAGATTGAATAAACATTTTTTAAAATTCAATTTAAAATTTTCCACAAAAAATTCCGGTTTTTTTTTAAAGAAATATTGACTTAATAATTAATTTAATAACTTTACTTAAAAGCTTTTTGAAGTAATTATTATTTTAACTAAAATAAAAACTGCTTTAAAATAGTTTGATTTATAAAATGCTTCATATTTTTGAGCCCTTACTGGGGAAATTCCTTTTTGATAAAGTTTATTATATTTAGTATAAACCACACATTAATTGTAAAAATGTTCGTACAGACCAGAGTTGTAAATGAATCATTCTTTTTTGATTTCAATTCATTACGAATTAGCTAAATTTTGAATTATTTTCAACAAAAAAAAAAAAAGAATTGAATTAAATTTGAATCAATTCATTTGAATTTAGCGAACATGAATTGCAATTCATTTCGAATTCAAATGAATTGGGCAAAATGAGTTGCAATTCATTTGAATTTGGCAAAATGAATTGCAATTAATTTTTTAATTCAAAAGAATTTGTAAAATGTATCGCAATTTATTTCTAATTCATTTGAATTGAAATGATTTGGAATTAATTCAAATGAATTACAAAAGTAACTTGTAATTCAAATTTATCAAATCAAAAATGAATTGCATTCAATTAAAGTAAACTTGGTGTTTGGAGTTTACTCCTTATTTCGCTTTTGATATACGCTGAATTCAGTATTTAAAACCTATTAATAATTTATGAAATTTTGTGATCCACGAACATTAAAGGACAAACACTTTAGTAATACTTATGTATGTAATATTTATTTAACAAAATATATAAATTGGAAATGTATAACATATTCATTTTTCGAGTTAATTCAAATGAATTGGTAAAATGAGTTGCAATTCATATTTATCTACATACATAAGATAATTGGTCAATACAACCTTCAGTCAGGATTATTAACCTAGGTTCTCACACTACTTATGTTGTTGTGTTATTTTAATACATAAGTGGCGGACCTACAGTTAAAGTCGACTCCGAATGACAGATTTTTGAGAAACTTTTCATGGCAATTTTATTTTACTCTCAGAGTTTTTTGCCAGAAATCTGCTGAGACGAATCCGAAAAAATACTTTTGTATTTTATTTTGATTATGGCGTGGAACTCGAACCTGGCTTACGTCTAATAAGTCAGCACAAAACTACCTACTAGACTACGGCCGAACCATATCTCTCATTTGAATGAATTCAAAATCAATTCAAATGAATTGGGAATGAATTGCAATTCATTTTTTCTATCTCATTTTTATTAATTCAAAATCAAAAAAAAATTGGAAATGAATTGCAATTCATTTTACCAATTCATTTGAATTGCAATTCATGTTCGCTAAATTCAAATGAATTGATTCAAATTTAATTTAATTCGTTTTTTGGTGAAAAGAATTAATTCAAAATTTGATCAATTCATTGCATGAATTCGCGAATCATTAATTCAAAAATGAATGATTCGTTTACAACTCTGGTACAGACATATGTATTTACTTCTGTTTCCATTTAAATTAAAAATAAAACAAAAATTATACGGCTTTGACGTATGTCCAGAATCTTGGCAGATATTTCAAGAGTGCGCATGTCTAGCAAATAATATTTACGGCGTAATAGTAATTCTTTCTCACACTGTATTCTTTTGTTTCTGAGGGTTTACACCTTAAACGTAAACAAAACAATGCAGTTTGTTTTCTTTTTGTCTGCCTTTGTTTTCCAACACTCCGTATACTTATGACGTTTTTTATTTATTCTTTTTGTGTTGTGCTTCTTTATTTATAAATTTTCTTTCAGATATGATGGGAGCTTAAAAGCTTTATTCCTTTTGTACATATATCCGTATTAGCTTTAAGCTATAGAAAGCTTTCAAATAAAATTGCTTTGGCTGAATGAATACTTGAAAGCTTTTGTTTTTCGTAAAAATAAACACAATCTTCTGCATTTTTAAGGTTATGCTTGTCATTTCAGTTTGTTTTTATCATTTCACGAGTAATTAGGTGAATTTTTGTCCAAGATTTCGATTTGAGTTTGTAATAAATAAATAATTTTAAAATTTGTTTCTTATTGTAATACAAATTAAAAGAGGAATAGGATTAAAATCTAAGGATTACTGGTAAGTTCTAAATTTGTTTTGTTTTTATTTCGCTTCCTCCTCTATGTTCGATTGACAGCAGCATTAAATTCAGTGTTGGTAAACTGTTGGATTTAATTATAATGTACTGTGGGCTATCATAGTGTTTTTTGAGAATATAATTCTTTGACCATAAACTTAAATACCATTTCATATATCGTAATTCCAAGATTTATTTAAATAAAATGGACATTGGGAACCATGCTTTGAAAGCGTTTTGGAAAATAAATTTATTGTTCGAATCAAGGCAAATTCAAAAGGTAGTGTTATCAGCCCAGCTGATTGCTTTTTTCAGTCCAAGTAAATGTCAAATATATTGTTTGCGTACAGTGAGCTAAAAAAAAACTTGTACACTATTACCTCGAAATAACTTTTGAACAAAAAATTATCCATAAAAAGAAATTTATTTTTTTAAGACTAAAAAAAGCTTAAAAACTATATTCGGATTATAAACATTTCCCTATTGGTGACGTAACAAGAAAATAATTGTCGAAACTAAGAAATTTCCACATTTTTAAGCAAAAAAGTAATGATTTTTTGACTATGGCGACCGAAGTTTCCAGAAAGTCATCTTAAACGAAATCCTAGGGCTTAAGGCGAATTTCATTTGACATTTGTGTGGACCCAAAAACAACAGAAAATACATGTTGAACACTGCGAATTGAGTTGTTGTACTATTACCACCACCTTTTGAGTGCGCCCTGGTTCGAATTTTATTTAATTTTAAATTAATTTTTATGAAAATTTATTACCTTAAACAATTCTAATATTATTTCCATTTTTTCTGTATTCTAAGGACTCGGTACAACTATGAATTTGTACTACGAAACTTTTATAAAACAAGAATTTCTTAATGAAGACGAAGAACTAAACACATTCCCTAATGCTGACTTGAATATACCCGTTAAAAATGAGCCGATTTCGGATGAGATTACGCCTCTTGTTACTATAAAAAATGAACCCCTCAACGAAACAACACCAACGTCATTTGTATCCGATCAGATGAAAAAAGAAGATTCAATACAAAGCCAAATATCAATACCAGGCAATAGCTTTATAGTTTATGAACTAGAAACACCTTCAATTACGCAACATGTACATCAAGTCAAGAGTATACCAAAAACCAGGGAATTCTTAAATGAAGCCACGGAAATAAATAGATTGCATAGTATTACACAAACACCTGTTAATACAAATACATCATTAGGGACTCCGATTTCTCAAAATCCACCTACAAATAATACTACAGCGAAGCCTACTGTAAAAGCCACACGACCAGTTTTATTAAATGATCAGCTAAGGAAACGTAATAAAGTTGTTGTACATACTAATACCGTAGATAAGAGAGCCCGTTACAAAATTGAAGTGGTAAAAGCATTGGTAAATGATTCAATTCCAGCTTCAACAAATGCTATAGAGCCTACTCTAACTTCACAAGCTACAAGTGTAGGAGGTAAAAAAATTATTAATCATTTAATTAAAAATAAATGCAATCAAGTAAAGCTTGGAAATCGTACTCTAAATATAAGGAAACGATTAGAAACCGAAAACTCGAAAAGTATAGCACTGCAGAATAAAATTCGTTTAATGGAATTAAATGATAAACCAAGTGAATTTGTAACAAAAAATCTAATTAACTTTAACACTAACGTTAACCCAACTTCGGTCTCCGTTAAAACTATCCCATCATCAGCTTTAGCAAAGAATGCAAATACATTGAAAGACACTTTAATTACTCCCGAAGTAACGAAACGATTAGAAACTGAAAAGTGCAAAAGTGTAACTCTGCAGAATAAAATTCCTTTAATGGATTTCAATGATAAACCAAGTGAATTTATAACAGAAAATCTCGTTAACTTTAATACGAATATTAATTCGAATTCACTTTTCACTGTAACCACCACATCCCCAGCTTTAACCAAAGATTCAAAAACACCGAAAGACGTTTTAAATATTCCCGAATTAAGAGTAAAATGCTTATGCAGTCTTACAGCCGATACAAGTAATAATTTATCGTACAATTTGGAATTGAGAGATTTTTTTAAAGAAATGTTCGAAAAAACACGACGACTTAATAAAAAACAACAACGTAAAATAAGAATGACACTTTTGCAGGCGATATTGGATGCTGAAGAATCTGTAGAAAAGGGAAAATGTTGTGGATTTTAAATATGTAAGTGAGACTTTGATGTATTATTGTAAATTGTTGTTGTTAAAATAGTTTAGATAGTAGTTACTATTGAATTTTCCCATTTATTTTATAATTAAATAAAAACTAGTAAGAAAAAATGATTCATTATGTAGACAAATTTGAGCTTGATTGTAAATTGAAAACATTGCAATGCTTTTCACGTATATGTAAGCCAAGCTTGGGAAACCAAATACACCCTCTGTTCGATTTGTTTTCATATTAATTTCCGAATTTAATTTGCTTACCTTTTGAACCTTAAGGAAGTGCAGAGTACAGGGTTCGTTTTAGGACACAAAGTTTTATAGAAAGGGAAGAAAGAGCAGAAAACCTTCAATGCGGAATGAAATTTCTGTATAAACACTCACTACATTTTCGAATTTTTTTTATCCAGGCCTGGAGAACTCTTTACGTTCTAGTTTAAGTTCTTGATTGTAGACTTTCCATTTAATTTAGATCATTTAAGTCTGGCAATAGAGTAAGATTTTCTATTAGTCCAGTATTTCCTAGCCTTTAAATAATTTTGCCCAATGGCCACAGGATTAGTATTACCTTGAATTTCTTTGCAATCAGGAACTCTTATTAGATTGACACCAAATTGTCGTGCAAATCGATGATAACCATTTCAAAGCTGAAGGTTGCTTTCGAAAGAAAGCTGAAATCAGTAACACTAGTGATTAATTTCAGTCTGATTCTGTCTGAAACAGACTTTAAGTATTCAAGAGACGCAGAGGTGTTCAATGCTCAAGCCCATGGAAAAAAATTCCACTACGTACCTTATTTTTTGGGCGCTTCACCAGTGTCTCACTGATGTAGGTCGCCGGGCAGAATAACATTCCGGGAATGTTACTCCTTCCGGAATCATCTTCAATTGAATTGGGTATGCCACTTGCCTCGGTCAAGTTGGCCATTGCGCGGAAATTCTTTCGAGACGCCAAGCTATCCTGAATCAATGAGGAGTCCTGCCTCACCGCTAGACTCACCTGACCCTTGATAAATAGAAGGCGTACCAACCACAGTGCCCCTGTTTACAGATTATTGCGTTATGGGTGGACACGTGGAAATAATGAGGTCTCCATTTAACGATTTCTGCCGCGGATGTAGATCCACTAAGGAAGAGGAGACTGTTATTCACTTTCTTTGTCAGTGCCCGTCTCTTGCTAAGTGTAGATATAGGTTATTTGGCTCCTCATTTCTTGTCAGCTTGACGGAGCTATCATTTATTGATGTCAAGGATATAGCTTCGTTTATCAAACTTTCTGACTGGTTTTCTAGCTTAGGGTAGTCGTGGTTTTGATGTGCATACCTTACGCCGACAAACTTCTTCCTCTTCTCTGATTTTCGTGGAACTTGGTCAGTATAGGGACTACGTTTACCCGTGGCATCATAATGGGCCGCTATGCGTGTTCAAGTGAGCTTTGTAAAATCAGAGCTACCACTCCGACCTAACCTAACCTTATTTTCTAGTTGAGAAACGTTTGTGTGGACCTTTAGAGAATTTCCGGGAATGACTCTACTTGGAACTTTAGTGTGAAATCCTCTGTTAGTATGAATTTCGGACGAGGCATAGTCAATTTTACTCAGAATAAGAGGGTTTCCCTCAAACATCATCTGCTCACAGATGGTAATTTGCCAATTAGTGCTTAAAAGCTTGAAATTCTTTTATTCACCTTGTTCCAAACGTTCTTTTTCTATGCAATTCAATCAATATTAGTTTGTTATTTTGGTCTATAAGAACTCGGCCCATCTTTCTTGAAGAAAATGTTCAAATTCGGCATATTTTCCCCTTGCCAATGTATAAACCTTTGCACTAGACCTTGCATAAAACGAGTTCGTATGTTAAATTCCTTAATAAAACTTCCAAATTCCATTTGTTTCTCTTCTTTTTTTTATTTTATTTACTATCATTAGATTTATGAAATGTTTTCCGTTTAATAAATAAATAAAAAGTGTAATAAGTTTGATTCCGTAAATGTTTTTGTACAATGTAATAGCCTAATGCTTAACTTATTTTAATTAACAATAAATTCAGTCATAAAATAAAAAAAAGAGTAATACGTATAAAACTTTACAAATAAACTAAACAACACAACAGAAAATCAAATATTTACTTAAGAATTCATTTCCTTGAATGTCATTATTCTCATATTGAGATCCTTAAAACTAAAAATACTCTTTGAATCCTTAGATATTTAATACGTATTTCGTTAATTAATTTAAATTTATACTTATTTTAAGAACGGCTTTTAAAAAGATTTTTGTGTTTAGATTTTAATCTCAACTTTAGATAATTAATTCATTAATTAATTTAAAAATACTACATATTTACAATTGATTTGTTCAAATGCTAAATGAATGTGATCTTTCTCTTTAATCGCCTGTTATTTGAGGTGGTTCTGTTCGTTTATTGGCTTTTTTCAAAATGATTTCTAATTGCGATATTAAGCCTATGGCACGGAAATTTTCCTTAAACAAAGCAAAGTCCTCCAAGGGCTTTAGGTATTCCAATGCTTGGGCATAAGTCTCCAGTTCTTTTGTTGTATTTGTTGATTGACTGGGCGTGGGAGAGGTATTGCCATTGGTGGTTTGGCCGTTTTGAGATTTTGGCGAATTTGAGCGTGAATTTAAGTTGTTCGTTTGTGAATTGGGCGTAGATGAACGCTGAGAATTGCTGCTACTGCCAGCACTGCCATTGCCATTTCCATTAGTTAGAGGAAGTTTAATTTTAAAACTAGTATCGATGGCGATGTTGTTGCTGTTGCTATTGTTGTTGCTCGTTTCGGGCTCATTGTCTGCACTTGCAGGCGTGGGGCATTTCGAAGGTGGCCGGCTGGGTGAACTTGGCGCTGAAACATTGACAGGTGATGGACGCGAACTTTTTGAAGAGGGTGCATCTGTGTCGGGTTCGGTAGAGCGCGGTCTCTTAGCAGCTCCATTAGTACTGGGGCTGCTGTACGGACTTGCTCTCTCTGCTGGAGGAGAGGCATTAGCACCATTTTGTCGTGGCGGTGAAAGTGAAGCTGGTCGAGTGGGGGGTTGTTGTTGTGCAGTTTGCTGTGGAGGTGAATGTGGTTGCGATATGGCTGGTTGGGAAACGCTTGAATGTTGCAGTGGTTGGCCAGGATGGTGAACACCATAGCCGCCATTATGCTGCTGGGGATGGGGCGGATGAAGATAGCTTTGCATTGGATGCGGCGGCGGCGGTCTTTCATTGAAATAATCATGATAGCTGTTATAGCCAGCTGACGGATGCATGCCTGGATGAGGATGATGACCATAATAGCCATTTTGTTGCTGATGATGGTGTTGCTGGTAATAAGATTGAGTCGCTTGCTGTTGTTGAAAGTAAGATTGTGCGGCCATTTTCGAATCTGAACCATAGCCATTATCATGTTCCTGTTGTTGTTGTTGTTGTTGTTGATAAGTTTGTGGTGGTTCCTGTTCACTATTTTCGTCCTCCTCTTCATATTCTCCATATTGCTTCATATAGCTGATATACTGTTCCGGCACATTCTCAAAATTGTCAATACGTTCAGCACTGGTTGGAGGAAAGAGATGAGCCAAGTCTTGTACTATATCCGGTATCCACAAGGAAGGTCCCATAGGTTTCAATTGATTAGAAGCCAATTTTTGAGCGAAGCCCGTCAAATGAGTTTCACGAAAACGATTCAACCAACGATTGTCGGCCATAAACGCATCACAGGCGATAATCTGTTTAGCAGTTTCGGCTTTCTCCTTGATCATGCCATGGGTTATAGAGCCTCTTAATTGGGGATTAAGATTTGCTCTTACCAGCCACTCATAGACCACAGCATTAATATAGGCACACTTGCGGCTACGCTCAATCTCTTCCACCATGGCCTGTTGTTCTACAGCTTTTAAGTTTGAGGGCACTTCTAATTTTAATGTAGGAACTGCACTCCCGGTCAAGCGTCTGCCTCCTATGCAGTGCGGATGAAAATGTAAAGCACATACAACTGGTTTCTTAAAGGGTAAAATACGGCTGAGGGAAGCTTGGCACGCCTGAGTCCATAGTTTGTAGAAGGGGTTATCAGGACGGGGAAATTGAAAGAATTGCAGACTAGGATTCTGTCTGGAATTGGACATACAGCCCACTATGCAGCAACGTCTCACTGTAGGCATGTTGCTTTAATACTTTTTTCTTACTTTTTTAAATAAAATTTTTCCGTAACGTTTGTTTGTTTTTTTTTATTGGCTGCAAAGAGAAATGAAAATACACAAAATGAAAAAAATATAACATTGAAGGGTTGCATTTGCTTAGTAGTAATACGAAAAATCTGAAATATTATTTTAACTGAACTTGGCAGCACTTAGAAATTTTCTATTGGATTTGAATTAGGTTTGTTGTGTTTAGCTTTTTCCAGTGTTGAAAAATGGTGTGTTGGAAAGTGTAGTGAAAAGTTGTTATTTTAAAAGTTCTTTTAAATTTCAAAATAACGTAAATAAGTTTTTTTTTTCATTATTTGAGGTTTTAATTTTAATTTAAACTTTTTATTAATTTAATTTAAACTTTTTGTTAAATTAAAATCAAATAAAAACCTAAATTTAAGCGAAAACGTTTAATATTTTTTAAACTATTCAAAGTAATGTTCCATATATTCCTAGATATACGCTCTTAAGAGGTCGCCGTGGTCTAGTAGGTAGTGTGCTGGTTTATTAGACTTAAAGCCAGGGTTCGAGTCCCCGGCCAGACATCAAAACGAAATAAAAAAATATATTTCTTCTCAGCAGATTTCTGGCAAAAACTCTGAGAGTAAAAATAAAACTAGGTTAATGATCCTAACTGAAGGGTTGTAATGACCAATTATGTATGTATACGTTCTTCAAAGATGGATATATATTTGCTTCTATTACTCCTCTAGGGAGCATAGGGCCTCAAAGATGGATAATCGCATAGAATGCAACGTATGGTCTCCTCTGATTCCTAATTAATCACTCAGTGACCTGTAATAACTGTGATAATAGTATTATTTCTTTACTTCTCCTAATTTAGCTTAAAACCTAAAGGCTTGGAGGTCCATAGACTGTAAAATGGTCAATCCTTTTGTTTCTGTTCAGTCTAGATTTAAATAATAGTCATAGATTTCCATCATGGAAGTACGTAGGCCATTTTGGTCTTTTAGACCAGCTGTAATCTGTTTCCAGCTAGTCGCTAAGTCTATGGAGTTTTGCCCTGTATAATGAAAACAACCTGCTTTAATCCTTAGTCAATGAAAACTTTATTGTACCAAAAATCAAATTTACATCAGATCTGTTATTCACTTTGTGACGTTTTTATACCCCGTCTGTATTCTGATTAAGTCAAAAATATTGAAATTTCAACACCCGGTGAAACATTCGAAAAGACAACAATAGCTTTATAATAACTAGAGAGCGGGAAATCTAATCATTGCCAGGGGACAAAGGTCCTTTAAGTTTCGGGTTCAGAACGATTAAGTATATAATAGCCTACCAATCTCTTTATTCCTGTATCGATTTGGACGAAACGCTCCTAATACAAATATTTATATAGAACAGGCCACGAGATAGGCTTTAGCACAATTGGTTATACAAACAAGTCATTGAAATTTATAGAAAAGATTATTTATTTAACGCCCTATACATTCTTTTCATACATATTTCTATATACAATAGAGTTTAAATGAAAACGTTAAGAAGTTGGCATTTAAAAATATGTGTGCAGGTAAAAATATCGATTTTTGTTAGAAAATTTTCTTCGTTTATATATTTCACGTCATATACTAACACTCATGCAAACATAAATCCCTTTAAAAAAGACCTAAATTGTACCTTTCTTGAGAAATCCTTTTAAGAATGAGACCGAATTAGAGTCCTTTAGTTATTGTTAACAAAAGAATACTTTCCTAAACTTCCTGCACACACACACATACTACCAAACAAATTAATAAGTATGGAAAGGAAAATTCCTCAAAAGAAATTTTGGTTCAAACTAAAGAGACAGAACAGTACAGGGGATAAAACCTTTCCTTCTGTAATAATTTATTTATTTTCGTATATGCAAGAGAGTATTTGTACATAAAAGTTGTTCAAAACCTTTTAATCTAGATAGGGAAAGAGAAAGAGAGAGAATGAAATAATAAGAAAAGTACTTAATCCGGTTTTATATTTCATTTTTACTTCACAAACCCTTATTCCCCAGTTACGTTGCTAAGGCAAAAAAAAAAGGAATAAAACACCCAGGGCTTTATAGCTGCAGCAATACTCGTTCACTCTTTCGTTCGTTCGTTACTTCCTTCATATTCGAAAAGAACACGCAATATAAAAAGCAGACCCAGATGAAATCGTATATTGTACGTCTAAAAAGCAGCACTGAACAGAACAGAGCACATCACATCACAACAACAGAACTTTCAAATCTCGTTCTACCGTGTGACTACCGCCCCTATGTATATATTTAATGGAAAAATACCTTGCAAAAGCAAAAAAAACTACGACCAACGTTCAAACTTCTACGTTCTGTACTCAGTGTTCAGTGTTTTGGGAAACTGAACATTTCTGAGCGGCGTCATCATTATTGTTGGCAATGACGACGACAACGACGGTTGAATTGCTTGGTAGATAGATGGAATATAAAGTGTCTTACGAATTAGTGACAGTGGCTGGTTAGCAGAGTAGTAGTAAGGTTTTACGTTACGTTGTTTGCAACGATGTTGAGTAGGGAAAAAGTATCTGGGTTTCCCTGCTGGCAGCCATTTTGTATAATTTTTGTTTTTTTTTTTTTGGATATTTAGAATTTAATGATGAAATATGATGATGATGATAGGAAAGATAGCATTTGTTATAGAGAAACGAAGATGGATGATTTCAATTTGGCAGGGGTTATATTTCTTAGAGATATAAATCTCTCGAATGGATTGTGTATAAAAATTAAATTTTATAGATACATACACACAGTATTTCGTATAAATGAGTACTATAGAGACACTTACTCGCATACATATAGTTTTTAATTAAAGTTTATATAAAATGTATTTCGTAAATCGATTGAGCAGATGGTTATTAAAAGAATGCAATCATTGGCATTGTACATGGGACTGGAAACCATGGATAATATCAATCCTTTTCATATTATCCGTATTTTGAATGCATAAATTTTATTTTAAGTTCAAAAAAATGTAATCCATACGACCTTTAAGGTTCAATTAGTCGTGACTTTACCATAACGCTGTAGTTGTAACAAAATCCATAACCGTAAATTTACTATTAGCAGCAATCAGTGCTGCCATGGTCATAAACAGCTGTTTACGTTAATTGCACTTATGTATATATAAAAGTAAACAAAAAAAAAAAAAAAAATGTGTATACATGTAAGTAAATTCAGCAAACAGCTATTTATGGTTATGGCAAAAAACCAAAATTCAATTGGTACATATGGTTATCGTTATGACTATGGCATTATGGTAAGTCACCTATAATCGAAAACAGTGATGTCCATAAAGTTGTTTAAAACAGCTAATTTATATGGTTATGGTTAAGTCACGACTAATTGAACCTTTACATTGCTTTTACGTTTATGGCTTGAGTATAATACACTCAGAATACTCCTGACCCTAATCTATGATTAACCTCAACAACAATAGAAAGAAAAGCATTAAATTAACAAAGTTCACAATTACAAAACCCTAAATAACCATATGTACATACATAATTGGCCATTACAACCCTTCAGTCAGGATTACGACCTAGCTTCTCACACCACTTATGTTGGGTGCGTTAATTTTATACATGAGTGGCGGGACCTACAGTTTAAAGTCGATTCCGAACGACAGATTTTTGAGAAGCTTTTCATGGCAATTCTTACTCTCAGAGTCTTTGCCAGAAATCTGCTGAGAGGAAATCGCCGAAAAAATACTTTCTTTTGTATTTTATTTTGATGTCTGGCCGAGGACTCAAACCCTGGCTTTACGTCTAATAAGCCAGCACATTACCTACTAGACCACGACGACTTCGTCTAGAATAGTCATTAGGATCATAAGAGTAACAAAAATTTTCTACTCTCCTACAGAAATTTGAATTTAACTTTAAACAGTAGGTTCTGCCTATCATGGATAAAACTAACACACGCGGCATGAGAGGTGGGAGAACAGAGGTTGTAATCCTGACTAAGTCTTGTCTAAATCCTGACCAAGTAATATATTTCACTTAGAAAAAATTCCTGTAAAGAAATGTAATAAGGTTCATAAGAGTAACAAAAATTTTCTACTCTCCTATAGAAATTTGAATTTAACTTTAAACTGTAAGTCCCTCTAACACACACAGCTTAAGGTGCTAGGTTGTAATCCTGACTAAAGGGTTGTAATGGCCAATTAATGTATTTCACTTGGAAAATATTCCTGTAAAGAAATGTGATAAGGTTTGTAAGGGCAATAAACATGTTCTATTCTCTCATAAGAATTTAAATTTATTTAAAAAATTTTTTTTAGAAATTGAAATCAGTTTCTTTCTTAAACGAATACATTACTTAACAGCTCTGTAATTGAAGCCAATGTCACAAAAAACTTCACGATATTTTTCATAACAGCTTAAGGCCATCGGGGGATTATTATTTAAAATAAATTGAGAAGAAAAAAAAAAGAATTAAAAAACTTTTGTTTTTATAATTCCCTTGAATGGGTGGTGACTTAAGGCCCCTCTTTCATTAAACGATAAAATTTTTATAACACTTCGCATATGAATGAAATTTCAATATGACTCTTATGGCAGTAGTCAGCCATATACTCGAATAAGCATCGTTTTGGCTGCTCTTCTTTCAAAAAGTTTTATTTCATTACTGGCTAGGGTTGAGTCATCGTCATCTGACATCGTTGCCTCTACTTCAAAATAAAAAAAAAAAAAAATTAAAAAATGCTTGAGTCAGTGTCAATTACGTGGCCTCATTTGGCGATGTCGATACTGAATGGAAAAATGAAAATTACCTTTTTAAGTATAGCGATGATGTAGAAGCGATTTATGCAGTGGTTTTTAGAAATTAAACAGAAAAAATGTCGTTTCAACACATAACTACAGAGAGCACGACAAGCTTGTATGGTATTGGAATTCGTTTTTCAAAAAATAAATACGTTTTCTTCGATTTTATTTAAAAAAAAAAAAAATGTTACACTTGGTTGGTTTACGTTTTTCGGTATTTATCGATTTTTGTTTTCTCAAAATGACGGAGAAAAACAAAAATAACAAGAAACATTTTCTATATGGCTGACTGGATCTGGGGGATTATAGCCAGCCGCCCCGTAGTACATACCTACTTATTTATACCCACATCACATACATTTCAACGGTCATTAAGATTATATAGAGATACTCTCTAGTTATTTTGTATGTATAACAGATTTATTATCTTTGTTTTTTCTGTAGTTGTTGTTATTGTTGTTATTCTTTTCATAAACTATTCCCTCTAGCTGTCTTTCCTCATTTCTCTTGTATTTTTAATGCTAAATCATGCTGTGCTTCATTTTCATTTGCCCTCTAGGGGTTTTCTTGCTCTCTCTTTGTCTATCTCTCTCTGTACATTATTTAGCAAAATTCTACACTCTCTACATCATTATCATTTCGTTTTCATCATTATTATCATTGTCTCCATCATGCTCTGGCTAGCTTGCTGTTATTAGAAATCCTAAACTCTACAACCGTAAGAGAATGTCTTAAACCGTACGATATCAGATAATGCACGCTTTAATAGGCACGGCTAGTGAGTAAGTTGCGTTAGTATGTATACAAAGTATTGTGATTACTTCATATCCACAAATCGTGAGACTAGTGGTAACTCGTATCGTTAATGTTTCTCGAATGTTTAATGAACGACTGACTATAGTTTCGCTTCCCAATTGTGTTTTGTTACTTTTAACAGAGTTTTCTTAATTTATTTTTCACAAGTATGTGTCAGATAGGCGCTACAATATAAAGTTTAAGTTCACTCCAAGATCATGTGAAAATAATGACAATTCAAATGGATCTTTAAGGTCCACTTACATACATACATGATTGGTCATTACAATTCAATTCAATCAGGATTACAAGCAAGCTTCTCACATTACGTGTGTTGTTTATGCTAATTTTTATGCATGAGTGGTGGGACCTACAGTTTAAAGTCGACTCCGAACGGCAGATTTATTTTTGGTGAAACTTTTCATGGCAATTTTATTTACTTTCAGAGTTTTTGCTTGAAATCTGCTAAAAGGAAGTCGCCGAAAAAATATTTTTTCATATTTCGTTTTGATATCTGACCTGGGATTTGAACTCAAGCCTTTTGTCTAATAATCAAACACACTATGTACGAGACTACGGGGACTACGGGAATTAATTGTTCATTACAAACCTCTAGTCAGGATAACGACCTAGTTTTCCATACCACCCGTGTTGTGTCTGTTCATTTTATTATTGAGAGTGGGGCCTGCAATTTAATACTGAATCCGAACCAGAGATCAGCAATAAATATTCAAAACGATAAGTAGATTCGAGTTATACTTATAATTTCTGATACTTATACGCATTCATACTTATTTTAATATGATACTCATACACAAAGTTGGAAGTACTCGTCGCATTCTTACTTAACAATCATATCATAATGTACAGTTTCTTTAGACTATCACTGTATGTAGGCATCTATGTACCAGAGACCAGCAACGAGTATTCAAAACGATGAGTAGATTCGAGTCATATTTATAATTTTTGAAACTTATACACATTCATACTTATTTTAATATCATACTCATACTACTTATACTCAAAGTTGAAAGTACTTGTCGTATTCATACTTAAAAATACTCATGATGTTATTGACTTCGACTCTCTTTTACTCAGCATTTACACGAATCACAAAATAAGCATGATTCGCGTATGAACACCACAATACTTACAAGAAGTTTGCTTTGCTCGTTGTCTTTGTTTCTCCTTTCTTCTTTGTTTGTACGTGCAACATCAACCAAGACTGTGACTCGAATCATTTATAAGTATTATAAGTATTTTTCTAAATTTATGAATATGACTGAGTAGGCGTATGAATCGAACATATTTCGAATGTTGTGAGTTTGATGTCAACGTTGTATTCATAGACATTGCAATCTGTACTTATAAGTTAATGATGTAGCGAGTATGAATGAATCAGAGTAGTTGAATTTCAATTCTGTTGACTCACTCATACTCAAAATTTCATAAGTACTTATAAGAGTAGCGCAAAAAACGATTTATTGCTGATCTTTGCTCCGAACTACAGAATTCTAAGAAATTTTTAGTTTATTCTCAGAATCTTTGAGTCAAAGACTGATGAGATAAAAGTGAATAGAAAGTGATCCTGTATTGGCTGTAGTGCTGAGGAACTTAGCTTATTGAGTTCTACTATTCTTATTTCAAATATATTCACTTCCCATTTAAAACGAGTTTCCTTTGAAAACTAATCCGAAACCGGAATATCTGCATATCTATAGCGATTAGAAAACACAATGAACGCTTCATACTATGTTCTACAGTTTCTATTAACGCTATCGCTATACCGACTTCGAACTACGGATTCGAGAATCTTTGACCCAAAGACTGCTGAGAGAAAAGTTAATTGAAAGTGAACCTGTATTGGCTGTAGTGGTGTTGCTTATTGAGTCCTACTACCTTTATTCGATTTGAAAGCAATTCCTACTTAAAACATGTTTCCTTTCAAAACTAAACCCAAACCGGAATATTTCCCTATCTACAGCCTTTAGCAAACACAATGAGCGCTTCATACTATGTTCTACAGTTTCTATTAACGATATTGGCATACCGACTCCGAACTACAGATTCAAGAATTTTTTTTATTGCAATTTTAAAGACTGCTGAGAAAAAAGTATATTGAAAGTGAACCTGTATTGACTGTAGTAATGAGGAACTTTGCTTTTTGAGTCCTACTACTATTAATCACTTCCCATTTAAAACGAGTTTCCTTTGAAAACTAAACCGAAATCGGAATATCTCCATATCTACAGCCTTTAGCAAACACAATGAACGCTTCTTACTATGGCTACAGTTTCTACCTGCGATATCTCTATACCGACTCCGAATTAGATTCGAGAATCTTTGACCCAAAGACTGCTGAGAGGAAAGGGAATTGAAAGTGAACCTCTTTTGACTGTAGTGGCGAGGAATTTTGCTTTTTGAGTCTTACTACTTTGAATCCAAATATAATCACTACCCATTTAAAACGAGTTATCTTTTAAAACTAATCCGAAACCGGAATATCTGCATATCCTCAGCGATTAGCAAACACAATGAACGCTTCTTACTATGGCTACAGTTTCTACTAACGATATCGCTATACCGACTACTACCGAACTACAGATTCGAGAATCTTTGACCCAAAGACTGCTGAGAGGAAAGGGAATTGAAAGTGAACCTGTATTGACTGTAGTGATGAGGAACTTTGCTTATTAAGTCCTACTACTTTGATTCCAAACCTGAATATTCCCCTAACTATAGCCTTTAGCAAACACAATGAACGCTTCATACTACATATGTTCTACAGTTTCCATTAACGATATCGATCGCTAACATGATCGTTTTAAAACCTACTGTGTCCGTCTGTTATTATTTGAGTTTTTTTTGATTTCGTTTATTTTTCTTACTAAAATATCTCGCATTATGGCACGATATTATATTACGTTCTACTTAATGGAAATAAAAATCAAAAACAAAATAATTTTTTTTGTTTTCTTCTAACAGCTATTATCTACTACGTTTCAAATCGTTCATGTTGAATTCTGTTTAACTAGCATTTGGAGAACTTTAGACCTTGATGAATTTGATGTAGAGCTACTTGCATATACAATGTACATACGATATATACATACATACATACGTACATATATTGTATAAACTATATACTGGCATCTCTATTTATATGGTTCGGTTCGGTTCGGTTCGGTTGTACATTTCAGAACAAAAAAATAAAAAAAAATTAAAATAAATAATATAAGCATTAATGAGGGTTGCTTAACTGTCTCAGCACGAAGTAATTTTGAAGTAAATACGAATGCCTGGCATGCCATAATATAATCCCATTTGTTTAGGGTATAGACTTGAAGATTCAGGTTTCACACAAATGTTGTTATAGATACCTTACCTTACGTGTCCTATAGAAAGAACTATGCAAAAAATATGAAGAAAAAACAAAATGGCGTACACAGTATGGATAGTATAATGCTTAGTTAAAGTCAGGGAATAGGTAGATTATATACAAAAACAGGTAAAACAAACATTTAATAAAGGTTCTAATGCTAACTAACATAGTTTGCCAATAGAAATTTTATGTAACGAGAAGAACAAATAGGTTCTTTTTGAATTTTACATGGAAAATTTTAGGTTATAAAATCCTCTCTAATATTAGGGATTATTTAGCCTTTTTTGCATGAGAATATAATAATAAAATATTGAAAATAAAACCGAAACTCTAAACAATGGCTTAGTCAACTAGCTTTATTGCTAATCTCCTACTGTTGATTTACCTTATTTGTCTTCTACTGATCCAAGTTTCAAACCTAGCTTAAAAACCCAAGTAATTTATTTCAAATTTTAGCATAAGTTGACGGAATTTTCAATTGAAAAATAAAACTGCTTCAGTGTTAGTGGAAATATATGACAGGAGTATGTTGTAAATGATTTTGAAGGGTTTAATGAGGATATTTTCTTCTTCGTTTCCATAATTCTTCCTCCACCTCTGATAAATCTCTGATCATATTTAAGATACGCTATAGTCCAGTAGATAGTGTATTAGCATCTAAGACAAGAACCCGTGGTTCAACTCCTTGCTTGCTCAGACAACTCGAATAAGGTCTTAGTCGGAAAGGTAGCTCTGATATCACAAAGCTCACTTGAGCACGCATAGCGGGCCGCTGTGATGCTACGGATAAACATAGTCTGTCGTTCGGAGTCGACTTTAAACTGTAGGTCCCGCCACTTCTGTATAAAATTAACACACACACAACATAAGTGGTGTTAGAAACTGCGGGCTTCTTGGGGACGATTGCTGTAGACTGTCTAATGGTGAAGGTATAGCTCTGGCCATTTTATAGTCACCAACAGCAACTCGTTTCCTTACCGTTCGCATCTTCTCTCTTTCCACCTTTCCTAAATCTGCACAATGCACTGCATGAGTAGGATTCACCCCTTGGTGCAGGTATAATATTAAAAAAAAAAGATATAGTCTCTGTACTGACCAAGTTCCACTAATATCAGGGAACAGGAAGAAGTTGGTCAGCGCAAGGGCTGCACAGCAAAAGCACGACTATCCTACACTGGAAAACCAACCAGAAAGTTTGTTAAACGAAGCTATATCCTTGAAGTCAGTAGATGATAGTTCCGTCAAGCTAACAAGAAATGGGGAGCCAAATAACCTATATCTACACTTAGCAAGAGACGGGCACTGACAAAGAAAGTGAATAACAGTCTCCTCTTCCTCAGCGCATCTGTACACACGGCAGAAATCGTTAAATGGAAGCCTCATTCTTTCCGCGTATCTATCCATAACGCAATGACCTGTAAGCACGGGCATTGTGGTTGAGATAACATCATGACGAAGTAATTGGTTGGTACGCCTTCTATTCATTAAGGGCCAGGTGAGCCTTGCGGTGAGGCAGGACTCCTTATTGATCCAGGGCACTGACAAAGAAAGTAGATTTGCATCCACGACAGAAGTCGTTAAATGGGAGCCTTATTCTTTCCGTGTGTCTACCCATAACGCAATGACCTGTAAGCATGGCCACTGTGGTTGCGGTGACATCATGACCAAGACCAAGTAATTGGTTGGTACGCCTTCTATTCATCCAGGTCCAGGACTTCTCATTGACCCAGGATAGATTGGCGTCCCGAAGGAATTTCCGAGCAATGGCCAACTTGACCGAGGCAAGTGGCATACTTAATTCAATTGAAGAGGATTCCGGAAGATGCACACCAGCTCTGC
Organism: Sarcophaga peregrina; assembly: GCA_014635995.1. Taxonomy (NCBI): domain Eukaryota; kingdom Metazoa; phylum Arthropoda; class Insecta; order Diptera; family Sarcophagidae; genus Sarcophaga; species Sarcophaga peregrina. Next base: position 92,482,073 of record CM025792.1, on the reverse strand, counting down.
CAAGCTCGTCGACCCTACAGTTTCCCTGAATGTTACGGTGCCCGGGGACACGAACAAAAAGAAATTTAAAAAAATATTTCTTTCGGTTTCACAAAAATCTGTCGTTCGGAGTCGACTTGAATGTGAGGTTGTAACACTCATGGCTGAAGTTTACGCACAAATTAAGTGGTGCCAGAAACTAGATCGTAAACCTGACTAAAGGGTAAGATATTGTCTATCCTAAGACAAAACTCTGATCAATTTTAAGGTACGCTGTTTATTAAACCAGCTTGAACTAGAGGGACTTTAACACATTCATCGCTACGAAGAAATTTTCAGGTTTTATTCCTGATAGGCCAAGCTTTCGAAACATAATGCAAATGTATCGTTTGCGTTGGACATCTGTGACTTACGTCAGACACATATGACTGACACGGCGATGAACGTGTTAAATGTGAAATATCCTCACTTAATTTCAGTACATAAGGTCACTGAACCCTGAAGGTTATCTTGAAAATTGAAGGTTTATCGCTCTTTTGTGGTCGCCATGATCTAGTAGATAGTGTGTTGGCTTATTACACGTGAGGCCTCGGTACAACCCCAGGTTAGACATGGAAATATAAAAAAATATTGCTTCGGCGACTTTTCTCAGCAGATGTTTGACAAAAACTCTGAGAGTAAATAAAATTGCCATGAAAAGTTTCTCAAGAAAATCTATCGTTCGCAGTCGACGTTAAACTGGAGGTCCCCCGCCACATATGCATGGATAAAATTAACACACACAACATAAGTAGTGTGAGAAACTAGGCCGTAATCCTGATTAAAGGGTTGTAATAATCAATTATGTGAAGTCGCCGTGGTCTAGTGGGTAGTGTGTTGGCTTATTAGACAAAAGGCGCGTGTTCGGATCCCAGGTCAGACATCAAAACGAAAAATATTTCTTCGGCGACTTCCTCTCAGCAGATTTCTGGCAAAGACTCGGAGAGTAAAAATTGCAATGAAAAGCTTTTCAAAAATCTGTCGTTCGGAGTCGACTTTAAACTGTAGGTCCCGCCACTCATGTATAAAATTAACCCACTCAACATAAGTGGTGTGAGAAGCTAGGTCGTAATCCTGACTGAAGGGTTGTAATAGTCAATTATGTATGTATGTAATGATCAATTATGTATGTATGTATGTATTATTTATCTCTCTGACACTCTTGAAATATCCTGTACTACCTTTTAGACCAAAACCAGACCATATTTATTAATACTACTTTCAATTATAGAACTTTTGCCTGGGTTTGTGCTATCATCTCGATCTCGCCTGTATTCATCTACTCTCTAAGAAGATAACCATGAGATTAATAATGTCTAGGCTGATCTCGATCTATTTCCGCAAAGAGTAGAAAGCACTACCACTTAATTTAGTACTTCTCGACCACATGATCCAACTAAAAAGTGCTTTACATTTCGTATGCTGTCTATAAAAATTTACCACCCATTACCTTGATTAAACCATTATGGCTTAAAATCAAATATATTATTTCTAAAGCACTCTTTTTTGTCGGTTGCAAATATCTCCCGTACCACCGCATCAAATTTAATGAATTATATCTCATTTTAAAGCTTACATCTAACACTAATGGCGAAAAATAATTAGAAAGTGGAAAATTAATATTTTCATTGATAAAAATTATATTTTATTTAGAACTGGGGTTAATAAATGGTACCAGGCTAATCGTAACAAACTGGGGAAATCACATCATATCAGCATATTATTCATACCGATAGAACTGTATTCATACCCCGAATCAACCTTACACCTTCTGATCTAACTGTGCCTTTCCGAATGACACGAAAACAATTCCCTGTGAAAATTGCTTTGCTGTGACGATAAACAAAGCACAAGGTCAAAACTCGTCAAAAGGTAGAATTGTATTTACCAGAACCCGGTTTTTTTCACATGGGCAGTTATACGTGACTTTTTCTCGAGTGCGTACGTTTAAAGATATTTTTGTTTGTAATGAGGATTCGTACGGGCAAAAAGTTAACGATGATCATGTCATTACCTCTAACATTGTATTCAAAGGAATATTATAAAAGTATTTAAACATATGTATGTATGTGTGTAAATATGTATAATGATATTATGATTTCTAATATTTTAATACTTTTAATAAAATTTCTATTAATTATTTTCATTTTATATTACAAAAATGACAACTAACGGTGCGAAATATTCGCACGGGTCATCTAATCTTTTAATATTACTGAACTGACCTTATTGGCCTTACGTTATATTAATTATTTAAATTAAATATCGTTTCTTTCAATTCTTTGATTACTTCTTACCAAATATAACATGTTTTCATTCTATTGCGATACATTTTTTTTTAATTTTAATTTTTCAAAAAAATACGCCCACTGTTATTCATCTAAAATAGCATTTAGACATTAGCAAAGGAAGTTAAGAAAAAAAAAATAGCATTTCATTAGCAAAGAAAATACGCCCACTGTGCTACTGTGTTTTTTATCAAATAAATTATAAAAACTTTTTTGGAATCCTATGGGTTCTATATTATAAAGAATGTGGAAAGGCCGCTCCAAACAGAAGAAAGGGCGTATTAAGCGCATGCGCGAAAAAAGAATTTTTGGCTTATAACTTTACCATTTCCCATGGCATGAAAACATTTCAAAAAAAAAAAAAAAACATGGCCTTGGGGACTTGCAGTTTAATTATACAAAATATTTTCAAAATGTGTTGGGCATAATGGCCCCCTTTAGAAATACATTAAATGTAGTCGTATAATGTATATATATGCGTATATAATCTATATCAATTTGATTGTATCGTTTTAAAGCCATCCACAGCTGGTTTGAATAATCGATTGAACCAAAAAACCAAAACCAATATGAATTTAAATTGATTTCGTCATGAAATAACGTGTATTTTATTTCATTTCAAAGATTATAATGTGGGTTTCTTTTTCTTTTCTTCTTTTTTTTTCAATGAGTAATCAATTGAGAATTTTTGTTTCATCGAATTGCTGTAGCAATAGCCTGATGAATCAGTATCTCGATCTCTCTGACAATGAGCTAAGCTTCTAATTATCAAAGTAACATTTATTAATACATACAAGAAAGACAAAAAAAAATAAAAATACATCACATCATATTGTTGAAATTAAAGATCTTAAAGAGTAGCAAACAAAAAAATCTACATTTAAAGAAAATATTCAAACTTACTTACATAGTATGCTAGGCAGATTATGTTTTATGATCTACAAGATACTTATCACACTGTAGAGTAGAAAAAATACTTTTTTGGATTTCCGCCATAACACGGCGCATGTTTATAACCATCTATTGAGTTATTGAACCCAATTAATCAGTGACATAGTGATTTTAAGGATTCAATTTGTCGTATACAGCATGACAAACTTTAAAATCAGGATACTCCTTTGTAAACTACATATCGACGCCTCCATTCTATAACGTTCTAAGTGTACTAGGTTCTCTAACTTAAATATTGTCAAAATTTGGTTAAGATGCGCCCATCCGTTCCGAAGTTATAGGGAAAACTCTACCTAGAATACACAGCCTATATGGCACGGGAAAATTTTGAGAGCTTATAAATCAAAACACACTTTTTCGACTTAGAATGTTATAGAGCGAAGGCATCGATATAAGGCAATCAAAATTATAATAAACTTCAATAATTCAAATATCCTAATAATTAAACAACATTTAAAAATTACTAAAAATTTTGTTATATTAAAACAGCCGTTATTTTTTAAAAAAATTAAAAAAAAATATTTAAAAAAATTAAAAAAAAATATTTAAAAAAATTAAAAAAAAAATATTTAAAAAATTAAAAAAAAAATATTTAAAAAAATTAAAAAAAAATATTTAAAAAAATTAAAAAAAAAATATTTAAAAAATTAAAAAAAAAATATTTAAAAAAATTAAAAAAAAAAATATTTAAAAAATTTAAAAAAAAATATTTAAAAAAAATAAAAAAAAATATTTAAAAAAATTAAAAAAAAATATTTAAAAAAGAAAAATTTTTTTAAAATTAAAAATAAAAACTTATTAATTTAACTGTCATATTATTTTTGACCATACATACATAAATGACCCTTCAGTCAGGTTTATCTGTTAATTTTATACATAAGTAGCGGGACCTACAGTTTAAAGTCGACTCCGAACGACAGATTTTTGAGCAACTTTTCATGGCAATTTTTTTTTTTACCTCCAAGGTTTTTGCCAGAAATCTGCTGAGAAGAAATCGCCGAAGAAATACTTTTTTTTTGTATTTTATTTTGATGTCTGGCCTGGGACTCGAACCCTGGCTTTACGTCTACCTCAAGTTTGAACATACTATGTATGTATGTATTAAAAACTATTTAAATTATTATCTCCTTATTCCGATTTGTTGGATTTTACAGAGAATTCACTCTAACCCTACTTTATAAATATGCAAATTAATTGAAATTACTTTTTTTTTTAATGCATTTTTCTAAAAAGTTTTCGAGTTTGCGCAGTAAACGCAAACTGTTATGTTTTTTTTTCACGGTGTATTACCATTTTTTTTTAATATTTTAATCAAGGCTATTAAATCACGATGATTTTGATTGCACTATACATAGCAAAGGTAAACTAAGAAACTTGATTCAGTTGTGAGTCAAATGGTTATTTTTTTTTTGGTCTTTTTTTAATTCTTTAAATGGTTAAAATTAGTAAAAGTAACGGTAACAACAAAATAACATGTGCACATAGCATACATGTACTATGTTTGTATATAAAAATACACGATAAGTAAGCGGAAATAGAAGAAAGATTAAAAAAAAAAATTTTTTAACAATTAAACAAAAATTATTTAAAATAATTTTTTTTCTAATTTTTTTTTTTATGAATTTGATAAAAAATTTTTTTTTTTTGCAATTTTAATCAAATTTATTTTAATTATTCGTTTACTTAATAAATTTAAATAAAATTTTTAATTAATTTCATTAAATTATTATGTTTTTATAATTTAATTTAATTTTTCAAATTCAAATTCAACGTTTCCTTTGTAAGTAGGCGCCATATCTTTAAAAATCTTACACATAAAGGAAGGAAACACATGCAAATCACAACAAAAAAAAAATCATAAAATATTCACAAAAACATAGTAAAACAAAAGCATTTTATTTACCTCTACTCTCTCTTTTTCTGTTGCACTCTTTTTCTCTTTTTATTCAGTGAAATGCTTGAATAGAGAAATTCATATACACGAATACATTTGTAAATCTCAAGACCCCGTGTGTTTGTTTGTTTATTTGTTTGCTTTTATTATTATTGCTACTGTTTGTTATTTTTTTATTGTTTTTGTTGTTTTATTATTGTTATTTTATTATGTTTTAACTGATAGTTACATGCTTTCACATAAAACATGCATTCATATTACACACATACATACACTACACAACACACTTATGTATAGTATGAGAACGTTTAGTTTTTTTTTTTCTGTTGTTTATATGCTTTTAATTTGTTGTTGTTGCTTTTATTTTTATTTCTTTTTTAATTCCACTTTTTTTTTATACACTCTGATTCATAAAATCATATTGTAAACACTTGCTTATACAAAGTACTCCATTCTCTCACATTCTCTCTGTCTCTCACTTTTCAATTCTCAAAAATGTCACATGGAGAGAGCAACGAGAGTGTGTGTGGTAAACAAAAGATAAAATACCGTATCAAGTAGTGTGGGTCTTTATATGAACCGATTTTGTATTTAATTTGTTCACAAAAAATTATTTTCGCACATCCGTTATGAGATTTTATAGAAACGTACCCAACGACTGCTCAACACAAAATGAGACGAAAGTCGTAAGACCCAACAAACACACGATTTTCTACTACTACGACTCGTACATACCAATCAAGTTGAAAAACTATAGCATTGGATGGTTGTTGGATGATGATGTTGTTATAGCAGTACCGACAAACAAACACATGCACACATACACAAATGTTCATATAAAAACAAAAAATATTCATTCAAACATTTATCCATACACACATACACTCACACCGGAACACATTGAAAGCACAGCACATTTATTTGTATGTTTCTATGTGTATGTATATATGCACGCTTGACTACTTAAACTGAACGCGCTGTGTGTAAAGGGAAAGAAAAATTGTTGTTATTGTTGTTGTTATTGTTGTTGTTGTTTTTATTATTATAAAAACTATATACTAAAATCCCAGACCAGACCAGGCCAGGCCAACTGAACCGAATAGAACCGAAATACAAACAGACTCCATTGAAAACAACCACTCGACTAACGACCGTGTTTATGTGTGTGCAACAACGAATCAACTGAATGTCGTTTAATACGTATGACTTTGGGTTTCGAAGCGACTGAGCGAGTACGTGCATAAGACCCAACGACCGTCTGAACGTAGTGGTGGTGTTTAATACCCTGCTTACATAGAACACAGCTGGGCAGACAAGAAGGCAAAAGCAAAGCAAAGCAATTGTGTGAAGAACGAGCATTCAGTGTGATTAACAGTCATACTCTGATAAAATGAATGTTTATTGTTACTGTTGTTGTTGTTGAATGATGTTTGTTTCTTTTATGTACGCATGCATGTATGTTATTAAGAGAATTAAATTGTGTTATGTAAAGGTGATCTATTCATCATATTGTGATATTAATACCACAATATATATAAGGTGTAGTAAAAAGAAATCCTTTAGTTTTGGTTTTATTCGTTAATCTGTTGCAATTTTAATTAAAAAAAAAAACAAAAAGACTGGGACGTTTATTGAAACGTAATTTAGAGCATCTTACTGTGCATTTTAGTATTTTTTTGCATTTGAATTCGCGCTCCCATCCATATAAAAGTCGAATTTATAGACAAATTAAAGCTAATAACACTATACAAATGCTGATTCTTGCTTGCTAGGGCAACAGACTTTCAATGCTGAAGTTGCGAACACAATTTTCTTCAGCCGTGAGGCTCGGAAATTCAGAAGTAATTGTAAAAAAGCAAATGCTTAAGAAAAAAAGTGACTGTTTGCTGCTTCTTACGGCCTGGAAGTAATATTTTTTAGAAAATGTTTCTCGATGAATCATTACCACAAATTTCAAGCTCTATGAACATATGCTATCTGACTTTTTTGGTCTGCAATTGAAGATTACATGCATACATACATAATTGGTCATTACAACCCTTCAATCAGAATTGCGACCTAGCTTCTCACACCACTTATGTTAATTTTATCCATGAGTCGCAGGACCTACAGTTTAAAAATGATTTCGAATGTCAGATTTTTGAAAAATTTTGACTATTTCTTGGCAAAAATCTGCTGAGCGGCAGTCACCGAAGAAATATGTTCTTCATACATACATAACTGGTCATTACAACCCTTCCGTCAGGATTATTGACCTAGTTTCTCACACACTTATGTTGTGCGTGTTAATTTTATACATAAGTATAAAGTCGACTCCGAACGACAGATTTTTGAGAAACTTTTCATGGCAGGTTTTGTTTACTCTCAGAGTTTTTGCCAGAAATCTGCTGAGAAGAAATAGGAGAAGAAATATTTTTTTGTATTTTATTTTGTTGTCTGGCCTGGGACTTGAACCCTAGCTTTACGTCTAATAATCCAACATACTACCTAATAGACTACATCGGCAACAAATTGAAAGTTATGAACTGAAAACCACGTGGTTTCACACGCGGTGATAAAAACCACTTAACACGAACGGGTTCGTCTTTGTTGCCTGTGAAGTTTTCACGTTTTTGACAACGTCCGTTGTCCACCATTAATATATGCTTTGTCGAAGAGCGAGCCTAAGCGGATAATCCATAAAAACTCAATAATCTCCAAGTTTGCTTAGAGATATTGCCCAAAAAATGCGAAGAAGTGGTCTAAAGGGACAAACCAGTCGAAATCTTAATGTTAAGGTCCATGCATTATAAAGAAATAAAACTCGTATCGAAATCATAGCTTTATAAGTATTCTGTTTAATCGAAAACCGGATATGCCATCCATCTAATGCCCATTCGAAACTAAGATTGTGTAAATAGTGTGACCGACGCTGAGAATCTTTAGCAAGATCGGATTTGTTTAAAAAAACCGATTTCCATCACTTTCCGAATTTTTTTTGGGTTTTAAGGTAAACCCGAAACACGGATATCTCCAATAAAGGCATTTTGTTTATAATAATTCTACCTAGACCTTCAGATCCAAATGCCATCAATCTAATGTCCATTCGAAACAGAGACAGTATAAATAGTGTGTGGGTCGCTGAGAATCTTTAGCAAGATCGAAACCGATTTCCATCACTTTCCGAATTTTTTTCGGGTTTACCTTAAAGGATTAAAACATAAGAAGATATAAATTAAAAATCTACCAGACTTATCCCTTTGTTAGTGATATTATTTTAAAGCCTTTTAGCTGTCTTTCATTTTATGACATAAAATAGAATTCCGTGACAGTTGACAAAATCTTTGTATTGAAATTTTCTAGAGAAATTCGAATACTATCGATTCACAGGTAGAAATATTTTTAAGAATATTGAAATATTTTCATAAAGAAGGTTAAGAATAATTCAGAATGTGCCAAATTTCACTAGACAAATTTTTTTCTACAAAAGTTCTTTGTTCGCTATTATTTTTACAGCCTAGCAAAAGAAAAGCTACTGGCATTTAAGATCTCTAATATCTATTGTGTCCATCTGGTCTATAGCTTGTTTAGCAGATAAAAAACTTTTCTAATGAAAGCTATTAAATCCAAAACTTGAATGGTGTACATTTCCTTCTAAATCTATCCAGAACTTGACATTTGTCTGCAAGTACAGTCGGCCAAGATCTACATCCTTGAATGCCATCTGCAGTAGACGAGCTGTAATACATACATACATACATACATACATAATTGGTCATTACAACCCTTCAGTCAGGATTACGACCTAGCTTCACACACCACTTATGTTGTGTTTGTTAATTTTATACAGAAGTGGCGGAACCTACAGTTTAAAGTCGACTCCGAATGACAGATTTTTGAGAAGCTTTTCATGGCAATTATATTTACTCTCAGAGTCTTTGCCAGAAATCTGCTGAGAGGAAGTCGCCGGAGAAATATTTTTCGTTTTGATGTCTGACCTGGGATTCGAACCCGGGCCTTTCGTCTAATAAGCTAACACACTACCCACTAGACCACGGCGACTCGGCGAGCTGTAATTCCATCACAAAATTCGATCTGCTGTAATCGTGAAACTTCGCGGAACAACAAACCTTGAAACGGACCACTGCCTTTGTAATTCTAAGCCCAATTGAATTTTCTAATGTTCCCAACATCTGTCAATTGCTTAATCTTTAATGAGATTAAAAATAATAGCAGTGTTGAAAGGAAGGATTACGGTATACCAGTTTCGGTCGAATTCGTTCTGAACTAAGACCCCATCAGATTTATAATTCCGTTTTAGATCAATTCTAAACCTCTTTTTAATCGACTCACCCAATGCTGTGTAGAATGTTCAAATCCATCCAAGCAAATCATACTATTTTGACGCTATCAAAGAGATCTAAGTTGGTTTTAAACTCAACAAGACTGCCAAAGCCGCTGTTGGACATTGTTCCTTAGCGCTCAACTTGCGCTTGTGAGCATGAAGGCGGCCAAAGGGCACAAAAGGACTCCACTCCGAAGTAATACCACCGTAGTTCCGGAGTGGACACAACAGCCCACGGTACGAGGGGGGGATTTAGTGGGTGAGGGCCCCACACACGGAGGACGTAACGACTTTCTCTATGGTGCGGTTAGGTACATTGCCTCTCCTCGGCGTAAAAAAAAGAAAAGAAAAAAAAGCGCCCAACTTGCACAGTGACAGGCAAGTCGGTGTAGTCTGGCGATTTTATTTCTTGTGGTAGGTTTTATCAGCTTGAACAAGTTTAGATACAAAAAGCAATTTGCACTGTGTAATCTTCTCTAGCTAAAGACAAAATTCTAAAGTACCTAATCGCATTGGTGGTTCAAAGTGGATCACTCTACTGTAGCAGGCCCTAGAATTATAGTTTTAAAATAGATCATTGGCTAGGAACGAATACCTCTGTGTATAAGGGAGGCAGTTTGCTGTTTGTGACATATTCTTGTTCCCGAGATGGCATTGCCTGATATTCCTATCCTGTTGAGGTAATTCTATCTTAGGGCCATTGTTCAGGAGGCTTTCTGGTCTTAAAAAGTTTTTGAATTTTAAGGCAAATCAGTGGATATATTTTTATAACACCCATACACTTAGATATTCATCTTCTTACATACACTATCTGACCCGGCGAACTTCGTCCCGCCCAAAATTGATTTTTTTTATTGCCCAAAACAGGTCACATTATATATTTATTGTATTAAGCTGCATAAAGTGTTGATGAAGTTGTAGTTGTAGTTATAAAACATCGATTTAGCCTACTTATAGGTATCTTTTGATGCCATGCCCATTTTTGGTGAGTTTATCGATATCGACTCTACGAACTTACCTACCAAATTGCATTCGTCTACGATCACTATGTCACTAAATATTAAATTTTAAAGCTTTGCCACGCCTACTTTTTGCTATATCGTTATATCTAAACGTTACAAGTTTTCGAATGGTTAAAATCGGTTCAATAGTTTAAGAGTTATAGGTATAACTTTGAAGGAGAAGGGTTGTCATGCCCATTTTTGGTCAGTTTATCGATATCGACTCTACGAACTTACCTACCAAATTACATTTGTCTACGATGAATACGTCCCTAAATATTAAATTTTAAAGCTTTGCCACGCCTACTTTTTGGTATATCGTTATATCTAAACGTTATAAGTTTTTTAAAGGAAAAAGGATGGTTAAAACCGGTTCAGTAGTTTATGAGTTATAGGTATCACTTGAAGGGGGAGCGGGTTGTCATGTCCAGTTTTGGTAGGATTATCGATATCGATTCTACGAACTTACCCATTAAATTTTATCCGCCTACGATCAATATGTACCTAAATATTCAATTTTAACGATTTGCCACGCCCTCTTAGCATTTAGGGATATGAAAAATAGACATTGTCCGATTCTCAGACTTACCCGATATGCACAAAAAATTTGATGAAAATCGGTCGATCCATTTCGGAGGAGTTTAACCACTAACACCGTGATATGAGAATTTTATAAATTAGATTTAATGTTCTTGCAACACACTTTTTCATATTATCCCTGTTCCACTGTAATTAATTGTAAAGCAATCACTTTTTTTTAGTCAGTCAGTCATTCAGTCATTCAGTCGTTTATAATAGAAGTTGATATAGTTGTAATGGTAGTTGTACTAGAAATATTGGAAAGCAAGGCGAGTCGAGCCAAAAAATGTTATTGTTGTTGTCGGCTATGATGATGACGACGACGACTATGATGATGATGATGATGATGTTGTTGTTGTTGTTGATGATGATGATGATGGTGATATTTTGTTAGGTAGAAAATGAAAAAAATATTATTTTACGTGAATGCTGGCTAACTGGATGGCTTAGTTAGGCTGGGCTGATTTGCCTCAATACTCATTTTAATACACGATAAAACTTTGCCTGTGACTCAAAGTCTCTGATATGAATTCGTTTAATGTATACGAAAACATGTTAATGTTTTGTGTGAGTGTAAGCAAAGCATGAAGGTATCTCAAATAGAAATCTGTCTGACGAACAATCTGTTCTTTTTTTTTTGTTTCTACTTTTGTTATGCTATAAACGTTCTACAGCTAGCGATTGTTGTTGTCGTTGTTGGTGTTTGTGGAATTTCAATTTTCAGTTCAGGGGTTCAGTTCAGTTCTATATACAACTTTTAATGCCTTTAGGTGCAGAGATAATCTTGATAATTTTTTGCTTTACTTGGTCTAAAAACCCAAACAGCACTCAGTGTCGTCTTCTCAACGACAGTTGTGGCTGCGCGACTTTAGCGACGACCTTTTCAAAACAGAACAGAACAGAAAAAAAAATTCATTTTTTTTTTTTGCTTTTTTGATTTTCTTTTTCGTTCGCTTTCAAAAATATGGAATTCGAGTGTACAGAAAAATATTTTTCTTGTATAATACAGAGATACGACCATTTAGGAATTTTATATAATTGAGCCAAACCCCTCTAGATGATGATTAAAAATACAGAAAGCGTGTATTATACGCTTGGAAAAAATTTCATTTGAAAAATCGTATCATCGTTGTCATAAACGAGGGTTTATTTACTTGTAACTACAGAGACAACACGTAACACATATAGGTAATGTAGTGTAATGTACATACAAGAGAAAGAGATAGAGAGATATTATGGCAAAAAGGAAGCCCTTAAAATGCGTATATTTTAAGGCGAATTATAAGTTGGGGTTCTCATACATATATGTACGTATACACACTCTATAAATGGCACCCTTCAATCGAAAAAAAAGGTCGATTTCAAGCAAGCAAGTCGTCGATCTCAAAAAAACATACACACAGAAACACGCATACACATGCACACACGAATGTGATATTATCAAAAATACTTACTTACACGCACACATGCAAAGGAAAACAGAACAATCAAATACTCATACATTTACACGACCCTATACATGTATGTTTGCATGCATGTGCCTCATACATATCCAACAAGATTATTCATGAAATTGATTGTGATAAAACCCTACTTTACCTCGAACCATAGCCACAACCACAACCAGCCGCTGTTATAGTCGTAGCCACAGCCACAGTCACAGCCACAACCACAGCTATAGCAGAGTAGTGGATTCGTGTATAAACGAATACAGAGAGTATATATCGGTAAATGTTTGATTGGTTTGGCTGGCATGCTTGAACCCATTAATGTTTTTCTCCAATCGTTCGTCCGTCTAGCTAGCTGTCGCTCGGACTGACTAATCGTATTTGAACAAACAGCTGCTGCTGTTTATTCTTACTGCTTGTCATTATTGCTGTTGTTGTTGTTGGCGTTGTTGTTGTTGTTGTCGTTGTCGTCGTTGTATTAATATACAGAAGAGATATATTTTAATGGGTTTGGGCATTCGGGCATTTATACGATATAATACCTACCATAGTACAGTATAATAACGTATACATATAGCCAAGCCGTATATAGTATACTCGTTTAAAATGATTATTTTTATAATGAAATGAAAAAAAATAAATTTTACGTATATATGGGGCCTCAAAACGTACGTATATAGCCATTGGCTGATATAATAAAAATTTTCTCTTTTTCCTATCATCGTACAGAGTATAGATAAATAGATACACACGATTTCATGCTCATACATACATCCATACATACATCCATACTTACATACATACATACATACATACATACACAGACTTAGCTTTGTGCTATTTGTGACGACCATTAAAAATCGTTGCACGTCCAAACCGAAGTATAGCAACACGATATTGTGTCTCTATAAGCTCTATTGCCTCTATTGTTGTTGTAGCTGTAGCTTCAATTTCAGAGATACATATGAAAATACAACAAAAAAATCACAAAAAATTAAAAAAAAACCTCAATTATCTTAGAGACATTAGCAGAAAAATAAAATCAATGATTAGCGGATATTTTTTTGCTCGTGACGCAGATTATTACATACAATTGTGCCACTTCCTCCCTAATCTTAGGTTTTGAAAAAAAGATTTTTCAATTTTGTTTCTTAACTTTTTCTCAACTGTGCGCGAGAATTTTTATAGCTGACTATAGGGGTCTTATAATTATTTGCGGTTTTTTTTTTCATTTTCTCAAACTTGATTGATTTGACCTTAAAAATGCTTGAGAAGTGCAATTTGTTCGATATGGATTTTGGCATTAACGTCAGAATAACTATGAAGACAATTTTTGTTCGAGAAACATTTTGCAGTTGAAAAGAATTCATATTGAAATTATCTATTTTGAATTATTTATAGCAAACGAATATAATATAAACAATACTAGCTGACCCGGCGCCCAAAATTGATTTTCTTTATTGCCCCCCAAAACAGGTCACATTATATATTTGCTGTAATACGCTGCATAAAACGCTAATGAAGTTGTAGTTGTTGTAATCGCTTCAAAACAAACAATAATAGACATACTTGTTATATACATACATAGTTATAAACTATCGAATTAGCCGATTTATAGGTATCTCTTAAAGGGGCAGGATTGCCCCACCAATTTTTGGTGAGTTTGTCGATATCGACTCTACGAACTTGCCCACCAAATTGCATTCATCTACGATCACTATGTCCTTAAATATTTAATTTTAAAGGTTTGCCACGCCTACTTTTTGCTATATCGAATATTTTTTTACCATCGGAACGAAATAAACCTTTGAACAAAAAAAGAATGTTTAAAATCGCTTCAGTAGTTTAAGAGTTATAAGTATCACTTGAAGGGGGTGGATTGTCGCGCTAACTTTTAGTAGAATTGTCGATATCGACTTTACGAACTTACCCACCAAATTGCATTCGTCAACGATCACTATGCCCTTAAATATTTAATTTTAAAGGTTTGCCACGCCTACTTTTTCCTATATCGATTTTTTTTTAAACATCTAAACCTGATAAGCTTTCGAACAAAAAAAGAATGGTCAAATCGCTTCAGTAGTTTAAATGTTGAAGGTATTACTTGAAGGGGATGAGTTGTCATGCCCCGTTTTGGTGGAATTGTCGATATCGACCCTACCCACTAAATATTACGATCTACGATCAGTATGTACCTAAATATTCCGTTTTAACAATTTGCCACGCCCTCTTAACATTTAGAAATATGAAAAATAGATGTTGTACGTTTCTCAACCTATTCGATATGCACACAAAATTTCATGAAATTTGGTCGATCAATTTCGGATGAGTTTAACCACTAACACCGTGACACTAGAATTTTATATATTAGGTATTTGGAAACCATATAAACTCATCCTGCACAGCTATTTTTATAGATCTTTTCCAGCGACATGAAGGTCTCGTATATAAAGTGAAAGAAAATTTTCCTATCAATACTAAGGAACTATTAGAGAGCTATACTATGTATCAGAGATCAGTAGTGAGTATTCAAAAAGATGAATAGAATCGAATCATACTCATAATTTCTGATTTACAAGTATTATAAGTAATTGTCTAAGTCGCCGTAGTCTAATAGGTAGTGTGTTGGGTTATTAGACTAAAGATCCGAGTTCAAGACCCAGGTTAGACATCAAAACGAAAATATGAAAATATTTCTTCGGCGACTTCCTCTCAGTGGATTTCAGACAAAAACTCTGAAAGTAAATAAAATTGCTATGAGAAGCTTCGCATTTTAAACTGTAGGTCTCGCAACATGTATAAAATTAATGCACACTGCATAAGTGGTGTGAGAAGATAGGTCGTACTCCTAACTGAACGTAATCTTAACTAATGATTTATTCACAGCAGTTTTCTGTGAAAAAATTTCAGAATAAATAAAAAATTGCCATGAAAAGTTTCTCAAAAATATTTCATGGCCAGTCTTGGATAAAATTAACACATACACGATAGGTGGTGTGAGAAGCTATGTTGTAATCCTAACTAAAGGGATTAAGTAAGTAAGAAAAGGTATAATATTTTAGAACCCGATATAAATAAAAATTTCAAAGACATTCTCTAACAGTTTAGAAAGCAATGTAGAAAAAATGTCTACGGAGAGGGTGTGAATTCGATTCCCACTGCTGACTCCAGACTTATCATTTGGCTAGTTATACAATCAAATTCTAATATATAAAATTCTCGTGTCACGGTGTTATTGGTTAAACTCCTCCGAAATTGATCGATCAGTTTTCATGCAATTATGTGATCATATCGGGTATCCCAGGCCAGACATCAAAATAAAATACAAAAAAAGTGTTTTTCGGCGATTTCTTACCAGCAGCGATCTGGCAAAAACTCTGAGAGTAAAAATAAAACTGCCATGAAAAGTTTCTTAAAAATCTGTCGTTCAAAGTCGACTTTAAACTGTTGGTCCCGCTACTTATGTATAAAATTAACACACAACATAAATAGTGTGAGAAACTAGGTCAATAATCCTGACTGAAGGGTTGTAATGACCAATTATGTATGTACGTATCGGGTAGATCTGAGATTCGTGAGAATCGGACAACGTCTATTTTTTATATTCCTAAATGTTAAAAGGGCGTGGAAAATCGTTAAAATTAATTAGTAGATACATATTGATCGTAGATGAATAAAATTTGATGGGTAAGGTCGTAGAGTCGATAACGAAAATCCCAGCAAAACTGGGCATGACAACCCTCCCCCTTCAAGTGATACCTTTAACTCCTAAACTACTGAAGCGATTTTAACCATTCTTTTTTTATTCGAAGGCTTATCAGGTTTAGATGTTTAAAAAAAAAATTCGATATAGGAAAAAGTAGGCGTGGCAAACCTTTAAAATTAAATATTTAAGGACATAGTGATCGTAGGCTAATACAATTTGGTGGGTAAGTTCGTAGAGTCGATATCGACAAACTCACCAAAAATGGGTGTGGCAATCCATCCTCTTTAAGAGATACCTATAAGTTGGCTAATTCGATGGTTTATAACTACATATGTACGTACATATATAGCATGAATATTTGTTAGTTTTTGTTTTGGTGGGATTACAACAACTACAACTTTAGCAGCACTTTATGCAGCTTATTACAATAAATATATAATGGGACCTGTTTGGGGCGAAACAAAGTCCACCGGGTCGGCTAGTAATTTTATAATGAATTTAATTTTTTAAATAAATTAAACCTTAAACAACAAACATTGAACATCAAACTGTGCCAGTCATTCATAATTTTTGTTTATTTTATGTAGATCCGATGTGCTGCTTGCTGTTGATAACTTCAAAGTCCAATTGTTAGAATTTGTCTAAAGTTGACTTGGCTTGGCTATCGGTTCAAAATTCAATATAATTTTTAGCTTCTGTTTTTGTGTGTCTATGTGTTTTTGTTTTGTTTTTGTGTATTTTGTCTTTCTACAATTGTAAAACAACTGGTTCATTAAAGGTCAGAATTCCATTCAAAACTTTACGTCGAGTTGTAGTTGTTTTAACGAATGTACAGATTTTCTCATGTGATTTGTTATTGTAATGACATAAAATATCTCACGAATTTCACAATTGATTATCAGAATCTAAACCGCAGAACATATTTAAGTATCTGTACATATGTATGTATGTTATATAGTACATACATACATACATACGTCATAAGTAAGTTAAATCAGATAATTTCATTCAAATGAATGTGTAGGTCTTGAGTTTTTTTTTTTTTTTTTTTTGAAATCTTAAATTTATTTCGTAATTAATAAACTCACACAGACGCACAGAAAACACGAATTGAAAAAAACTACCAACTTTTAAAGCGGATTTAATAATGAGTCTTACTTGTAATATGGAATTCGTCACAGAATTCACAGAAAAACTGGGTGATTTCTTAGGCAAAAAATCCATATCCAAACTACTAGCCTGGCTGGCTATTGCATTAGCGTCATCTAAGATAAGAAAAGAACATGTGTGATGGCGTTGCTAAACATTTCTTATTATATCGTAATAGTATTCCAAGACCCCTAAGAGTAAATAATAAAATAAAAAAAAACCAAAATTTTTATACGTATTTTCATACCACATGCCAATTATCATCCAATGTACGTACACTCTCGTTGCTCGCACATTATATTTAATTCCCTTGCCTTGTGAGCGCGCTCTATGAACAAACGTATCATTTGCCCAAATGCCGCATTGCTTGCGTCCCCCCCATTATTTGAACTCGTATTAAGTATAAAAATTTTTCTGTATACCCAAGCCAATGACTCTATATAATATACGTCGCTCTGCACGACAACCCTCCTCTATACAGTTCCGTACGTACGTTTTGAGTGTCTCTGCTCTATACACACACTTGAAATAGCAGAACACAGCTACAGGCATAGCTATAGCTATAGCTACAGCTACAGCAACAGCCACAGTTACAGTTACAGTCACAACAGAGCGATATCTGAAATTTCACATCAAGTTTTTGCCACTGATGTTGCTGGTTGCTGGTTGCTCTTGCTATATACTATGTACGTACGTACTCTAATCGTAAATGGCTGCTCTAGTGGTCATGATGATGATGATGATGATGGCAATGGTGGTAGTATTATTGTTGTAGTTGTTGTTTCCCGTAATCATCGTCATCGTCATCATCTTTTAAAGTAGAGGAAACGACGGCGAACACGAAGAAGAAGTGGAAAAAAAAGAAAGAAACGAAACGAAAACATCTAAAAATGGCTTCAACTCTGAGAACCAAGCAACTCTAATAAAATGAATGGGTCTCATGGCTTGACTAACTTGGTTGGGTTGGCTGACTGCCTGACTGCTTGACTGCCTGCTTGCTTGCCTGAATAGTTGTTCGTTGTTGTTATTATTGTTGTAGTTGTTGGCCTGCCACAAGTCGTGCCAATTTTTTAAAATGGAAAAAATATTTGCTAACCGATGAATATAAGACTAGAGAAGAATGCTGATATAAAACTTGCTTTTGGCAAGAATTCCATCGACATCCATACGCTCGTTTTTAACCTAAAATCCATACCCACATATTGCCGGTTCAAGGCAAGCCAAACAGTTGAAATCAACTCAAAACCAAAGGAATTAAAAACGTAACGAAATAAAAATCTCAAGTCAAGTCAAAGCGTCGCTTCTTCTGTTTTTAATTTATCAGGTCTTCCGATAAGTAGTTCTCGTTAGATACAGAATTTTTAATAAATTTTAATTGCTATCATGCCCTCCCAAAATCTTCTGCCTTTACTATCACTAGCTTTGCTTATTGCCTTATACACGAAGCGTAATTTAAGCAGTTATCGTTTTATTAATCGTGTATTCGTGCTATTGTTCTTGTTATTATTGTTGTTGTTATAATTTTATAATGCTAATTTGTTATTGTTTCAGCAGCTACGTAACAGCATCAACAACAGCGAACAACAACAAAACTTATGACAAGTTATACGTATGTACGTACATAAGCGTTAACGTTACTATTAAACAAATAAATCTACTGTAATTACATTCTGTATATACGTTAACGTCATCTAGCGACAGCGCACAGTGATGTTAAAAAGAGTATAAGAGGTGGTTAAAAAAATTCTTCTTTTTTATTGTAAAGTTTGAACGTTGACATTATGTGTGGAACTCTACATCATTTAAATGACCTCTACGCGAAGTGTTGCAAGCATTAATTCTTTTGAGCTAATTTACGACCACTTTTTGACCCATAATGGGCGGTATCTCAGCCATAACTTGACGAATGTTGCTTTTTAAATGTTCAAAAGTTGAAGGTTTATCTGCATAAACACGGTCTTTCGCGTAGCTCCACAAAAAAGAAGTCTAATGGTGTAAAATTGCATGATCTTGGTGGGCAAGATCACGATGCCACGACGAAAAATTACCCGGCCAGGAGATCTCTCTTGCAATAAAGCCGTATTCTTTCGAGTTGTGTGGCATGTGGCACCGTCTTATTGAAATCATTTATTTTCCAACTCGTATTCTTCAATAGAAGGCAAAAAAAGTCGGTTATCATATGACTATAACGTCCGAATTGACGGTGACAGTCGTTTAATCGTCCTTTTCGAAGAAGTAAGGTCCAATCACACCTTCGCACCAAAGAGCGCACCAAATAGCGACTTTTTCTGGATGTAATGGCCTCTCTTTAATTACTTGAGAATTTTCAGGCGACTTCCTCTCAGCAGATTTCTGGCAAAGATTCTGAGAGTAAAAATTGCCATGAAAAGCTTCTCAAAAATCTGTCGTTCGGAGTCGACTTTAAACAGTAGGTCCCGTCACTTCTGTATAAATTTAACAAATACAATATAAGTGGTGTGAGAAACTGCGGGCTTCTTGGGGACGATTGCTATAGACTGTCTAAAGGGTGAAGGTATAGCACTGGCCATTTTATAGTCACCAGCAGCAACACGTTTCCTTACCGTTCGCATCTTTCCTCTTTCCAGCTTTTCTAAAACCTGCAAAATGCACTGCATGAGTAGGGGTCATCCCCTGAGTGCTGGTTTTATGAGACTTTCTGAGATTTAATTATTTTAAAACCGTTGCCAAAACCGAGTTTTCACTTTGTGGTCGTCATCAGGCAATGAATGCGTGGGTGATGTTTTTTGTTAGAAAAAGTATTTTTCGAAAGCATTTTGTAGTCAACAGAGATATGCTTACTAACATTACCTAGAGTTGGATTAACAACCCATGTTCTCAGGACAAACAAGTTTTCTGTCCGTACAAAATGGGCAAATCCAGCTTAAAGGGTCATAATGAAACGGTTAGAGTGTCGTAAAAGCCAGCAGTCACTGTGTTTGGCGGGGAATACAATGTAGAGAATTATTTTCTTTGAATTTATCCTGTTTAAGGTGCTGAAAACTTCTTGTCAATGCCATTACGAACCAAGCATTGCATTTGCAAGCATAGTAAGGGTCATCTAGAGATGATTTATTTACATCGGGAAGGTGATAACATCTGTAAAAGAATTTTAGACTAGAACCACCGCTTCTGAAATTAACAAATTTCCCAAATATTGCAGAATGAATGATCAAAAATCTATTAAAATTGTATTGAATAGTTTTATACCGGACTATCGAAACTATCGAATGGGCTGACTAACCATATTTTTGCTGCACTACTACCTTGAGATAACAAATAAGATGGTTGGAGGTGTTTTCGAAGGTATTTTCTCAGATTTTCGAGAAAAAGGGGAATTGAAACCCCCCTAAAAATAGCGTTTTTGGCCATTTTAAAAAAAATTTTAGAGCTAAACAGTGTCGTGCTAGAACTACTGCTATTGTTAGAAATTGATAATTGATCTTTGCTCTTTAAAATGAGCCCAAAGTCAAATTGTTTGCCATCACCTTTAATGTATGGGGTAGGTTTATGTCAAGGGCTGCAAGAGAAAAAGATACACATTACGGATGTTCATAAAAATTAATCAGATTTACTTGTTACTCGGGGGTTTTTGAGGTCGCTGATTACAAATCTTCATTCAGTTCTAAAAAATTGGAAACGGCGGATCCAACATACATACATACATAATTGCTCATTACAATCCTTCAGCCAGGATTATTGACCTAGTTTCTCACACCACTTATGTTGTGTGCGTTAATTTTATACATGAATGGCGGGACCTACAGTTTAAAGTCGACTCCGAACGACAGATTTCAGATTTTTTTAAGAAACTTTTCATGGCAGGTTTATTTACTCTCAGAGTTTTTGCCAGAAATCTGCTGAGAGTTCTCTCGCCGAAGAAATACTTTTTTTTTGTATTTTGTTTTGATGTCTGGCCTGGGGCTCGAACCCAGGCCTTTCGTCCAATAAGCCAACACACTACCTACTAGACCATGGCGGATCCAACATGGCGGTCGTAAATCTGATTAATTTTTATAAACCTCGACCGCCATATTGGTTTCGTTTTTGAACCCAGATTCGTGTTCAGCGCGTAAAATGCATGTTCGTAGACACCTGGAGCCATCTTATTTGCACAAAAAAGTCCAAATTTGCAGGGCTATGTAATTCGAGCCGTGTCTAGTAGGTAGTGTGTTGGCTTATCAGACGTAAAGCCAGAGTTTGAGTCCCAGGCCAAACATCAAAATAAAATACAAAAGAAAGTATTTTTCGGCGATTTCCTCTCAGCAGATTTCTGGCAAAAACTCTGAGAGAAAGGCAATAAAATTGCTATGGAAAGTTGCTCAAAAATCTGTCGTTCGGAATCGACTTTAAACTGTACGTCCCACCACTTATGTATAAAAAACACATAAGTGGTGTGAGAAACTAGGTCAATAGTCCTGACTGAAGGGTTGTAATGGCCAATTATGTATGTATGTATAATCGACAACCTTTAGTTGATTTCTTTTCATGAAATTATTTTCATTAAGTACACGTGACTTGGTTTTCTTTGTTAATTTTCTTTTTTTTTGTAGTGTTTAGCCCACTGTGCATACATAGCAGCAGCATATCATTATACAGTTGACTTCATTTCGTAACTGTAGTTCTTCTTATTGCTGTTGCAAGTATGTATGTGTGTTTCTGTTAGGGTATGTGTGTTTGTATGTTTTGAGCACACCTACCGACCAAACTGACTAACTGCTTATCTCACTCGCTAACTCACTAACAGTCTGAATGTGTGTCGGCGCGGAATGACTATCGAATCGTTAAATAAATAATGCATAGAGTCTGGATGTCGGGGTTCTTTAGGTTTGTTTACATACATAGTACCCGTGCGTTCTCTCACGCTATACATTTTATATGCGAGTTGGCAGTGCTACAGTGAGTTCAGTCAGTCAGCCAACCAGTCAGCCAGCATATACTATATTGGGGGCCTCCCCCTGTACATGGTGTTCATTAGTTTTTATATAAAAAGTTTCCCGTTTTTTTTTTTTAATCCAAAAAAAAACCAAAGAAGGGAAAATAGCTTGTGGCACAATCGACCGACCGTCATCATCATTATTTCTCACAAAACTTGTATATTTTTTCGAAAATAATTTATACTCATACAGTACAGTACAGTACGTTACGTTACGTTATGTTTTATATGGTGATTGTATGAATCGGGTTTGTTGCTGCCTGCTGGCTTTTTTTTTTGTTGTTTTTTTGATTGTGTGTTATTTTATCACTCTAGGGGTAAATGTAATCACAGAGGGAAAAGCAAAATGACTAAAGAGTCGTCGTATAAGGCAAGGCAAGGCAAGGCATGGCAAAGCAGGGACTGTGTTTGAGAGAGTGCCAATGGCATGAATGCGAACCACTTCCATTTTTCTGTATATACGCGATACCACCGTACACTGTATGCGAGGCCAACTGTGTTTTTCATTTCAAATTCTGTTGGGGCGTTCGATATTTCATTTGAATTTTTGTTTTTTTTTTTCAGTTGCTGTTGCTGTTGTTGTAGTTTTCAGATTTTCTGTATACCCACCATGCCAAAGAAATAAAACCACATACGATATGGCAATTGGGTTTGTAAGTTCTCTGATATTATTCTGTAGGTGCAGACTTCCTCAAATTATTTGCTGCTTCTTTTGTCTCGTTTATTAAAATGGAAAACAGTTCCACACCTACCTAAAATCAGATGATTAGGAGCGGTTGATTTCTATATATAGATAGAGAGAGAGAGGGAGAGAAATTGAGGTAATTTTTTTTTGTCTTCTATTCGTTCAAGAGAATGTAGGTAGAGAAACGAGGTTATCAACATCAGCAACATCATCATCGCCATCGGCGTCATCAGCACCAATTTAGCATTAAAAACTGTAGGCAGCAGCTGTTATGGTTTAAATGCGCTTCTCTAGCTGTAGTAGAGTAGTAGAGTATGGCTTTTCCAAAACGTATCTTGAAATCTGTTGTATGAATACAGCCAGCGAGCCAGCCAGCCAGCCAGCCAACCAGCTCTGTTAGCCAGTCAACCATTCACATTCACATCCCAAGCACATTCACTTTTTTTTTTTTTTTTGAGCCAAACCAGCCAAGACCATCTGCTGTTGTTTGTAACTCACAAATAAAAATTCTTTTCCTTGTTTATTCTTCTTCTCTTTGCGTGTTTTAGTCAAGAGAACTGAACATTCTTGGTTAAGGTTCAAAAGAAGCCATGCCTTGCCTTGCCTTGCCTTGCTTCGGAAACTTTTTAGAAAACTTTTTCATTTCCCTTGGCGTACTCATCATGACGGTTGTTGTCCCATAAGCATTTGCAAAACTTCTATCCAAAAAGGTTCTTGAATTCACCATAAAGTCACCATAGCGTATAAGACCGAAATGCTCGTTTTTAATGAATTTCTCTTAGGTTGGTTGGAGCGAGGGAGGGTGGAAGGGCGGTGTTGCAACAATGTTTGCCAGCCATTTACTTTAGCGTTTATAGAATTTTCTATATACTACACGTATTCATTAAAAGAGAAATCAAAATGAAAAAAAATTAAAAAAAACAGAGACGAACGTACGATATTTTTGAGTTCTTATATACTGAGTTACTCCCCGCTTTGATGTCATGCCAAGTATGGTTATCGAGGGCATCAGAAAGACAAAAAAATAAAAACGAAAAACGAAAAAAAACAAGAAGAAGAAACAAGCAAGCAAGGTGGGTGGTTATTTTTGGGCTTGGTATTCAGTATTATTCAGTTGAATAGAGCTCAGTTGGTTTTGGCGTGTGCTGTGTGCTCTGTACTCTGTGCTATGCTATGCTTGATAAACATTAGCGTGGCTACGTTCATTCATTTTGGGTATCTGCCATATTCTTTTTTCCCCATAATATTAATGACCTTATCTCCTAAGGGGTCAGCCGTATTACGTTTTCTCTCGTATAAAACATTAATTATATTTTATTTTTACATTTTTTTTAACGTTTTTGCACATCGATTAAATTGAATTAGAAAAGTTGCTTACTTTAAAAGCACACACACTCTACAGTGGGTATAAAATGTTTTCAAATCCTAAGATCTTGGCGATTATAATACGCTGTAATTCTACAGGCAGAGTAGTTGTTCGAATTACAATGAGAGTGAAAAGAAACTGTACACTAATGATAAAATTCTAACGTCCATCAAACCCAACTTTTAGCACTTAAGGAGAGTGCCCAAAAAAATTTAACAAATGTTCGTAATTTTTTTTTTTTGTTTCAAACCGCCAATGAAACAATTTTAAAATGAAAATATTGGTAATTTATTAAAGTACTAGAAGATTGTATCCGGCGTTGCGCGGGCTATAAAAATATCAATAAATATTTTTATTTACTGTTTATAGGTTTCGAAACCGGTTTCTTAAAAATGCAATTTTTCAAATTATTCGGAAAACGGTTTAACAAATAACCCAGTTTTTGAATGCTCTAAGTCCTAAATATAAGTGCACTCAATTTGCTCGTTTTTTGTCCCTTTCCCCCTTTTTGGACCCCTTTTGGTCCAACTTTATAAAAGGAAAACCTCCAATAGCTATTTGGGAAACATAACGTAGAAAAATGCTTTTAAAACAGATAAAATACACCATTTATGCATAAAGTACTCATTTTTGCCCATTTTTCCCCCTTTCTCCCATTTTTTCCCCTTTGGATCCAAATTTTGAAAAGATTTATTTCTTATAACTTGCACCGTCAAAAGCTCGATCAATATTCCAAATTTCATGAAAATTCGTTCAGGCGTGATTGGCTATGCACTCAACTTTCCTGTTTTTGTCCCCTTTTCCCCTTTTTGGCGCGTTTTTAGTTCAACTTTAGAAACGGAACACCTCCAATAGCTACGCGGGAAACTTAACCAAGCCAAATCGAAAAAAAATTACTTATAAAACAGATAAAATACGGCATTTGTACATAAAAGTACTAATTTTTGACCATTTTTTCTCCCCTTTTGGTCAAAATTTTGAAAAGATTTATAGCCTATAACCTGCACTAACAAAAGCTCGATCTATATCACAAACTTCAAGAAAACCCGGCCAGTCGTGATTGGCTATGCACTCAATTTGCTCGTTTTTGGCCCCATTCCTCCTTTTTGAACCCCTTTTGGTTCCACTTTCGAAATGGAATACCTCCAAAAGCTATTTGGAAAACTTAACTAAGCTAAATCGTAAAAAATTACCTATTACCATTATTTCCCCATTTGTCCCATTTTTCCCCCCTTTTGATCAAAATTTTGAAAAGACTTATAGCCTATAACCTGCACTGACAAAAGTCCGATCTATATCCCAAATTTCAAGAAAATTGGTCCAGGCGTGATGGGCTAACAAACAAACAAACAAACAAACAAAAAAACAGACTTACAGAAAGATTTATAATATATATTAGGATATACATTTTTATGTTCAGTTTCTTTTGACGCTCACTGTATGCCATCTACAGTTAAAGAAGTCCCATCGTTAATGCGTCGTGTGACTGACTCTGCAGTATTATTAGTTGACAAGCGAGCATGTATGGCAAATGTCCGTGTCATCTGATAAATGCGTATAGATAAGTAAAATTACAAAGATAACTTAGAGATAAAAGTTTAATGTTATATCTGCAGCGTAATGCTACATTTACAAACACCGTCTTCATAAACCGATTTTTCATCTCAGAATTAGCCCAACATTCATGGAACGTACCGGAACGTATTCTCATTTATATCACGTGAAAAGCATTGAAAACGATTGTCTAATCGGAATATAATTTCAGTAAGAATTGGTAATATTTTCCTATGCTATATATAATGGATGACTTTTTAGCTATTATCTTTTTGGCAACACTGGTTTAAACAGCTCACGCACGTTTCGTGTCTTGTTTCACTGTCAAACGTCTTCAGATTGGTCTGAATCATTGAATTTTATTATCAAAATGGGCTCTTGGAAAGTTCGCCCAAAATCCACTTCTTTATCGAAAAAATGTGTTCAGCGACGAAGCTCATTTTTGGCTCAAGTGATACATAAATGAAGTCGCCGTGGTCTAGTGGGTAGTGTGTTGGCTTATTAGACAAATGGCCCGGGTTCGAATCCCAGGTCAACCATAAAACCGAAAAAATATTTTTTCGGCGACTTCCTCTCAGCAGATTTCTGGCAAAGACTCTGAGAGTAAAAAAAATTGAGATGAAAAGCTTCTTAAAAATCTGTCGTTCGGAGTCGACTTTAAACTGTAGGTCCCGCCACTCATGTATAAAATTAACGCACACAATATAAGAGATAAGAATTTTTTTCATGGCAGGTTTATTTACTCTTAGAATTTTTGCCAGAAATCTGCTGAAAGGAAGTCGCGGAAGAAATATTTTTCGTTTTGATGTCTGACCTGGGATACGAACCCTGGCTTTTCGTCTAATAAGCCAACACACTACCTACTAGACTGCGGCGACTTCAAAGGCCCTAATTCAGACATCTCCAATAAAATGAAATACAAAGAAATATTTCTGCAGTACTTTCCTTTCAGAAGATTTCTTGAAAAAACTCTGACAGTAAATAAAATTGCCATGAAAAGTTTGTCAAAAAAGTTTCTGTCGCTAGTGGTGGACTTTAAATTCTTGGTCCCGCCACTCATGGTTAGATTGCAAACCTTGCTGAAGGGTTGTATACCAAGTATGTATGTATGTATGTATGTATGCATGTATATCAATCTGTTGGTTACCCATTAGACCTATTAACTCTTTTTTTTGGTCGCAAGAAACAAGAAGCTCTTGTGAATTGAGAATTTTTAGATTCTATCCTATTAGACAATACCGTAAATTCCTAGACCAATATAGCTGACTAGTCGCCGTAGTCTAGTAGGTAGTGTGTTAGCTTATTAAACGAAAAGCCCGGGTTCGTATTCCAGGTCAGACAAAAAAACGAAAATATGAAAATATATCTTCGGCGACTTCCTCTCAGCAGATCTCTAGCAAAAACTCTGGGAGTAATAAAATTGCCATGAAAAGCTTCTTTAAAAATCTGCCGTTCGAAGTCGAAATTAAACTGTAGGCCACAGCACTTAGGTATAAAATTAACGTAAGAGGTGTGAGAAGCTAGGTTGAAATGCTGAAGGGTTGTAATGTACGTATGTATGTAATAATTGGTTCAAACCATGGCCTAAAAAGGTTCCATTATGTAATATAATTGAAATAGTTTGTTGCCCAGTTTATATTCTTATTTACGTACTATAATATCTTTATCGATCTATCGCTCATATTGTACTGCTATGGCTCTCAAGGGGTTAAATTTATTTCTGAAATAATTACGATACCGAAATATACTTTCATTAAGTACTACATTCGTATGTTTTATGTACATTCCCAATATATGAAAAGAGATGCTCAAAGATAAGAACTAGACGAACCACATATTTTATAGGCTTTCAGTTCCACATTTAAATAGCACACAGACTTAGTTTACATTTAAACTTTTACAAGTACACACTTTTGAATTCATTTTATAATCTTGAAAGATGAAAGTCTTTGTCGCTCACATTGTGTTTACAAGCACACACACACACACACACACATATTAAGTGCGCCGTTATAGAAATTACTTTAGCGAGACCCCAGTTCATGGAAAGAACATGTTTTAATATCATCCGTCTTCCTTCTCTAAGTGCCAGTACTCAACTCAATTCAATACAACTCAAGCAACCCAGTCGTTCCGATGATGACGGATGTTGATTTTAATGGAAAACTACCCGCACCACTGCTTCTACTCAACCATTTTGTTGTTATTGTTGTTGTTGTTATTGTTATGCTAAAACCGAAACCCATTTATATCTCATCTAAGTATTCAACGAATCAGCAACCAAAGCCGTGTGTATTGTGTATGGAATTGGAATTTATAAATCCAACTGTGCTGCGATACATCATTTCATTTCAGTTTTTGTAGATACTTAATCTGAAAGATGTTGTTCGATACACTCATTGTATGCGCTGCTTCGCACCGTTCCATACTTTATAGTCTGACAACAACAACAACAACAACACGACAACGACCATAACGACCAACGACTATAGAGGCGTTTTCTACTGTATATGCCAGTAGTAGTTGTTGTTGTAGTAAATATTATGGATTAATGGGAAAAAAAAACCATTTGGTGCCCATGAGTTGTGAGTTTTTCGAAAAGAATATCGATTCGTTCAGTTCAGTTCAACTCTGTTCAGCTTAGTTCAGCTCTGTACAGTTCAGTTCAGTTTAGTTAAGTTTAATGGAAAAATTTATAGTCGTTTTGGGTATATAAAAAGCAACAGAATGCAGGGGATTATAATGGCAATGGCTCTGCAAAACCCAGGCACTACTACTACCACTAACATCACCACCACCACTACCATCGCCATCTAAACTCACTGAAATATTGTCTTTTTTTTGCTCTCTTCAAATTTTACCCATGCTTGCCAGTGTAAAAAAATCAAAAAATTACAGTGGGCAACGAATATTAAGTGACAGGAAATTTATTATAATAATTTGAAGACAAAAATTTGACTTCAAAGTATTGGAATTTATAAAGTTTAATTGGCTTTGATAACCTCAAAGTAATATATCCAGAAAGGGTACTGATCTATATCCATCACTGATCCATACCGATCAGACTGTACGCATCACACAACAGCAACGAATATCATAGCAAAGTAAGGCAGAAGATCCACTTATTGAGTAAGGTTAGCATTTAATGGCTATATTCACACGACAACACATGTTTTAGTTCACAATTTTTGTTCTTTTCAATTCACACGGGGCAGTAATGCATACTTATACGCAGCTTTGTATGGATTAGTGTTTTTCCATTCATTTGATGTTTTAAAAAGGTGCATGTATTAGTTTTATGCTGGTGATGCAGGGTTGCAGCTAGGGGAAACATTACATACATAATTGGCCATTACAACCCTTCAGTCAGGATTACGACCTAGCTTCTCACACCACTTATGTTGTGTGCGTTAATTTTATACATGAGTGGCGGGACCTACAGTTTAAAGTCGACTCCGAACGACAGATTTTTGAGAAGCTTTTCATGGCAATTTTTACTCTCAGAGTCTTTGCCAGAAATCTGCTGAGAGGAAGTCGCCGAAGAAATATTTTTCGTTTTGATGTCTGACCTGGGATTCGAACCCGGGCCTTTTGTCTAATAAGCCAACACACTACCCACTAGACCACGGCGACGGGGGAAACATTACGCCACCGGAAAACCATAAACTATCATTTTAAGCTAGCATAATTGTGCTCGTGTGAATATAGCCATTCAGCAAAGGGACCTAAGCCCTACTGCCAGTACATGTTCATAGATTACATTGTTTGGCTGCAACTTTCAAAGGTAAACCTATAACCATAGAACCTATTATGGTAGACTAATCCCCTGCTAAGATGGAAAAACCTCGTTAAGGAAACTGATACAAAACAAAGAAATAACAAGAAGATAAGGCGGATATCTCTTTAAAAGAAGTGTAGATATTTTTTAAGTAAAGGTTACATATACCACTTCCTTTCTTTTTAAATGAATGTCGCCACGTAAGCTACGAACCATGAATTCTGGAAGGATCTGACATCCTTCAATGTTTTCACGGGACATTTTCACATTTTAGCTTTGACTGTTAGCACAGAGTGGTTTTAAGGTAAGATCGAGTTTCTGGTAAACTACAATGCTGCTGTAACCACCTGGAACAAGTTGTTTAAGCGCATTTATAATTTTTTTTTTATCTGTGTAGTGTGTTGGCTTATTTCACACCCGGTCATGGATCAAATACTAGTTACGACAGCTTAAACAAAAAAAATTCTTCCACCTTTAAGCAGTTTTCTGGCAAAAGCCATGAATAGTTTTAACACAAATTTGTTGCTCGTAGTCGTCTTTAAACTGTGGGTTCCACTACTTAGGGGTAAAATTAATACAAACCACTTGGGTGGTGCCAGAAACAAGGTTGTAATCCTGACTACAGAGTTGTAATGACCACGTAAGTGTAGCGGAGATAACACCCCATAGGTTTTAGGTTAAGTTCTAACCAGAGATCAGCAACGAGTATTCAAAACGATGAGTAGATTCGAGTCATACTTATAATATCTGATACTTATACGCATTTATACTTATTTGAGTATGATACTCATACTAATCATACTCAAAGTTGGAAGTACTCGTCGTATTCATACTTAACAATACGCATGATGTTATTGACTTCGACTCGTCTCTACTTAACATTTACACGAAGCACAAAATAAGAATGATTCGCGTACAAACACTATTATACTCACAAGAAGATTGTGTGTATGCTTTGCTCGTTGTCTTTGTCTTTCGTTTATTCTTTGTTTGTATTGTAAATTTTGGTGAATGATTCAAGCCCCTCGAATCACTTATAAGTATTATAAGTATTTTCCTAAATTTATAAATCAGAATGAGTAGGCGTATGAATCAAACATATTTCGAATGCCGGGAGTTTGATGTCAACATTGTACTCATATTCATTGTGCTTATAAATCAATGTTGTAGCGAGTACGAATGAATCAGTGTAGTTGAATTTCAATTCTGTTGATTCACTCATACTCAAAATTGCATGAGTGCTTATGAGTAGCAGAAGAACGATTCATTGCTGATCTCTGGTATGTATGTACTCCTTAAATGGTACTAATATTGCGCAGTTTTAGGTAGAATATAGTTATCTAGTTAGTAGTCGCCGTGGTCTAGTAGGTAGTGTGTTGACTTATTAGACGAAAGGCCCGGGTTCGAATCCCAGGTCAGACATCAAAACGAAAAATATTTCATCGGCGACATCCTCTCAGCAGATTTCTAGCAAAGACTCTGAGAGTAAAAATTACCATGAAAAGTTTCTCAAAAATCTGTCGTTCGGAGTCGACTTTAAACTGTAGGTCCCGCCACTTATGCATAAAATTAACGCACAGAACATAAGTGGTGTGAGAAGATAGGTCGTAATCCTGACTAAAGGGTTGTAATGGCCAATTATGTATATGTATGTATAGTTATCTACCGAACTTTTTACTTGTCGTTCCATTTTTTACTTGTCGCTTGATATCTAAAATCTTCTCTAAATCGATAATAGTAACTGAGACGACGAAAAGTTAAAAAAACGAGTCCTAAAGCAGGTTGTTGTCCATGAGTATAGCATGGCATGGTTTTGACAGTCATAAGTGTACTTCTTGACTCGTTTACAAATTTTTCAAAGAAAAACTTTAAATTTGGTTTCTTTTCTTATGGCGGGTATTAACTTTTATGCGTTAAGCAAGCAATTTAAGAAAACCAAACCCTAAACTGCCGAAAAAATATATTTTTAGTTTAAAATCCTATCTTTCTAATCCTTTCTCTTTCAATTACTTTACCTATCAAGCCTACTATACGCTACCCTTTCCTATATGACTTGTAAAGTAGCAATTATGGCATAAAAATGATGGACATTGGTAGATAATTCTTTGTACACTTTGTTTCCATTTATTATTATTAAAAAAAAAATTACAACTTACAAGAATCATTATAGTTTTGCTCATCACTGTAACACCAAATTACACACAGGCACAGTTCATATGGTTTTCTAAAAAAGAAAGAAAAACGATTAAATCGTCCGTCATTGCTGAAACTGGCTGTCGTTTGTTTTGAAACACTCTGACGTTTGTAACGTCACTTTAAAGTCATTTAAACCGATTAGAGGGTTCTAAAAAGATATTTATTTCATCGAATTTCATAAATGCCAACCAGTTTTTTAAAAAAAAAATTTTTTTTAACGCTTTATTTGGAAGACTTTCAAAAAAGGAGGGGAACAAATTTTTTTTTTTAATTTTTAATTACTTCACCCAAGGTTCAAGCAATAAGCAACAACGACACGGCACTGCTCTCTAAAGTACTTACAAAACAAAGCCAAGATATTCGATGGAGGCAGTCAGTGCTTATCTATTTGCTTTAGCATAACTATACCACATTAGGCGATAGCTTTGGCGGCCTTTCTCTTTTTTTTTCCTACACATTTTTTTCTCTTCTTTTCACTTGTCATTTTGATCATTAGAGTTTGAATTCGGAACCATAATTAGTTTGAATTCACACAAAATGTTTCTTCTTCTTTTATTTTCCCTCTTTTTTTTTGAATGGCTTAAGTATACATGGCTACAAAGGGATTTCCAAGGCAATATGGCTATGTCAGGGTCTTAAATAATATCCTTGACGTTAGGGCATCTGTTATTATATATTATTCTCCTTATACATACGAGTACAATACAATTACGAGTACTTATATAAATCTTCTTATATACTTGTAATACATACATACTTACACACATACACGTGTATGTATGTCTATGTATATTGTATGCTATAGTAGTGGATAAATTTTATGTACTTTGAAGGCAAACCATTCCTTACTTTACTTCGGATAATGTTTTTAGGGGTTGTTGGGTGGCCTTAAAACCTGACAGATTGCCTGACTAACTGCATGACTGCCTGACTGTTTGACGGGTAAGTTATCGATGGGTTTCTTCTTTGCATGAGCCGGCATTCTCCTCTTTTAATTTATGAAGAACTCTGGGCGTTTCGAAAATCCAATTAAAATTCTGTATTGAATGATTTGTTTTTGTTTTTTTTTTTGTGCATAATTTATGCAGAAATATTGTATTTTATTGGTTTGTAATGGAAATTTATCGATTTTTTACATCTTGATAGAGAACTGAGAATATTTTTAGGGTAGTTTAGGTCGTAGTGCTTAAATAATATCTACTCTAACCTTTGAAACCATTTCAAAATTTTTTTAGGGCTACTACACTAAGTTCTTACATACATAACATACATAATTGGTCATTACAACCCTTCAGTCAGGATTACGACCTAGCTTCTCGCACCACTTATGTTGTGTGCCTTAATTTTATACGTAAGTGGCGGGACCTACAGTTTAAAGTCGACTCCGAACGACAGATTTTTGAGAAGCTTTTTATGGCAATTTTTACTCTAAGAGTCTTTGCTAGAAATCTGCTGAGAGGAAGTCGCCGAAGAAATATTTTTCATTTTTGATGTCTGACCTGGGATACGAACCCGGGCCTTTTGTCTAATAAGCCAACACACTACCCACTAGACCACGGCTACTTCACACATCCTTCCAGATGCCTCTGCTTTTTGCGCGCATATGTCAGTTGGCCACACCAATAGATGATAGGGCTTCCTCGATTTGGTCTTTCCAATGCAAACAAGCTTGTCCTCTTCGTTGACTTTCGTAAATCCTTGCACTAAATACCCGTTTCGTTGGAGTAACTCCCTTCCATTCGAATGGTATTACCGAGCCAGAGTAGCCGCTGGATATTAATACGCTGCACAATGTTTATGTCGTTGAGGACCTTATGCAGCTTACTATTGGATCAGATGAGGAAATCAATTGCCAACTCACACTGGATCGAAGATCTTACATAGGACTTTTCTTATAGCTATGCCTGACAACATGCGGTCATTCGTAGCAAAGTTAAATATACCCTATAGGTCGCTAACGGGGATCTGGAACAGACCCCTCCTCTGTAACTGCCCAGCCCTACCAAGGTAGGTTGCGGACCCCTGGCAGGGCCTTCTTTGAAAGCTTGAGTTCTATATCAAGAGTCGACATCAAGGCTCTCGACAGATTCCAGATCCCAGCCAGAGTATTGCAGGGTATATTGCGATGAGGAGGAGTTAGAGACTGTCGAACATCTCCTCTGCAACTGCCTAGCCCTTGGTAGGTTGAGGTTGACAAAATGCGGCCATTCGTAGCATAGTAATTAATACACTATAGGTCGCTAACGGGGATCTGGAACAGACCCCAGCCGGCAGACTCTCCTCTGTAACTGCTCAGCCTTTGGTAAGTTGAGGACCCTTGGCAGGGCCTTTTTTCAGAGCTTGAGTTCTGTGTCGAGAGCCGCCATTAAGGCTCTCGACAGATTCATTACCAGCTTGGGCTGGTTGAGAGGTCCTAGGTATTCATAAGTGTAGTCGCGCTCTCACCCTCTTTTGTTTGTGTCTGTTTCTTTCCGTGTAATTCCTCCGATTCCCATTCTCCCCCTTATCTACATGCCCTCCTTTTATCCTACTCCCTTTATTTCCTTCCCTCTCTAAGGACGTTGTACTGTACTTGTCAGTACACGTCCTCTAACCTAATCTGATTAATACCCTATCATATTGGCACATTTTTCCCTCTGGGGACTCTTCTATTCTGTATGACAATCCACAGGCTCAGAGTCTTATTGCTTATACCTTGTCTGGACTTAGTTTAGGTGGATGATTCCACACTAAAATTCTAAACAATGACGACTAGTACTCTCAAGACCACTATTTTTTTTATTTTTTTTCAAAATGCCTTCGCACTTGCAGTGACCGTCGTCAGCTGCGTCGAATGGTGCTTCCACTAAAACAATCCCTTCTCCTTCTAGGGATACTCCCTTCACGGGACGGCTATCTGCTTTACTTTGGGAAGGGCCCAGAACGACGTCCTGACCGTTGTCCACTCTCCCACGTCTGGGTACGTCATATTTGAAGCCAGCTTCATGCTATTCTTCTCATGTATCATTCCGTTGTATTATGTCAAGGTCGAATTTCTTTCTGCTGAGTACATATTCAACGTATATTCTCACAGTGTACCATTTCGTCTCGTTTTCGAGCATTGCGTCCATAATGGTGTCGGGTGTTAATTCACCGATTTGCTCTATTAACATGTTCTTCTCGTCTTGCCATTTAATGCAATGGAAGAATGTGTGTTCAACGTCGTCACGCATTTCCTCGCAATAAATGCAGCCAGGATCAGTTACCTTGCCCATGCGGTATAGGTATTTTCGGAAATAACCATGACCCGAAAGAAACTTAGTCAGAAAATGGACTCACTATAACAGTGAATGAACATAAAATCGTCTACCCTGTATCGAAACAAGACTTTACGGCGAGGTGGATTATTAACACATATCTAGCTACTCTTCCTTATACTTCCTGCATTTTAGACCAGCACTATGACCTAGCTTCTGTGTTAATTTTTTACCCATGAATGGCGGGACACCAGTAGTTTAAAGCCTACTCCGAACGACAGATTTTTGAGAAGCTTTTCATGTCAATTTTATTTACTCTCGGAGTTTTTATCAGAAATCTGCTGAGAGGAAGTCGCCGAAGAAATATTTTTCGTTTTGATGTCTGTCCTGGGGTTTGAACTTGGGCCTTAAGTTTAATAAGCCAAGACACTACCTATTAGACCACGGCGACAGTTCCACTACAGATTACGCATACATGGCATAATGTACAGAAAGTTCAACAGGTGCAAGATAATTCGTACAGGAGGACAGTTGAACTTTAATGAAAATTATGTTCGAGTATGTGACTGTAGATAGCCTCCTGACAGCAGCTTCTCACGCGCTTTATATCACAATAAAACAATCTAACTACCCTAACTGGAACCACCCCTTTTGAATGCATCGAATATTTATGAAATATCCTACCAGATGCAGAAATCCTGCTTTAATTATTAGAAACACCCCTAAAATCTGTAGGACTGCCATAAACAAAATTTTGAATTCTTTCTTCTATTGACTCTAAGGCGGAAACATATTTTACCCGTTACTTTGCAAAGTTTTATTTCACTTTAGGTAGTAATGATTCCAAACAAGGGATGAATGTAATCCAATTACGTAATTCTAAGAAAATGATTGATATTGAAGAGAATTTATCACCAGAAAAATTATTGGTCATAGGCAGGTACAGCAAGTGATAAGAACAAGGCACCAGATACACACTGCAAGGCTTGTGCTTAATCGATCTTTAAGGCAGCTTATCCTAATACATAATTTATCAGCGATTGGCTAAAATTGAATGTGTTTAGAAGAGTTCTTTCCTCAATAAGTCGAATTTTTGGCAATATTGTGCTCGCAGAGCTTTAAACACTTCGAAATTGATGAGGTTGACCCAGTGTTGACCAAAGAGTACTAAACAGACTCTAATGT
This sequence comes from Sarcophaga peregrina, assembly GCA_014635995.1. Taxonomy (NCBI): domain Eukaryota; kingdom Metazoa; phylum Arthropoda; class Insecta; order Diptera; family Sarcophagidae; genus Sarcophaga; species Sarcophaga peregrina. The sequence goes on along the minus strand of CM025792.1, from coordinate 92,445,761 downwards.
GCTCTATAATCACAAGAAAGTAGTTTTTTAAAGTTTAGATTTTGAGATTTGATTCCGAAATTGGTAAAAAAAACTGATATAGAACAACTGACAACACAAGTGTCACCTGGCACTCACTGCAGGATGAGTGCTTAATAAAGCTTCTAGGCAGTTTATGCTGATGAAATATAATTCATCTGCTATTGATCGAATTTGCCCGCTTGTGGAAGATTTTTTCCTTCAGATGCTCGAATTCTAGACAATATCGCTGACAGATATTCAGGGGACTCACGATTGATGTACTTGACCTTGACCAAGGCAATATTCAAGTGACTCTCGATTGATGTATTTGACCCTTGAAGGCACTTTATTATGCTGATGAAATATAACTCATCTGCTATTGGCCGCAACTGTCCGCTTGTAAAAGATTGTTTCTTTCACATGCTCGAATTCTAAACAATATCGTTGACAGACCTTCAAGGGACCATCGATTGCTGTATTTAACACGTCGTTCTTCTAATAAAAAATGGTCAAAGATCACTAAACAGGCCCTTATGTGAAGTCGCCGTGGTCTAGTGGGTAGTGTGTTGGCTTATTCGACAAAAGGCCCGGGTTCGTATCCCAGGTCAGACATCAAAACGAAAAAAATATTTCTTCGGCGACTTCCTCTCAGCAGATTTCTGGCAAAGACTCTGAGAGTAAAAATTGCCATGAAAAGCTTCTCAAAAATCTGTCGTTCGGAGTCGACTTTAAAACTGTAGGTCCCGCCACTCACGTATAAAATTAACGCACACACCACAAGTGATGTGAGAAGTTAGGTCGTAATCCTGACTGAAGGGTTGTAATGACCAATTATGTATGTATGTATGTGTCCTATAACCATAAAGAAGTAATTTTTTAAAGTTTAGAATTTAGAATTAATTAATAAAATAAGAAATTAATGCCAATTTTAATAAATTCTAATGATTATGCTTAAATATACGAAGTAATTATTGAAAATAGAATTCAAAAGTCAAATTAATAAAAACAATTTTTTTAAAAAATAAAACCTCTTGAATATTGTAACTGCAAAAATTCCAAAATGGTCAAAACTGGTTTAGAAAGCGCATGCGTTATAAAAAATGTCATCCATAACTCGTTACCCAATCTTGACCAATTTGTCAATATTTGACGTTTTCTTTTTTGTCAATTCCTTGACATTTTTAAATGAAATTTCTGTTTTCTATTCCTATTAATTCCACTATTTTGCAACACTGGTTATAATAAATGATGCCCTCTACACGGAAAACTTCTTTAAACACAAAAAAGTTCACACGTTCAATTTAATTTTATTTGATATTATTATTTCGAAAAAGTTCGAATGCAAATTTAATCCAACAATAAAACATTTTTTTTATATTTAAAACGAACTTTATTAAAACAAATTTGTGGAATTTTGAACGTTACGTAATTGGCCATTACAACCCTTCAGTCTGGATTATTGACCTAGTTTCTCACACCACTTATGTTGTGTGTGTTAATTTTGTACACAAGTTTCTGGACCTACAGGCTGATGCAAAACACTATATATCCCGCGATTATTTCTTCGGTGATTTCCTATCAGTAGATTTCTGCCAAAAAACTCTGAGAGTAAATTAAATTGCCATCAAAAGTTTCTGAAAGATCTATCGTCATAAGTGGTGTGAGAAGCAATGCCGTAATCCTGGCGGAAGGATCGTAATATGTATGTATGTAGGACCTTCTGGTTTGTACCAATTACCTGCTTGAAAATTGTGAGAAATTTATTAATCACAGTTTTTCAAGCAGGTAATAAATTTCTCACAGTTTTTTTTTGTCGGAGCAGATTATAGGCTATAAATCTTTTCAAAATTTTTACCAAAAGGGGAGAAGAAATGGGACAAAGGGAGAAAAAATGGTGATAGGTATTTTTTTACGTTTTAGCTTGGTTAAGATTCCCAAATAGCTATTAGAGGTGTTCCGTTTCTAAAGTTGAAAAAGGGGGAAAGGAGCCAAAAACGGGAAAATCAATCACGTCTGAACGCTTGAACCGATATTCTAGAAATTTGGAATATTGATTGAGCTTTTATCGGTACAGGTTATGGGCTATAAATCTTTTAAAAATTTTGAACCAAAGGGAAAAAAATGAGAGATTGGGTATTGGGATGGGTAGTTTCCCAAATAGCTATTGGAGGTGTTCCATTTATAAAGTTGGACCAAAAAGGGGAAAGAGGCGAAAAACGGGCAAATTGCATGCATTAATATTTAGGACTTAGATTATTCAAAAAACTGGGTTGTTTGATAAACCGGTTTCCGAATAATTTGAAAAATTGCATTTTTTAAGAAGCTGGTTTCGAAACCGAATTTTTATTTATTGTTATTTTTATAACCCGCGCAACGCCGGGTACAATCTGCTAGTTCATGTATAAAATCAACAAACACAACATGTGTAGGGTGAGAAGCTTGGACGTAAACCTAACTTAAGGGTTGTAATGGCCAATTATGTATGTATTATATTGTAGAGACGACTAGCGACAATTGTAATGGAACTTTTTCGAATACCCAATATAAATTAAAATTTTCCTTTCAATGTTTTGTATAAAATGCATGACGAAATGAAAAACGTAACATTAATTCGTGCTCCATTTGTCCAATATTTGTGATATATGACCTATGACCGACTATAGAGTGTTTAAATATATCTACAATTGATTATCACATTACAAAAACATAAAAAAGCATTTAAATTGTTTAAATATCAATTAGTTTAATCGTATATTAAGTGTAATTAATATATTATTTGGTAATCTATTATCATTAAATTATTAAATTTTAAAATTTTTTTATTTTGATTTTGGTTAAAATTGAATTTTAAAAGTGTTTAACTAACTAATTTCTAACTAACTAATTAAATAATAATTACAATGTAATTTAAAATGTTAAGATATTAATTAAAGGAACTGACAAGCCTTACTATGCTACTGCTAATATAAGAAACCATTGTTAGGTTATGTCCTTAATTCTATTCTATTTTACAGAATTACATTTAAAACAACGTAATATGATCGTGTATAGTACTCGTAAACCGACATATCGTATCAGCCAATAAATTCTTCCTCTGTGATATTTTCATCGTTTTGATTTTTAAAAACCTCTTCAAGTTGTGTTATCAAACCTATGGCCCTATAGTTTTCCTTAAGCATTGCATATTCCTCTAAAGGCTTAAGTAAGAGCAGTACATCCTTAAAACTTGTAACATGGCGGGGTAGTTCCACATCATTTTCAGTAACGTCCATTGTTGTATTTTCTTTTTTAATCGTTATTACTGCAGGAGGACTACTTTGGCTGGGTGATGATGTAGGCAATATGAAATTGGTATCCTCCACCTCCACCACTTCTTCTTTGATTTGTATATCGTTAGACAGGTTGGCTGGAGTTATATCAACAGTCTTCTCCGCCGTTGGCATTGGTTTAATCACATAGGTCTGCTGCAGTATTGTTTGCGGCCTTTTGGGTATTTTCGTTATGGAAATCTCAGCTTGAACAGGACTAGAGAAATTACGTTGCAATTCAGGATCATTGTTTATCGATTCGATTTTACGTATCTTCAAAGGTGGTGGCGGTTCCAATTGTGTTTGCTCCACTTGTATTTCTTCGATGTCAGGCTTAACATCCTTTTCCGTCTCCTCATCCAAATAAATAATTGAATTCTGTTGAAATTTCAAACCGGAATCGGGTATACTTTTGCCTGGAAATTTCGGCAAAACACGCATTTGCAAGGCAGTCTCTTTGGGTGCCAAAGTAATGGTGGTGGCTTTTGCCTTATTATGCATACGACTACAGTAGCTAAGAATATCTTTCAGATCCAAACTTAAAGGAGGCTTCTTTACATTTGTTGGATTCTTCAATTGGCCATCGAAATGCCTCATGAAAGCATCAACCCACTCAAGAGTGGGTTCAAAATCTTGTACCTTTAAGATTTCATTGAATTCAATCGCTATTTTACGCATCATCATACTGGTCAATTTAATCGATTTGTGATGAACTCTAACCCTTAGCATATACTCACTAAGGGCCTCTTGCAGAAAGTTAAGTTTACGCAAACGTTTGCTTTCATACTCCACCGATTTGGTATCGAATTTATTGTAACGCGATTGCAAAGTATTATTAACCTTGGTAGCCTTTTGCTTTGTGCAATAGGTCATAATATCCTTCAAATCCAATGACGAAGGTGGTGTACTGTGTATGGAAATCTGTTTGTTGGACAAGGAGATATTGTAGTTGGCCTTAAACAGATTCAACCATTTTTTATTCGGTGTAAAATCGTCCAGTTTTAAAATATCTTGAAATTCCAAAGCTTTTATTCGTATTAGCTCCTCAGTTATGGGTAATTTCGCATGATATTGTAAACGTTTAATGCATTCGTATACACATTCGCCGAGAAATTTCATTTTTCTTTGCTTTAAATCCACTTGCACACCGTCCCTGGACTCTAATGCCTCTGACTTTTCATTTAAGGTGGCATTGTAGAATTCCATAATGGCATCACGATTCGAAACGATATTCTTGATTTGTTCCCAACTACAATTGAACATACGGGCCACCTTTGTATACATGGGTCGTCGGTCATAGGCTTCGATCACAGCTACTCTTTCCTTCAATGTCAATATATTGCGCACTCTTTGGGGACTTGGATTTACGTCGTTGTCGTCGTTGTCAGAATGATTGTCACAGTCGGAATGCTGTAAGGAAAGTAAATAAAATTTTTTTTTGTAAAAATTCGTTAAAACTCCTTGAAAATATTTCCATAAAAGTCATGGATTTTCTGCTGCCTAGCGGATGTATAGGATTCTGTCTCCAATTGAACTTAACTTAGGCTAACTATAATATTAATATGATCGGTCATAAAGCAGAGTTAGCTTCTTAACGGATTGTCTATGGCTTCTAAGTTAACGGGATTGATGAACCTTGTTTAAACCAAGATTACATAGGCAAATTATGGAAGGCTTATGTGATTTTTGTCTATCTGACAAGCCGATTACGCTTCCAAGCACAAGGTCAATAACGTCATATCCAGAGATTTTCAATATCTTGTATATCTCTAAGGCATCGTACCTTAGGTTAGGTTAGGTTAGAGTACCCGGCGGTCGAATTGACCCATTGTACAATGTCCTAGCTTCTCACACCACTCGTGTTATGTGCGTTAATTTTTATACTTGAGTGGCGCGACCTACAGTTTAAAATCGACTCCGAACGACGGATTTTTGAGAAGCCTTTCTTGGCAATTTTTACTTTCAGAGTTTTTGGCAGAAATCTGCTGAGAGGTGGTTGCCGAAGAAATATTTTCATATTTTCGTTTTGATGTCTGATCTGGGACCTATAGTTTAAAGTCGACTCCGAATGACAGATTTTTTAAGAAACTTTTCATGGCAATTTTTACTTTCAGAGTTTTTGCCAGAAATCTGCAGAGAGGAAGTCGCCGAAGAAATATTTCATATTTTTGTTTTGATGTCTGACCTGGGATTCGAACTCGTACCTTTCGTCTAATTAGCCAAAAACTCTGCTTACTAGACCATGGCGACTTGGTACCTTAAAACGACTGTTTATGAAATCATTACAAATCGTCCTAAAGCTAGCTGCTAGGCAATCGAAACATAGCTTAACGACATTTTCAGGACCAGTGGCATATTTAACCTTCTGTTCTAACTCTAATACTTAGTGAGATTAAGATTGCTAAGGTAATTTTTTGACAAATGGCTGCCAGCTGCTCCTTGGGATTCTCAATTAGCTAAGAAAGAAGATTTTCTATGGTTTTACGGTACTGAACCCTTTGTTCGATGTATCAGAGATTTCGTATTAATCCAGAGCCTATTGGGAAACTTTAAGTCCTAGAGAATGAACCCTCGATAAATCTCTATTAATCACTTATTGTCGGAATATCGACTATTTCGCGGATTTCGATCTGTTCGGTTGCGTTTTTTTTTTCCAAAAATTCTTCCGTAATTTATAAAAAAATGTGAAAGTTAGCTTAGCACTACATACATACATACATAATTGGTCATTAGAACCCATCAGTCAGGATTATTGACCTAGTTTCTTACACCACTTATGTTGTGTGTGTTAATTTTATACATGAGTAGCGGGACCTACGGTTTAAAGTCGACTCCAAACGACAGATTTTATGAGAAACTTTTCATGGCTATTTTATTTACTCTCAAGAGTTTTTGCCAGAAATCTGCTGAGAGGAAATCGCCGAAAAAATACTTTTTGTATTCTGTTTTGATGTCTGGCCTGGGACTTGAACCCTGGCTTTTACGTCTAATAAGCCAACACACTACCTACTAGACCACGGCGACTTCGACCTATGCTGACAGTCCTTTTTTATTGGGAAACTTTAAGTCCTAGAGCATGAACCGTCGATAAATCTGTATTAATCACTTATTCGCGGATTTCGATCTGTTCGGATGCGTTTTTTTTTTTCAAAAATTCTTCCGTAATTTATAAAAAAAATGTGAAAATTAGCTTAGCACTACAAGGGTTAATAAAACGGATTTTTATCGATATAGTTATACGTATACCGCACATAGTGACACAATAAAACACGTTTTTTTATTTCAACTGTTCTTGCAGTTGGCAACACTTGCTATGGTTTTACACAAAATTAGCGCGTCTTATTTAAAAAAAAAACCGCCAAAAATTCTTTAACTAGATATTCGTTTGGAACAGATTTTTAATATTAAAATGATGTTTGTTTTCTTTTTTTTTTGTTTAAAACATTTTATATTTTACAAAATTATTTATTTATTTATTGTTATCAAACTTACCTGAGCCATATTAGATGAACGACTAAAAACTGTTCAAAGTTGTTAAAAACCAGAGTGTAGAAAAAGCAAAACGTAACGACAAGAAATGTTTGATTTTTTCTTTTTTTTTTTTAAATGAAAATGTTAATACAGTTCAGAAATTCAAAAACCGGGTTAACTTGTTCCGTTTCGTAAAAAACCAGTTTTATTTGAATTCCAAATTAAAATCGATGCCCCTCTTATTCAAAAAAAAAGAAGAAAAAAAAAGTTAGCCGCGCCACAAGTATAGAAAGAAAAAAATTTACTTGAACACAACAGCAACTCGTTTCTGAAAAGTTATGCCTTTACGTTGCTAGCGTGGTGGTGTTGGATTGTTGTTGTTGCTGGTTTTAAACCTGATAAACGAAATAAAAACGAAAAGAAACAACAAATAAAAACCTGTTTTTAAAATAAATTTAAAGGCTTATATAGAGAACAACAACAACAATTAGTTTATAAAATAAAAACAAAATAAATTAAACAAATACAATACAAAACCTGTTTCAAGAAACAACAAAAAAAAATAAAAATTAATTAAAATGCCTTGGCAGCACCGTTTTATTTTTCTTCTCATGCTAAAAATATAAACACACAATAACAATAACAAAACATTTCAAATATTCTTTACCTTCTTTAGCAATATTATTGTGAAAATTTTTGTTTTTGTGGTTATGGGGCTCAACAGCTGTTTGTCAATGAAATGAGCAATGAATATACAAAAACAAAAACAAAACACACACACAACGTGTTGGGTGCAAAAACAAAGAGAGCGCCAGCAAAGAGATAGAGCAACAAAATCAAAAAAATACATACCAAATAACCGGCATTATAATATTTTTGTTTACATTCTTCTTTTATGTGTTACTTTTGTTTATGTTTTCATTTTTATCAATTGTTTGTTTTGATTTTCATATTTTCTAGCAACAACAGTGCGGGCAACCCCAATAAATCGTATACAAAATATTCAAAACAATCATAAAAAAAGAAACTATTTGTGACGTATTAAGAGTATAAATAAACCTGCACTCATACATATAAACATCCTTACACAGCTATTTGTGTACTCACCCAATTACAGTTTCTTTTTATATACCACAAAACGTCACAACACGAACACGAATACGAATACGTTGGGAGTAAAATGAAAATAAAAAAAAACCAATTCGGCTGCAATTTTTTTTCCCCCTTTTCAATACGATGCTCTTGCTATCAACGCCAAAATACAACTGAGTTTTCATAACCAGCAAAGAGATTTTCTATTGAAATAAATGAGCGAGAAAATATTCAATTTATGCTCTTTAGCCGGGTTAATTGCTCTCAATTTTCTCGTTTCGTCTGTTGTTGTTGTTGTTGCCTCTTTCTCTTCTGAGACTTAGTTGCTAGCCTGCCAAGATTTGTACGGAGAATGTAGAAAGAGTAGTAGCAGAGTATAAAAATAGCTCGCTCTGCTTATCAGCTATGAAATGTTTTATTTTAAAATAAATTTTTATAAAAAAATATGCTGCACGTTTTATGGCTGTTTAGCAGGGCTACTCAACGGAAGTCTAACAATAACAACCAACAACAATATTGGAATTCGAATTTTATTTGAAATACATTCATACTGCAGGCCGACTTGTTATTCATTGAATTGGAACAATCCGGCTCCATTCCAGCATTTTCGAAACTGGATTTAAAATACATACAGTTGAGGGCAAAAGTGTCTGAAAAACCGGTATGTTTAATCGTTAAAGTTTTTAAAAAGAGAAAAAATAAAAATAGGATATTGAATAAAATCTTAATTTAGGGACAACCGCGATAGACCAATATTGTTAACTCTTAAACTGCCTCTGATTGATCTTTACACCAAATTCTGTGGATTGTAGTGAAATAACTGTAACCTCGTCTTTTTCTATACAGCAATTACCACCATTTTGTTCGAACTTAAACCCCGGAATCTCTTTCATATCGTCCGTTCACATACATAATTTGGTCATTACAACCCTTCAGTCTGGATTATTGATCTAGTTTCTCACACGACTTATGTTGTGTGCGTTAATTTTATACATAAGTGGTGGGACTTACAGTTTAAAGCCGACTCCGGACGACAGATTTTCTAGAAGTTCTTCATGGCAAGAATTTTTGCCAGAAATCTGCTGAGAGGCAGACGCCGAAAAAATATTTTTTTTTCATATTTCGTTTTAATGTCTGACCTGCGATACGAACCCGGGCTTTTCGTCTAATAAGCCAACGCAGTACCTACTAGGAAATGAAAAGCTTTTCAAAAATCTGTCGTTCGGTGTCGTCTTTAAACTGTAGGTCCCGCCACTCATGTATAAAATTAACGCACACAACATAAGTGGTGTGGGAAGCTAGGTCGTAATCCTGACTGAAGGATTGTAATGGCCAATTATGTATGCAGTACCTACTAGGCGACGGCGACTAAATATCGTCCGTTCACAAAGCAGAAAATTTTAGAACATCAATGTTTTGAAATATACTTTTCGCCGAGAATAGGAGAAAAAACATTCTAGAGTAGACCTCATGTCATGGACGGGTTGCTATTTTACACATAAGATCGGGTAATTATCCTAGTGAGCTTGACCTTTCAATCTCTCTCAGACTGCCCGATATCTGTCTTCACTCTGGTGAAGGTGCGGGAATTAAATCTCTGATCTGTGGCTGGTAATATCTACGTGGAAAGCATTTCATTTTCAAAGATCGAAGTGTCGTTTCAGCTTCATTCTCTCCATGGCATAGATTGATCGAAATAACGTAGAACTGGTATAGGTTCCAGTTCATTCGAACAGCCGATGAAATGATATTTCTGGCGACTGTGTTACTAGGATGGCGCCGCTGTTAAACTTCATAGATATAGAGGGCTTTGAGGAAGAAGGAACTCAGGTTGATTGATGTTACCACTAGGATTTTTCTCGAAAATTCTCGATCCTTTTCTATTAGTGGGTAGGAATTCTCTCATTTTCAACGTATTTGGATCGTAGTGTCGTTTCTGCTGCATAGTTTGACTGACATAATTTTGAAATGACATGGGTCCTAGGTCTTTCGTACATTCGAGGGAATACTATTGCTGGCGTCTGTAATACTAGGACGACGAGCATGATGAACATATTACTTGTAAGATGTCTAGCATAGTCTGGCTTTTTCTGCGAGGGAAATTTAATCATACTCTTAAGTAATGCTGCAATTGGTTGAGGATTAAGGACCTAACCTAACCTAATACATACTTTTTTATACTAAATGTAAACATACATATCGCTCCTTTATTGCAACATAGTCATATCTCAAAAAAACTTGAACTTGGCAAAATGCGATTTAAGTTTTCAAGACATAAGTCCTATGATCTAATTGCCGCAAACATTTTTTGCTATAACTTCGGTTCAGCTTGGGATATAAAACTGATTTTTTTTTCAACATGTGCAGAAGGTCTAAAAGACTAGTTTTGCTTAAGTAATTACAAATTTTTAATTTTTTGAGATATGACTATGTTGCAATAAAGGAGCGATATATAATTGACCTCTAGAAGCCTACAGTCAGGGTTGCAACCTAGCTTCTTATATCCACTTATGTTGTGCGTGTTAATTTTATTCATGAGTAGCGGGACCTACAGTTTCAAGTCGACTGTAAGCAGTTTTTCGATTCCGAACTATCGCGAACTATCGAAAACTGTATTCCCTCGATTTACGTCGTAGAATGTTCCGGAAAAAGGCGACGTAAATCAAATGACGACGCAAATCGAAGTTGAAGGGCACACAATTTTTGACGACGTTAATTGAAACAACGTAAATTGAGACTACATAAATCGAGGGAATACTGTACAATGCATGATAGAGTATCGTAAATTAGTATTTGAATAACAGAATAGCAACATACTTACCCTCTATTTTCATATAATTTTTAATAAATTTTTTTCTCTCTTATTTTTAGACTCCACTTTTCATCAAAGGGTAAGTCCCATGTTTATTTTGTCTTGAATAAAATCTACAATAACTAACTTTTTAAGACTATCATAAAACGTACTTAAATATTACATAAACACACATAAATACATATGGAATTAATTTTTTTTTTAATCTTCAATTGGAATGTACCCGGGACACATTTAAAACAATGCGTTGGAACTGGGAACCAGAGAGGAATGAAAGCAATCACATTTTGACTTTGGAAATTTACTTCTTTTTTGCTTGTTTCTTGAATACCTCTTCCAATTGTGTTAGCAAGCCAATGGCTCTAAAGTTGTCCTGTAACATGGCATATTCCTCCAAAGACTTAAGATGTCGAAGGGCCTCATCGACCGTTTCGATGTCGGGAAATGGCGAAGAGGAGGCTTTACGCTTAACAGCATATTTCTCATTTAAAGATGTCGAATTGCTACTTTCGTCATCGGCAAAATTCAATTTTCTTAACTCTTCATCATCCTCTTCCTCGTCCTCAATTTCATAGATAATCTTTGGTTCATGAGGGAGAGGAGGCCGTTTATTATTATTACTCGCATAATCAGAACGGCCATTGCCATTTATATCGGCCTTGGGTATAGATATACGTCCCGATCTATCCTCTTCCTCGCTACGGAAATTGTTACCGCCATTATTTTCTTCCTGTTCCATACGACTCACATACTGAATCATATCGATGGGACTAAAATGAGGCCGTTTAGCCTCTGTTATGACTACATTATTACGTAGGGATTGCAAATCGAACGATGGTATGCCGTAAGTCCGTTTGAAATCCATCAACCAGGCAATGGTAGGCTGGAAATTTTCCACTGCTATGCACTCTTTCACTTGTAATGCCTTACGTCGCACTTTCTCATTGTCAATGTTGTAGTTGTAGTATAAAGCTCTTTGTATGTACTCGTAGATTACCTTGCCAAGGAAATTAATTTTCTCCTGCCGCTTCTGTAGCACATCATCACGTACGGCAACGTCTTTGTGGGTAGTTCCGCCGCTACTTTTGTAAGATTGTAAAATTGATTCACGATTCAAGATAATATTTTTAATCTGTTTCGAACTGCATTCGAATTTTTGTGCCAAACTTTGGAGACTGGGTCGTGTCAAATGACGATCATATTCTCGTATCACTTCTACACGCTCTTCCAGACTTAAAATATTGCGTGTTTTGTATTCATTATAAGTAGGCGATGCAAAATTATTCACCTCCATTGTAAAATGAATAACACAACACAACACACCACTACCACTAATGCCACCACAAATTCAACAATCACCACCACCACCACTACTACTACGAGTAAGCGCTGGAATATTTTTTTTTTTGTTGGTTTTAATACTCGTCCACAGAGTATACCATACAGCTGAGGCACTGCAATAATAACAATAAGCAATCCAACCAACAACACAATGAGATAATATTCTTGCTTGTATAGTGTGTAAGCGTTTGTGTGTGTGTGTATATGTAGAGTAAATAGGGTAGAGAAGCGAAGTAGTATGGAAAGACTAGCTAAGAACGTTCGTCGTTAACAGCGCTGACAACACACAGTTTCGATGCACACAACCTTCCCCGATAAATAACAGTAAGAGACTGAACTGAGCCTCAATGTGTTGGATTTTTTACTTGCTTTCTACGTTTGTTATACGCTTTGTTTGGCGCTCTCTTAATTGGTTTGCTCTTAGGCTTGCTTTTACTCTCGTGGCCTTACTCGGTTAACGATCGTTTGCTTGTTTTGTCTCTGCAAGTTCGACTTGGCACGAAATGACGCGCAATCTGTATTGATGGAAATCAAAAAAGCTTTTAAAGCGTTTTCTCTACCACTCCAACGGCCGTCATGGGCTTCAATACAGCGCCAGCAGCTAGTCAAGCAATTAAAAAAAAAAACAAAGAATTACGAAACGACGCTACACAACCAAACCAATCCATATAATGGAAGTCGCGTATGTATGAATGGAGCATTGTTGTGGCCTTTGTGTATAAAAGTAGAATGAAAGTTCAACAAGTTGTTTTCGTCTCCGCGCTGTTTTTCGTCTTCGTCATAAGCGTACGTACACATGTCAATTAACATTTTGTGGCCTTTGTTGTTGCTTTGGATTTTATTGCAGGTTCCGTGGGTTTTACAATCAGCACTTCTGCTATGTTTTAGGAATTTCAAAAGTTTTCAACGCCATTGCCATCTCTTACTCCTCTCCCTCTCTCTCTCCCTTTCACGCTGTGTGTGGGGCCTTCTGGCCTGTTCACAAAAAAATTATCAACTTCTTATCGTTTTGTGTTTGCTTGCTTTGCTTATGTGTGCTATTCCGGTACCTACCCTGCCTCTGGTTAGCCTCTACTATTGTTATCTGGTTTTTTTCCATAACTTTGTTGCTTCGCATAGCCGCCTGCATTATTGCTTTTTATTCTTTCCTTGGAATTTCTTTAGAAGCTAATATGCTTTGGCACAAAGCTTTCAACTTAGATTTCAAGGCGTTGTCTGACAAAAGCTTTTTGGACTCTTAGAAGTGTGTGGTGAATTTTCTGTTGCTGCAATTGATGAAAGTCAAAAAGACTGTTTAAAAGCTTTAAAATGAAGTTATTTTTTGTAAAGCGTTAATTATACAGGGTGTCTCAATAAGAAATGTGAATAGCGTGTTAGTGCTGCCAATGCCTAATAAAAATGAGGACTGACGTGTGTGCTTACAGTACGCACTGTTGGGAGTACAGTATTCCCTCGATTTACGTCGTAGAATGTTCCGGAAAAAGGTGATGTAAATCGAAACGACAGAAATCGAATTTCAAGGAACTCATGCTATCAGTAAGTCGCCGTGGTCTAGTGGGTAGTGTGTTGGCTTATTACAAAAAAGGCCCGGGTTCAAATCTCAGGTCGGACATCAAAACGAAAAAATATTTCTTCGGCGACTTCCTCGCAGCAGATTTCTGGCAAAGACTCTGAGAGTAAAAATTGCCATGAAAAGCTTCTCAAAAATCTGTCGTTCGGTGTCGACTTTAAACTGTAGGTCCCCCGCCACTCATGTATAAAATTAAAACACTCAACATAAGTCGTGTGAGAAGCTAGGTCGTAATCCTGACTGAAGGGTTGTAATGGCCAATTATGTATGTTTTGCCAGAAATCTGCTGAGAAGAAATCGCCGAAGAAATACTTTCGTTTTGATGTCTGCCCTGGGATTTGAACCCTGGCGTCTTTACGTCTTTAAGCCATTACACTACCTACTGTTTTGTTTATAAACAACAGAGGCGACGGAAATCGAATGACGACGCAAATCGAAATTGAAGGGAACAAAATTTTTGACGACCTTAATAGAAATAACGTAAATCGAGACGACGTAAATCGAGGGAATACTGTACCTAGAGCCTAAACATTGCTCCATAGATTGCTTCAAACCAGCTGGCCTATCTTATGCCTAGATATGTAAATAAATCCGAATCATGGGTATTACACTAATTAACACCTGGAGAGAACAATAGGATTCCAGATAACACCCGATAATATAGTTAACCTGATGTTAACCTCATGTGACAAGTGGAACGCAGTATGTGTTTTTGCAAGGAACGTATTGACGCAGGAAAGAGAGAGAGCAAGGTCAGCAGAATTTGAAGGCAGCATTCGCTGAATCTCCACCCCCCCCAAAGTAATACTTGATTGTGGTCCCGGGGGGAGACAAATGGTTGAAAGTGTGACGTACTAGGTTGGTTTTAGTACGTATGCGCTTAACAAGCCGAGAGTAAGTCTTGCGGCGAATAGTGCACTTTGATAGGCCGGGCTACCAATGTCTTTCGAAGATTTTCCAACCTTTAGCTCGTAAAGCTATAAAAAAACACTAATTAACACAGAAAATACCATTTACTCTACAACCGAGCTTCTTGCGTGTCCGGACCTACAGTTTAATGGCGACTCTGAATGACAGAGTTGTTTCTCACAACACGAAGATGGGAAAGTTGCGAACAGAAATATTTTTTTATTAACCATTTTGTTTGAGATGTCTGAGCCGTGTCTAGTAGGTAGTGTGTTGGCTTATTAGACATAAAGCCAGGGTTCGAGCCGCCAGGCCAGACATCAAAATAAAATACAAAAAAAAAGGTTTTTTTGGGGGATTTCCTCTCAGGAGATTTCTGCTTAAAACTCTAAGAGTAAAATTAATTTCCATGAAAATTTTCTGAACAATCTGTCGTCATAAGCGGTGTGAGAAGCAGGGTCGTAATCCTGACCTTCACCAAACTTTAGAGAAAGAATTCCATAGGCCTTGATTGAAATGTTACAGTACTGTACAGAGTTCTGTCATTCTAAAAATTCTTTTTTGTTTGGATGCTATTTGAAATAAATAATATTTCGAATGGTTTCATGTGTACCTATCTCCCTCTCAATGTAAACACAATAGGGGTTCGTAGACACGCTGCTGGCATATTGTCCATATTGATTCCAATTATCAGAAAACAACCCCTAAAATCTTTGACAATCTTCTGAGCACTAAAAAATTTTGTATTCGTTAGAAGTAGAAAACTACCTGCCTTGTAACTATTACTCAGGCATCTTACCGTTTTTAAAATTGCTTTTAAATAAGGATTCAAGGTAGCACTGCTGGAATTCTGTGTAATAAATAGGAACACAACCATATTAAATTCCAATTACCTATGGATTTAGCTTAGGCCCTCAAATGGAAGATTTTTTCACGGAAACAGAAAGATAATTTTCAGTCAATTGTTCTTTGAATAAGAGTTACCGATAAACAATTTGAAAGTTTTGAAAGTAGTTGAAATAGGTACCTGCTTGCAGTTTTTATGTGGAACTGATAGCCATAATCACCGCTCTGGACATACACGATTCTTGAACTTAGTAATTGTTCTGGTAATCTAATATACTCAGAAGTATACTGTCATTGCTATCCATTCCTGCATCCAGTGTTGCCAGAAGCCGGTTTGGAAAAAGTGCAAAAAGTTTGCAAAAAAGTGTAATCCTGAATAAAAAAGTGCACAAACTTTAAAACCGGTCATTAAAACAAAGCATCTTTAAAAAAAAGTGCGAAAAAAGTGCTAGAATTGCACTTTAAATGGCGTTATGACAACACTGCTTTCATCAAAGGAAAAGAGGTATCAATCCGAAGATATCTCATGTGATCTGCTTAGTAGAGATCAGATTTATTCTGACCTTCGGATGCCGGGGGTATCTCGATAAAACCACGAACTTCAACTTGATATGGTGCGTACAAACATTTGTCTGTTTGCACCACTCTTGGGCAACCCTTTCGTTTACCAACTTATTCCCTATTTTGATGGAAGTCGGTTAGTACAGGGACTGCGTGTACAACGGTCCGCTATGTGTGCTTAAGTCAGCTTTTAGTATCAAAGCTACCACTCCAACCTACCTAACTACCACTCTTGCATGATTATTGACATAATCGGCGCTGGATTCTAGACATTCTTTTCTGTCAGAATTTATTTTAGAGACTCAGCAGATAATACGAGGCAACGCCTATGGGCTACTAGAGAGTTGCTATTGGTAACTCAAAAGTTCTAACGAAATTCGGAACTTTGGAGAACATTGATTATACGACAACACACTATACCTTCTCTCAGAAGGTCCAGACATCTCTTCTGGACAAGGTCATAGTCGGCAATGGTATCATACGACACGCAATCGGCTCAATCGGCGTTGGATTCGATACATTCTTTTCTGTTATAATTTATTTTAGAGAGTCAGCAGATAACTCAAAAGTTCTAAAGCTCTAGAAATTAGGAACTTTGGAGAACGTTAATTATATGACAACACACTATGCCTTCTCTCAGAAGGCCCGGATGTCTCTTCTGGACAAGGGCATAGTCGGCAATGGTATTATACTCGTACAACTCGCAATCTTCTCAAAACAAATGGTTCGAGACTGTGTTGAGCTTAAGTGTAAGCATCTATTCGCGGAGTTAGTGGTTAAAACTCACTAGATATCGACGCCTCCGTTCTATAACATTCTAAGTCGAAAAAGTGTGTTTTGAGTTATGAGCTCTCAAAGTTTTCATGCGCCATAAGACTATACTATACAGCACCAAGAATGGCTTAAAAAGGAGGTTCCTCGCTTTATTTCTAACGCACAATGGCCATCAAAATCTCCGGATCTCAATCCATTGGACTTTTGCGACTGGGGCATTTTGGAGAGTAAGGTTCTCACTAAAAATTCCCAAAGTGTAGATCATCTCAAGACGGCGCTTCGCCGGGAATGGACCAAAATACCGCAGAGCCACTTTCGTGCAGCCTGTAATGGCTTTGTCGGCTTTGAAGGCCATAATTCGTACCAAAGGTGGCCAATACGAACAAATCTAAACTGTTTCTAAAGTTTGATATTATTTCCAACATTTTTTGCTTCTGAACAATAAAATTTAAAAAAAAAAAAAAAATATAGCGCTTTGCTTTGTTGCATTATATATCAGCCACCCTGTATGAGTAGTTTTAGTAGATTTTTCCCTATAACTTCGAAACGGATCGGCGCATCTTAACCAAATTTTGACAGTATTTAAGTTAGAGAACGTAGAATTTAAAAGTGCAAGAACATTAAATGGAGGCGTCGATATGTCCTTCAGACCGTTAGAAGGTTATATGTTAGTATAGCTTCGGATAACCAAACAGATAGACTCTATGTCCTTACATGATGACTTCGCAGAAGGCTTTACGCTGCCGTAGATCTCTCAACGGGGTGTTTAAGTACTCCCAGTAATCCCAGTCTTGTGCAAACCCTACCAACAGATATGATAAATAATATTCCGAAGTCTTTAAAAGACCTCAGCTTTTCCCAGTGTCCATTTAAAAGCTGTTTTAAAGGTTTAGTGCTTTACTTTGTGTCCACTTATAGCCAATACAACAACCATTCATGAATGTTTTATTCAAGTTAAACGCCAGATGGCCTCTGTTTAACATGTATTTGTGGTAGAATCTTTTGGATTGGTGAGAAAAATGCTTTAAAAATGTGGTAAATGGTGAACTCAACATATGAGCGCCTTGGGGTATGCTTAAATTTTTCATTATTAAGTTTATAAACCCACTGTGTAGTTACCAAAAGGTGAAATAGATGTTGAATTTTATTTCTTCAGTTTATGATATACAGTGATCGGCATAAGTGAGTCAACACCCATTATAAAAACAAACTAGTTTTTGTTTTAACATTTTATAAGTAATAAATAAACGTTTTTATTTTTGGAAATTTATTCAACTATTCTCACTTACTTTTCTCGCTCTCCTAAGAAAACGAATTATTTCAGTGGTGTTTACTTGCTTTTGATGTTCAGTGTATGATAAATGTAGTAGCAACGAATGGTTTTAATATAAACATGATACACGTATCTTGTTTAGTGGAAATGTTTTAGATCGATTTTAATGCATACAAGTCCCCTGTTCGGCACATTTGATTCATCATGTTATGTTAGAGTTATGGGTCGTTCAAGTATTGAAGTGTATGAAGCTGTTTATGTGATAAGGAATGCGATGTTTCCAGGGATTCGTATTTGTTGATATCGAAAATAATAGCCAACTGCTTTGATGGTATATACATCAATATCAGAGATCAGCAATGAATCGTTTTCCGCTACTCATGAGTACTTATGCAATTTTGAGTATGAGTGAATCAACAGAATTGAAATTAAACTACTCTGATTCATTCGTACTCGCTACAACATTGATTTATAAGTATAAATAGCAATGAGTATGATTACAACGTTGACATCAAACTAACAACATTCGAAATATGTTTGATTCATAAGCCTACTCATTCTGATTCATGAATTTAGAAAAATACTTATAATACTTATAAGTGATTCGAGTAATTCGAATCATTCATCAAAATTTACAGCATTTGTTGTTGTTGCATATACAAACAAAGAAGAAAGGAAAGGCAAAGACAACAAGCAAAGCATATACACAATCTTCTTATGAGTATACTAGTGTTTGTACGCGAATCATTCTTATTTTGTGCTTCGTGTAAATGTTAAGTAGAGACGAGTTGAAGTCAATAACATCATGCGTATTGTTAAGTATGAATACGACGAGTACTTCCAAGTTTGAGTATGAGTAGTATGAGTATCATAATAATATCAATATGAATGCGTATAAGTATCTGAAATTATAAGTATGACTCGAATCTACTCATCGTTTTGAATACTCGCTGCTGCTCTCTGATTTGCACATTACTTTTTAGATATTTGAATCTTTCAAGTCCATACTTTTTGTAAAATCAAACGATACAAAAGTTTCGTCTATAAATCTGAAGCCGAAACGGGCCTTCTTATCGTTAAAGGCCACAAGATTGAAAAGAACTATTAAGTTTGTTTCTTAAAAAAAATTAGAAAATATCACGCCTACCTCTGCGTCCATAAACTTACTTAAACTATTTGCTTAGTTGGTCATTACAATCCTTCAGTCAGGATTACAATCTAGCTTCTGACGAGTTGAAGTCAATAACATCATGCGAATTGTTAAGTATGAATACGACGAGTACTTCCAACTTTGAGTATGAGTAGTATGAGTATGATATCAAAATAAGTATGAAGGCGTATAAATATCAGATATTATAAGTATGACTAGAATCCACTCATCGTTTTAAATACTTATTGCTGATCTCGGCTAGAATTTTGAAGCCTTAAAACCGTTTTTAGGAGGAAACGAAATTGATTATTAAAGACATTAGAGTATCTAATGCAATGTTTTATCTAACGTTTAATCTTCACTGTAATTGTAGGTGCTTTGCTAAAATAATACGAATGGCACCGAACGACAGATTTTGAGAAACTTTCTCATGAGAGTTTTAATTTTACTCAGAGTTTTTGCCTGCTGAAGGAAAATCGCCGAAGAAATATTTTTTCATATTTCGTTTTGATGCCGGGCTTTATGTCTCATAAGCCAATACACTACCTACTAGATTTATTCATTCATTATTTTTACAGTCAAACTTCTATAAATTGAATCACCATTATCTAGAAAAAAAAACTTCAATTTATAGAAACTTCAACTTTGGGAAATAAATTTACAAACGATCTAGATGCTGTTGCCACAAGATTTGTTTCAACTTAAAGAAACTTCAAGTAATGGAAGTTCAAATTATAGAAGTTCGACTGTATACACTAATACCCCGGTTTGCGTTGCCTCGTTCTGCGTCTGCTTCGAAGTTGCGTCTTTTTAAAATGTCTGTGATTTCGAAGTTGCGTCGTTTTTGTTTCAGTTTGCGTCGCATGTTTCGAAGTTGCGTTGATAGTGCTTCTATTAGTGCGTCGTTAATACGAAAATGTTTGTACAAAGCTAAAACAGAAAAAGGGGATTTCCCGTTTAAATCTAGTGTAAATTGGAAGTTGTCTTTTTAAAATTTCTGGGACTTCGAAGTTGCGTCGTTTTTGTTTCACTTTGCGTCGTTAATATGAAAATGTTTGTACAGAAAAAGGGGATTTCCCGTTTAAATCTAATGCAAATTTAAAATGGTGTCTTTTTAAAATTTCTTCGACTTCGAAGTTGCGTCGTTTTTGTTTCACTTTGTATTGCATGTTTCGAAGTTGCGTCGTTAGTGCTTCGATTTGCGTCGTTAATATGAAAATGTTTGTACAAAGCTAAAGCAGAAAAAGGGGATTTCCCGTTTAAGTTGTCTGATGGTTGTAAGTTGTAGGCCGTTAGTAAATTAAATATTTTTCATTGAAAAATCTATTTCTTCAGCTAAAAAAAACTAATTAAATGAAAATCAATACAAATTTATGGAAAATTGTGCTTCGTTTTGCATCGTTTCGGTTTGCGTCGCGCGTTTCTTCAGGCCCTATTAGCGACGCAAACCGAGGTATTAGTGTATTTACATTTTCGTGATATTATCTAATGATATTACAGCGAATTAGATTTGTAATCGAAGATGTTGATCGTATTTTTAATTCATTATTTAAAGGAGAAATACGAAAACCTTTATTTGAAAAAAAAAAACTTCGTACTAGACTACGGAGTCTTCAATAAAGAAGAAAATTTCTTAAAATTCCCTTCGTTTGCAATACATACTCCATGTGCGTATGAAAACATCCCCTAAAAAAATATTTTTATTTCGAACAGAACAACTGTTCAAAAGGCCCAAAGGAAATTCCTTATGCAAGGTGCAATACAATTGCATTGAGAATGCCATTTAAAGGTCACCCACTTCTTCTTATACGTACGGTATACGTACGGTATCGTATAAAATTAGCAACAACAGAATCAATTATTAGGTCAATGGTCTGTTCTTACTCTCTCCTTCTCACTCTCTTCCTGTTCGGCCCTTAAATGCCGTTGTTTTCCTTAAAATAAGTTTTTTCGGTTCTTCTTCTTTTTTGTTTTTGTTGTTATATGTGTGAGAGTGTTGTTGTTTTTTGGTTGGTAAGTTAACGCCTGGTTGGTTGCCTTCTTTCTGTTTTTTTTGTTTGTTTTCTTTTTTGTTTTTATTTTTCTGTTTTGTATCGAAATATTTCACACACTTTCTGTGGCCTGTTTTTAATTCCTGTTTACGAGTATTGTTCTTAAGATTGGGAGATGAGAATGCAGGTGTTTTATGTGTTATTAATTTACGTGTGAGTTTTAAATATGATTTACATACGTCAACCATCCACCCGTCTGTCTGTCTGCTTGTCTGCCTGTCCATTTAATAATTTGAACAATTGCTCATCTTGTGCTTGTCATTTTGAGAATATTTATAAGGAAACGAACGAAAGACCGACATTTTCTGGGTCATGTTGATAATTTCTTTTCTTTTTTAAGGTTCTTCTTAAGGACGCTTGATTGAACATGGTACAGCAAATGTTGACAGGTGTAGGTGGCCACAAATAAGGAAGGAAATGAAGTAGGAAGTTTGTCAAGATATTACGTGTGAATATGTCTTAAGAGTTTTAGGGTTAATTGCAAGAAGAGAAGAAGATCCTATGTTGCCTTAAGGTATTGCTTCGTTGGTTGTGTCTGCATTGTAATGAAGAATCCTTGGGAAGTTCTTAAAAAATTCTAGAAGATTTTAGTTTTTTTTTTAATAAAAGCCATGACGGGGTTTAATATTTATCGCTCTTATTAAGGAGCCGAAGCAAGGACAACACTACATACCATAGATCAGCGTACAAACAGTTAATTTTGAATACATTTACTACTGGATTTGCTCAGAAAGTGGGTCAGTCTGGAAATCATCTTCATCACGAGTTAAGTCCAAAATCGAACGAGGTTATCTGAACTGTTTTGTACGATTAGAACGCGGTTGGATTATATTCGCAATACAACTTAATGCATCTCTTGCACAGGAATCTCTAGATAGTGATACTTTTAGAGGCTATCGTCTACAGACGTTCCTCCCAATAGGTAAAACACCATTGTTTCCATAGCCAATGAAATTAGGCTGCCAGATATACTGTTCTCCATTCCTTCATTCCTTAACTTACTTGATGCGGTTGCATTAAGCATTCCTCTGGCTATTCTGACACTAGCCAGTGTCAGTTTATCTTCATTAAAACCTAATTTTATTAACAATTGAACATACAAAGTCATCTGTTATTAAATATCTTGGACGAGCAATTGTAGCATTTGAACCTTGCTTTGCTGGCTGAGTTACTTTAGAACTTTCCAAATTGGAAAGTATCTTGTTAAAGAAGATTTTTCCTCTTCTATGTGCTCTTAGAGAAAACTTATTCTCAAAAGTCCATAATGCTATAAACTATCGCAGTCTAGTAGGTAGTGTGTTGTCTTATTAGACGAAATCCCGTGTTTCAAAACCCCATCTCAAGACAACTCGGCAAATTATTTGTTTCGGCGACGTCTATTCAGTCTTCTGGCAATAAATCTGGGACTAAATAAAGTTGTCATGGAAAGTTTCTCTAATTTATTGTTCGGAGCATAATATTAGCTTATATAACACGAGTGGTGTGAGAAGTTAGGTTGTTATCCTCGCTAAATGTTAATAATGATCAATTTAGTAAGAGCAAAATCGGAGTTGTATTAATATTCTCTTTTTTTATACGCCGAGAAGGGGTAAATGTACCTAACCGCACCATAGACAGAAGTCGTCACATCCTCCGTGTGTGGGGCCCTCACCCGCTAAATCCCGCCCTCGTCTCGTGGACTTGTTGTACCCACTCCGGAACTACGGTGGTATTACTTCGGACTGGGGTCCTTTAGGCCCTTTGGCCCCTGTATACTCATATCCGCGTCCGGATTGCGTATCGTAAGTTGAGGAGACTTCTAAGTGTCTCCACTATTCCTTACGTCCAGGTTCTCGTTTGGAAAGCTGTAAAGAATTGAAAAGCGTACAGATGGTAATGGTTGATCACCATTGATCCATATCCTCTAGACTCTCTTATCTATTAAATGTCTATCAGTAGGTTAAAACTGAAAGATTCGGGTCGTTTTAATATTCAAATCGCTGATCAACTTTGCAGCACTAAATACTCATCGGCTTTTTCATTCCATGCAAACTAACCTCCTTCCTTTATGTTTATCTAGCCGCTATGCGATCGAATGTTCTCCTTGAATTAAGGAGGATAATGCCTCAAATTTTAATTTCATGAACTTTAACTACAAATCTTACGTCAAATGCTATTGCAGCCTGGCTGAGGATGTGTTTTTCATCGAGTAGATTTCCGTTTCGAAGGCTAATCAAAAATGTTGGTTGATTTGAAAACCCATAGGGGTCCATATATAACTTCCGGCAATGCATGAAGACGAAACAGAATTTTGCCTGATTAAACAGTTCACAATTCAGTTGTCTTAGGGGGAGACATAATAATAAAATGTGTTCGGTAAGAGGAAAACTGTAAATGTGTCTTCAGGCTTTAGATTGTTAATAAAATATTGTTACGAAAATGAGAAATCTGGATACCAGCGTTTTGCCTTTATATGGCTTACCATTAAAATTTTGGTCAAAAGCTACAAAATCATAACAATGAAAGTAAAAAAAATTGGTTTACAAATTATCGTACTGCTTAATATAATAATAAACACCAGCATAAGAAAACGGTAAACAAGTAAACAAAAATACAACAACAAACGCCAGCATAAAAAAATGGTAAACAAGTAAACATAAATATACCAACAATACTACAATAATAAACGTAAACAACGATACAGATTTCGAGAAGGCGAAGTCATGAATGTTCGCCTTCAAGAACATTCACCAGACTGTTTACTTTGCCGTATAAAAGGCAAGGCAAAGCAGGTAACTTAGTGAAGCTCAGTCAGTCTCGTGTGAAGACGTGGTGCGTTTGAAGAGAGTTATCATAATTTGAAGATCTCCGTTACAAAGATCTGTTGAACAATTATTTGGTAATTGTTATTAATTGGGCCAAGGGTATAAACAGAGGAATAATAAAGAAAAGCAATTGTTGTTGTTTACATCAGGTTGTAAAGAGTGGCACATAGAATTGTGTGAATAATAATTAATTTGAAATAAAACTAAACACAAATATATTTTGACTAGATGACCCATGCGAATATTTCGCACCGTTAGTTGTCATTTTTGTAACATAAAATGAAAATAATTAATAGAAATTTTATTAAAAATATAAAAATATTAGAAATCACAAAATATCATACATATTTACATACATATCGCTCTTTTATTGCTACATAGTCATATCTCAATAAAACTTAAACTTGGCAAAATGCGATTTCAGTTTTCCAGACATACGTCCTATGATCTAATTGCAACAAACACTTTTTGCTATAACTTCGGTTCAGCTGGGGATATAAAACTGATTTTTTTCTTAAATGTACAGAAGGTCTAAAAGAGCAGTTTTGCTTAAGTAACTACAAAATTTTTAATTTCTTGAGATCTGACTATGTTGCAATAAAGGAGCGATATGTTTATCATCGTTAACTTTTTGCCCGTACGAATCCTTAAATACAAACAAAAATATCTTTAAACGTATGCACTCGAGAAAAAGCCACGTATAACTGCCTATGTGAAAAAACCGGGTCTGGGAAATATAATTTAAAGGATTTGACCTTGCAAAAGGTCATAGCAAAAGCAACTTTCACAGGGAATTGTTTTCATGTCATTTGGAAAGCCACAGTTAGATCAGAAGGTGTAAGGTTGATTCGGGGTATGAGTACAATTTTATCGTTATGAATAATTTTTGCTGATATAATGAACTCTCCCAAGTTTGTTACGATTAGCCTTGTACCATATATTAACCCCTGTTTAGCATTAAGATTTCTGATTAACGTTGTAATTGCATTTGTCTTTTCAAATGCACGTTATTTTTATTCTTATTTTTCTTAAAACCTTTTTAACTGTTAAACATCAGCTGACACTATATATATGTTTGTATATATGTATTAAAAGGCACCGTATTACTACACTTCATAAAACAAACAATGTCATGGCAATAACGGCATTACCAAAATGCCTTTTACAACTTTATATATTATTATGTGGAATAGCATTACAATTAAGCGACCCTGTTTATCGCACTTGATCTAACAACTATGAACTGCATTACTATTAAGCGACCCTGTATTACCACACTTGAACAAAAACATATAATCATAATGACAACAGTATTATCATGCAGTTATATATAAAATATAACTTTTATCAATGAAAATAATAATTTTTAAATTTTTAATTATTTTTTGCCATTAGTGTTAGATATAAGCTTTTAAATGAGATATCATTCATTAAATTTGATGCGGTGGTATGGGAGATATTTGCAACCGACAAAAAAAGTGTTTTAGAAATAATATATATGATTCTCATTTTTTAAACGTTTTTAAAAGTCAAAAAACCTAACAATATTGTTAGAAAAAATTTTAAATTTTATAATTCTGAATAACATTTTCTAAATGGCCAAAGCAGGTTAATTAACCTATAATAAATTCTAAATTCTTTCCTTACTAACAATCCTACCTAAGAGCTCTTTTCATGCCGTTAATGCATTCTTATGAACACATTATCAAGGTTTTCTTTCTTTTTTTATTGTTTTTTCGAAGTAAATAATAAACTTTCTCACATTTTAACATGATTAAAACGACACATTCAATTTAACAATTAATTTAAAATCTTAAGAAAAAAAAAACACATAAATGAAGTCGGGTTTCTGTTTTGACTATTTACTTGCGTTCAGATTCGGATTTGGGTTTGCCTTTGTAAATTGCCATTTATGCCACACATGCATGCTATACATTATGATTCTAACGTGTTGCCATTTAAGGGCAATTTGCTGTACATGCATTCACATAATTGTGGTCTAAACATTGCTATGTTGCATGTCCGTCCATCCATCAGTCTGTCTGTCTGTCTGTCTGTCTGTCCTTCTGTCATTATTTGTGTTGATCTCATAAATGTCGTTAGCAGCTGTGATTTTAGATTTTCATTCTCTGCAATTTCTATAGCAAAGACTAGCCGACCCGACCGATCAAATGAATTTTCTTTCATTCTTTTCTTGTTGTGTGTGCGCGCGCACATTTCAGCAAATCTTTTTTTTGATTTTTGTTGTTGTATTTTTTCTTGCCTTCAATTGCCTTTTGTTTTCATGACTTTCATGGCTGTGTTCTGTTCCGTTCTGTTCTCTCCGATACAGCTGCGCGCCTGCGCATTAAAAGTTTGTTTTGTTTTGTTTTCTTTCGCTTCCAAATGCTGGACAATTGGCGTTTATTGCAAAACGTTTGTATATTTTGTTGAGAGAACAAAAACAAGGTTTGGTCGTCATTTATGTTTCACACACTGTTTCGTATCATATGAAGAGATCCCTCTCTAGCCACTGACTGCCGCCATGTGACTGACTAAACTGATATGCATTGTAGCGTAATTCCTTTCACGTTGAGAAATTTTTCTTCAAGTCCAATTATGAAAATGAATAAATGCCACCACCAACACGATCACTACTACCACCGCTTGATCACATATTCATTCACTTTTTCTTTGATTCTTCTGATATTAACGTTATGATGTGAATTATTTAAGAATTTCTCTTGAAGCGTTTATTACGCGTGCTTTTAGGGTTATGCAAGAGCGTTCATACAACATGACCATCCACCTAAAGCAACCCCACTTTTCTAACTCTACGCTTTTGATTCTATCAATTGATATTCAAATGCTTTTAAAGGTTATGTTTTATACACTCAAAGAAAATCTTCAATACCTTGATCAATCGTCAAATTTGTAATTGCATTCGGTTATTAACAGAGTTCTGTAATGAGTATTGAATCGTTGAAATGAATTAGAATCGAATCATACTCATAATTTGAGATACTTTTTATGCATTCATACTTATTTTAATATCATGGAACCTCTACTTATATTTAAATGAGTATTAAAAGAATCGAATCATACTCAAAATTTTTGATACTTATGCGCATTCAGACGCTATTCATATTTAAAGTTTGAAGTGTACTCATCACATTCATACCAGAGATCAACAATGAGTATTCAAAACGATGAGTAGGATCGAATCATACTCAAAATTTCTGATACTTATATGCATTCAGACGCTATACATATTTAAAGTTTGAAGTGTACTCATCATATTCATACCAGAGATCTGCAATGAGTATTCAAAAAAAAAAATATGAGTAGAATCGAATAATTCTCATAATTTGAGATACTTATAAGCATTCATACTTATTTTAATATCATGGAAACTCTACTCATATTCATAATCTTATCATATTCATACCAGAGATCTGCAATGAATATTCAAAAAGTTGAGTAGAATCGAATCATACTCATAATTTGAGATAATTATCCTCATTAATATTTATTTTAATATCATACTCACACTACTCATGTTCAAAGTTTGAAGTACCCATCATATTCATACTTGACAACACGTATAATGTTGTTAATTTCGACTCTTGATGACTCAACATTTATAAGAATCACAAAATAAGTATGAATCGCGTACGGATACTAAAATACTTACTAAAAGTTTGTGTAATTATTACCTTAGGATCTTTTTTCGAATTTTGTAAATGTGGCAACAACTAAGACTGTAATTTTGATGAATGTTTCGAGTCACTCGAATCACTTATGAGAATTATAAGTATTTTTTTAAATTTATGAATCTAAACCTTACTTTCAACCTAGTTTCTACATACATACATAATAGGCCATTACAACTCTTCAGCCAGGATTACGACCTAGCTACTCACACCACTTATGTTGTGTGCGTTAATTTTATACATGAGTGGCGGGACCTACAGTTTAAAGTCGACTCCGAACGACTATTTTTTGAGAAGCTTTTCATGGCATTTTTTTTACTCTCAGAGTCTTTGCCAGAAATCTGCTGAGAGGAAGTCGCCGAAGAAATATTTTGATGTCTGACCTGGGATTCGAACCCGGGCCTTTCGTCTAATAAGCCAACATACTACCCACTAGACCACGGCGACTTCCAACCTAGTTTCTATTCACTTAAAAGACTTTAATTTGCAATCAGAAATTGTGTTTACCTTATTAAACATGTTAATTCCTGTTACTTAACATTTTTCTTCGAGTGTATTCCCAATAGTTTACATATACGATTGATAATTAATCGTTAAATGTCGTCAATTTCCAATACAATACAATCGCACATCATAAGTTTCACGTGCATCAGCCGCCTCTTGATTGATTTCACTATTGAATCGAAGCCGTCTTGGTTTATTGCATTTTGTTTTATATTCTCTAAGCATTTTAGGCAATAAAAAACTCACAGGGCGTTGTTGACTGATGGTTGGGAAGGCATAAGTGTGATAAACACCAACATAAGCTAGGCACCAAGGCAAAGAAAACCATAATAGGTCTTCAGCATATGCCCTTATCTATTTAAGTTTGCTACAGAAAGTTCTATTGAAAATTATTCATGTGATTCAGAAGTTTTGAGGCTAGGTTCACAGCTCTAACAGCTTTCCTTAAATTCGTCTTGCAGAGACAGGAATGTCCTTTAAGGTTTGAATGAGATTTTTTTTTTTAAATTTTCTGCGTGTTAATAAGTTTTGAGGATCTAGAGAGGGAGGGTAATGTGGGCTTTATAGGTCAGATCTATAAACTAATGGAGAGATTACTTTATGGAGCAGGTCAATGAAGGAGTGAAAGAATATTTTTCAAATGTATAAGTAAATAATGCGCCATGCTGTGCTTCAAGCAATCAATTGACGAATGACAAACGCTATCCTCTAGGTGATCTTTTCAACAGCAATACTATAATGAGGACTGTTGTTGTAACAGTTCTGCTGTTGTCTCCGGAAGTATTTCCCTGTTGGATTTAATAAAATTAAATTTATGTGATCGATTATACGCCTATGTGATCGTGATGGAGATTGTATAGATAAGAGATGGTATTATGAGTTCTGAGTCGAGTACGTTGGTAGTTGTCTTAAGTGGTCGGTAGTCCTAGAAAATCCCCTACTAGTGTTGAATTTAGGCACAAGTCTATTGAGCGCAAGGTTGTCGGATTTGCTGGGCAACGTAAAAGGACCACCGTATCATGTGATCCTTGGTTGAATGAAGGGCAACGATCCAAGTCCCCGGAATAATCCCCTCCCTATAGCTGTCTAGTATGTTCGCCCATTCTGATCTTAGCTGTGCTAGGATGGTTCAACTAAGCCTGGGTAGCTGCTTTTCATTATACAAAATTGGCGGTGGATGTTGATTTAGAACCCTGTTGTGGCTAAGTTGCAGTAGTCTAGCAAATAGTGTGTTGGCTTATTAGCCGAAAGGCTCGAGTTTAAATCCCAGGTTAGACATCAAAATGAAAATATGAAAACATTTCTTCGGCGACTTCCCCTCAGCAGATTTCTGGCAAAAACTCTGGGTATAAATAAAATTTCTATGAAAAAGCTTCTCAAAAATCTGTTGTTCGAAGTTGACTTTAAACTGTAGGTCCCGCCACTCATGCATAAAAATTAACGCACACAACGTAAGTGGTGTGAGAAGCTAGGTCGTAATCCTACATGTATGTGTGTATGTGGCTGCATGTATGTATGTATGTATATTGCTGTCGTCGATGTCGTTTAGTGGAGGTCCACATTGTAGGTATAAGGTGTATGATGTCCGTGTTGAAGGTTCTGAAGTCGTGTTTAAAACGGCGAGGAGTAGGGCTGTCCTAGACTATATAATAGGTTGGAATGGAAGGGTAAATAGAAAGCTTTGAGGTATTGTTTCATCAGGAGCTTGTTGTGTTTCCTTAATGTGCAATATTTGAGACTCTTCGTGAAGGTGGTCTATACTTGCCATCTTTATATATACTGTGGCTGTACGTAAGGCGTTGTCCTATGTCGTCTGTAGCACACGCCTATTATGTATCACTTAAGAATCAAGTATAGATTGGACCAACATAATTAAGGAGGAGTCGTCCAATAGCCTTTTAGGTGTTATTACTTTCTCCATTCCCCAAGTAATTCCTGATAGTGCCTTCAGTACCCTGTTTCTCATCCTCGCTTTGGTGTTGATCGGCTGTAAGCCGAAGTGTAGTAGACTGTCCTGGGGCTGCGAACCGTGGATATGAGGTTACATAAACTAAATTGTTTATTATAATGATGGTTTCTCACCTCTACTGTCAAGAGCTAACGATATGAACAAGTTTCACTTGAAATAACCAGAACTAGTCAGCATAAAATGTGTTGGGTTCCAACTAGGGATGCCAAACGGGATCGATTTTTAAAAATCCCGGGATTCGGGATTTTGTAAATTCCGATCCCGAAATCCCGGGATATTTTGGGATAATTCGGGATCCAAAAATCCCGAAAAATCACAGGAAAAATCGTGATTTTCTCTTAGTAATAAAAATATTTTGTTGACAAGATCATTTGTATTCCAAATGCTGCTGAAAAACACTTCTCCCAATCAACATTTGTTGGTAAAATAGTTCCAAGATAGCTGTATGCAGCTTTAAGTATTAACCTCTACCACCACCTGGTATAAATAAATCTATTTCATTGGACAGTTGAGTATCAAAATCAGTTACCCTTCTAATTCGTTTTATAGGGCTTTTGCATCCTTCGATGCCATCAAATAATTTTTTATCACTGGAAGTAGGGTTTTTCGCATATAAGATGCTATTATCGAAGTCAAGTGATATAGAATTTTTTTCATGACCTTTTGTAGGGTCAAAATACATATGAATTCACAATCCCGAAAATCCCGAAAAATCCCGGGACAAGTTTTTAAAAATCCCGGGATTCGGGATTTTGTGAATCCCGAAAATCCCGGGATTTCGGGATTTGGGATTTCCCGATTGGCATCCCTAGTTCCAACGTAAGAAAGTCAAAAAATATACGTTTTTAAGGACTCGATAGAAACTTAGATGTCATGCATGCCTTAGTTGCAATTGTTTTATACACACACACACACTCTCAGGCTGCATACGAACTTCAAATTTTGTTCAAAAAGTACCCAATAATTGTTGATGTGTATGTACTTGAAATTATTCCCTCAGTACGTGCATATGCATGTACTCTCTTCGACAAGATCAATAACAATGATATCAATTTACAGTTAAACTTGTTGTGTGTGAGTGTGCTGTCATTGCCTTTGTTGTGTACGACAGCATACGAGTGTTGTATAGACATGGGCAACAAGCAACTCGCAATTGGTGTTAAACACACACAATTAAGTGCATGAGAGAAAATTGAAAATAAAATTTGTTTGCTTTGCAACAACACTTCGGTAATTGACAAATTTTCTGTTTATAGTCTTCCGTCCACAAGTGGGTTTAATGTTTCAACAGGAAATCCAAAAGTAACCTGATCTTGAAAAGAGTATTTGTTGTTCTCCCATCCATATTCGTAAGAAGGATTTAATAAGATAAGTAAAGGAACATACGTTAAGATTTAATCACTTCGTTTGTTAAACACTTAAACTATTGTGTACCTTCGGTTTTAAGAAGAGATAATCTCTTGATGTTTATCATACTAAAACTTATTTGTTTAGAGTTTCACTTAATAAGAGTTCCTATTAGATTATTTAAGGCAAAAAACTTCATGTTTTTGTTGTATAGGAAATTATAGAAACAACAATTGGAAAGTCCTTTTTTTTAATTATTAATTTAAAAATAATACCGCATTACTTTTATTATTAAAAAAAAGTAGTTAAAACATAAACATTCGGAAAAGTACCATAATCACACGAATTTGGTACTATAAAAGGTAGGTGAGAGAGATATGTTTTTCATAAATTGTAGTAAAAAAAAAATCATGATAAAAAACCAAGACTTTATAAACTTTGCGTAGAATAATACGAAAAGTACTTTTTCTTTTGGTACTTTTTATTGGCTCTAATTCATTGCCTTCCTTCCCTAACAATGAAATGCTGCAAAATACTCCGCCATGTATTACAATTGTGTGGATGGTTGGTTGGATGGATGGATGGATGGATTTATCGTTGACATTTTGTGATATTTTCTTTGCTTATAAATATTTTGTGTAGGGATTGTGTGGTTACCGCGCAAATGTCACAGAAGTGATCGATTTCTCAAAAACAAAAAAATAAGAAACGAAAAACAGCAACATTTTCTGTTGATCACAAAAGACACACAAAAGTTCATTTCATTTCAATTCAATTCAATTCAATTGTTTGATTTGACTTGACTGGATAATTTTCGTATGTTGCAGCTGCAATAAAATTAAATGACATTAAAACAGCAACAACAACAACAACAGCAGCAGCAGTTCAAATTCAAAATAGAAGATTGAATGTTAACATAAAAAACCCCCCCCAAAAAAAAAATTGGTGGCCAGTGTTGATCATGTTAGTAAAACTCTGGAATACTGGAGTCTCGTTTTGTTTTTTCTTCTGCAACATCTCATTTGAAAAATGAAAAGAAAAAAGAGAGGAGAAAAAAAAGAAGGAAAACAGAATGGAAATACAAACTAAAATTGACAGTGTCGATGTTTAAGTTGCAGTTGCAGTCAAGTCGTGACCCACGATCAATGAACCTCGTCTTTCTGTTTTTTTTTCGTTTCATGTAGAGGTAAAGAGGATAACTTCCTCCTCTTTAGTGTTGTTGTACAATGAAATGAACAATAATATACGATGGTGTTGTAGTGTTGTAGTGACGGTGGTCATGTATAAAGTCTTGTAAATTTGCCGCTTCATTCTGTTGCCAATTTTATTTCATTTCCAAAGAAACATAAAAAGTCTCCTTTTTTTATTTTTGGGAAGAAGAGGAGGAGATATGTATAAGAATAGAAGTCTATTCATTCCTTGGCTTGGGTAATAGGGGACTCTTGTAATGTATTCTTAAATAAGTGTCTTTTTTATCACATGACAGGGTTGCCAAATAGTTGAAATGTCTTGAGAAGAAGAGATTTTGTAAGGAAAACTTAGAGAAATGATCTCTATGGAAAGTTAGACAGAAGGTCTGTAAAATATTATAAACTAGCAGATGGTACCCGGCGTTGCGCGGTTTATAAAAATCCGATTTCGAAACCGGCTTGTTAAAAAATGTAATCTTTCAAATTATTCGGAAACCGGTTTATCACACAACACAGTTTTTTGAATACTCTAAGTCCTAAATTTAAATGCATGCAATTTGCTCGTTTTTCATCCCTTTTCCCCTTACTGGACCCCTTCTGGTCCAACTTTTTAAACAGAACAACTCCAATAGCTATTTGGGAAACTTAACCAAGCTAAAATGTAAAAAAATACTTTTAAAACCCATAAAATACAGCATTTATGCATAAAGTACTAATTATTGCCCTTTTTTCTCCCTTTGCGCCATTTTTTTCCCTTTGGTTCAAAATTTTTAAAAGATTTATAGCCTATAACGCACGCTGGCAAAAGCTGGATCAATATCCCAAATTTCAAGAAAATCGGTTCAAGCGTTCAGGCGTGATTCGGTAATTCCCCCTTTTTGGCTAACAAACAGACAGAGAGATTTATAATATATATTAGGATTACGTCTTGTATCATGTAAATCTCAAGGCACTTACTACTTTAATAGTCCTTACAATCCTTTAGTCAGGTTTACAACCTAGTTTTTCACACCTAGCTTCTCAAAACAAGTTTTTTAGAAGTGATCTTTATGGAAAGTTTGACAGGAGACCAGTAAAATATTGTAAGTCACGTCTTGCAACATGTAAATCTCAAGATATTTACTTACTTAAATGAAGCTTACAATCCTTTAGTTAGGGTTATAACCTAGCTTCTCACAGCAGGCTCCTCAAAACAAGCTTTCCGAAGCGATGTTAATGGAAAGTTTGACAGTAGACCAGTGAAATATTATAAACTACTTCTTGTATCACATAGAACTCAAGGCACTTACTCAAGGTACTTACTTAATTGTCTTTACAATCCTTTAGTCAGGTTTCCAACCTAGTTTTTCACACCTAGCTTCTCAAAACAAGTTTTTAGAAGTGATCTTTATGGAAAGTTAGGACTCCAGAGAAATATTGTAAACCACGTCTTGGAACATATAAATCTTAAGGCACTTACTTACTTTAATGGTCCTTACAATCCTTTAGACGGGATTACAACCTGTCATTTCAATTCTTTACAATTATTTAGTTAGGATTCTAACCTAGCGTCTTATACCCAGCTTCTCAAAACAAGATTTTCGAAGCGATTTTTATGGAAAGTTAGGCAGAAGTCCAGTGAAATATTATTAACTACGTCTAGTAACATGTACATCTCATGACACTTACTACACTTCTTTATTCAGGATTACAAGCTAGCTTCTTAGACCTAGCTTCTCAAAACAAGCTTTACGAAGCGATCTTTATAGACAGTAGACCAGTGAAATATAAATTACGTCTTGTATCATATAAAACTCAAGGCATTTACTACCCTAATGGTTCCTGCAATCATTTAGTCAGGACTACAACCTAGCTTCTCACATCCGGCTTCTCGAAATAAGCATTTCGAAGCGATATTTATTGAAAGTTAGACAGAAGTCTAGAGAAATATTGTAAACTACGTCTTGTAACTTGTAAATCTTAAGGCACTTACTATTTTAATAGTACTTACAGTCCTTTAGTCAGGATTACAACCTAGCTTCTCACACCCGGCTTCTGAAAACAATCTTTTCGAAACGATCTGTATGGAAAGTTTAACAGTAGACCAGTGAAATATTATAAATTGCCTCTTGTAAACCTCAAGGATTGTCTTACTAAAATGGCCCTTACAATCTTTTAATCAGGATTACAACCTAGATTCTCACACCCGGCTTCTCAAAACAAGCTTTTCAAAGCGATTATTATTGGAAATTAGACAGGATTTCAGTGAAATATTGTAAATCACGTCTTGTAACATGTAAATCTCAAGGCATTTACTTGCTTAATTGGTCATTACCCTTTAGTCAGGATTATAACCTAGTTTCTCACATTACCTATATTGTGTGTGATAAATTTTATCTATGAGTACTGAGATCTATAGTTCAAAGTGGATTTTTAGGCAATTTTTCGTGACAGTTTCTTTTACTCTCAAAATTTTTGCCGGAAGACTGCTAAGAGGAAGTTGCCGGCAGAAAAGTTTGGGAAGGGGGTTGAACTCCACGTCTTATAGTATACTACAGAATAGTATAGAATGCTATAGAATAGTATAGCATGCTATAGAATAGTATAGAATGCTATAGAATAGTATAGAATGCTATAAAATAGCATAGAATGCTATAGAATAGTATAGAATACTATAGAATAGTATAGAATACTATAGAATAGTATAGAATGCTATAGAATAGTATAGAATGCTATAGAATAGTATAGAATGCTATAGAATAGTATAGCAAGCTATAGAATAGTATAGAATGCTATAGAATAGCATAGAATGCTATAGAATAGTATAGAATGCTATAGAATAGTATAGAATGCTATAGAATAGTATAGAATACTATAGAATAGTATAGAATACTATAGAATAGTATAGAATGCTATAGAATAGTATAAAATGCTATAGAATAGTATAGAATGCTATAGAATAGTATAGAATGCTATAGAATAGTATAGAATGCTATAGAATAGTATAGAATGCTATAGAATAGTATAGAATGCTATAGAATAGTATAGAATGCTATAGAATAGTATAGAATGCTATAGAATAGTATAGAATGCTATAGAATAGTATAGCATGCTATAGAATAGTATAGCATGCTATAGAATAGTATAGAATGCTATAGAATAGTATAGCATGCTATAGAATAGTATAGAATGCTATAGAATAGTATAGCATGCTATAGAATAGTATAGAATGCTATAGAATAGTATAGAATGCTATAGAATAGTATAGAATACTGTAGAATGCTATAGAATAGTAAATAATAGTATAGAATAGTATAGAATTCTTTAGAATAATTTAGAATGCTATAGAATAGTATAGAATGCTATAGAATTGTATAGAATGTTATAGAATATTATAGAATGCTATAGAATACTAATGAATGCTATAGAATAGTATATAGAATAGTATAGAATATAATAGAATAGGATAGAATAGTATAGAATAGCATGTAATGATATAGAATACTATAGAACAGCCTAGAATAGTAAACGGCAACTTCGTATCTCAGTGTACATATCAAAAATTAAGACTAAGATGTCAAGGTAGACATCAATGGATGGTAGCTCCGTCAAGCTGACAAGGATTGTAGAGCCTATACCTGCACCTTGTAAAAGATAGACTATTGCCAAAGAAAATGTCATTAGAATAGAACGATTCTATTTCATTTCATACCTCTATCTGGCAACTCTAGTTCGAAATATTCCATATGTTTTGGCCTCCTGTTTCGGGTGCCTATTGCATGTGGTGGTTATTTGATTTGGTTCCATGTAATTTGGCTGTTTGACTGGCTTTTCTCTTTTTTTTTCAGCCAATTCTTCACTCACATTACAGAATACACATACATAAATTGTATGTCTGTTTATATCGTGTGTGTGTGTGTGTGTGTGGTTTTTAAGCCAAAAAAAACAGAAAAAAAAAATAATAAAGAAACACAATAAATTGCTTTGAAACCTGAAGGCTACAAAACATTTAAATGAAATGAAACTGACATCACGATCGGTAATTTTCTCAAATAATACCAATTGCTTTTCCAAAAGCAACAACAAATACAAAAAAAATAAAAAATTGGGAAAAAAAGAAGGAAAAACTATAAACAGAAAAGTATTAAATTTGGTTACATACGTGGGCTAGTTGAAGAGT
This sequence comes from Sarcophaga peregrina, assembly GCA_014635995.1. Lineage (NCBI taxonomy): Eukaryota > Metazoa > Arthropoda > Insecta > Diptera > Sarcophagidae > Sarcophaga > Sarcophaga peregrina. Next base: position 92,408,941 of record CM025792.1, on the reverse strand, counting down.
TTAGGACCGTGTAGTATGGACTATTATTCCGCAACTTATAATTACTTACATAGTGAATTGGCCATTTACAACATGATTAATGGATTTCGGTCTGTCGCAACAACTCCCTCCTTCTCTCTGCTTCTTGCGCGCCTAAGCCAGTTGGTAACAGCAATTGCCAGGACTTCCTCGATTTGGTCCTTCCAATGCCTACAAGATAGTCCTCTTCACCGACTTCCACAGATCCCCGCATCAAATACCCGTCTCGCCGGAGCATCCTACTCCATACGGACGACATGACCGAGCAAGCTGAGCCACTGGATGTTAATACGCTGCACAACGTCTATGTCGATATGGGGCCCATACAGCTCACTATTGGATCGGATGTGGAAATCATCGCCAACTCGCACTTGAACGAAGATCTTACGTAGGACTGTTCTCTTGAATACTCTCAAGGCTGCTGCATCAGTGTTTAATAGTGTCCATGCCTCTGTACTATAAAGAAGCACGGGAAGAAAGGGCGTCTTGTAGAGTATTAGTTTTGTCGTACGAGAGAGGTCTCTATTTCTCAATTCCCTGCGGAGACCATAGTAGTATCTGTTGACAAGAGTGATCCTGTGCTTGATCTCCAAACTGTTATCATTTTTGGAGGCAAAGGCGGAGCCAAGATAAATAAATTCCTTGACTATATCAAAGGTAAAGTTATCGGCCGTAAAGGCAGCCCTTAAGCTGGCCAACTTCTTCCTTTTCCCTGATTTTGGTGGAACTTGATCAGTACAAGGACTGCATTCACCCGTGGCATCTCAATGGGCCGATATGCATGCTCAGTGAACATTGTGATATCACAGCTACCACTCCGACCTAACCTAACCTATTAGCTGTAATCTGAGAATCAATATGCCGCACGTCTCTACTTGTCGATAACATATGCGTACATTGTTTTGTCCTCATTTGCATTCCTCAAAATATGGGCCTTAAATGCCCTATGAATTTAACATACAGTAGGCGCCAAGAGAAACTATATACAAAGGAAATAATTCTAAGGAGAGTACCCGAAAAAATGTTGACACTATATGGAAATCCCATTTTAGTAGACTCACAATTTATAATAGGAATTTGAATTCCTCAAAATATGGGCCTTAAATGCCCTATGAATTTAACATACAGTAGGCGTCAAGAGAAACTATATACAAAGGAAAAAATTCTAAGGAGAGTACCCGAAAAAATGTTGACACTATTTGGAAATCCCATTTTAGTAGACTCACAATTTATAATAGAGATTTGAATTCCTCAAAATATGGGTCTTAAATGCCCTATGAATTTAACATACAGTAGGCGTCAAGAGAAACTATATACAAAGGAAAAAATTCTAAGGAGAGTACCCGAAAAAATGTTGACACTATTTGGAAATCCCATTTTAGTAGACTCACAATTTATAATAGAGATTTGAATTCCTCAAAATATGGGTCTTAAATGCCCTATGAATTTAACATACAGTAGGCGTCAAGAGAAACTATATACAAAGGAAAAAATTCTAAGGAGTGTACACGAAAAAATGTTGACACTATTTGGAAATCCCATTTTAGTAGACTCACTATTTACAATAGAGATTTGAATTCCTCAAAATATGGGTCTTAAATGTCCTATGAATTTAACATACAGTAGGCGCCAAGAGAAACTATATACAAAGGAAAAATTCTAAGGAGAGTACCCGAAAAAATGTTGACACTATTTGGAAATCCCATTTTAGTAGACTCACAATTTATAATAGAGATTTGAATTCCTCAAAATATGGGTCTTAAATGCCCTATGAATTTAACATACAGTAGGCGTCAAGAGAAACTATATACAAAGGAAAAAATTCTAAGGAGTGTACCCAAAAAATTTTGGACAATATTTCGAAATTTTTTTTTTCGTTTTAATTTTAAAAACTGGCAATGAAATGATTTTGAAATAAAAATAACGGTAATTTATTAATGTATGTTCTTTTTTTTAGTGTGCACTTTCTTTTAACGCCTACTGTATATTGTATTTAACACTTAACATACGATGAATTTCCTAGACTACCCACGCATGTTATGTTCAACATCAACAAGGCAAACAACAAAAAAAAATCCATCATATAACCTGGAGTGGGAGTGTAGGTTCATATGTCCGTATATTAAAGTTTTATGTGTGCTGTGCGGTGGTGGTGGTGGTACTCCCATTTTAAAAGCTTAAGGGCGAAATTTGATTTTCAATCCTTCAAATAATAACATGACTTTGGTAAAGTTTTCTTTTCCTTTTTTTATTCGCTTTATGGCGTATAATTTTTGCTTTCGACGTTTTGAGGCGAAAAATGTTTGTTCAGGTGTTAATGATGAAACACATTTGCCGCAAATGTTTAAAAAAATGAACATGAAGCAATAAGGAATTTGCTTAACTTCATTTAAAAAAAAAGGTGGCCTGCTTAATAAAAAAAAAAAAATCCATCATATAACCTGGAGTGGGAGTGTAGGTTCATATGTCCGTGTATTAAAGTTTTATGTGTGCTGTGCGGTGGTGGTGGTACTCCCATTTTAAAAGCTTAAGGGCGAAATTTGATTTTCAATCCTTCAAATAATAACATGACTTTGGTAAAGTTTTCTTTTCCTTTTTTTATTCGCTTTATGGCGTATAATTTTTGCTTTCGACGTTTTGAGGCGAAAAATGTTTGTTCAGGTGTTAATGATGAAACACATTTGCCGCAAATGAAATGTTTAAAAAAATGAACATGAAGCAATAAGGAATTTGCTTAACTTCATTTTAAAAAAAAGGTGGCCTGCTTAATAAAAAAAAAAAAATCCATCATATAACCTGGAGTGGGAGTGTAGGTTCATATGTCCGTGTATTAAAGTTTTATGTGTGCTGTGCGGTGGTGGTGGTACTCCCATTTTAAAAGCTTAAGGGCGAAATTTGATTTTCAATCCTTCAAATAATAACATGACTTTGGTAAAGTTTTCTTTTCCTTTTTTTATTCGCTTTATGGCGTATAATTTTTGCTTTCGACGTTTTGAGGCGAAAAATGTTTGTTCAGGTGTTAATGATGAAACACATTTGCCGCAAATGAAATGTTTAAAAAAATGAACATGAAGCAATAAGGAATTTGCTTAACTTCATTTTAAAAAAAAGGTGGCCTGCTTAATAAAAAAAAAAAAATCCATCATATAACCTGGAGTGGGAGTGTAGGTTCATATGTCCGTGTATTAAAGTTTTATGTGTGCTGTGCGGTGGTGGTGGTACTCCCATTTTAAAAGCTTAAGGGCGAAATTTGATTTTCAATCCTTCAAATAATAACATGACTTTGGTAAAGTTTTCTTTTCCTTTTTTTATTCGCTTTATGGCGTATAATTTTTGCTTTCGACGTTTTGAGGCGAAAAATGTTTGTTCAGGTGTTAATGATGAAACACATTTGCCGCAAATGAAATGTTTAAAAAAATGAACATGAAGCAATAAGGAATTTGCTTAACTTCATTTTAAAAAAAAGGTGGCCTGCTTAATAAAAAAAAAAAAATCCATCATATAACCTGGAGTGGGAGTGTAGGTTCATATGTCCGTGTATTAAAGTTTTATGTGTGCTGTGCGGTGGTGGTGGTACTCCCATTTTAAAAGCTTAAGGGCGAAATTTGATTTTCAATCCTTCAAATAATAACATGACTTTGGTAAAGTTTTCTTTTCCTTTTTTTATTCGCTTTATGGCGTATAATTTTTGCTTTCGACGTTTTGAGGCGAAAAATGTTTGTTCAGGTGTTAATGATGAAACACATTTGCCGCAAATGAAATGTTTAAAAAAATGAACATGAAGCAATAAGGAATTTGCTTAACTTCATTTTAAAAAAAAGGTGGCCTGCTTAATAAAAAAAAAAAAATCCATCATATAACCTGGAGTGGGAGTGTAGGTTCATATGTCCGTGTATTAAAGTTTTATGTGTGCTGTGCGGTGGTGGTGGTACTCCCATTTTAAAAGCTTAAGGGCGAAATTTGATTTTCAATCCTTCAAATAATAACATGACTTTGGTAAAGTTTTCTTTTCCTTTTTTTATTCGCTTTATGGCGTATAATTTTTGCTTTCGACGTTTTGAGGCGAAAAATGTTTGTTCAGGTGTTAATGATGAAACACATTTGCCGCAAATGAAATGTTTAAAAAAATGAACATGAAGCAATAAGGAATTTGCTTAACTTCATTTTAAAAAAAAGGTGGCCTGCTTAATAAAAAAAAAAAAATCCATCATATAACCTGGAGTGGGAGTGTAGGTTCATATGTCCGTGTATTAAAGTTTTATGTGTGCTGTGCGGTGGTGGTGGTGGTACTCCCATTTTAAAAGCTTAAGGGCGAAATTTGATTTTCAATCCTTCAAATAATAACATGACTTTGGTAAAGTTTTCTTTTCCTTTTTTTATTCGCTTTATGGCGTATAATTTTTGCTTTCGACGTTTTGAGGCGAAAAATGTTTGTTCAGGTGTTAATGATGAAACACATTTGCCGCAAATGAAATGTTTAAAAAAATGAACATGAAGCAATAAGGAATTTGCTTAACTTCATTTTAAAAAAAAGGTGGCCTGCTTAATAAAAAAAAAAAAATCCATCATATAACCTGGAGTGGGAGTGTAGGTTCATATGTCCGTGTATTAAAGTTTTATGTGTGCTGTGCGGTGGTGGTGGTGGTACTCCCATTTTAAAAGCTTAAGGGCGAAATTTGATTTTCAATCCTTCAAATAATAACATGACTTTGGTAAAGTTTTCTTTTCCTTTTTTTATTCGCTTTATGGCGTATAATTTTTGCTTTCGACGTTTTGAGGCGAAAAATGTTTGTTCAGGTGTTAATGATGAAACACATTTGCCGCAAATGAAATGTTTAAAAAAATGAACATGAAGCAATAAGGAATTTGCTTAACTTCATTTTAAAAAAAAGGTGGCCTGCTTAATAAAAAAAAAAAAATCCATCATATAACCTGGAGTGGGAGTGTAGGTTCATATGTCCGTGTATTAAAGTTTTATGTGTGCTGTGCGGTGGTGGTGGTACTCCCATTTTAAAAGCTTAAGGGCGAAATTTGATTTTCAATCCTTCAAATAATAACATGACTTTGGTAAAGTTTTCTTTTCCTTTTTTTATTCGCTTTATGGCGTATAATTTTTGCTTTCGACGTTTTGAGGCGAAAAATGTTTGTTCAGGTGTTAATGATGAAACACATTTGCCGCAAATGAAATGTTTAAAAAAATGAACATGAAGCAATAAGGAATTTGCTTAACTTCATTTTAAAAAAAAGGTGGCCTGCTTAATAAAAAAAAAAAAATCCATCATATAACCTGGAGTGGGAGTGTAGGTTCATATGTCCGTGTATTAAAGTTTTATGTGTGCTGTGCGGTGGTGGTGGTACTCCCATTTTAAAAGCTTAAGGGCGAAATTTGATTTTCAATCCTTCAAATAATAACATGACTTTGGTAAAGTTTTCTTTTCCTTTTTTTATTCGCTTTATGGCGTATAATTTTTGCTTTCGACGTTTTGAGGCGAAAAATGTTTGTTCAGGTGTTAATGATGAAACACATTTGCCGCAAATGTTTAAAAAAATGAACATGAAGCAATAAGGAATTTGCTTAACTTCATTATAAAAAAAAAGGTGGCCTGCTTAATAAAAAAAAAAAAATCCATCATATAACCTGGAGTGGGAGTGTAGGTTCATATGTCCGTGTATTAAAGTTTTATGTGTGCTGTGCGGTGGTGGTGGTGGTACTCCCATTTTAAAAGCTTAAGGGCGAAATTTGATTTTCAATCCTTCAAATAATAACATGACTTTGGTAAAGTTTTCTTTTCCTTTTTTTATTCGCTTTATGGCGTATAATTTTTGCCTTATCTGATGGGATAATTTTTGCTTTTAACGTTTAGAGGCGTGCGTTGGTGGTTTCAAGGAATTTGATTACCAACACATATTAAGCCGCAAATGAAATTTGTTTTAAAAAATGGAAAAGGGGTTATGCTCTTCTTAAATATAATAAAAAAAAAAAGAATTCCCTGCCCGCATTAGACAGCAAGTAAAGTAACCCTGTGGTAGCGTGACCTGATTGCACTTTAGCTTTGAATTTTTCTGATTTTACTACCACAACTCGTAAATATAAAAGCAAAGTAAAGTTTTGATTTTTGATTTTGATTTGTGGTTTTCTTCCTTAAAACGTGGGAAAATATTTTCCTAAAGTTTTTCGTTCCGTTTCATAAAATTTCTGTTCTGCTACGCTTCTTCTTCGTCTTCATCGGCCATGGATGGTGGTGACCATTGTTGATTAACCAACCGCAACGAGACTTCTAACCGTGTAACCTTTTTTCTGTTCCTTCCTTTATTTTCTTTTCTTTGCAGTTATTAAGTCGTCTCTTCTATCATGTTTTTTGCTTTTCATGCCATGATTTTTGTTTTCTGTTCCCCTTTCCCAAGTTCAATTTCTGGCCTATGATTTATTACTGCAATGAACGAATGATAAAGAAGCCATGCAACAATATAATAATGCAACAAACAATACAACAACAATAACAATAATAATAATAATAATTATTAAATTATTATTTAAAAATTATTGTCTGTCACAACATCGTAGTCATCTCCTACAACTTAAATGGGAAACAATTTGAATGACTTGATAGCGGAAAATTATCATGAAAAGATTTTTATTTCTTTCATGAGTTTTGGTTAAGAAAATTACGAATGAAATAAGCCAAGCGGAACAAGAAGAAAAACAAGAAAAAAAAACATTTTAAATCATTTTCAAATTTATATAATAGGGCCACACAATTATTTGTGATAATTAAGTTTCGAATTTATCAACTCAATTGCTGCTTAGGCGTGTAATCAGATTGCGGGGGAAGAGACCAACCACAGGGCTTAAAGTCTAAAGTCTTATGCTCACGGCATATACATAAGCAGACTTCGGCTTAAAGAGAACATGAGGCATTTGTGAGAGGCATGTGGTGCATTGTGCTGTGCATTGTGCAGGTTTTTAAGAAAAAGGGGGAAAGAGAGAGGGAAGATGCGAATGGTAAGGAAATGAGTTGCTGCTGGTGACTATAAAATGGCCAGTGCTATACCTTCACCATTAGACAGTCTACGGCAATCCTCCCCAAGAAGCCCGCAGTTTCTCACTCGCTTATGTTGTGTGTGTTAATTTTATACAGAAGTGGCGGTTCCTACAGTTTGAAATGGACTCCGAACGGCAGATTTTTTTGAGAATCTTTTCATGGCAATTTTATTTTTACGCTCAGAGTTTTTGCCAGAAATCTTCTAAGAAGAAATCGCCGAAGAAATACTTTTTAGTATTTGATTTCGATGTCTAGCCTGGGACTCGAACCCTGGCTTTACGTCGAATAAGCCAACATACTACCTACTAGATCACGGCGACTTGAGCGTGTATGATGTGATAAACAATAGCCCCAAAACAAAACAATGGACTTGATTACGCCTCTGCTTCTTTGCCGACTTCCGCAGTTACCCGTTCCGCCTCGCCAGAGCATCCTTCTCCATTCGAACGCCAGCGCAGCCGCTGGATGTTAATACGCTATACAACGCCCTTTTCGTTGAGTAGCTCATACAGCTCATTGATCGGATGCGGAAGTTATCGCCAACTTGCACTGCACAGAAGATCTTACGTAGGACTTTTCTCTCAAATACTCTCAAGGTTGCTGCATACAACAAGACCTGCTAAAATTTCTAAGTTTTTGTAGAGAAGCTGGGTGCGAAGCATATCTACCTGACACATCAAAAGTGTTTTTAAATGTCTTCTGTAAATTAACGAATTTAGTTTCCATACAACCTTCTCATTTTAAACACATTTAATACACTGTGAATATGGTAATGGAGGAGTACATTTATAGGTCCATATAGTGAGCGTTAAAAGAAACTGTACATTAAAAATTAAATATACATTAATATATAAAACCGTTATTTTTATCTTAAAATACGGTTAAAAATTCAGTTTGGTGATCATTAGATTTTTATCCTTAGTGTACAGTTTCTTTTGACGCTCACTGTATGTACCTACACACCAGAGATTAGCAATGAATCGTTTTTCAGCTACTCATAAGCACTCATACAATTTTGAGTATGAATGAATCAATAGAATTGAAATTCAACTACTCTGATTGAGTCGTACTCGCTAAGACATTGATTTATAAGTATCAAGTAGCAATGAGTATGAGTACAACGTTGACATCAAACTCACAACATTCGAAATATGTTTGATTCATACGCCTACTCATTCTGATTCATAAATTTAGAAAAATACTTATAATACTTATAAATGATTCGAGTGATTCGAATCATTCATCAAAATTTACAGTCTTTGTTGTTGTTAGATATACAAACAAAGAAGAAAGGAAAGACAAAGACAACAAGTAAAGTATACACACAATATTCTTGTGAGTATGGAAGTGTTCGTATGCGAATCATACTTATTTAGTGCTTCGTGTAAATGTTAAGTAGAGACGAGTCGAAGTCAATAACATCATGCGTATTGTTAAGTATGAATACGACGAGTACTTCCAACTTTGAGTATGAGAATGATATCAAAATAAGTATGAATGCGTATAAGTATCTGAAATTATAAGTATGACTCGAACCTACTCATCGTTTTGAATACTTGTTGCTGATCTCTGATCGATATATCCAACCATTAACGACTAATTTGTGCTTCGTGTAAATGTTAAGTAGAGACGAGTCGATGTCAATAACATCATGCGTATTGTTAAGTATGAATATGACAAGTACTTCTAACTTTGAGTATAAGTAGTATGAGTAGCATATTAAAAAAGTATGAATAAGTATCAGAAATTATAAATATGACTCGAATGTACTTATCGTTTTGAATACTCGTTGCTGAGCTCTGCTACACACCAGATCGAATTAGATTAACTATTTTATTTTCTAAGCTCTGTGATAATTATTATTGAACTTTGATTTCGCTGTCATAACAATAGACTGCTGATGATCATTTTGAGAAATTTAGAGTCCTTATTGACGGTTCTAATTCTAGTTTAAGGTTCAATTAGACGTGACTTAACCATAACCATATAAATCAACTGTTTTAACCAACTTTATGAACATCACTGTTTTCGATTATAGATGATTTACCATAATGCCATAGTCATAACGATAACCATATGTACCAATTGAATTTTGGTTTTTTGCCATAACCATAAACAGCTGTTTGCTGAATTTACTTACATGTATACACATTTTTTTTTTGTTTACTTTTGTACTTTTGAAAAATACATAGTATGTGCAATTAACGTAAACAGCTGTTTATGGTCATGGCAGCACTGATTGCTGCTAATAGTAAATTTACGGTTATAGATTATGTTACGACTACAGAGTTATGGTAAAGTCACGACTAATTGAACCTTTAATAAAGTGCAGTTTCATTACAAACTTCCGTGACATAAGACTACTTGTTAAAACTTTAGAAAATAGATGTAAGCCAATGGATATAATGAAGGTTCTAACAAAAACTCTAATGTTGGTGCATTAGATCTCCACAATAACTTCAGTCGTTGACATAGTAGAGTGCCTTAGAAGAGGTTGACCATTGCCATCTCCTACCTATGCTTGAAAGAGGTGATAAGATTTTTTAATGAATTTTTATAATCAGAAAACGTTGAAATAAAAATTCTTCCTCTCTTACGTGTGATATTCTTAACATCAGGAAATTGACGAACGTATATTTAACTCATTGACATATTTCACCTGCATTTTATGGAAATTTATAATTAAAAAAAAAAAATCACAAACTGGCTAAACAGTAATTTGTTAACGGCTTTTAACAGCCCTTTACAACGAAACTTAATGAAACACGTTTAAATTAATTGCAAAACACTTTAAACACTTTGGTAAAGAGTTTCTTTATGAAACCAGAAGAAATGTACGCCGCGAGGCGTTATAGGCAGTTAAAGAATTCTTGAAAAAAAAAAAATCTTTAAATTCATTGCAAGTGTTAAAACGATTTATAACTGGGCATTGAATGTTATTTTCTCTTCATTTTTTTTGAGTTTCTTCTCATTACTTAACGTTTTTTTTTTTCGTTCACAGAAAAAAACCTCATTTATTGATTACCTCTGGTCATTTACACCGTTAATTGCATACACTGGACAACTTAAAAGGCATTTTTTTTTTAAAAGACAAAGTAGCGCTACAGTGCAAGGATATTGAAATTATTTACTCGTTATGTTTGTAACACGGAGCTTTGAATTTAAAAATTGACTTTGAGAACTTTGTTGGATTTTTGATGCACTTTTGGGGCAGTCTGCTGTAACTATAGTTCCCTGTCCATAGCCATTTTCCCTTCTTTACTAACGAGAAACCTATTTCCTTCTTTTCAAACTTTCTCACAATTTTCTTTCACTCTTTTCCACTTCTATAGCGTCATCTATAAGCCTAATCAACGTAACAACACCGTTAATTGCATACACTGGACAACTTGAAAGACAAAGTAGCGCTACAGTGCAAGGATATTGAAATTATTTAGTCGTTACGTTTGTAACACGGAACTTTGAATTTAAAAATTAACTTTAAGAACTTTGTTGGATTTTTGATGCACTTTTGGGGCAGTCTACTGTAACTATAGTTCCCTCTGTCCATAGCCATTTTCCGTCCTTAACTAACGAGAAACCCATTTCCTTCTTTTCAAACTTTCTCACAATTTTCTTTCACTCTTTTCCACTTCTATAGCGTCACCTATAAGCCTAATCAACGTAATCGTAATTGTCATCATCATTATTTTGTGTCATGCCAAGAATTTAAGCGTAATTTTTCACTATTATCGAGGCTGTTAATTAAGACTCTTTATCCCACAGATCACATCAATAAAATTCTTCTAAAACGTGCAACATTTTTAACTTAAAGGCACACACAGTAAGGCCTGCCTGTGCTGCAAACACAGGCAATTATTTGTGAAAATGTAACGCAAAGTCGTTATCAAATTTCGCCTTCTACGTCGTGGCTTTTACGATTCGTGGTAAATGATCGATCATTAAACGCCTTAAAACATTTACAGTCAACAGGCAAAGCAGAGAAACACAAAGAGAGCGAAAGAGAGCAAAGAGTCAAAGCAAAGGAGAGAGGCAGAAACCGTAATAAATCTGCTTTTTTTGTTCGTTTTCTTTTTAATACCACGGCAATCATCATATAAAACTCTTATGTTGCTCAAGCGCAGGGGTGGAGGGGGGAATTACAAAACGAAATCGACACAAATACTGCTGCACATGAGTGACGAGTTGATTAACGGTCATGTCAAGTGCTGTGGCGCGGCAGCAGTCAAGAGAAAAATTGCGCTTAAAATTCGGTTTAATTGACTCTCAACTCTAGTTCAGTTCAGTTCAGTTGTTGGTTTGCTCGTCTGCATGTCTGCAACATGCCAGAAACTGGATCACACATGTTTAATCGACAGTCAATCAATCTTGTGCTGCTACGTATGTTTGATGGCCTCTGATTTGCCGTCTGTTGTATCGTCTTGTCAGCAAGCAGAAAAAAAAACAGTGCTTGCCGGAAGAATAAAAACCGTTAAATGTGACGTTTTTAAAAAATTTTTTATTTGAGTTGTTGTTGCTACAAGAAAAAATGAAAAAAAAAAGGAAAACAAACGTTGTTTGAAGTTTGTTTGCAAATTTGATTTTGATTTGTTGTTTTAGTTGTCGCGACTGCATTGCCACAAAACAGTTGCTTGAAACGAATTCAACAACACGTGCAAAGACAGGTTTTTAGGTTTTGAAACAAAGTTGAAAAACGAAAATTGGCATCGAATTAAGTGGTTTAATGTGTTTCTTGCCACAGGTTGTATATTCGCTTGGCTAATTGTTCATCTACAATCGAAGAAATGTTTATTGCAGAGACGTGGAAGAACAAGGGCAGAGGGTTTCTTTTGGGTAAATTTCCTAGGAAAGGCACCTTAAATAATCTGGATGATCTGGATGATCTGTCACGCTTTCATACTAGCAGTCTAATACTATGTTCAGACATGCACTTTTATTAAATCAATATTCGGTTTATTGAGAACAATATTTTTAGCGTTCAGACATACAGTAGCGAGCACTAAAAATGCAACGTTGGGTAAAATTATCTTTAAGTGCGATAATTTTAAAAAAATGGTGACTAGTTCAAAAGTTTTCTCTGGGTTATTAATCCCTACAGTTATAGATACCTATTATCAATAACATTATGGAAATATTTTTAACTAATGTTATATTATTTTGTCATTTATTAAAAAGAGTGCGAATTTCATGGGAGCAATAAAAATGCAACAGCATAAATTTTAATGTGTTCATTTAAATTAAATAGGAATTCTTACAAAAAAAAAAAGAATCTTAAAATTAATATTTAGTGGCGTAGCCCTTATTTTTTATGACTTCTTGCAACCTATAAGGCATAGAGTCGACTAAAGCTATTAATGTGTTAATGGATATTTTCTCCTATTCACTTTTCAAAATTTCTTCTAATTGCCTCTTATTTGACGGATGTTTCCTCTTAACTTCCCGATCTAATAGCTCCCATAGATTTTCTATGGTGTATAGATCGGGAGACTGTGATGGCCAATCCAAAACATTGACGTCATTGTCGCTTAAAAAGTTTCGAGCTAAGTGACTTAAGTGCTTTGGATCGTTATCCTGTTGGAATATGCTACCAGGAGGCATTTTTTCCCGCAGATGAGGAAGCATGTGTTCTCCAAGGATTTCACAGTATTTCTTGGCGTCCATTTTACCTTCGATTTGAGTTAAGGGACCTACCCCATCACGGGAAAACGCACCTGTAAATACGTGAAGTAAAATCAATAATTTTTTTTAAACATATCGTTTCTTACCCCACACCATTATTGATCCACCGCCATGTTTTACGGTTGGAAGTTGATATCTTGGAGAATATGTCTCTGTCCAGGCGGTCTTCGAACAAAATTTATCCCAACGGAGCCAAACAAATTAAATTTGCTTTCATCGCTCCACAAGACTTTAGCCCATTGTTCATTTGACCAATCCTTGTAACGTTTTGCAAATTCCAGGCGCTTCTTTTTATTGATTGCACTGATGAGAGGTTTCTTTGCAGGTCGTCTCGCATGCAAATTAGCCTCTTTCAACCTACGGCGAACAGTGTGAACGCCTATAGAGACTCCCATTTGCGAAATTAGCAACGTCCACTGCGGTCTTTCGTGGATCTTTTTTAACCAGTGCAATCTTCTGGCGGTCTTGGCGAGAGGTAGTTTTTCGAGGATTACCACTACCTGGTTTCCTTTCCACACTATTTCTCAAGGAAAATCGAGATTTAATCCGACATACGGTTGATTGATTTACACCAAAGAGGTGTCCAACTTCACGCATGGATTTTCCTTCTTCTAAGGCTTTATTGATTGCAGTTTTGCTGTCAGCTGAGAGCTGCTTCTATTACAAAATACATGTTGTATAACTTCTTTAAGAAATTTTCAATTATAATTAAATAAATAACTTACTTTAACTATTTTGTTTATTATGTTGCATTTTTTTTTGCTCGCTAAAAATTTGCACTTTTTTCACTAATTCAAAAATATTTAACTTTTTAAAGCAGTATTTGGAATAAACTGTGGTTACTTTGAAAATTTATAATTGAAAGAATTAACAGCAAAAGAAAATAGATAAATTAGTTACCGTTATTTTGAAACAGATCTTATTAAAGATCATATGGCACAGTGTTGCATTTTTTGTGCTCGCTACTGTATAATATACTGACAATTTATTTGACAGCTGATTGCTTCAACAACATTGCTTTTAATTTAAGTGAGCTAGTGTCATCTATGCCGGCGTGCCCAAATGCTCCGCTGCCTCCAGATCTCTCTTCTTCAGTCTCAGAATGCTCTCCACGTAATTCGACACTGAGGCCCAATTCTCTCTGTTCGCAATCATAACCCCGACAATGTTAGCGGCCGTTATCGTTCCGATCCTCGACGTCAGTGGCCTTATGGCTTATTGTGTTAGCCAGTGATCGGTTAGTGGTGGGTTTGCACCAGCCTAAGCTCCGGATGAAACCCGCCAGTTCCCTTAGTGGCACGTTCACCACCATGCCCAAATCTTCAAACGTTCTGTCACTTAAAATCCATAAAATTTCTTCTAAAGCTACATGGCCATACAATTCAAGCCTGGCAAACAGATTTCAAATTCAAAAAGTTACTTCCGCAAATCATATGATATGCCTGGTAAAATAGTGGTGAATTGTCTCCAAAAGTGCATTTAATTAAATGTGTTATGAATCACTAGTTACACACATACACACACACACACGCACAGAAATAATCTTTAACGATTAAAGTTAGTTTGAGAAATATTTACTGTTATAAAACGTACACAGCAACACAATACAATGGCAAAGAATGGCATGAAGTCATGCAAGTATAATGCCTGCAGTCTCCTAAACTAAACGGCACATGTTGAAGGTGTTGACCGTGAATGTTGCTTTCGAACAATTTACACACACATACACACACATATAGTAATAAACTGTGATGTTTATTTTTATTAAATAGTCATGCTGGCTACAGTGAAGGTGGTGTGGGAGGTATACATACATACATTCATACTGGGGTTCTATCAAATTGTTTTGTCTTGAATTACATTTTTTATGGGTGCGTTCATGTTCGAATTTGCGTTCGCGTTCTGCATCCAGCCAACCAGCCAGCAAGTCAGCCAAACAGCCACCTAAAACCAGCATGTGTAATGCACTGAAATAAATGGTTTTTAATTGAAAAAAAGAACGAAAAAAACAGAAACAGAAACGAAAGATAAAGTCGCCAGATTGAAGGAAATATGATCTCACCAAAGCAAAGAGTTTAAGCAGCCAATCGATTGGCAAATTGACGATGAATGGACGGACGGACGGATGGACGGACGGACAGTTGGTAAAACGTTTAAGAATTCCGTAAAGCCAAGAGATTAGAAGCAAGAAAAATGTTTCTAGATGGTGATCATGGCGATGGAGGTGGTGGTTGCCTGTTGTTGGTTTTTTTTTTGTTTTCGTATAAAGAAGCCTGCCAAGCAATTGTTCGAATAGTTCATATAACAACTGCAGCAAAACAGAGCTGCACACCTGCAACACGCAAAAAGTAAAATATTTTTTAACGTTTTTTTTTCTTCATTTCTGGCATTTTCTTTTTTAATTTAACAGCGGCAGCAGCATCCCAGTCTGCTAATAATAAAGATTTAAGGCATCTATCTGAAAAAACAGCATGTGGTTGTTCTCTAGCGAAAATATCTTTTAAAAATGAAATTCTTCTTCCTTAAATGGCACCAGCCTCTAAAAACCACCAGCACCAGCACCAGCAGTAGCACCATTGCCATGGCCATTAGCTTTCATTCCCACTCTCGTATTAATGGCTTGCAATGTAAAGAAAATAAATTATTTGCCATGTCCAGCCACCATATGCATCTGCATTTGGCTTAGTTTTCATTCCCTAGCGAAATGGAATTTTTTTTTTCTTCACAAATTTTTCTGAACCTTGTTCGAAGACCATATAAGTCCTGATCACTTACATACATTTCAAGTATTTTGCTAAAGTGCTAAGAGTACAGGAATTATTTCAAAAGGTATGTTGGCTTAATTAGTCTTAGTTCGGCGCTTTGTTGTGGCTGGAAAATATTTTTTGGAGAAGAAATACTTTACATATCGCCTTAATTAGTGTGGCATTTTATAATCATTAACACCATCAGGCGTAATTGGAGTATGAAATGTGAAAAATGAAATTATGAAGGATTGTGCATCCAATTAAAGTGATTTTATGGTTGTATTTAGCATCACAGGACATCTGAAGTATTCCAAAAGGCTGTTATAAGAGCTGAACAGGATTAATTAAATGCGGCGGCCATTATACAACTTTTGTTTGGCAACTCGTAAGCAAAAAAACTTCCCATTTTGTTAAGCCAAATATCAGTCACAAACCTAAGGCCTGAGGCCATTTAGTCTTCATATCCAAAACTTCTCTCTGCTTATTCCACAGCTAATCAAAATCCTGCCAATCCATTACAATGAAAATTTCCGCTTTTGAAACCTAACTAAATTTATTCCCATCTTGTCAGCTTCAAAGGCCAAATGCACAACTGCATATAGAATGCAGTCTTAATCGCTTTGAGCACAAAATCTCTAATAAATCATCCATTCACTTCACTTCATTTCATTCATTGTAATCACTGTTCATTGAGTCCAATCACCTACATACATAATTGGTCATTACAACCCTTCAGTCAGGACTACGACCTAGCTTCTCACACCACTTATGTTGTGTGCGTTAATTTTATACACAAGTGGCGGGACCTACAGTTTTAAAGTCGACTCCGAACGACAGATTTTTGAGAAACTTTTCATGGCAATTTTTACTCTCAAAGTCTTTGCCAGAAATCTGCTGAGAGGAAGTCGCCGAAGAAATATTTCTTTCGTTTTGATGTCTGACCTGGGATTCGATCTCGGGCCTTTCGTCTAATAAGCCAACACACTACCCACTAGACCACGGCGACTTCTGTCCAATCACCTAGGAGCGACAATAATTGGGTACATCAATTCAGAAAATTTACTGACACCTCTTCCTTTATTCCTCCTTGAGTCGTCTGTGACAAACTGATACATCAATCTAGCCATCTCTGATAGATTAAATATATCGAACCTTAGTTTAAAGATTATAATCGCTGGAATATAATCAATGGATATCGTTTTTACTCCCTTCTTCTGCCTAGATAGCTTACGCAACACAGTCTAACAATTACAGCCTTAATGGTCTTATCAGAAATAGTTCTGCCCCTCAGAAGTGTTCCTATAGCTTCTGCTGTAAAAAAACCGGGTTAACCTACTTAGTCCTTGCGTTCCGAATGCTCGCATCCTGGCTCTGATGTAACGTGGCTAGTGGGCTGTTGGAATATTTCAGCAGAAGATAGAACACCATCAGTGTGCAGTTCCTATGCTGACCAATTTCTTCTACGAGTTTGGGAAAATTTGGTCAGTATGGGGACTGAGTTTACCCGTGTAAAGACAACGGGTCACTATGCCTGTTCAACTGAACTTTTGGTAACAAAGCTACCACTCCAACCTACCTACCCCTATTTACCTAGAACTTCATCCGTTCTGTGTGCAACCACCGTGAAATTAAAAAATATCTCCCTTGACAATAAATGTCGAAGGAAGTGCGAGGAAATTTTTCAGAATGTCTCAGAAGTTGAGAGAAAACTTCAAAATTCGTACTCTGGGGCCCTATCGTACAGAAGCGAGAGGGCTCTTGATATATTTCAGCAGAAGACATACCTTTGGTGCCCACCCATAATAAAATTAGCAATTTTTCCCCTTGACGACTCTTATGAAATACTAGATGTTGGCGGGAGAGCAGGCTCAACGACAACCTCTAGATCTAGTTTGGGAATGAGTAAATGGTACTAATATGATTGAAGAGCTCCTTAAATTGGAGTTCTAAACTCAAATTGATATCAGCCAACTCAAGAACCCTGATACATACATACATAATTGGCCATTACAACCCTTCAGTCAGGATTACGACCTAGCTTCTCACACCACTTATGTTGTGTGCGTTAATTTTATACATGAATGGCGGGATCTACAGTTTAAAGTCGACTCCGAACGACAGATTTTTGAGAAGCTTTTCATGGCAATTTTTACTCTCATAGTGTTTGCCAGAAATCTGCTGAGAGGAAGTCGCCGAAGAAATATTTTTTCGTTTTGATTCGAATCCGGGCCTTTTGTCTAATAAGCCAACACACTAGACCACGGTGACTTCATAACCCTGATATAAGCCTTAAAACTATCTGCAAAAGCTCGATTTCTCAGTACGAGTACTTTTCATGCTAGTAAAATAGCCACCACTTCCGCATGAAAAGTGCTTGTGGTCTACGGTTGTCTAAAGCATGTTTCAGAGAAGACATTAACTACCTAATCGGATACAAATTTTGGTTCCATTTGTGAAGGTCTCAGTATTACAGCCCATAGAAGGCGTCGACGGTTTCCAAATTATTCTTCGAGGACAAAATCTAGCAAAAATTCTGTTTTCGAATTGGCTTGGAATGGTATAAGATCCCTTAAAATACTGCAAAGCTTCTAGAGAGATTGCTTCTAGAAGCCAAGGGCTGTCATTTAAAACGGAAGTCGATAAAATGTAGAAGAGATCCAAGGGCAGTAAATGCAGAACGACATTCAGGGTGGCATTAGGCAAATCCTGCAAGCATTTAGTGATACACGTAGTTCTCTGTACATTTTTCAGCCTCAATATACAGTGAGCGTCAAAAGAAACTATACATATGTACATACAAAATTGGCCATTACAACGCTTCAGTTAGGATTAGGGCCTAGCTTCTCACACAACTTATGTTGTTTGTGCTAATTTTTATACATGAGTGGCGGGACGACAGAGTTTTGTGAAGCTTTTCATGGCAATTTTATTTATTTATTTCAGAGTTATCAGAAAGTCGCCGAATAAATATTCTTTCATATTTCGGTTTGATACTTGACCTGGGGTTTAACCGAGACCTTGTGTCTAATAAGCTGACACACTAACTACTAGACTACGGCGACTTCAAAAGAAACTGTACTCAATTTCTACTACTTAAGGAGAGTGCCCGTGTTTAGTTGGTAGGTCGCCATGGTCTAGTAGGTAGTGTACTGGCTTATTAGACGTAAAGCCAGGGTTCGAGTTCCAGGCCAGACATCGAAATAAACGATACAAAAAGTATTTTTTCGGCGATTTCATTTCAGCAGATTTCTGGCAAAAACTTTGAAAGTAAATTTTATTGCCATGAAAAGTTTCTCAAAAATCTGTCGTTCGGAGTCGCCTTTAAACTGTAGGTCCCGCCACTTATGTATAAAATGAACACACACAACATAAGTGGTGTGAGAAACTAGGTCAGTAATCCTGACTGAAGGGTTGTAGTGGCCAATTATGTATGTATGTTACCATTTCGGATATGTTAATGCTGAAACAAGGACCACATTCATCGTTATATTAGCATAACAGTACACCTACTCAGTTACCATTGAATAGTGATTGATCTACTGAAGCACTCGACAACTGACTTTTCCTAAAAACTACGCCTCCTATGAAAATGAATTGCATTGCCGTAAGTTACTAAATGTATTCGAGTATATTCTCCGAATAATGAAGATCAGATTTTAAGTAATTGGCTCCCCCTGGAAGTCCTGGATATATATACCGACGGCTCTAAACTCGATAATTGGGTTGGAAGCGGTGGGAAACTGGACCTGAACATTTCTCTTCATCTGCAGGACTACTGCAGCGTGTTTCAGGCGGAGGTGATGGCAATTTATCGGACCGCTCAATGTATTCCCGTCAACGGTGCTCCTTTCAACTACGTCTCGGTCTTTTCTGATAGTCAGGCTGCAATAAGATCTCTATCGGGTTTCGTGGATAACTCTAGGATCTTTGGGGAATGTCCCGCTGTCTCGGCCTTCTTTCTGGGCGCTTCACCAGTGTCTCATTGGTGTGGTGGGTTGTAATGACCAATTATGTATGTATTTAAGGAGAGTG
This sequence comes from Sarcophaga peregrina, assembly GCA_014635995.1. Classification (NCBI taxonomy): domain Eukaryota; kingdom Metazoa; phylum Arthropoda; class Insecta; order Diptera; family Sarcophagidae; genus Sarcophaga; species Sarcophaga peregrina. The sequence goes on along the minus strand of CM025792.1, from coordinate 92,389,422 downwards.
CCCGAAAAAATTTGTCAATATTATTATATTAAAATTTAAACCGATTGATTGAAACAATTTTAAAAATAAAAATAACGGTAATTTATTAATGTTTATTTTTTCTTAATGTACAGTTTCTTTTGATGCTCACTGTATATTTACTTTGCTGCCTCTAATAGGTATTTTAAGCTGCTGTTTACACTGGGTATGGCCTAATTTTTGATTTTTTTTGCCGAATATAACAGAAGATACAAAATTCTTTGTGGGTAATTGTTAAATTCTTCTTCTGTTTATTTAATTCCTTGTGGTTTCTGTTACAGAAACTTAAAATGATTTCTGGAGGGGTATTCCTCTTTTAGCGCAGCTTTAAATTTCAGAAATTCGCAGGGATTCTTTTATGTGAATCAACAATTATCGACAGTTAAATAAAAAAAATTTTAAATTTGTTGGGTGCTTAAACAAAAGCTGCACACTGTGCTTGCTGATGCACTGGGTCTCAGATAATTAAAGGCGAACGCAGCCATGCAATCAGCCCAACCAATGCACCAATTCAACAACTTTATTGTGCCATCACAGCTTATCAGTATAACTGTTCTTTGGCATCATTTTTCGCTTTTGTTTTTCGTTTCGGTTTTCTGTTTCTGTTGGCGGGTAATTTAAAATGTCCTGTTTATGCCAGTTAGTTTTTATTGACCCATTTATTTTTGGCACTTTAACACCTGAAATTAATTAAACTTATTCACGTGTGTGTATGTCTCACACAATGGGAGTTGCATTCGAGTCGTCCATTCGCTTGTCCGTCTGCTTGTTACTAAATGCCTTTAGGCTTAAAAAAAGTTTTTTCTTGCTTTCCCGTTGTACTTTAAAAGCCTGCAATTAAAAATGTTGGCCAAAATTGCCAACAACAAAAAAAAATCCCGTTTTTTTCTGTAAGATTTCAGATTGCGCTTGACTGATAATGCCATCCATCGTTCGTTTGTTATCGCTAAAAGGTTTCATCTGCGCGCAATATGATATCATCGTTGCAAACGAAGGCATCGATTTCGATTATCATGTGCAACAAATTATAATCTTTTGTAATTTAATTGCATAGAATGAATGAGTGAATGAATGCATGAATGAGTGAATGAAAAGAAACCATAATTAATTTCACTCTTCTGCCTTAGGGGGAAAGTTAAGAAATCTTTTTTCCACTTTATGGGGACAATCAACGATAACAGGAGATAAGTTGTTGACATTTGTTTAAAATGCCCCGAAAAAGGCGTATCTTTTTTTGATTTTTGTGATTTTTGATTGTTAAAGATGCCAGATTTTTTTTGTTTGTTTTATGCAAGGTATTCTTCAAAGGTGCTTATTGTGGAGTTTACTTATTCCCCGAATTTTTGTCAAATTATTTACATGAGGTGTACTTTAGCTAGTAATCGAAATACAAAATTTTGATAATTCTTAGCTTTAATTGCCTCAAAGACAATGGCCTTCTGGTAGCCAAAATTAGGAGATGATGTCTTTAAGACCTGGTCCTCGATTTATAATCAGCTGAGATATTAATTGCCACACTATCGTAGTTCTATGGTCACTTGTAGCTTACATTCTATGGTCATTTGCAGTTAGATGGCAGTACTAAGCTAGTTTCTCTCATAAAGACCATTTGGCCAAGTTGTAGTCGCTGTAGTCTAGAAGATCGTGTGTAGGCTTAATAGACGTAAGGTCACGGTTTAAACCCCAGGTCAGACATCTCCAACAAAACGGCTTCCTCTTTACCTCGAACTTTATCAATATTCTTCCGAAATAATCTTGGCAACCCTGCTATTGTCCTAATATATTCTAACAGCTGGAACTGCAAGCAAAAAAAAATAAAATTGCTATGAAAAGTTTCTCGAAAATCTGTCGTTCCTAGTCGACTTTAAACCGTAGGTACCGCCACTCATGCGTAAAATTAACACACACAATATAAGTGCCTGGCCAAAGGGTTGTAATGACCAGTTATGTATGTAAGTATGTATTGATTGTCTTCAGAATACTGGCTTAGGTTAGAAGATGTGTAGTCGGAGGTCGAATTGATCCATTGTACAACGTCCTAACTTCTCACACCACTCGTGTTGTGTACGTTAATTTTATACATGAGTGGCGGGACCTACAGTTTAAAGTCGACTACGAACGACAGTTTTTATGAGAAACTTTTCATGGCTATTTTATTTACTCTCAGAGTTTGTGCCAGAAATCTGCTGAAAGGAAGTCGCCGAAGAAATATTTTCATATTTTCGGTTTGATGTCCAACCTGGGATTCGAACTCGGGCCTTTTGTCTAATAAGCCAACACACTACTTACTAGGCCATGGCGACTTCAAATGTTGGCTTATGAATCTTGATTTATAATCTTGGTCTGTAATTATCTGTAGTTAGGTGATCAGTTTCTCTCGTAAGGACCACAATGACCTTCAAGTTGTCAAAATTTAAAGATGAATTGAGTGTCTTTAAAATACTAGCTTATGTGCCTTGATTTACAAGCAGTTCCTGGACAGTTGCCGTACTATACTAGCACTGTGGTTATTCGTATTTAGGTCATAGTAATACCCAGTTTCTCTCGTAAGGACCATTTGCCGAAACTATAGATAGCGTGCCGCTTAACTTCCACGAAATTGCTGCATTTTTTTCTCCGCCTGAGGTTTGTCCTGTTTGACTTAAATCGTTGATCTGCGCTGAAATCTTTTCAAGCGTTTTTCTATCCTTAAATTTAAATAAAACCAAGTGTATGCGACATTATCGACATTTTTTATTCGTTTGAAAGGTGTATTAATGCCATTGTATATGGGATATAACATCGTTTAAATGTCTGGTATGCCTTTTCTGGGTGGAGCTTAACCGATAGGTCCAATTTCTCATAATTCTGACACATAAATCAGCTTAAATTTGACTGATGGTATAAGTTCGATTGGTTTTGAGTATCGGAGTGATTAGTGGTTTACACGCATATATCAGTGAATTATGAAAATCTCAGAGAAAAAATCAAATCGTACGAGAGATGACTATGCCCTCAAATCTCTCGTGCAGAATTCTGGCGAAAGCTCTACATTTAAAATAAAATTGCCATAAAAAGTTTCTCAAATCAGTCCTTCGGAGTAGATTTTTTATATTAAATTTTTCAATAACTTGCATTTTTTATAGTAATTTTATCGATAACTTGCATTTTCTGTAGTAAATTTATCGATAGCATGCATTTTCTGTAGTAAATTTATCGATAACTTTCATTTTTTATAACAAATTTATCGATAACTTGGATTTTTATAATAAATTTATCGATGACTTATTTCATTTTTATTTATTTTTTATAGTAAATTTATCGATGGCTTGCATTTTTTATACTAAATTTATCGATGACTTAGATATTTATATTAAATTTATCAATGACTTGCATTTTTTATAGTAAATTTATCGATGACTTGCATTTTTATAATGAATTTATCGATGACGTATTTTATTTTTATTTATTTTTTAAAGTAAATTTATCGATGACTTGCATTTTTTATAACAAATTTATCGATAACTTGCATTTTTATAATAAATTTATCGATGACTTATTTTATTTTTATTTATTTTTTATAGTAAATTTATCGATGACTTGCATTTTTTATACTAAATTTATCGATGACTTGCATTTTTATTGTAAATTTATCGATGACTTGCATTTTTTATACCAAATTGAATGCGGCTTGAGCTGTATGACACGTATTTAGTGCTATGCTATTTAAACCACATGTCGTTGGTATCCAGAGCTTTCAATTCAGGCCAAAAGAAGATTCATCGGTCTATAAAGTTTCCTGTGAACAGTGATGAGCTGGCCAAACTAGTTTTAAATAAAATTTTATCTGTGGACGAGGAAAGCCACAGCAAACAATTATTTTTAGGAATCGATTGGATGCTTTTGGGTATTCTATGGATTACTATCGTCCCAAAGTCGAAAATTTTGTTTGCTCCAATATCGATTCATCTAGAAATGAATGTCATTGCTGAAAATGATTCTTGAATAAGCGGTAGGAACAGTAACCTGCTGCTACAGAACCCATTCAGCCAACACATTGCGTTGTCCATGGTCCTACGTGGTAATTTGGTGAAATGTTCAGTGAGGATATGAGAAATTTGCGGTTTTCGTAGCATTTTTTGCACAAAATTATTTTAAAAGAATGGAGGAGGATATAGGGCCTAGGCAACATTAGTTTATCGTTACTATTTCAATTTATTTTGTTATGCTTTCCTAACGGCATTTACATGTTGTTTATTAATGTTTTCTGTTTTATTTCTTAGTTTTTATGAAATATTTTTTTTTATTTTTATTAAAGTGTGATCGTGATTAAATAACATTTTGAACAAAATTCCTAAACAACCTGATTAACAAGGCAGCAATGGACACGAACTGTTTCAAATTCAAATGCGAGCGATTATTAACAATTCCATTTTGGCACGAGCTCATTAAGTGTCATTTAAATGCAGCAGCAAAGAGAGAGAGAGAAAGACACAAACCTGCAACATGACAATGACACTTCACTAGACACACACAAACAGTAGTAAACGTGGCTATACTAGGCTTAGATTGTTATAAGTTTACTTAACAACTGAAAATCATGTTGTTGTTGTTCTTATTGTCATTACATTACTGTTAATGTTTTGTTGTAATTGTTGTTGTTGTTGTTGTTGTACTGTTTCCAATTCCAACGGTTATTAACACATCTAAACAACATGATTTATGAGTTAATTTTTATATTGAAAAGTGGATTTTCGTTTCACATTTTTTTTTTGTTTTTTGTAAAGCCCTGGCTCGTTGGCTGAATTGATTTGCCAATCGAAAAATAAAATAATTGAACAAGACAGTTTTTGTTGTTGTTGTTGTTGGCGGTATAATATAATATAACGGTGGTAATAAAATAATTATACGCCATCTTGTTTCCTTACGGTGACAAATCATTACAAAAGTAACGAAACTTTTAAAATAACAAGTCATTCCATATTGCCACCGCAATATACTAGCGGGTTGGTGGTTGGGTAGACACTGGTCATGTTAAGCTAATGATTTATTAATGCTAAGAATTGTGCTTACTCAGGGCAATTTATTGTTGCAATATTGTCAGATATTAGAGGTGGTGTTATCGGGGTTACAATGGAGTGCAGAAAAACAATAAATAATTAAATAATCTGCTAAAATATCGCATCTAGAATCGATAAATGAAGACTTTCGAATACCCTTTTCGGATCCCTTATAATTTGTATTTAGAAATGAAGACCAGGTTCTATATTAACGGTTGTGTCAACGATGTGTGTGAAGATAAATTCGAATTTGAAAATCCAAGACACAATCCATAAATTTTACCAGCGCCACATTTGGCTTCAAGAGAGTAAAACTACCCCTTAACAGAACAAACTTTGCCCTTAACAGACCACTGTTAACTATATAACAGTCTCCCTCTGAACAAGCCCACTTGCTTAGAAGCTAATTTTGGGAAATACTCTAGGCCTATGAGTTCCAAAGTATATGCAGAGAAACATTAAAAATATTTTTGATTCATCAACCTACTCATTCTGATTCATAAATTTAGAAAAACTACTTATAATACTTACAAGTGATTCGAATCATTCACCAAAATTTACAGTCTTAGTTGTTGTTGCATGTACAAACAAAGAAGAAAGAAAAGATAAACACAATAGTCATAATGAGAATTATGTCAATAGTCTGCAATAATTAGCAAAGTAAAGTACTCATTACAATATTGATTTATAAGTACAGGGTGGCAATAAGTATGAGTACAACGTTGACATCAAACTCATAACATTCGAAATATGTTTGATTCATACGCCTACTCATTCAAATTCACAAATTTAGAAAAAAAAACTTATAATACTACTTACAAGTGATTCGAGTGATTCGAATCATTTACCAAAATTTACAGTCTTTGTTGTTGTTGCATGTACAAACAAAGAAGAAAGGAAAGACAAAGACAACAATGCAAAGCATACACACAATCTTCTTGTGAGTATTGTAGTGTTCGTACGCGAATCATACTTATTTTGTGCTTCGTGTAAAAGTTAAGTAGAGAATAACAATATGCGTATTGTTAAGTATGAATACGACGAGTACTTCCAACTTTGAGTATGAGTAGTATGAGTATCATATTAAAATAAGTATGAATGCGTATAAGTATCAGAAATTATAAGTATGACTCGAATGTACTCATCGTTTTGAATACTCGTTGCTGATCTCTGATTCAAATTTGTCTTTATGATCCGGTGCATCATTTTAGCAGGTATGATCTTAGAAGATCGCCTGAAAAACTGGATGTAGGTAGGTAAGGAGAGCTGATGAATCAAGTCTTATGCCTATCGGCAGACAGTTACCATGTAGACTTGTTGTATGTTCACCATTAAGAGTACCATTTTACCTTTTAAAGGAAGACTGTGTGTTGCACAAAGTTTCTTAACTTCTTCCAGTTTACTCCTCCGAGCAGAGTTATGTCTGGTGTAGTATCAACCCCAAAAATTCTGAGATTTCGAGCTTACGAGAGCTTAGCAGTGACACAATAAGTCCTCTACTGTTTCGCTATATTCACCACTTGCCCTGCATTTAACATTTTCCACAACTGGATGTGAATTTCTTCAACATTTTGACAAACTTAACATACCTCCACAGAAAATAAGTGAAGTTTCAAAGAAAAAAATGTCAATGCTGTCAAGCGTCAACATTGTGCATTGATCTCAAAGTCATAATTAGCTGGCAAAAGCCATGAGTGATCATTCAATCAGTGATTGCTTAGGATACTTCGCCTCCATACCCCTGCATTGTTCTTTTTTTTTAATTAAAATTTCTCTTTGCATTAGAGTTTGAGTGCGTGCATTATGGCTTAAGCCTTTTGAAGTCATTCGATAGCTTCAAATAAATAACAAACGATAACTGAAATATCATTTGATATACCAATCCCCAGTTGACATGACTGCACAAAGAGGGGGAGAGCGAAAAATTATTAATCGTTGGCACACCAGTTATTGTCAGTTGTTTGTTGTTGTGATTTTAAATCTGTGAACATTTATAATAAATTACCCTCCTATTACCGTTTGACTTGGACGTTTTACAAGTTCAGTTTTTTTTGTTTTTTGTTTGAAATCTTTTGCAAATTATTAATTAGTTTCGTGGTTCAACAATAGAAAAAAAAGAAGAAAAATTAATCACAATTTATTTAATTATTGATCGCAATGAATGATGATCGATCATGCGGATAGAGTAACGGAAAGAGAAGCCGCATTCCAATGCTTGTAGTCAAATGCTTTGAAGTAAGAAGTATTTTGTTGTTTTCATACGATTGAAATGACCAAAGCGATGGCATTCAAGTCCTACTTGAATGTCTACTTGAACTCAGCGTAATTGGAAGATAAGATTGTTATAAAGCCATTGTATATGAGGGTTATATTCAGGGAATGTCTTTTGCGAATATTTGGTTGTCATTAAGAAATTTGAGTGAAGGAAGAGCTAATCTGAATGTCTTTAATTTAATCTTGAATATAAAATTGTGAGTTACAGTAGTCCAGAAAGTAGTATTTTTGCTTACTTGCCGTGGTCCATGCCCTGGCTGAGACATCTCAAAGAGATTTTCCCGCTGCAAATTTTTGGCAAAAAGTCTGCGAGTAAAATAAAATTGTTTCTCGAATTTCTTGTTCGGAGTCGTCAGTAAACTGTTAGTCTCGCTATTCATGTAGAAATTTTGTTGACTTGAATATGTCGATGACTTGCATCTTATATAGTAAATTTATCGATAACTTTTATCTTTTATAGTAAATTTATCGATGATTCCTATTTTTTGTCGATAATTTGCATTTTTTATACTTAACATGCTGATGACTTGCATTTTTATATAAAATTTATCGATAACTACCATTTTTTATAGTAAATTTATCGATGATTTGCATTTTTTTTTTTTTTTACCAGATTCATCGATGACTTGTTTGCATGATGCATGTTCTTATAGTAAATTTATCGTTAACTTGCATTATTTATAATAAATTTATCGATGACTTGCATTTTGATAGAAAATATATTGATGACCTATATTTTTTATAATAAATTTATCGGTGACTTGTCGATGACCAGAATTTTTCATAGTAAATTTATCGATGACTTTCATCTTTTACAGTAAATTTATCGATGATTCCTATTTTTTGTCGATAATTTGCATTTTTTATACTTAACATGCTGATGACTTGCATTTTTATATAAAATATATCGATAACTACCATTTTTAATAGTAAATTTATCGATGATTTGCATTTTTTTTTACCAGATTCATCGATGACTTGTTTGCATGATGCATGTTTTTATAGTAAATTTATCGTTAACTTGCATTATTTATAATAAATTTATCGATGACTTGCATTTTGATAGAAAATATATCGATGACCTATATTTTTTATAATAAATTTATCGGTGACTTGTCGATGACCAGAATTTTTCATAGTAAATTTATCGATGACTTTAATTTTTTATAGTAAATTTATCGATGACTTGCATTGTTTTTTTTACTAAATTTTTCGATGACTTGCATTTTTTATAGTATATTTATCGATAACTTGCATTGTTTAAAGTGAATTTATTGATGACTTCCATTTTTATAGAGAATTTATCGATGACCTCCATTTTTTATAGTTAATTTGTTGATGACTTGCATTTTTTTTAAAAAAAAAATTTATCGATGACTTGCATTTTTTATAGTAAATATACCGATGACTTGTCTTTTTTGTAGCCAATATGTTGATGATTTGCATTTTTGATAAATTGAATTTTAATAGCTAATTTTTCGATGTCATTGATTTTATTTGTTAGTAAATATGTCGATGACTTAAATTCTTAATAGTAAATTTATCGATAACTTGCATTTTTTGTAGTAAATTTGTTGGTAACTTGGAGGCTAATTAGTGATGAATAAAAGGAATCGCAATGTATGCTTGTGTATATTTATCGAAATGTCACATTTAAGGGATTTTATTGCCCCATATGTCAAGATTAAATTGTAATCCTTTAAACAAAAATTCAATATTATTTGTTTTGATCTCAAATCGATATGCCGTTACCTTATGAAGTCCAGTTTCATGTTTTGAGCTTTTCCAAAAAATTTTCCTTAAATATGGATAGACATCTGGTGTGAATTACATAATTTTCCAACAAAAAGGAGAAAAAATAAAATCCAGAAATAAATTGAAGCCAGCCAGAGTGCCAAATAACATGAAAATGGCATGTTTTTTCGATCACCATGTGAAAAGTGAAAAACGCAAACAATGTTGTCATAAATTTTCAATAAAAAATCATAAAAATAATCGCCTTCCAAATGTGTGTGCCAAAGTGTCTGATCACATTGCGTAGAAACAGCAGCAGCAGCAGCATCAGCAGGAGCATGAGCAGACGGTTACATAGTCGAACCAAAAATTGGATCAGTAGTTGCCTATAAACAGATCGTAAAATTTACAGCTTTAAACTGATGAATATGAATTCAGGAGACTTTGGGGAGAGAGAGAGAGAGGCGTTAGGCAGAATGGGGTGTAGGTATCCAGAGTGTATAAAAGGCAATTGTTGTTGTTGTTGGTAGATGGAAAAGAGTGGTGGCCATAAATAATGTTTATTGTTTAGGACACGAGACTGTGCGAACTAAAACTGTGCTGATCACACCGCAAAAGCCACAAATAAACGTTTGAACACATGGACATGGCGACGGACATGAACATGAAATGGACGCCCACTAAATATTCCAGTCCACATCCAAACAACAATGTTGTTGTTGGGTTTTAACTTGGACGCAGATAAAGTGTTGTTTAGTTTTATAATCTCTTGTCCGTCCGTCTATATACTCGTCAATTTCGTCTGTCCCTCTCTATGCTGGGCAATATTTTGACAAAATGTGGTGTAAATTTCCTTAATCATTAAGATTGTAAATAATCGCAGTGGGATTTGTAAGTCCAGCTTTTGGTGAGGGAGGGAGGGTAAGTGTAAATACCACAACAGACATCTGTATGCGCTGTCTAATCTATTACAAGTCGGGGGGGACATTTAGCTTGGTAGTGGTCTTTAACGTATAAAATTTCTTTAAAAATGTTTTTTTCTTGTTGTTGTTGCTTCAGTGGTATACAACAATTGATTTTGTTGGTAACAGCTTTTGGCAACAATTGATGTCGTGTTGATCATAATTGAATTGCAACAGCAACAACAACAACATCAATGGAAACGATCTTAGCAACAGCAGCACAATGATTTCTTTTAAGCCATTATTTGAATAATTCTCTGTAGTTTAAGCCCGAAAAAGTGGAAAAAAACGTTATAATTGCGTGTTAATGTCCTATGGATTACGATTAAATGAATGGTTCAATATAAGGGCGTAGATTTACGGGTTTCAAAGAAGGGAAATAATGTACGAAGTATTGTCCAATTTTTTGGCTCTCAAATTGTATAAATTCTTGATGGTGGTCGATCTTTATGCAGTAGTAGCTATGTGAACATGAGTTTCTAGTGAAACTTTCTCCTTTTTTGTACGACCAGCACTAAGGGGATGTGCCCTACTCATACCGAACATTATGCTGGAGCTAGGAAAATATGTTTTAGGAAGAATGAAAGAAAAAAAGTAGTGTTTTTGGACACTAAGTGTCAAGCAAGACTTCTGCAGGAAGGGAGTTCTACATACTGACTGGTTAAAGGATGACTCCAGTCTGGTAATGCAGTGTGTAATCTATCGGCCAATCGACCACAAACGGTTACGTAGTAATACATGATTTTCGGGAACAAGTCCCATTATTTTGCTTGAGCAAAATCCGTTGTAGTAGTGCTAGAACAGTGAGTTGCTTGAATAAATCAACACCTTTGGATACTCCAGAGTTGTATTCCACTCTCGATGCAATCTAAGTATGGTAAACAGTAAGAAGATCAGTTCGAGTGAACTATTTCTTGCATCGTGTAATCAAATCAAATTACAATCAAAAGCTACAAAAACAAAACAATGAATGTAAACAAATTTGTTTACAAATTGTCGTACTGCTTAATATAACAACAAACACCAGCATAAAAAAAATGGTAAACAAATAAACAAAAATACAACAACAAACACCAGCATAAAAAATGGTAAACAAGTAAACAAAAATACAACAACAAACACCAGCATAAAAAATGGTAACAAAAATACAACAACAAAAACTAGCGTAAAAAAGGGAATCAAGTAAACAAAAATATATCAACATCACTACGATAGGGACATCGAAAAGGCGAAGTAATGCACGTTCGCCTTCAGGAACATTCATCGGAGTGTTTACGCTGCCATATAAAAGGCAAGGCAAAGCAGGCTAGTGAGTTAGTGAAGGGCAGTCAGTCTTGTGTGAAGTGCTTGAAGAGAGTATTCGTGGTTTGAAGATCTTCGTTACAAAGATCCAACGAACAATTGTGTAGTTGCAATAGCAAATTGTTAATAATTTTAACCGTCTAGTTGACATGTCGTTTTATTGCCTCAACTAATGGAGAGTGTGTTTTGAACCCTAAAAAACTTTTGTTGTAATGTCCGATTACTAGGTTAGGTTAGGTCGGAGTAGTAGCTTTGATATCGCAAAGCTCACTTGAGCATGAAGTGCGGCCCGTTGTGATGCCACATGAGAACGCAGTCCCTTTACTGAACAAGTTCCAGCAAAATCAGGGAGAAGGAAGAAGGTGATCAGCGCAAGGGCTGCATAACAAAACCACTACTACCCCGCACTGGAAAACCATTCAGAAAGTTTGATAGACGAAGCTATGTCGTAGATATCAATAGATGATACCTCCGTTAAGCTGACAAGGAATTGGGAGCCAAATAACTTATATCTACACCTAGCAAGAGACAGGCACTGACAAAGAAAGTGGACAACAGTCTCCTCTTCCTCAGCGGATCTGCATCCACGGCAGAAGTCGTTAAATGGGAGTCTTACTCTCTCCGCGTATCTAAACGTGACGCAATAACCTGTAAGCACGGCCACTGTAGCCGAGATGACGTCACGACCAAGACCAAGTAATTAGTTGGTACGACTTCTGGCCATTAAAGGCTAGGTGAGTCTAATGGCAGAAGGGTTGTAATGACCAATTATGCAGGAGCCCTCACTGCTCCAGGATAGGTTGGCGTCCCGAAGGAATTTCCGCGCAATATCCAACTTGACCTGAGGCAAGTGGCATGCCCAATTCAATAGATGAGGATTCCGGAAGGAGCGCACCAGTTCTGGCGAGCTCGTCGGCCCTAGAATTTCCCGGAATGTCACTGTGCCCTTGGTACCCACCACTCCAATGAGACACTGGTGAAGCACCCAGAAAGAAGGTCGAGACAGCGGCGACGTTCCCCAGAGATCCTAGAGTTATTCACGAAACCCGATAGAGAACTTATTGCAGCCTGACTATCAGAAAAGACTGAGACGCAGTTGAAAGAAGGACCGTTGACAAGAATGCATTGAGCGGCCTGGTAAATTACCATCATACATACATAATTGGTCATTAGAACCCATCAGTCAGGATTATTGACCTAGTTTCTCACACCACTTATGTTGTGTGTGTTACCTACAGTGGGACCTACAGTTTTCATGGCAATTTTATTTACTCTCAGAGTTTTTGCCAGAAACCTGCTGAGAGAAAATCGCCGATGTTTGGCCTGGGACTCGACCCCTGCCTTTTACGTCCAATAGGCCAACACACTACTTACTAGACCACGGCGACTTCAGGTAAATTACCATCACCTCCGCCTGAAACATGCTGCAGTAGTCCTGCAGACGGAGAGAAATGTTTAGGTCCAGTTTCTCAGAATAGACACCGCTTCTAACCCAGTTATCGAGTTTAGAGCCGTCGGTATATATATCCAGGACTTTTAGGGGGAGCCAATTACTTAAAATCTGATATTCATTATTCGGAGCATATACTCGAATACATTCAGCAACTTACGGCAATTACACTTTTTATAGGAGGCATAGATTTTAGGAAAAGTCAGTTGTGGAATGCTTCAGCAGACCAATCACTATTCAATGGTAACTGAGTAGGTGTACTGTTATGCTAATATAACGATGTATGTGGTCCTTGTTTCAGCATTAACATATCCGAAATGGTAACATACATACATAATTGGCCATTACAACCCTTCAGTCAGGATTACAACCTAGCTTCTCACACCACTTATGTTGTGTACGTTAATTTTATACAGAAGTGGCGGGACCTACAGTTTAAAGTCGACTCCGAACGACAGATTTTTGAGAAGCTTTTTATGGCAATTTTTACTCTCAGAGTCTTTGCCAGAAATCTGCTGAGAGGAAGTCGCCGAAGAAATATTTTTCGTTTTGATGTCTGACCTGGGATAAACACCCGGGTCTTTTGTCTAATAAACCAACACACTACCCACTACACCACGGTAAATGGTAACAGGATGAAATAATGACTTAAATATGGTTGTTGTCTAGAATATGATTTGATTTTCCTATACCCTTTCCTTTAACAAGCAATTGCAATTAACAACCTCCCTGTTTAAATGTCAAATTTCGTTACATTTTTTACACTTTAAAACTAAGTTCTCCAGCCATTAATGGCTTTAAACATGCAACAAAATTGTTGTATTTTACCAGAGAGTGTACGTGTGTGTATGTGAATGTAATCAGGAAATTTAAAGTGATTGAAATTTAAAAAAAAAAAAATTAACATTTGCTTACGTTTTTTAAAACTCTATTATTTGGTGAGATAATTTACCCAGAGGCTACACAAAACACCGCCTCCTCCTGCTGCTTAACTCGAAGGGGATTTTGAAAGAAACTTTTTTTTTGCTTTTTTTGTAAATGAAATGAATGGCAAAAATAAATCATCGCCAGAAATGACTTACAAAATACAGACAAAAAAAAATCTGATTAAACTTTACAGTTTAATTTAAGAAAAGTTTTGTTTCTTTAACTACAAAAAAGGAATGTTTTGCATAAGAATGTTTTTGTTTTTGTTTAAATTAAAGAAGAGATCCTTAAAACAACTGTGAATGAATATAAATTGCAAAGATTCTGGCCAGGTTTGTTAATTCGCATGTTGTTCTCTGATTTGTTTTTATGTTTCAAAAGCCTGGAATCAGTTAAAACCAAAGGCCAAGGTGACAAGATCGTTACATGACATGACGACTTTTTCGCGTAAAATATTCTGCTGTTCTGCTGGTCATCAATCCAATTAAGTTGAGAAAAACCACAAATACCCGGAATTTCAGGCAACAATCATATGATGTGTATGAATAAAGCAGAGCTTTAAAGGAATGAAATGTTTCAGTTTTAAAATCAATTCGAAAAAATTGCTCTGCAATAAAATTTGTGGCTAAAGGGGTTGTAATAAGAAATCGTATAGTCTGGCCTTTTACCCTTAAGACACTATCATTACTTCAAGGAGTTTAGGGGTCGTCATAAGGCATCATACATCCATAACACATAATTGGCCATTACAACCCTTTAGTCAGGATTACGACCTAGCTTCTCACACCACTTATGTTGTGTGCGTTAATTTTATACATGAGTGGCGGGACGTGAGAAGCCGACTCCGAACGACAGATTTTTGAGAAACTTTTCATGGCAATTTTTACTCTCAGAGTCTTTGCCAGAAATCTGCTGAGGATGTCGCCGAAGAAATATTTTTCGTTTTGATGTCTGACCTGGGATTCGAACCCGGGCCTTTCGTCTAATAAGCCAACACACTACCTACTAGACCACGGCCATAAGGCATCTCCATATTTAATTTTTTGGTTTGTTTCAATTTTGAGTTGCTCCATCTAAACAGTTTGTACGATCTTTCTGTTTGGTTGTTGAATTGGGTGTAGAAGTGGCTAGGCTTATTCGTTCCTACTCTTTTTTAAGAGATACTGGTTCCTAGATTTCATATGATATTCGTTTTTGACGGATCATCACAAGACATCTCCTTGTCTTTTTTTATTTTCTATTGCTTTGTTTCAATTTTGAGTTGTTCCATCTAAACAGGATGATAGGATAGGAATTCTGGCTATGTTGTCTTTCTATCAAAAGGTGTTTGGTTGTTGCATTGGTTGCATAGCTGATGAACTAGGATCGTTCGTTTCTACTCCTTCTTAAGAGATACTGGTAGCTAGACTTCATACGATGTTCGTTTGTGATGAATCATAACAAGACATCCCCTTTTCTTCTTCTATTTCCTATTTTTTGTTTTGCTTTGTTTGAGTTTTGAGTTGTTCCATCTAAGCAGGATGCTAGGATATGAATTCTCGCTATGTTGTCTTTCTATCTTTCTTCTTCTATTTCCTATTTTTTGTTTTTCTTTGTTTCAGTTTTGAGTTGTTCCATCTAAGCAGGATGCTAGGATAGGAATTCTGTCTATGTTGTCTTTCTATGAAAAGGTGGTTGTTGAATTGGGTGTATAGGTGTTGAACTAGGCTCATTCGTACCTACTCTTTCTTAAGAGATATTGGTGCCTAGATTTCAAAAGGCGCTCGCTTTTGATGTAATATTCTAAGCAGTGTCTGTGGCTTATCTCAATGCTTTATTTGTAAGGGGATAATAGGATTACCGTCTGTGGCCTTTTTTCTATGAAAAGGTGTTTGGTTGTTGAATTGGCTGCACAGGTGATGAACTAGACTTATTTGTGCCTAGTGATACTGGTTCCTAGACTTAATATGATGTTCGCGTTTGATAATATCCCATCAGAGGTGTTTGTGGGTTATCTCAAAGCTTTATTCGTAAGGGGCTTAATAGTGTTTTGCCTTCCTTTGGCATGCCTTTACGATATTGTCCTCTTTAGAGGCTAAAGGAACCTAATTAATGATTTATTTGAAGCCCCTTAATTTTTTAAATTTGTAAATCATAATGGGGGAAACGTTTCTAGTAAACAACTATCGCTTCAATATTAGGCTTGGCCTGCCTTTGGCATGCCTTTGCGATGTTGTTCTCTTTGGAGGTTAAAGGAACCTAATTGATGATTTATTTGAAGCCCCTTGGTTTTTAAAATTTGTAAACCATAATGGGGGAAACCGTTCTAGTAAACAACTGTTCAATATTAGGCTTCTATAGCGGAAACTTGGTCAAACTAAGTTTACATCTGAGCTTGATTGAATCCTTCTTCTTTACAATCGATTGCTGAATGTAATGCATGTTTGACAATTAAATTTCAAGGTACTGCGTTATACCTTACAGAGCGTACTTAACTGGTCATTACAATCTTTTAGTGAGGATCACAATCTAGCTTCTTACACTACCAATGTTATGTGTGTGTGTGTGTGTGTGTGTCGGGGCCTAAGTGTTGATTTTTCGTTTAATAGTTAGAAGGCCTTCCAACCATATTAAATATCCTATCTTCCATTAGTTAACACAAGACTAATACAACATTTCGATCAATGATTTCATACCTTTACCTTACTGACTACATTTTTAGTGTATAAAAAAAAGCAAGATTTTGTTTTGATTCTTACGAAAACATGAATTCTGTTTTAATCTGAAATCTTTTGTGTTCTTTAAACATGTCCTTGTAATTCGTTTTGTTTTTCTGTTCTGTTCTGTTCATGTTCTCTTATTTATTTTCAATTTTCAACTTCCATATCCATATGATCGGTGTCTGCGCCTTGTTATTGCTGTTGTTGTTGTTGTTGTTGGCAAGGTGACACATTGTTCTCACAAATTGGCTGTGTTGCAATGCAATGAAGATCCATTCATCATTCGTTAAAAATCATGCACGACGAGCAAAACAGCAGTAAATAATGAATCGGGGGATCGGGGGAGGGGGGCAACAATGAATGAATGGATCGACGGTTGACAAAATTGAAATTCAATAAATTTTTTCGTTTGTATTTCTGTGTGTCGTTTTTCAATTTAATCAGGAGATTTATTAAGTGGCATTGAGGCAATTGTGCAATGAAGACTGGTTTCATATGAGACTTCAAATAAACATGAGAATGAACAATGAAACAAACCTTTTTGAGAGCAAATGAAGGTTGCCAACGAGTAAGTGTTTTCTATCTGCAACGAGTTGATGACATAGTTTTTAAGACTGATCATTAAACGGGTCACAATTCAAGGTAATTAGTGGATCTTAAAGTTCAATAAGCTTTTAAATATAAGGTGTAGTAAAAACATTTCACTACATATGATACTGCGCTACAAGTACCCGATATTAAATTGGTACTTGTGAGGTTTAGAAATTCTAAAAAATGTTTCTGTTTAAATGCAATTTTCTCGAATGTCACAATTATTTGAAATATACAGTAAATGTCGAAAGAAACTGTACACTATGGATAAAAGTATAACAATCACCAAAGTCAAGTTTTAAAACTTAAGGAGTGTGCCCGAAAAAATTTGACAATATTTTGAAATTCTTTCAAATTCTTTCTGTTTCAATGACAATAAAACAATTTTAAAATAAAAATAACGGCAATTTATGAATGTATATTCCTTTCTAAATGTACAGTTTCTTTTGACCCTCACTGTCTGTATGTATCACTAATAGAAATTTGAACTACCACTTACATGTAGAGTCGCATGTTTGCGCATCTTTATTTCGGAGGACATAACTTGTATAAAGAGACGAAAAATCTGCTCCGCTTCAGTTATAAGCAGCATATAATTTGCATACATTCTGGTGTAGTACGATATCACAATGGGTCTAAATCTGATAAGAAACCTAATTGATATTATGATTAGGTTCTCTAGGTTCCCATTCTCGGAAGAATACATTTCTGCAAGAACTCTAACGTGGTAAAAGAAGAGACCACAGGCACTTAGGAACCTAAGGCGGTTGGCTCTCGGGCACCTAGAATTTAATAAAAGAACTTGTCTACCTAAGGGTGATAGAAAAATTATTGTGGTTGAGGAGTGCCAGCGAGGCGCTATTGCTGAATGATTGAATAGATTCTCTGAGAATTATAACGAGAGCTTGTGGGGCCCAAGTAAGTTATGGTCTTTGAGGCGGCCTACCTATTTAGCCTATCCTAACACTTTGATTTAATAATTTCTTATTTTATTTATTTATTTATTTATTAATTACAATACAATTACAAATTATATTCTAATTCTATACGAGCTGAGTAACTTCGACCATACGCTCGGTGTAGTGTCACAGACCAGAGCCTCTGGTGGGAATCGAACCCACGACCCTCACACTAATAGTCTAGCACACTACCCACTAGACTACCAGGGCGCTCTTTCTTATTTTAAAAATGCATAAAGTTTAGAAAGGTTGACACATGAGAAGCATGGCATGTGAAGCATGACATGAGAAGCATGATATGAAAAACATGACATGAGAAGCATGACATGAGAAGCATGACATGAGAAGCATGACATGAGAAGCATGACATGAGAAGCATGACATGAGAAGCATGACATGAGAAGCATGACATGATAAGCATGACATGAGAAGTATGGCATCAGAAGCTTGTGGTGCTTGCTACTCGGATGCTTGCTACTCGGATGACTCAGACTCAGTCGACGACTCTGACTGAGATAACACTGCCGATATTCAATCTCGTACTTTGCCGTTGACTTTGGGACGTTGGATATGGGAACCCCACTGAAGACCGCTGTTTTCGGACCTGTTCTAGTAAACCATCTACCTCTGAAAAACCAAATCATGAATAATGACCAGAAAGACTGACACATGAGAGGCATGGCCGTTGCTAGGGAACAAGCTGACTACTCGCACCACGCTGAGTACTCGAATGACCCAAATTGGGACTACGATCCAGACTGAGATGACTGTTCCGATTGAGTTCACAGTGCATTGCCCACTGCGACGTTGACTGTCAAGCATTGAATGTGGAACTACCCTTAAAAATCTCTTCTCTAGGACCTGTTCTGGTTCAGTTATATCATCTAGCCCAACACCTGGATACACGCTCCCAAAGACTGAAAATATCACACAACGACGGTTGTAATGATGAGGAGAAAGAGAAAATCGCGGAACATTATCTCTGTCACAGTCTGGTACTTGGGAAACTTAAACTAAACACTCGTTGTCAAACAGAATTTATTGCTCTATTAAATTAAATAATCAAAGGTGGTTTGTTCATCCAAACCACACTACACTTTCATAAAGATTTCAGGAGGGTTGTAAAATTACGAAATAGGTATTGAATTATGCTTTTAAGGGCATCGAATTAATTTAACCTAATCATCTCGCCCAAAATACTTGCTTATGTTGAGATCTTTTACTAATTGTGTTCGATAGTTCCTGATAGTTACTGGACAGTGGTTGACGGCGTTCTGTGAAATATTTACTTATACATTAGGCTTTCCAGAACGTTAGAATTGTCAACGGGCTTAGTAAACCTATAGTTGTGATGAAATATTTCAGAGATTTCTGTTCTTTCTGTATATTTCATCGACTATCTATTACATACATACATAATTGGCCATTCCAACCCTTCAGTCAGGATTACGACCTAGCTTCTCACACCACTTATGCTGTGTGCGTTAATTTTATACATGAGTGGCGGGACCTACAGTTTTAAAGTCGACTCCGAACGACAGATTTTTGAGAAGCTTTTCATGGCAATTTTTACTCTCAGAGTCTTTGCCAGAAATCTACTGAGAGGAAGTCGCCGAAGAAATATTTTTTCGTTTTGATGTCTGACCTGGGATTCAAACCCGGGCCTTTTGTCTAATAAGCCAACACACTACCCACTAGACCACGGCGACTAACTTTCTGTTAGTTTACCAAAATTATTATCGTGATCATTTTCGTCATCTTCCCCTCAACAAACAGTCTTCTGGTAAAAACTCTGAGAGTAACAAAAAATTTTCAAGAAAAGTTTACCAAATCGATATTAGTCAGTAGGTCCTGCCGCTTATGAGTACAATTAACATAAAAAATATAAAGAAGGATAAAGGCTAGGTTTTAATCCCGACTAAAGGGCTATAAGTAAGTAAGAACAATTTAATCGTTTATAAAATGAAAGAAAAATGAATTTGAGATCCTTTATTGTTTCAGTTTTCTTTCATAACATATGCAATGTAGTGTCAACGATTTTCCCTTATGGAAGTAATTCTGCTGTTTTTGTTTTATTTTGTAATAAAACCTTTAAATTCTTAAAACAATTGAATCCTATTGTCAGAAAACAAAAAAAAAAAGTTGAAAAACTTGTTGAATTTTTCTTCCAATAAAAATCACTAAAAGAGTCACAGTAAAGGTTTCAAATTAAGCGATTCCTTTACATAAAAATCAACCCTTTTCTTACAAAACAATTGGCAAAAACAATAAGAAAGTAGAAGAAGCCGTATAAGAATGCAAGCTGCGTGTTAGATTTTCATGCAGTTGTCGCAATTGTTAGGGGAAAAAAAAAATGAAAGAAAAAATGCGCAAAAAAATTTCCCACGTTTAGTGGCTGTTTTCAGTGTGTTTTGTGAAGAAAACAGAAAACAAAACTGCCACAGACATCATCTGGTGTTACGAAAAAAGTAGAGAAAATAAAAAAATTTCAATCACAATTGGAAAAAATATGAAATAAACGGAAGAAACCAACCAATCAAGCAATAAACGCAGCTGCCTTTTCAACAGCAACAGCAACAGTAACGTAACGCGCAATAATTTCTTGATCCTTAAACAAAGTCAACAACAAAACATTTTTTTTTGCATTTTCAAAAAGGCGCCATGTCGTCTTATTGTATTTTTAAATCACATTTTCCAAGCGTTTTCTATGAACGCCAGTATTGCTGTTGACTTGTGCAGCCCGTTAAGACAATTTTTCTTTCCTATTGTTTTTGTTGTTGTTTGTAATAATTTGATATGGAATATGATTGTTGTGAATAAAACAATTAAACAACCAAACAAGCAACCATACAACGATGCAACCATGCAAGCAATTCGTAATGCTTGTAATCGTGCAATAACAAGGGATTTAAACGAGTAAATTAAAGACGACGACGTTTTTGTTGTTTTTGGAACAATTCAATTTGGAAAATGATCGTCGTTCGATTCATTCATTTGTTTGTTCAAACATGTTGTTCATCTTGTCGTTTTTTCTGCTTTTTTTTTGTTGTTGCTTTTTGCTGTGTATTGTTAATATCGTGTGTGTTGCGTTTTAATTTTCATACAATTTAAACGCATTTAGGGGTTGTCTTTCTCTCTGTGTGTGTGTGTGTGTCTGTGTTGTTTTGATATTTATCATCGGCGTCATTATCATCATTATTATCAATGGCGTTATGAGCACCACCTTTGAAGTCTTTAAAGGCGAAAAGTAAACACCAGAAAACAACCACTTACACTTGGGTTGGGTAACTTAAGTGTTCACTTTCCTCCTCTCTGTTTTGTTGAATGTAAGGGGGATAATTGATAATTTTTTTTATTGACATTTAAATGAAACGTTTTATCTTTAATTATTCACATGCATTTTTGTGGAAAAATTAATAGGATTTGTAAGGATCTTAATTTAGAAAAGGAAACTGAATTTACTTCAATGTATCGAAAAATGTGATTTTCATATCGTCCTTGGAATGTGTTTTATTCCCCTTTAAGGTTCAATTAGTCGTGACTTAACCATAACCATATAAATCAGCTGTTTTAACCAACTTTATGGACATCACTGTTTTCGATTATAGGTGACTTACCATAATGCCATAGTCATAACGATAACCATATGTACCAATTGAATTTTGGTTTTTTGCCATAACCATAAACAGCTGTTTGCTGAATTTACTTACATGTATACACATTTTTTTTTGTTTACTTTTGTACTTTTGAAAAATACATATGCGCAATTAACGTAAACAGCTGTTTATGGCCATGGCAGCACTGATTGCTGCTAATAGTAAATTTACGGTTATGGATTATGTTAAGACTACAGCGTTATGGTAAAGTCACGACTAATTGAACCTTTAATCATAGAATTTTCCGCGCCGTTTACTCGAAATGCTTTAAAAATTCTCGGTAGAAACAATGGGAATGGTCCACAACAGATGGTGTTCATCTTACTCATGGTTTCCGTCTTCGTGAATGGTGAACATCTGATATTTATTCCCATTTAGGCATTGAATGACATAACCTGCGTAACGGTGTTGGTTTTTTAATATAAAAAATTTAATTTGGAATCAATTTTTTGACTTATTCAATTAAGAAACGTATGTCTATCCATTTTATCTCATTGAAGCCTAATCTGAATACGCTAATTGAGTTCAACGTACCATTGAAACCGAAAATCCAAGCAGCTTAAATCATTCAAAAGATAAAATTACGTAACCCATGAAATCAAGCCGACAGATGTTAAAAAACGATTTTGCATCTGCGAAACTAATCGTTGCAGTTCCAGTCAAAAGCCCTATGTTTGTCAGAACAAATTTTATAAGTTTTTTATATTATGAGCTGCAGGGATTGACAATTTCCGTTAAAAGCTTTACAGAAGAGTAATCGTTTTATTATTTTTAAATTTTGCACTGTTGATAGAGGCACGCAATCAGTCATATATTCTGTGATCACTGGATCTTTTACTGTAAAGATCTTCACTCAAGCACACAAGATCTTTGGCACACGTAGTTACACGCACTGTGAGGCTATTTTGGATACTACAGAGGTGAGTTTAGAGATGAACAGGTCTTACAAGTCTTTGAATTCCAGTAAGAAGTCTTCAGTAAGAAGACTAAAGGTTACGGATGCTTAAAAAGGAATGCTGAACGAAATGGAAGATAAAGACAGGCAAAGACTCTTCTTAAATCAAGTTCATTTGAAGCAATCAAAACTTTTGCTGTGAAATTACAATAAGAGGAGACTCGAGTCATGCATCCAAACTTTATTGGTTATTACAACTATTTAGTCAGGATTACAACCATGTTGTATGTGTTAATTTTATCCGTGAGTGGGTGGATCTACAGTTTCAAGTCGATGGCGAACAGCAGATTTTTGAGAAACTTTTCATGGCAATTTGATTTTACTCCCAAATGTTTTTGCCATAAGACTGCTAAAAGGAAGTCACAGAAGAAATTATTTACTTACTTAATTGGCCATTAACAACCCGATTATCGGATTTCGGGCTGCCGCAGTACATCCTTTCAGGCGCCTCTGCTTCTTGCGCGCCTACGTCAGTTGATCACACTAATCCATGGCAGGGCTTCCAGGATTTGGTCCTTCCAACGGATACAAGGTCATTCTCTTCGCTGACTTCCGCAGATCCCTGCATCCTCCTCCATTCGAAAGACATGGCCGAGCCAGCGCAGCCGCTGGATATTAATACGCTGTACAACGTCTATGTCGTTGAGCAGCTCATATACCTCACTGTTGGATCGGATGCGAAATCATCGCCAACTCGCACTGAGTTGAAGATCTTACGTAGGACTTTTCCCGCGAATACTCTCAAGACTGCTGCATCAGTTCTTAAAAGGGTCCATGCCTCTGCGCCATAAAGAAGCATGGGTAGGATGGGCTTCTTGTAAAGTATAAGTTTTGTCTTACGAGAGAGGTCTCTGCTACTCAATTGCCTATTGAGCCCATAGTCGCGCCTGTTGGCAAGAGTAAGCCTGTGTTTGATCTCTAGACTGACATCATTTTTGGTGGCAACGGCGGAGCCAAGATAAATAAATTCCTTGACTTTATCAAAAGTATAGAGATCGGCCGTAATCTGAGAATCAATACGCTGTACGTCTCTACTTGTCGATAACATATACTTTGTTTTGCCCTCATTTACTGCCAGACCCATCTTCTTAGATTCCTGTTGAATAGAAAAGGCAGCAGTAACATCTCGTTTGGTACACGCTATGATGTCAATGTCGTCAGCGTACGCAAGCAATTGGACACTTTTTTGAAAAATAGTGCCTTTCGCAGAACACTCTCCATGACGAAGTTGAAGAGGTCGCATGGTAAGGGATCGCCTTGTCTGAAACCTCGCACGGTATCAAAAGGTTCGGAGAGGTCCATTCCTACCTTGACGGAGCTGTAGGAATTGCTCAATGCCATTCTACATAGCCTTATTAGCTTCACAGTTATACCGAGGTCAGACATTGCGGCAAAAACACGATCCCTTAAGGGGCTATCGATTTGTACAGTGGGTCAATTTCGACCTCTGGGTACTGTGCTTGTCTTGACCGCTAGGTGCACGTCCTCTAAGGGGCTATCGAAAGCAGTTTTGTAGTCGACAAAAGGATGGTATGTGTTGACTTGTTTTTCGTGGGTCTTTTTCACAATTTGGCGTAGTGTGAAGATCTCGTAGATGGTGAACTTGTCAGGTCTGAAGCCGCACTGACAAAGTCCAATCAGTGTTTTCACGAGTGGTTTCAGTCGTTCGCACAGTACGCCTGTAAGAACCTTATATGCGGTAGGGAGAAGGCTTATATTATACCCCTATAGTTGGCGTATACCGTAGGTTAGGTTAGGTTAGGTCGTAGTGGTAGCTCTGATATCACAAAGCTCACTTGAGCACGCATGGCGGCCACGGGTGAAACGCAGTCCCTGTACTAACCAATTTCCGCCAAATCAGGGAAAGGAAGAAGTTGATCAGCGCAAGGACTGCACAACATACCGTATACCGTAGAGGTCACAAAATAAATAGTTTTTTTGTATTTCGTTTTGTTCCAGATGCCTAAGCTAGGGTTAGAACCACTGCCTCACGGCTAGATAGGCCAAAAATTGCCACTGTTGACAACGAGCAGCAACCTGAGGTTTCACAATGCAATAGGCAGGGATATCCTATAAGACATGAGATTTTAAACATCTTTTTTCGTCTGTCTAGCTGTACGAGGACAAATAATGAATGTAGATTGCTTCGAGGCATAGGTTGTCATGTAAAAAGAATATTTGGATTGTTTTCTTTTAATCCAACGCTAGGGAAGTATTACACTTTTCTGATTTATCGTGTTGATCTAAGCATAAGTGACTTTAATTTATTTGATGAATTTAAATAATTTCATTATAACACCTTAAAATGTGTTATTAAAATAAAAATAAAAATTTGTTTTTGTTGCTGTCAACCATTTAAAATCAGAAATAATCAGAAAATTAGTTCAACTTCTTGACATTCCATTTAATTATGGCATTATTAGCTTGGACAACCATTCCCATTTTTTTTTTTTCTTTTCTTGATTTAATTTCAAGCTTCTAATCACGAAAAACATTTTTTTTTTTTTAATTTTTATTATTAAATAACCAACACAATTAATTTCCATTAATGTGAGAAAAATTCCAATTACATATTGGAGGAAAAACTGCTGCAAAGGAAAATTAAGTCAGAAATTTAGGCGAACGAAAAATAATAAAAAAAAAAAAATTCGTTCCTTTTTTTTGTTGCTCTGAAATAAAAATAAAAATTATCTTAAAAATTTCATTTAACAAGCATTACCATTAATTTCAATTTAAGGTAAGAAAGAAAAAAAGAATTTCTAACAAAAAAAAAATTTTAAATTGAAAATTATTTCGTAAATAATCCACAACAATACCACCACATAACGACAACCAGCAATAGCAGCAACAAAACTGGGAAGGAAAAACTCTCAAACATTTCTCTGCTAAGCCATGAATTTAAAGAAAAATTCACCAGCAGCAGCAGCAACTA
This sequence comes from Sarcophaga peregrina, assembly GCA_014635995.1. Lineage (NCBI taxonomy): Eukaryota > Metazoa > Arthropoda > Insecta > Diptera > Sarcophagidae > Sarcophaga > Sarcophaga peregrina. The sequence goes on along the minus strand of CM025792.1, from coordinate 92,363,924 downwards.
TATTTGCTGGATGGTTGGTTGGTTGGTTGGTTGTTTGGTTGTTTGCAAAACTAAACCCAGGCCAGGCTTAACGCAACCAAATGTTTGCCTATGCATCGCATACGAACGTCGTGTGTATGTGTATGTATGTATGTATGTGTGTAACAATATGAAATGCTTAAAGGTAATTTGCTATTAATTGGTTAAAAATTTATTATACGACTACAGTACGCTTAAAAAGGCATGTACCAACTGCAATCGCAAATAGAGACAGCAACTGTTTAAAGTGTCTTAAACAACCCAAAAAACCATAACAGCCACATGCGACACTACAACCAACAACTAACAACTAACAACAACAACACATTTACCAAATTCAGCTCAACAATTTTCTAGTCTGTCCAACATTTTGTGTGAAGCAAAACGTTTCTCTTAAATCAGGCTTAAAAGTAACCATTTATGGTTTAAAGGAATTACATTTTAAATAAAATTTTGGTCAAAAAACAAAAAGAAAAAAGAAGGAATATTTTGGGTTTGTACGCTGATAGATGAAGCTTATCAAAGTGTTGGGGTATGTTTGCTATGAGGAGAAGGTTTGTCTTAATTAAACCGTACATCACCAGAGGGTGTTGGTAAAATGAAATTCTTTATGTTTTTAAAAGATGACTTCATTTAGTTCTAATATAAGAGCTGTTTTGTTGGATAACTTGCTGCAATTTTGAAGACAATTAATTGCATAATTTTACTCCTCTAGTAAGAAGTTTCGACCTTATTAGCTAAATACCCGAGCAATTTAAACAAGTCCCTACGAGGATAATTGTATTCACAGTACATGTTTACCTTACGCTCTGTATTATTACTGGCTCTCTTTTGGTTTGTCAACTTCTAGAACTTTACTGTTGATTTGTTATCGTTATTCAAATCTTTTTTTGTGGTATTTGTATGTAGTTTTGTTATATATACATACATACATAATTGGCCATTACAACCCTTCAGTCCGGATTATTGACCTAGTTTCTCACACTACTTATGTTGTGTATAGTAATTTTATGCATAAGTATCGGGACCTACTGTTTAAAGTAGACTCCGAACGACAGATTTTAGAGAAACTTCATGGCAATTTTATTTTTACTCTCAAAGTTTTTGCCAGAAAATTGCTGTGGAAAAGTTACTGAAAAGTTTTTTAATATTTCGATTAGTTAGCGACGCCTAATTTGGGGCTTGAACCGTGGCCTCACGTCTAATAAGCCAACACACTACCTACTAGACTGCGGTAGAATTATATTCACAATATATGTTTACATTACCCTGTGGACTATTACTAACTCTTTCGGTGCATTTATATTTCATTTATTTTCGGTTTGGCAACTTCTAGAACCTCACTGTTGATTTGTTATTGTAAATTTATTCCTTGCATTTTGTGTGTAGCTTTGTTATTGTAATTCTCGTAAGGCCTTTCTTGTTTTGTTATTGTTGTTGTTTTACTTGCTCTTTTTTCTAGAATAAATGATTAAAAGAAGCTTAGCGAATGTCTACTTTAGGTTGGAAGAATGTGAACTTTACAGAAACTCTGTTAAAGGAATTTGAACTTTACAGACAGTCTGTCAAACGAATGTGAACTTCACAGAAACTCTGTTAAATGAATGTGAAGTTTACAGAAACTTTTTAAATGAATGTGGATTTTATAGAAACTCTGTTTAATGAATGTGAACTTTACAGAAACCCTGTTAAATGAATGTGAACTTTATAAAAATTCAGTTCAACAAATGTGAACTTCACAGAAACTCAGTTCAGTGAATGTGAACTTTACAGAAACTCTGTTAAATGAATGTGAATTTTACAAACAGTCTGTTCAATGAATGTAAACTTTACAGAAACTCTGTTAAATGAATGTGGATTTTACAGAAACTCTGTTCAATGAATGTAAACTTTACAGAAACTCTGTTAAATGAATGTGAAATTTACAGATAGTCTGTCAAACGAATGTGAACTTCACAGAAACTCTGTTAAATGAATGTGAACTTTACAGACAGTCTGTCAAACGAATGTGAACTTCACAGAAACTCTGTTAAATGAATGTGGATTTTACAGAAATTTTGTTAAATGAATATGAACTTTACAGCAACTCTGTTAAATGAATGTGAACTTTACAGAAACTCTGTTAAATGAATGTGAAGTTTACAGAAACTTTTTAAATGAATGTGGATTTTATAGAAACTCTGTTTAATGAATGTTAACTTTACAGAAACCCTGTTAAATGAATGTTAACTTTATAAAAATTCAGTTCAACAAATGTGAACTTCACAGAAACTCAGTTCAGTGAATGGAAACTTTACAGAAACCCTGTTCAGTGAATGTGAACTTAACAGAAACTCTGTTCAATGAATGTAAACTTTACAGAAACTCTGTTAAACGAATGTGAATTTTACAGAAACTCTGTGCAATGAATGCCAACTTTACAGAGAACTCTGTTAAATGAATGTGAAATTTACAGATAGTCTGCCAAACGAATGTGAACATTACAGACAGTCTGCTCAGTGACTGTAAACTTTACAGAAACTCTGTTCAATAAATGTTAACTTTACAGAAACTCTCTTAAATGAATGTAAACTTTACAGAATCTCTGCTCAATGACTATAAACTTTTCAGAAACTCTGTTCATAATTGTTTCTAGGTTCGTTTGAATTTTTTACAAGAGACACGTAACGCATAGTAGTCCTGCTGCATGTCTTCATGGTTGTAGCGTATTTCAGAAATCTTCGTAACTGAACATGAAACAAGTATCACAAGCATTTTATTGTACAGTCAGCCAATAATAACGACAAGAAGCCGCCAAATTTCGCAGCTATTAAAGGAGTTTTTACTTATTTTGGGTAAATCTAAGCCAAGTCACTCTGCTTGAGAAGACTGATTGCTCCAATTTGTCTGTAGATGTTTTGGGTAAAAAGAAAAACGAAAAAGACTAGACTAAACTAGACTAGACTCTAATACAACTATTTATTAACGAACATACATGCATACATACGTACATACGTAGAATACTACGAGATGGAGTATGGAGTATGGACTGAATATATGATCTATTTGCCACAATTCCTAATCTTAAGCACACATTTTTATGTGGACTGTTGGTGTTGGTGTGTATGAGACCTGAGACCATATGTTTCTTATCGTTCGCCTGGCAATTCTTGTTGTATTTTTGTTAGGTTTCTGATACCATTTGATTGCTGCATTAAAACTTACTTGTGTTGTGTTGTATAGTCAATGGAAATTGACTGAGATTTGCTTCCTTGTTGTTGAATGTGATGCTAAACATAAGCTTTTGAGATTTTCTGTGTGCGATTTTTTCTCTTTCTTCGTCTTAAATTGTTAGCCTGTTTTAAGCCGCACCCGTCTTAATTTTTTTTGTTTTTGTTTTTTTTTTGGTACTAGCCTGGCTAGTAATAGCAAAAAAGAAGTTTTAAAACTTAAATCGAAAATGTTTTAAGCTTAAAAGTATGAAAACTCCTGCTGTGCTTAAACACTCGCATTGACGAGAAATGTAAAGCGAGAAAGAAAAAAATCGGAAAATCTAAACGAACAAATGTTTTGGAGAAAAAAAACTCGAAAAAAGTGCAGCGAAACATTTGCTAAACTGCAGATGTTTTAACGAATGTTTACTAAGTTGTAACTCCTTTTTTTAGTTTTTTAGGGTGGTAGAGAGCTGCCATATGCCAGAAATAAATACCGAATTTTTAAAAAAACTTGTTTACAATATTTAAACTTTTCGAGGGTTTTTCACGATACATAACACGATAATACATAACATACATACATAATTGGTCATTACAACCCTTCAGTTAAGATTACGACCTAGTTTCTCATACCACTTATGTTGTGTGCGTTAATTTTGTAAATGAGTGGTAAGAGCTTCTCAAAAATCTGTCGTTCGGAGTCGACTTTAAACTGTAGGTCTCGCCACTCATGTATAAAACTAACGCACACAACATAAGTGGTGTGAGAAGCTAGGTCGTAATCCTGACTGAAGGGTTGTAATGGCCAATTATGTATGTATGTATGTATGTGGTAAGACCTACTGTTTAAAATCGATTCCGGATTTTCAAACAGCTATTTTGAGAGGTTATTTCCCCGTGGTCTATTAGGTAATATGCGAAGCCCGGGTTCGTATTCAAGGTCAGGCATCAGAACGAATTATGAACAAAAAATATTTCTTTGGGGATTTCCACTCAACAGATTTCTGATAAAAACTCTGAGAGGAAATAAAATTTTTGAAGAAAAAGTTTCTCAAAAATCTATCGATCGGAGTCAATGTTAAATTGTAGCTGCTGCCACTCACGTTTAAAGTTAACGCACACATCATGAGCGGTGTGAGAAGCTTCGACGTTACAGAAATGGTTAATTGTCAGTATTCTATAGTATTCTATGCTATTCCATAGTATTCTATACTGTTCTATAGTATTCTATACTGTTCTATAGTATTTTATACTATTCTACATTATTCTATACTATTCTATGCTATTCCATGCTATCCTATACTATTATATACTATTCTATAGTATTCTATACTATTCCATGGTATTCTATATTATTCTATGCTATTCTATAGTATTCTATACTCTTCTATGCTATACTATACTAGTCTATACTATTCTATGCTATTCCATGCTATTCTATACTATTCCATGCTATTCTATACTATTCTATAGTATTCTATACTCTTCTATGCTATTCCATGCTATTCTATACTATTCTATACTATTCTATGATATACTATACTATTCTACACTATTCAATATTATTCTATAATATTTAATGCTATTCTTTACTATCCTATAGTATTCTATACTATTCTATGACATTCTATACTTTCCTATCCTATACTATGCTGTACTATACTATTCTATACTATTCTATGCTATTCTATTCTTAAACGAAGAGAGAAAATCTTCCCATTAGTAGCGCAGATCTCAGATCTCAAATAATACGGCCATGGCAAAGTAGATGGAGCAAGAAAACATGCGGAAGATGGACTTATAAACTTATTCCGTCTATAGAGGCATGGATATGGAGAAACTTTGGGGAAACTAACTATTTTCAGACCCAGTTTCTTTCGGCTCATGATTATTTCCGAAAATACCTATACCGCATGGGCAAGGTGACTGATCCTGGCTGCGTTTATTGCGAAGAAATGAGTGACAACGTTGAACACACATTCTTCCATTGCGTTAAATGGCAAGACGAGAAGAACATGTTGAAAGAGCAAATTGGTGAATTTACACCCGACACCATTGTGGACGCAATGCTCAAAAACGAGACGAAATGGAACGCTGTGAGAATATGCGCCGAATATGTACTCCGCAGAAAGAAGTTCGACCTTGACATAATACAACGGAATGATACATGAGAAGACGAGCCAATAGCATGAAGCTGGCTTCAAATATGGCGTACTCAGACGTGGGAGAGTAGACAACGGTCCTTAACTGGACGTCGTTCTGGGCCCTTCTATGCTAGTCGGTAATGTTCTATTATATTGACAAGTACACGTCCTCTAGTCTAACCTAACCTAACCTATGCGTGCAAGAATCAAAACTTAGCGGCTATTGAACCCATGATCCCTTATACTAATAGACTAACGCGCTATTCTCTAGACTACTGGGGAGTACATGAAATATTTTTTAATTTTTATGTGTGCGAGAATCAAAACTTGGTGGGAATTAACCACAAGGTCCTTACACTAATAGACTAACGCTCTACCCAGTAGACGATCAGGGCACCCATGGCATATTTTTGATTCTTATGACTGCAAAAAGCAAAAAATAAGTGGAAATAAAATTTTACTTTTTAAAGTAGAGTATGGCCCCTCCATAGAATCGTTTTTTCTTTTCCTTTGCTTTGGAAACGTTCCAATCTTTAGGTTCCCGGGGATTTTATTCATTTCTGGATCATCCGTATTTAATTACATAACTTGTGATAATACTCCTTTTCTCTTTGTCTTTAAAATTCTAAACAGATGGCAACCCTAAAAATGTAAATTTTTTTTTTGTATAGGCGCCTAAACGTACTTTTGTTTCTGTAAATAAATGCTTTAAGGAAGTATTTCTTTGGGTATTTAGTTTTCGTTAAAATCTTAACAATTTTTTCTGAATTTTTATTTTAATTTTATCTGAAACCATAGCAGAAAAACACCATCACGCACTGTGGGGGCTTTCCAGCGAATACTTTATGAATGTGGACTGTTATGGTATAGTGTTGTGGTGGCGAACGTTGTTTGTGGTCTTTATCATTTAATGTGAAAAATTTTACATTCATGCGATCCATACATAGTCCTTAAGATTGTGGAATAATTTTTTAATTTTTGTTTTTTGCGTTCTTTTTTTTGTAATTTCCAGCCTGATTACCAGCACTTCGTATGCTTTTGTTGACCAACCCACATGCCGTTAATAAAACAAAAAAAAAAAATGGATTTTCGTAATAGAATTTCGCAGCATACAAATTCGCAGCATGCGAGTGGGTTGGTTTTATGCGATACGATACGTTACGATACGATATGAGCTTGTTTTGTTTCATTATTTTATCGAAATTTTCTTGTTCTTGTTGTTCGTTTGTGTAAAGCGTTAAATAGGTGCGTTTGACAATTTAATAGGAAATCAATTTTCATTTTAAATTGTTTTTTTTCTGTTGTTGTTGTTGCTGTTTGCTTGTAATGTAAGACATTAATCTGAGCGCTGAAAAACATATAAAAACTATGTGGCAACAACAACAACAACAATTGCATGTTATACAGTAAGACCCCGCTAAACGCGGGGAATACATTCCAATAAGTTGCAGCGCTAAACGAATCAACGTTAAATCAGGCAACTCAACATACATAACATAATTGGCCATTACAACCCTTCAGTCAGGATTACGACCTAGCTTCTCACACCACTTATGTTGTGTGCGTTAGTTTCATACATGAGTAGCGAGGTCTACAATTTAAAGTCGATTCCGAAGGACAGATTTTTAAGAAACTTCTCATGGCAATTTTTACTCTCAGAGTCTTTGCCAGAAATCTGCTGAGAGGAAGTTGCCGAAGAAATATTTTTTCGTTTTGATGTCTGACCTGGGATTCGAACCCGGGCCTTTTGTCTAATAAGCCAACACACTAACCCACTAGACCACGGCGACTTCCAAGTAACTCAACACGTTCATATAAAATAGAGGTGGAACCTTTATTCTGGATAGACTAACAGAAGAGCGTTGAAAAAGATACGTAGTATATACTATCGCTATGTAGTTGGTTCATGACCGTTTCATTTGCGCGCATATTTGCAACAAGTATCAGTACAGTATGCGATTCAGGGGAATCCCAATACTACAGCGTAATAATGAAACAGCGTTAAGCGGGGTCCCACTGTAATAATAATCAAAGTGTAATACAATTGCACGCAATTTTTTTAATTTTATGAAAATATTTCACGACATTAAAAATTGAATAGCGTTCAATGATATTATGACTTGAAGGCATTTTCTTACGAGAGAATAAAATAAAGGCAGGAAACGATATTAATTTGTTTAGTTGTAAAAGGTTAAAGGTTGTTAATACGTGTTGAAATTGGGAATAAGGCAAGTTGTAATTGGTATGTTGATTGGAAATTGATTTTAGAAGGTCTCTATCGTCCATGGACAGTGGGAACTCTGTATTAATCACTCAATATGATCCAAAAAGACTTCATACTCATTAGACTTACAGCAGTTTGCATGGATTTCAAGTAGAAAAACTAAATTCAGAGGTCGCCGTGGTCTAGTAGGTAGTGTGTTGGCTTATTAGACGAAAGACCCGAGTTCGAATCCCAGGTCAGACATCAAAACGAAAATTTGAAAATAATTTTTCGGTGACTTCCTCTCAGCAGATTTCTGGCAAAAACTCTGAGAGTAAAAAATTCCCACGGAATGCTTCTCAAAAAATGTGTCGTTCGGAGTCGACTTTAAACTGTAGGTCCCGCCACTCATGTATAAAATTAACGCACACAACATAAGTGGTGTGAGAAGCTAGGACGTAGTACAATGGGTCAATTCGACCACCGAGTCAATTCTGACAAGTACACGTCCTCTAACCTAACCTAACCTAAATAAATTCAATAAAAAAAAATTAATTTCATCAAGCCAACGTGTAGCAACATGAAGACGCCGTGGTCTAGTAGGTAGTATGTTGGCTTATAAGACAAAAGGCCCGGGTTCGAATCCCAGGTCAGACATCAAAACGAAAAATATTTCTTCGGCGACTTCCTCTCAGCAGATTTCTGGCAAAGACTCTGAGAGTAAAAATTGCCATGAAAAGCTTCTCAAAAATCTGTCGTTCGGAGTCGACTTTAAACTAGAGGTTCCGCCACTCATGTATAAAATTAACACACACAACATAAGTGGTGTGAGAAGCTAGGTCGTAATCCTAGCTGAAGGGTTGTGATGGCCAATTATGTATGTATGGTTAAAGGCGTAAAACACTACCCGAATAAAAAGAACGACGTTTAGTTTTCTTCTCCTTTAATAACCCCGGTTAATGGATTCCGGCTTGCCTTAATGCATCCTTTCAGGCGCCTCTGCTTCTTGAGTTTGGATAAGCCAGTTTTACACACCAACCGATGGCAGGGCTTTTTCGATCTGGTTCTTCCAACGCAAACAAGGTCGTCTTCTTCATTGACTTCTGTAAATTTCCGCATCAAACAAGTGTTTCACATGCTCCTCCATTCGAACGACATGGCCGAGACATCGCAGCCGCTAAATGTTAATAGACGCTGCAAAACGTCAATGTCGTTGAGGAGCTCATACAACTCATTGCTGGATTGGATGCGGAAATTATCGCCAACTCGCACTGAATCGAAGATCAAGGCTCCTGCATCAGTGCTCTGCGCCATAGAAAAATACGGGGAGAAAGAGCGATTTGGAGAGCATTAGTTTTGTCGACGTTTGATTGCCAAAACAAAATACATCAGTCCCCATGAACATCTTTTTAACCGAAAATTTAAATATTCAATGCATACTTATATCGCTGCTACTGTTTCTTTACATACCCAATTGTGCAAAGATCACAAGTCTTTTAAACAAATGTTTCTGCAACACCTAACGCTTTTTTTTCTGGCTTAACAAAATATCTAACTTTGCGCTTTCAGATGCAGTTAAGGAAAAAACTCTTTCACCCATTATTACAACTTCATGTGCCCGTTTATTTACCTGAATTCCTATAGGACTAGGAATAATGCAAAGAGTATCTGCATTATCCCTCTATAGTTGGATCATATTCGACTTAGACCGCCTACCACTAAAATTTATTTTTGACCTTGCTTCTGAGCCACTACCGGTCTTTGTATGTGGAACCACACACTGTCCATTCCCTGTTGGAGTATAACCCATTATTTCTTATAGATCAGTGTTCACGCGATCGTTCTGATTACGGTGCCCTCTGCAACTTTTTCTTCACTTTATATGATTTCTTTACTATTTGCACTACTTAATGGTAAAGGCCGGTGCCACAAAGTCAATTTTAATGCTTCTTGACCGCGTACAGAAGAGGATGAAAGTGGTCATTAACGACGATAGGTTATCGAACTCAACTGATTTGTTGACGTACCGCTGCGATGGGGTTTGTGGTTCTCTTTTCTTATCGGATCTGTCGTAAGCTTAATGAAGTGACTTGCTGCCGAGAATCATACATTCATTCGTACAGAACACTTGTCTTTTTCTCAGGGCACACACTGCATTACGGATTGTCAGTAGGACGGATTCCTGTAGGAGATTTTACATATACATATAATTGGGCATTACAACCCTTCAGTAAGGATTACGACCTAGCTTCTCACACCACTTATGTTGTGTGCGTTAATTTTATACATTAATGGCGGGACCTACAGTTTAAAGTCGACTCGGAACGACAGATTTTTGAGAAGCTTTTCATGGCAATTTTTACTCTCAGAGTCTTTGCCAGAAATCTGCTGAGAGGAAGTCGCCGAAGAAATAGTTTTTCGTTTTGATGTCTGACCTGGGATTCGAAACCGGGCCTTTTGTCTAATAAGCCAACACACTACCCACTAGACCACGGCCTAGACCCTTTTTCCTCCTTCCTAGCTAGTCTCTATAAAACTGGTCAAAAATTACCACTTGATTTAGTTTATGTTTAGTGAGTACGAGATAACTCGTAGGTGGTACCCTAAAACGAAATGCAATCTCGTAGTTGGCAGTCAATGTGTTTATGGCTTGCCCATTATGATATAAATCTTATGCAAGTGAGTGGTTGAACATTTTTTCGAATGCAAATATCGTTTCTCTTTTTAGGAAACTTTTCTGTAGGCATATGCGATAGACTCACACTCCCATGCCCGCTTTGAATAGCTACCAGAAGCTAAGCATTACATAATAACATTGTTTTTAACATTTGTTAAGAGTGCTGCGAAGTCGCCGTGGTCTAGTGGGTAGTGTGTTGGCTTATTAGACAAAAGGCCCCGGTTCGTATCCCAGGTCAGACATCAAAACGAAAAAATATTTCTTCGGCGACTTCCTCTCAGCAGATTTCTGGCAAAAAGATTACTCTCAGAGTCTTTGCCATGAAAAGCTTCTCAAAAATCTGTCGTTCGGTCCCTGTATGTCCCGCCACTCATGTATAAAAATTAACGCACCCTACATAAGTGGTGTGAGAAGCTAGATCGTAATCCTGACTGAAGGGTTGTAATGGCCAATTATGTATGTATGTAAGAGTGCTTAGAAAAACATAACAGTTTGGCTGGTTTCATCCTAAATCTAGAAAATTTTATTAATATTTCCTTCACTTAAAAATTTTTTTTCTACATCTTCTAACGAAGCACAGACAAAAACCTTTCCATGTACTTAGGAAAACAATAAAGTAGACAATGGCAATTAAAAATCATTCGTTCATGCCTTAATTATAGAAAAACGCTTATCTTGGTTGGGAAATATTGTTACATGTTGCCCGTATCCAACTATATTTGACATTTATTAACAATCATATCAAATTATCTCTCGCTCTCTCTCTCTCTACGCTCCAACGCTAAAATGTGTTTCAATTCGTTCGTTCGGTCGTTCGTTCGTTGCATTAATTCAATTACTTTGCAGTCTTCCGTAATATGGCTATTTAACAGAAAAAACAAAAACAAAATTAAACTGCTTTGTGGCTCCATCATGGCCACAACTATGGCGGCACAAGTAAATTCCACTATATTGGGGCAAGCAACGGACCAACTAACTAACGAAAATCATTTCAAATTAAATTCCATTTATCATGAGTGTTAATCGCCATTAATTTAAGATTTTTTTTATTTTTATTTTGTTTGTTGTAGGTTTTGTTATTGTATTTGAGATATTGTAGTATTCAAGCGGCCTAAACACCTGTTAAATATATTTGCCGAATGGCGTTTTTTTTTTTTTTTTTGCTTTTCCTTTTTAATATGTTTTTGGTGGAAACAAATATTTTTCCTTTCGACAAATATGTACGTAAACGATCGTATGCAGCAGGGCACCCACACTGGGAACACTTGCAACCAACTACCAGCAATGGTTGTGGCCTGTTGTGGCAGTGTAATAATGGTTAAATGGCAATTTAAATAATTTAAAAACTTCTGCAAAACTATGGGAAGCATTTAAGATGCAATTTTTCTTGCCACTGCAACCAAATGAAGGCAAGCAACAGCATTATAAAAGCGTATAAGCAAGCAGCAACATTAACTTTGTAGTTGATCTACATATTTTAACAGCCAGCACAAGTGCGCCAAAGTAACAACCAAATACGGGCAACGCATTTATTAAACAACCCAACTGCTGTTTACTTTGCTGGGAAGTAACAAAACAGCAACAACATCATGCATACATACAGTAGCGAGCACAAAAAATGCAACACTGTGCCATATGATCTTTAATAAGATCTGTTTCATAATAACGGTAACTAATTTATCTATTTTCTTTTGCTGTTAATTCTTTCAATTATAAGTTTTCAAAGTAACCACAGTTTATTCCAAATTCTGCTTTAAAAAGTTAAATATTTTTGAATTAGTGAAAAAAGTGCAAATTTTTAGCGAGCAAAAAAATGCAACATAATAAAACAAATAGTTAAAGTAGGTTATTTATTTAATTATAATTGAAAATTTCTTAAATAAGTTATACAACATGTGTTTTGTAATAGAAGCAGCTCTTAGCTCTCAGCTGACAGCAAAACTGCAATCATTAAAGCCTTAGAAGAAGGAAAATCCATGCGTGAAGTTGGACACCTCTTTGGTGTAAATCCATCAACCGTATGTCGGATTAAATCTCGATTTCCTTGAGAAATAGTGTGGAAAGGAAACCAGGTAGTGGTAATCCTCGAAAAACTACCTCTCGCCAAGACCGCCAGCTGATTGCACTGGTTAAAAAAGATCCACGAAAGACCGCAATGGACGTTGCTAATTTCGCAAATGAGCAAATAGGAGTCTCTATAGGCGTTCACACTGTTCGCCGTATGCTTGAAAGAGGCTAATTTGCATGCGAGACAACCCGCAAAGAAATCTCTCATCAGTGCAATCAATTAAAAAGAAGCGCCTGGAATTTGCAAAACGTTACAAGGATTGGTCAAATGAACAATGGGCTAAAGTCTTGTGGAGCGATGAAAGCAAATTTAATTTGTTTGGCTCCGATGGGATAAATTTTGTTCGAAGACCGCCTGGACAGAGATATTCGCCAAGATATCAACTTCCAACCGTAAAACATGGCGGTGGATCAATAATGGTGTGGGGTAAGGAACGATATGTTTAAAAAAAATTTATGATTTTACGTTACGTATTTACAGGTGCGTTTTTCCGTGATGGGGTAGGTCCCTTAACTCAAATCGAAGGAAAAATGGACGCCAAGAAGTACTGTGAAATCCTTGGAGAACACATGCTTCCTCATCTGCGGGAAAAAATGCCTTCTGGTAGCATATTCCAACTGGATAACGATCCAAAGCACTCAAGTCGCTTAGCTCGAAACTTTTTAAGTGACAATGATGTCAATGTTTTGGATTGGCCATCACAGTCTACCGATCTAAACCCCATAGAAAATCTATGGGAGCTATAAGATCGGGAAGTTAAGAGAAAACATCCGTCAAATAAGAGGCAATTAGAAGAAATTTTGAAAAGTGAATGGGAGAAAATATCCATTAACACATTAATAGGTTTAGTCGACTCTATGCCTTCTAGGTTGCAAGAAGTCATAAAAAATAAGGGCTACGCCACTAAATATTAATTTTAAGATTTTTTTTTTTGTAAGAATTACTATTTAATTTTTGCATTTTTATTGCTCCCATGAAATTCGCACTCTTTTTAATAAATGACAAAATAATATATCATTAATTAAAAATATTTCCATAATATTATTGATAATAGGTATCTATAACTGTAGGGATTAATAACCCAAAGAAATATTTTGAACTGGTCACCATTTTTTTTTTAAATTATCGCACTTAAAGATAATTTTACCCAACGTTGCATTTTTTATGCTCGCTACTGTATATGCTGTACACACAATGGAACTGCAATTGCACTTAAAGCAGTTGCAAGAAAACCAATAGCAGCCTCACGACTTATAAACGACTGATGCTGATGCTGCTCTAGCTTCTTTTGTTTGTTTGTGAACTCCAAAGGCTATGTATGCATACGTACGATGGCAGTGCTCGTATGTTAACGCCAATAAATACGAACTGCAGGTGGTCATCGCATATTAAAGTAATAGCATTAACAACAACAACACCACCAACAACAACAATGCGTTATTATTAATTTTCAATGTGTCCCCCTTTTTCTTTTTTTTTTTGTCGCATAACTTCTTATCGTCGTTGTAGAACAATAACGCTAGTCATTGTGAGTCGTCCAACATCGAACAACCAACCAACCAACCAACACCACCAACTATTGGTTGGTGGTCGTTGTTGTCTTGTTCCTTCCAACATGTAAAATTGGTTTCTGTCTTGTTTTTGTCTCTTCAAAAAATTGTTACAGATCTTGCGACGATGAGGATGATGATGACGATGACGATGATCAGCCACTAGCTTTTGGAATGAATCTTTATGGGACTTGGACCTTTTGTAGCTTGGGAAAGCAACAATTTTAATATCTTTTGTTTAACGTGTTCTAGAAAACAAAAAAAAGAATGGCTTTGGAAAAAATGTTTTCTTAATATTTATCACGTTTTTATCGCTTAAGAGATGGAAAAAAACGAAAATCTTTTAAGTTACTATAATGCTGATGGAAACAGTGTGGGATAAAATACTAGAACAGAAATATTTAAGGGGAAAATTAGGATGGCCTACAACTAATCGTAGCAGCGCTCATTAAGCGGTTGTCTAAGAATTCTTTTTTTTTTATTTCGAATGAAGTTTGTTATTTCATTTGGGTTGTTCCACAGGATTTTCATGTGACTTTTTGAAACAATTTTTGAAAAGCAATGAGTTCAATATCTACTAAGAAGAGTCAGTGGCGTACCTAGAACTTTTGCCGCACGGGGCGATCTCCAGTTTGCCGCCCTTTCTATTATAAGTCAATCAAATAGTGGTTTTTATAACTTAAACCTACATAAATAAATTCTTAAGTTATTTAATCAATATTAATTAATACACAGATTAAATTTTTTTAGCCATATTCATATGCAGTCGTAAACATATTTATATAATATCTACTCTTCTAGCTTTCATACTAGAAAAATTGTGTATAATGCTCTCAAAATTTATATTATTTGTAATTTTTTGTTCTATTGACAATATTGCAAGATTTTGTAGTCTTAATTGACTCATTGTTGAACGAAGATAATTTTTTATCAACTTCAATTTTGAGAAGCTTCTTTCGCAACTAGCAACACTGATTGAAATTATTAAAAAAAATCTTAACAAAATTACAATGTTGGGAAGAGAATTTTCCCACCTATACTGCTGAAGAAATTTTAGCAGATCCCCATTTTTCCAATGTTTTGCCTCTTCTTTTACTGTAGGTACAGCCATAAAAACCTGGATCCTTTTTCTTTCAATATGGAACTGTTCTTTATCAATGTCAATCAAGTCATTTATTTGAATTCAAATTCTTCATTTAGTAGATTACACTTTATTATACAATAATATTTTCTTACAAGGCCATGCATCGGACCGAAGCGTTCAATAAATACTTTTCTTCGACGGTGAATATACCATAAATGATCTTAAGAGATTTTCGCCATTAGGCAAAATTTGAAAAAACCAGTCCTGACTAAGTTTTCTTGTTTCACCTTTGAATTCGATGGTATTATTAGGACGTTTTACTCCTTCGCTGAAGTCGGAGTTCAAATTTTGAATTACAAAAGGACCTTGACGTACCAGAAATACTCTTATATTGTCGTCAATTTTGATAGGCCATAATCCAATATCTTTCATAGAAATAGACGGAATAATTTATGCAGCAGATTCTTCATCAGAACTTGATGAACTTTCTACTTCTTCGCCAGTGTGTGAAGCACGTCTTTACTCTTCAACAACATTGAATAATGTTTTTCAGCCTTCGAGGGCTGCTTCTTAGCCCGTATTTGAGGCAACAATACTAAAAAAACTAAAAGTAGACTTATGGGAGATATATTTGAGTAGTGCTCCAGTATTTTTAGTCTGTATTTCCTCCCTTCTCTTCCTTTTCTTTCTAAATGACGCACTACTTTCTCTTACTCGTTTCATATAAAAAATGCCGCCCCAAGGTAAGGGCCGCCCGGTGCGGACCGCACCTACCGCACCCCCCTAGGTACGCCACTGAGAAGAGTCGTCATTGAAGTTGGCTGACGTGGAGTTTAAACCGAGGCCTCTCGTATGATAAGCCAACACACTACCTACTAGACCATAGCGACTTCTACAAATCAAAATACTGCAAAAAAAACGTAATTCAGCACCATTACGTTGATGATAGGGTTGAATTGGCTGCTGATGCTTTAGTTAAATTTATCGAAGAGATTTGTCAACTTCCAGAATGAAAATCTGGTCAGGAGAAAGCCTAGGCTATGTTAGGTTAGAGGACGTGTACTTGTCAGTTAAGACAAGTACAGTACTCGGAGATCGAAATTGATCCATCGTACAACGTCCTTAGGAGAGAAGGAAATAGAAGGAATAGGATGAAAGAAGGGCATGTAGGTAATGGGGGGAATGGGAATTGGAGGATTCACACAGAAAGAAACAGACACAAACAAAAGAGGATGAGAACGCGACTACACTTATGAAGCCCTAGAACCTCTTAACTAGCCCACGCTGCTAAAGAATCTGTGGAGAACTTTCGACACAGAACTCAAGCCCTCAAAGAAGACTCTGTCAAGGGTCCTCAACCTCAACATACCAAGGGCTGGGCAGTTACAGAGGAGGTGTTCGATAGTCTCTAAGTTAAGTAAGTAATTAAGTACTACGAAAGAGGTCCCAAGACTTTTCAAATAGACGAGGCGTAAAAACTCGTATGCTAACTGAGACGCGCATTTTGCAAAGCGCAGTGAAAGCAACTAAATGATACAGAGGGCGAAACAGAACTCCTAGAACAGAACTCGAGAACACATTTAAGAGTACGAAATTCCTTTCCATTCCCGGCATTCAGTCTGAGGTACTAATGGAAGATTCAGGCAAAGGAATGGACGGAAAATACCCACTTTAATATCGCTTCAATCAAATTGTAATCGGTACTGTAAACGGGGAATAACAGGACAAAGTATGCTTCATTAAAATCACCAGCAATATGGGCAATAGTCCGGCTGGGATCTGTTCCAGATACTCGTCACCGACCTAATCTCGCAGTGCCTCGTGATAAAACCGACAACCAACCTTAAGCGGGTCCAGCTTAACCAAGCCCAGCAACCAATCTGTTCTCTTACTGACCACAGCAGACCATAGACGTCTAGAAATAGAACAACCCTCAGCTCTTCCTCCCTAACCCATTCATCGCTGAGGCCATAGAGGTGGCAGACTGGAGGGTCAGGACAATCCAGAGAAAATCCAAAGAACTTATGAGTCTCAGTAGTCTATTAGGTAGTATGTTGGCTTATTAGATCTCAAGCCGTGGTTCAAACCTCGGTTCAGACATCTTAAATTTAAATTCTGGCAAAAACTTTCGAGAGTAAATAAAATTCTTATGAAAAGTTTATTAAAAATCTATCGTTCGGAGTCGACTTTAAACTGTACGTTCACCCATTCATGGATAAAATGAACACAGCGGAGGTGGTCTGATAAACTATGGCATAATCCTTACTAAAGAGTTGTAATGACCAGTTGGGTAAGTAAGTAAGTTCCACGAAAGGGGTCCCAAGACTTTTCAAATAGACGAGGTGTAAAAACTCGTAGGCTTACTGAGACGCGCATTTTTCAAAGCGCAGTGAAAGCAACTAAATGATACAGAGGGCGAAACAGAACTCCTGGAGCAGAACTCGAGAACATATCTAAAAGTAGGAAATTCATTTCATTTCCATACCCAACATTCAGTCTGAGGTACTAATGGAAGATTCAGGCAAAGGAATGGACGAGAAATACCCACTTTAAGATCGTTTCAATGAGATTGTAATCGGTACTGTAAACGGGGAACAACAGGACAAAGTATGCTTCAAAATCATCAGTAATATAGTTAAAGCATCGACTAAAAGCTTTTCTCCCTTGAAGGTCAGATAGAATTTCCAGGCACTTCTGCAAAATTAGTTGGGGATCGTATTCATTTATCGTTTCTGCATTTACAATGTCTACCTAACTTACGCATACGCACCTAAAAACTGACAAAAGGCAAAGTTGGTGTTCATATCCAGACGTCGGCACAAACAGAACATGATAAAAATGTCAGTGGATTTGTGAGAGGCATTTATATAACCCAGAGGAAAATTGTTAGTAATATTTTCAAGTGTAACGTAATAATTCATATGTTTATGTAGTGGAAAATGTACATCGCCAAATCCCTAAAGACTACGTATTTGACTTGACAAATATTCATCCAAAAATGGAGATCATTTCTCATTGTTTTCAGTGAATCTCATTAGAAAATAGTGGATCCTACTGTAATTTTTCTTCGGGTGTATAATTGATATACAAAAAAAATTTCAAAAAGAAGCGACGAGAACCTGCTTCGCTGAAAGCTGACAAGCAATTGAATGCATTTGTAAGCTCTTTTTAACGAACATTGTTGACGTTCGTGTCCTATGTGTGTAAAAAGCCGAAGATGATCTTCCCCTGAGGGACACCTGACAAAGGAAGTTATGCAACCTAAAGGCTGATTGACCCAAATTAATGAAAATGGTAAAAAACGATATCTCTGAGTAAAAGAAATAAAAATAAAATACAAAAAATTAGGATTTAAAAATCACAAAAATGAATGCCCGATGTATTCGCTCCAATGTAGTCAAACTCTGTGCTTTTACCCTTTTAGGCTACAGTGTCGCAAATCCAGGGTGATATAGAGCACATCAAAATTCTGTAAAAATGGTCTGATTCCGGGGTTATTCAACTTTGTCGTTCTGTGTTATCATTAATTAGTCTTTCCCCCTTTTGGAGTGTGACTAAATACATTTGCAACTATTATTTCTATCACAACTGTAATGTATTAGAGACTCCGGTTAGCGTAATGTTGTAGTAAAGACTCCTACATTTCCTAAATACTTTTTCCTTTCTTTTCTCTGTACGATCTCTGTACGAATAAGTCTGTCGTCCATGGTACAGCAGAGATATTTTTTGTTTTGTTTTTGCTTTTCAAAGTTGTCATGAATTTATTTGTTGAGATTTTTATCTCGAATATAAATATGCTTCAGTTTTTGTCTTTCTATTTTTTTTTTTTTTGTTGTTGTTGTTGTTTTTCTTATTTGTAAATCGCTTGTGATACGCTTTGTTTTCCTAATAATGATCTCGGCTCTTATAAACTCTTTTTCTTTTCTTTCGCTATGATTTTTCGTATAAACTACACGTACATTCTACATTAAAAGTGTGGTTTTGTTGTTGTTTTTGTTTTTATTTTCTATTTTTTTATGAAGAAAAAAAGAAATTTACATTAAACTCTGGCGTATTTGTTTTTGTTGTGTTTTATTTTAGTTGATCTACTAAACATTTGTTGAGAGTAAATAAAATGTACATATTTAAGGAGAAAAGATAATCGCTTAAATTGTTTTAAATGGACAATACTGGTGCTGTGATGGACAACATTTGGGGCAGGTTATAATGAAAACGAAGAAGAATACTAGGCACTTTGGAGTACAATGTTTAAGGTAAGTTTTTTCTTCTGCATAAAAGATACATAATTTAGAGTTTAAATTGAATCATATTGTAAAGATGTTTTGTTTTGAAACTTATCGGTACAAAATAGGGTAAAAAAATGGAGTGGTAGAGGAAACGAACCTAGTGCGGTGGATGGTCATAATATCAAGGAATCCAAAATGGTTTTCTTTACGATTGGGCATGATCTATGATCGGAGATATTTGTGATGAGGCTATACAGGTGATAAAGACAATATCTTTGTCACCGAAAAAAAAAATTATCAACTAAAAAATGCAAGTCATCGACAGAAAAATTCTGTCATCTACTAAAAAATTCCAATTCAACTGTAGATGATGAAAAAATTAAAGTCAACGACCAAATAATGCAAGTTATCGACCAAAAAATGCAAGTTATCAACCAAAAAAGTAAGTCACCGAAAAAACAATTGCAATTCAACTGTAGATGTAGATGACGAAAAAAATTAGGTCATCGACCAAAAAAATGTAAGTCATTGACTAAAAAATTGCAATTCATCAAACAAAAAACAAGTCATCAACTAAAAAAATTACAAATCAACCTGTAGATGTCGAAAAAAATGAAGTTATCGACCAAAAAACTCAAGTCATCGGGCGAAAATTAAATTTGCACCCAAAAAATGCAAGCCATCGACCAAAAAATGCAAATCATCAACCAAAAGAAACAAGTCATCGACTAAAAAATTTAAACCAGACGACCATAAAAATGCAAATCATCTTCAGAATACGCATGTCATTAACAAAAAAAAATGCAAGTCATCGACACAAGAAATGCAACCCGTCGATAAAAAGCAAGTTATCGATGATAAAAATGCAATGCGACCATTTTGTCCCGTAAATATAGGGAGCTTTTTGTTGCTTATTTGGAGAAGAGAATTAGCTTCGTCGCCTACATCTCCAGTCCCAAGTAATGCCCGACCAAAAGGAAAATTTTTTTGTAATCCTAAAATGCAGGTCTTCGACTAAAAAATTGCAACTCAACTATAGATGACCTGAAACTTGCAGAATATGCATGTCATTGGCCAAAAACATTAAACTCATAGGCCAAGAATTAAATTATCGTAGAAAAAAATGCAAGTCATCGACAAAAAAATTCAAAGCCATCGACAAAAAATGCAAGTCATCGACTAAAAAACTGAATACAGAATATGCACGGTACTGATCAAAAAAAATGTCATCGACCCAAGAAATGCAAGCGTCAATGCAAGTATCTATAAAAACCATGTTATCGATGACAAAAATGGAACGCGATCATTTTGTCCGGTAAATAAAGAGAACTTTTTGTTGTTTATTTAGAGAAGAGAATTAGCTTCGTCACCTATATCTCTCGTCACAAGTAATACCCGAAAACTATTTTTTAATCCTTAAAACCATGGCCATCCAGCCTACTGGGTCCAATTCCATTTTTTTTAATCAGATTTTATACGATTTGATACAAAAACTTGAATTTTCAACTTGATTATCTATGATGAGGGATAAGATTTTTTCTTTATTGTTTGTTATGTCGTAGACACCCTAGTCTAGTAGGTAGTGTGTTGGCTTATTAGATGTAAGGCAAACCCAAGGTCAGACATTGAAACGCAAATATGAACATATTTCTTCAGTGACTTCCTTTCAGTAGATTTCTGGCAAAAACTCTGAGAGCAAATAAAATTTCCATGGAAAGTTTCTCAAAAATCTGTTTCTCAAAAATCTGTGACGACTTTACACTGTAGGTAGAGCCACTTATTTATAAAATTAATGCACAGAACATAAGTGGTGTGAGAAGCTTGGTTTGAATCCTGACTGAAGGGTTGTAATGATTAATTATGTGCGTATGTGTGTAACAGTCTCTATTAATTTAACATTTACACTTAACAGTCTTTGTTTTAAACTACCATTCAAACGTAAGAGTATCTGTTAACTTAACATTTTCTCTGTTAACTTCACACATACACCCCTATCGCAAATAACTATTCCCAAAAAAAAATTCCCAAAATTCGTCATTTCCTATTGTGAATCGTTCCCAAAAATTTTTTTGGGAATGAATTCACAAACATAAAAAAATTTGGCATCGCCAATGTTTATTCCCAAGAATTATTTTGTAGAATTAATTCCCAACACCTGCCAATGGGAACAAGAAGGGAACATGGAAGTTATAAATTGTTTTGATGTTGATTTTTTGTTTTATTTAAGGAACGCAAATGTAAATAAGGAGCAGATTAATTGTATGGTGGAAGCGATGGTAGCAATGAATTATAAAATATAAAAAGGAATTTATTAAACATGTATAAATCATATGCTTACAATCGCAACATTAAGACTGTTGTAACCTTTCCGGTTGAATATACTTCATCGGTTGATTCTTTGACGATGCGAATCGTAGTACTTGTATGCTGTCGTCTATACAACCCACAACACCTGGAATTTTGTTTTTTGTTTAAAACCATTTTACAATCTCTTTCATTTCCTCAGAAGACGGCCACACAATCTACTGAGGACATAAAACTCTTTCAAATGTTGTTAATTCTTCTAAAAGCACTTCGCTGAATGAAGACTGCGCCAAACCGACATTAATTTGCCTACCTACTAACTTTTGGTAGCTGCCTTCCTGTGGGCAGGTTTTCCATCGACACATTCAGTAGGTATTTGAACCCTTCTTTGTTCGCTTTGTAATATTCCTGGAATCTGTAAAGGATTTACCGTCACATATAAATATTTTAGTATGTATAATTCTTACTTCAGCTCAGAGAGTGATAGTGGATTCGATTCATTTCTAATAGCTTTTCTCTACTACTTTTCCATAGATTGTTTCTCCTCTTCCAGCACCAAGAAACGAAGATAAACGCTATTCATTTTTTAATATTTATATTTTTCTTTGATAATTTTTGTTTTTCACTAATTCACAATAAAAACTTTTACTCCCAATATATTCGCAATACCGATTTTTTGGGATGGGAATAAAAGTTTACTCCCAAATAATTTATTCCCATAATATTCACGATAGGGGTGATAAATACGTATAAGAAAGTCGTTGAAGAAATTTTGTTAATATTTCTAGATGTCTGAACTGGGGTTTGAACTACTACGGCCTTGCGTCTAATAAGGCAATACACTGCCTACTAAGGAGTGCGCACAAAAAAATAAAATGGGCCTACTTTTAAGCTTATAACTTTTATTATAATTGAAAGAAATAAATACCCTTACATTGTTCTTGTTAGTAATCTGTTTCAAAATCCACGTGCTAGATTTCATTGCAATAGCAAAATTAGTTTTTTGAACATGGCAAACCAACAAGAATGTCGAAAAGAAATAATTGAAATTTTCACTGAAAAACCGCGCCGCTTACAAAAAACGATTGCTAGGCTAGGTTCGCAGGTGTTAACCAAAAAACAGTTTCTAAGGTAAGAATAAAACAATATAAAGAGTCTTTGAGTATTGAGAGAAAGCGTGGAAGTGGAGGAAAAAAAGAATTTGCCGATCAAAATAAAGCATATAAAATATTACGTATTTTTCTAAAACACTTTAACACGTCTGGAAGAAAAGTGGCTCAAAAAGTTGGATGCTCTAAGACCTTGGTCAGAAAAAAATTTTACACACAAAAGAATTCAAATATTATTTACTTTAATTGAAATATAAAACGAAAAAAATCCGCCACTTAGTTTAATTTCTATAACGAAAAGTGTAAGTCCAGTTTTTTTCGTGCGCACTCCTTACAGCATGGAACACCAAGCATTAGGGTGTATAATACGATAGTCTTTTAGGCAGAAAGAGTTGCTTATTAGCAGTATAGTCTATAGTGGAATGCATAAAATGCTATGAAAGGTGCCTAAGTTAGTTCACCTCTGATTACTAATATCTTAATATCTTGCTTTATCTATTATACTATCATTTATATATTAGCGTGTGTTTTTTTTTAATATATTTTTTATGTTATCAAATGAATATTGTTTTTGTTGTATTAATATGGTTATTTTATGCAGATATTTTATTTAAAATAACCAACTAAGGAGTCTGCATTACATTTAATACAATAAATATTCAAAACAATTACTTTCCCTCTTACCCTCTTGGCTTGCCGGTTGCGGTTACTGAAGCCAAGCCAAGGCATTCGTTTGTTGGCCAATTGCATTTAAAAGACTTGGTTTTCGTTATACTAACGTGGCTTTTAAAATGTTTATTGAGCAATTTTATTTTCAATAATTGCTTAACAAATCGTTAAGCATTTAAACATTGATTTAAATTATAGATTTTGATTATCTTAATGAAAGTGATTAATTTTTTTTTACTCGTTATTTTCTGTTGTTGTATTTAGAATTTATAAAATTAAATGAAATTGTAATAAAATTGCAACCTGACGGAGTGACTGACTGGTGCTTTATTACAGGCTAATAGACTGAAAACATATAAAATCTGTATTTAAACCAAATTTAAAATTTTTTTTTATTGAGTTTTTATTGAATCACGTGCATTTCTATTTAATTGTTTCCCCATTTAGAAGCAGCTTAACATTCACGAATTGTATGTGATTCCCAGGCTTTTTTAATTTTGCCAATTCATTATGGGACTTTCCCAAAGCCATTTTTCAAAGAAAACTTAAAACTTTAACTTAACAATTCCTTGTATTTTTAACAATACCATCGTCGTTCATTACATTATCTCATCAACTTTATTTAGCGAATGTCTTTAATGGAAGGGGAAAATCGTGAATATTTTTGCACCAAACTGGCAGGCAAAGGCTATAAAAGGTTTCTCTATGCTTAGGACACCTAAAATCCACTTAAAATGCATATCATCATTAAACAAAAAGTGGAAAAAAATAAGAAAAAAATCAAATGCTAGGGTATTTTAAGAAGCTTTAAAAATAAGAGAATTAATTGAGAGAATATGTCGTGTACTATACCGTAAATCCTTCACCCTACTTAAGGCCTACATGTTGGCTGATATATAATGCAACAAAGTAAAGCACTATAGATACATACATAATTGGCCATTACAACCCTTAAGTCAGGATTACGACCTAGCTTCTCACACCACTTATGTTGTGTGCGTTAATTTTATACGTGAGTGGCGGGACCTACAGTTTAAAGTCGACTCCGAACGACAGATTTTAGAGAAGCTTTTCATGGCAATTTTTACTCTCAGAGAAATCTGCTGAGAGGAAGTTTTCGTTTTGATGTCTGACCTGGGATTCGAACCCGGTCCTTTTGTCTAATAAGCCAACACACTACCCACTAGACCACGGCCTAGACCCTTTTTTTTGAGAAGCTTTTCAAGGCAAATTTTTACTCTCAGAGTCTTTGCCAGAAATCTGCTGAGAGGAAGTCGCCGAAGAAATATTTTTCGTTTTGATGTCTGACCTGTAAAGCCCTATATTTTTTTTTAATTTTTTTGTTCAAAAGCAAAAACTGTTGGAAATAACATCGAATTTTAGAATCAGTTTAGATTTGTTCGAATTGGCCACCTTTGGTATGAATTATGGCCTTCCAACGGCCGACAAAGCCATCACAGGCTGCACGAAAGTGGCTCTGCGGTATTTTAGCCCATTTCAGGCGAACTACCGTCTTGAGATGATCGACACTTTGGTAATTTTTAGTGAGCACCTTACGCTCCAAAATGCCCACGGGCCCAAAAGTCCAACGGATGGAGATCCGGAGATATTGGTGACCATTTTGCGATAGAAATAAAGTGAGGAACCTCCTTTTTAAGCCATTCTTGGTTGACGCGTGATAAGTGCAGTGGTGCTGAGTCCTATTAGAATGTCCATGGTCTGCGGCCGAAATGTTTGTCTGCCCAGGGTTTTAATACTGTCTTTAAGACATTTTACCGATAATATTCGGCATTTATTTTGACCTTACATAACATACATACATAATTGGCCATTACAACCCTTCAGTCAGGATTACGACCTAGCTTCTCACACCACTTATGTTGTGTGCGTTAATTTTATACATGAGTGGCAGGACCTACAGTTTAAAGTCGACTCCGAACGACAGATTTTTGAGAAGCTTTTCATGGCAATTTTTACTCTCAGAGTCTTTGCCAGAAATCTGCTGAGAGGAAGTCGCCGAAGAAATATTTTTTCGTTTTGATGTCTGACCTGGGCCTTTTGTCTAATAAGCCAACACACTACCCACTAGACCACGGCGACTACATTAATACATACATACGTAATTGGTTATTACAACCCTTCAGTCAGAGTTATGGACCTAGTTCCTCACACCACTTATGTTGTGTGTGTTAATTTTTATACATAAGTGGTGGGACCTACAGTTTAAAGTCGACTCCGAATGGCCAGAAATCTGCTGAGAGGCAATCGCCGAAGAAATACTTTTTATAGTTTGTTTTTGATGTCTGGCCTGGGGCTCGAACCCTGGCTTTACGTCTAATAAGCCAACACACTACCTACTAGGCACTTAAAAATGTGTCGGTTCTAGTGAACATCACACTGAATTTTCATGCCGATTATTTTTACGATTTCCATGAATGTTTTTGACGATTTTGACGATTTTTTTTCTAATATTTGACGATTTGGTGCAGCTATACATACAGCCAAGGTACGGTATTCAATATTCTGTGCCAACAGAATTTTTTTTTTTGCGGCGCAGAAAATAAATGATGCTGCAGAAAAAATTATGACATGACATGGCATGTCATGAAGAGGCAAAAAAGAAGCACTTGTACTTGTACAACAAATGAAAGCACACGAAACTATTGACGTTTTGTTTGGCTATAGGAGAGAAGCTGGTAGAAATTTTTTACCTGCAGTTAGTGAGTGATTACTGACTGGCATTGTTCAGTGGTCAGTCAAGTCATAGTGTCATGTGAAGCATGTTTGATGAAGCAAAGAAAAGGGTGACGTTTACAAACCTAGTGTATAATTTGTTAAAACATAATCATTAAAATTTATTTCGCTTTTTTCTTTTTTAATTCTTCAGTAGTGATGAACTGCCAACGTTGTTTTAGAAATGGTGTCATGGAAATATTCGTTTTTGGGAGGAATTGTCAAGAGAAAGTTTGTTAATAAATTATGAAAGTTTTCTAATGAAAATTTTTAATATTTTTTTTTTATGTTTGCCCGTTTATCATATTCACAGCTTAACTCAGTTGAATTATTTAAAAGAACATAAATTTTCAGAAAATTTAACGCCCAGTTTTTTTTAATTTTTGACTTTACCAACACCATTTCCTTCATTTAGAATATGTTGCTTGCATAGCGTATACTTACATATTCGAAAATCAATCATATTTTGTAGGCAACAATAACATGCCATTCTAGTGTCTGTCAACTCTATACACTACCATACTCTAGACATGCCACGTAACACAATAATAATTATTTATGCATGTGTTTGACTTTTATAATCTTTAAAGTCAAATTTTGACGTATTAGCAACATGTGGCAACAACCCATTGTAATATTTTCGTTGTTGTTGTTGTTGCTGTTCAGTTCAGTTTTTATATTCTACTTTGAAGAGTGAAATAATTTAAATGCAAGTCATATGCATTTGGTGGTATAACCGCTTAAATGGGCAACTAATTTTCGTCAACTTAAAATATTTCAAAACAACTCTCAACTCCTTCAACTTTGTAAACTTAAAGTAAACGAATTGAATTAGAGTTGCCAGGTTGTGAAAATAAACGAAACATTAAGAACGTTGGCATTGTTGCCAGAATTTAGTCTCACATGTAAGTGAAAGGACCAGGGGAATGACAACGCACGGTAACTAAGTGAAATCGCATACTTGCCCGGCTTCAAGGCTATAAGATAATATTTTGTTTTAGTCGGTGGCCCATCGATTGATGTTTCTCATGTAGTTACGAACTCTAACCTTCACATATTTTTACTGGCCTCTTCTAACAAGGAACTATGTTTTCCTAAGCAGTGCTCTAGACACCTACAATTTTCCTAAATAGAGTCGTATTTTTTTTACGCCAAAGAGGGGTAAATGTACCTAACCGCACCATAGAGGAAGTCGTCACATCCTCCGTGTATGGGGCCCTCACCCACTAAATCCCCCCCCCTCGTCTCGTGGACTGTTGTGACCACTCCGGAACTAAGGTGATATTACTTCGGAGTGCAGCCCTTTTGGCCCTCTGGCCCCTGCATGCTCATATCTTCTGCATAAAATTAACACACACAACATAAGTGGTGTGAGAAACTGCGGGCTTCTTGGGGAAGATTGCTGTAGACTGTCTAATGGTGAAGGTATTGCACTGGCGATTTTATTGTCACCATCAGCAACTTGTTTCCTTGCCGTTGGCATCTTCCCTCTCTCTTTCCACCTTTCCTGAAAAAAACCTGCATGAGTAGGGGTCATCCCCTGAGTGCTGGTTTTATAAAAAAAAAAAAAAATATCCGCGTCCGAATTGCCTATCGAAAGTTGAGGAGACATCTAAGTGTCTCCACTATTTCCTTTTGATTGGTTCCTGAACGGAATTTCGTTTGTCACGTGTGCCAGTGTCACCTATGCCGGCGTGCTTACAGGTTCTGCAACCTCAAGATCTTTCTTCTTCAGTCTTAGAATGCCTTCTACGTAATTCGCCACTGAAGCCCAATTCTCTCTACTCGCAATCATAACTCCGAAAATATTCCGTGATCGTTCCAATCATCGACGTCAGTACAGAGTGATAGCTCTGCCATCGTGTACACTCGAAAACAGTGTGCTCTGCATCATCAATTACTTCCCCTTCCTTGTAAAAGCAGTAAGGGAAGGCGGTCTTGCTCATTCTGTGCAAATATTTCCTAAAATATCGTGATCGTATCGGTGATCGTTCCAATCATCGAAGTCAGCACAGAGTGACAGTGTTTTCTGCATCCTCAATTACTTCCCCTTCCTCTTAAAAGCAGTAAGGGGAGGCGGTCTTGCTCATTCTGTGCAGATATTTCCTAAAATATCCGTGACCCGATAGCATCTGCGTAACGTAGTAATTTACCTCTCCAAATTTCTAACCAATCCATGGCTTTATGTCCGGAATAAGTGTCGCCGTCTATCTTCCTCTATCTTCATCGTTGCATCGTCGTTGCCATTCTGAAAAGGGGTTTTCCCTGAAGTGACCGGTTATGTGATTTCCAGACGTTTTCGCCTTATAAATCTGCATCCGCTCTGCTGCCAGCAGATCCACAGGGATTGTACCTGCTATCACAAGTACGAGTACGGCTGGGGCGGACACTGTACACTGCAATGATTGATGGGAATACGGCTTCTGATGAGAGCTCAGTTATTATTCATTAAAGTAAGATTAGTGCGATTGAAGTCGTCGTGGTCTAGTGGTAGTGTGTTTGCTTATTAGACGAAAGGCCCGGGTTCGAATCCCAGGTCAGACATCAAAACGAAAAATATTTCTTCGGCGACTTCCTCTCAGCAGATTTCTGGCAAAGACTCTGAGCGTAAAAATTGGCATGAAAAGCTTCTCAAAAATTTATCGTTTGGAGTTGACTTTAAACTGTAGGTCCCGCCACTCATGTATAAAATTAACGCACACAACATAAGTGGTGTGAGAAGCTAGGTCGTAATCCTGACTGAAGGGTTGTAATGGCCAATTATGTATGTAAGATTAGTAGGAGCCGGTCATTTATAAAATTCTGCTGATATCGTGTATCAACAACAAAACCTCAAGTAGTCTCAAGTAGTAGATAATTCTCTTCATTTATGATCCTCTGGGCCCGCAAAACCAATATTTTGTATATCAATCTGGCGTATTTTCAATTCTGCAGGACTTTTGGTAATCTTGGTGAATTTAATTTAACGGCGCTTAGTGTGGTGATGGTGGTGGTGGTGGTAATTAAACTGCCACCATTATTTTCTTATAAAATGTTGTTGTACGTTTTGATGGCTGGTGACGTGCCTACATATTGTTTAGAAAAGTTGCTGTTGTTGCACACTGTAATGTTGTTGCAGTGGCACAAGTGCTTGTTTTTTTTTGCTTTAATATGGCTTTGAAATCCACTCAGTCGTTGTAGTAATTCTTGGCTGTCCAAATGTCCACTTGGCCGTCTTACGCTTGATCGTAAATAGAAAATATAGAGTGACGCCATCTGTTGCTCTGTTAAAGTGTGTGTCCTAGATAAACTGCTGGTATTACACGCGGATTATGAATGATTTTATTGTTGCTGTTGTTGTTGTTGTTGTTGTTGTTGTTGTTTTAAAAATTTATTCATTTTGCTTTGAGTTTAATGTGCGTAAAACTGAATGTATAAGGCTGACGGCTGTTCTGGGTGCTGTAGCACATTTTTTTTTAAATTTTTTTCTCTCTCTATTTCCCATATGTTGCAAGGTGTGGTGTGTTGTGTTGTGTTATGGTGTGTTTGTTGTTTTTATTTATGGATCAACTTTTATTATTTAAATGTTTTACATTTATTTGTATTTTATAATGTTTTACACATATTTTCTTAATAGTTTTTAATAAATCGCAATAAAAATCAGAAACAGAATGCAAAAAAAAAAAACTTTTCAATTTGTTTTTTTCATTCGTGGTTGTTGTAAAGAAATGACTAATCCGGGCAAAACTACTTTAAATATTGCATTTATTTGTGGTGTATATACTGCTTCATATGTTAATATTTCAAACGATCTCACTTATGTTCTAGTCAATGTTTGCATTCTTAACAGGCTGGATATGAATATTGTGTGATGTCTGCAGTACGTCATGATTGATTAAAGTATCTCATGCTTGATGGTTTAGAGGGTTTGAATTGTGACAATCAAAAAGCTAGGGATAGTTCAAACATAAGGTGTAGTAGAAAGAAATCCGTTAGTTTTTCATTAGGCTTATTTTATTCGAAATCTAGCAGTAGTTTGAAGGATATTATTTTTTTATATATAAAACCAGCACTCAGGGGATGACCCCTACTCATGCAGTATATTGTGAAGGTTTTAGGAAAGGAGGAAAAAGGGAGGGAAAATGCGAACGGTAAGGAAACGAGTTGCTCCTGGTGACTATAAAATGGCCAGTGCTATACCTTCACCATTAGGCAGTCTACAGCAATCGTCCCCAAGAAACCCGCAGTTTCTCTTACCACTTATGTTGTGTGTGTTAATTTTATGCAGAAGTGGCGGAATCTACAGTTTAAAGTCGACTCCGAACGACAGATTTTTGAGAAACAAGAAGAGAAAGAGAAGAAATCGCCGAAAAATACTTTTTGTATTTTTATTTTTTTTCTTATTTTTGATGTCTGGCCTGGCACTCGAACCCTGGCTTTACGTCTAATAAGCCAACACGGCCACCCCGTGACATTGACTATCTCGTAGAAACCCTCAATCCAAAGAATATCGACAACCAAACGAACGTTTGACCTATAAGGCCGTCCACCGGCTGTTAATGTTGTGTTGAAGATCTTTTCGGACTTTATCTTGTGTGTACTCGCGCTCACCAAAGTTGTAAAATATTCTCTCTAATACTGGACAAAGAAAGCACAGACAGATGAAGGGAAGCATTTCATGCATCGTTTTATAAAAAATCAGGCACTTTGATGATGAGTTTATTTCACCAAAAACATCGTGACCCTTTGGCACTTTTTTTTAAAGAAATCTATTACTTTTCGAACGTATGATATAAGTAATCAGTATCATTCATTTCCGGAGTAAAGATGCTTTAAAAATAAGAAAAGGTTAGTTTCCGAAAATATTTTTTACCCAGTGTCACATTGATAAATTTTTCATATACGGACCTATTGAAAGATAACTTTATATTCGGTGCGTTGTATATAACAATGTATCAGCTTTCTAGTCGCCGTAGTCTAGTAGGTAGTGTGTTTGCATATTAGACATAAAGCCACTGTTCAAACTCCAGGTCAGACACCTCGAACCTCGAAATAGGGGAGAATATTTCTTCCACTATTGAATCTGCGCAGATTTCTGGCAAAAACTGAGCGAGTAAATGTCATGAAAAGTTTCTCAAAAATCTGTCGTTCCGAATCGACTTTAATCTGTAGCGTGTATGTGTAAAAAATTAACACAAGTGGCGTGAGAAGCTATGTCGTAATCATGACTGAAGGGTTGTAATGGCCAATTACGTACGTATGTGTGTAATATCAACGATTGGCTGTTAGTTATTAACGTTGAAGCTCTTTTTCGACTTAAACTTGAATGTATTCGGACTCCACAAGCTTATAAAATATTTTTATATTATTGGACGTTTCAAAATTAGCATAAAACATCGTGACCCTCAGTCCCCTTCTTTTTAAGACATCTGTTACTGTTCCAACATATGATTTAGGTAATCTGTATCACACCTTACAGAAGTAAAGGGAAGATGTTAAGATTTTATAGCAGAAGGGGCCTTTGAAAAACCAGAGTCGCTGAAAATATTTTTTAAACCAGGAACTCATTGATTGATTTTCTATTTCTAATGCAGATTTCTACACAGACCTGGCCAAAGTTTATTTTGTGATTGGTGCTTGGTATGACACATAACGTGCTTTGAGTTTTGTAGTGCATTAGCTTTGTAGTCGCCATAGTCTAATAGGTGTCCAGGTCAGCCATTTCCAACAGAACGATATGTGAAAAAATAGAAATAGTCATTCGAGGTAATAACCAGAGAATTCGTATGATGAGAGAGCATTTCATGGTCTAGTTCATGAGGCTTTCCCTTGGAAATTGTGCATATGTATGCTCTCTTCCTAGTACACTCTTTTTGGCCATATGTAGGGGTTTTTTTTTTATACCAAAAAGGTCGTGATAGCTCCATTGATGGACAAATACACCTTGAACTGTTTTGGCGTTGATTGACTTTGAATAAACCTCTATTTCGTTGAAGCTTGGTTTCTGCTGTATTGCAGTCGATCCATTTTTTGTCCATGGTTACGAAACGGTACCTAAATTCCTGCACATTGTGATTGAAATATGCCAAACGGTGTTGTCGAAGTTGTATTTTATAAGCTGATGGTCGATTGTTACCAAATACGACAACCAAATCCGGGAAAATTTTCTCATATCCAACTGATCATTCAAAGTTGAAACCACTGACACAGGTTGGATGGCTTTGCTTTCCATAATCTCTCGATCTTTTAATTTCTGATCGGCCAAAAACTTCATACATTTTGTTGTCTTCTACAGCGTTATACTATGTTCACATATGCACCTTTCTTGCGTAAATTGCAATTAATATTGATCTCAATATTTCATATAAAATGTCAATTAATTATTGCTCAATTAAACGCTAATGGTTATAATATTGAGTAAAACTTTAAATACAGCACTGTCAGAAGTCTGTTTATTAAGCATATTCTAAGTAATCGAACACTTTCTGTTGCTATTTGACATTTTACTATCCGTCAAATGAATATTGAGTAAGTTTAATATTGCGTATATTTATTATACCTGAACGGTTAAAATTTTGTTCTCAATTAACCGAATATTAACTCAATTAATTGCATATGTGAAGATAGTATTAACATAATTCAATAAAAGATTTTTCCTTCAGCATTTATTAGGTCTGGTATTGGTTTGATGGGAAGCTTTTTCCACACAAAAAAAAAGATGCCCAAGATGCAATAGAATTCCGAAAATTTGTCCTCATTTTTCTTTCAGCTTGTAGTAGTCCTTTATGAATGGCTATCAAATACAAACCGAATGAT
Source organism: Sarcophaga peregrina (assembly GCA_014635995.1). Taxonomy (NCBI): domain Eukaryota; kingdom Metazoa; phylum Arthropoda; class Insecta; order Diptera; family Sarcophagidae; genus Sarcophaga; species Sarcophaga peregrina. The sequence continues at coordinate 92,331,150 of CM025792.1, read as the reverse complement.
GCAGATGCCTGCTGCTGAAATAAAGGGAACACAGAATGGGCCTATTTGCCTGATCTAGTATAATTCTCACACTGACAGGCTGGCATATTATCCGTTAGACTATCAGAGCCGTGTAGTCGTCTGAAAATCTATGTTTCCAGTTCTTTTTTCACAAGTATGAGAGAAGAACAAGTATGAAGTTGCCGTGGTCCAGTAGATAGTATGCTGGCTTATTAGACGTACAGCCAGGGTTCGAGTCCTAGGCCAGACATCAAAACAGAATACAAAAAGTATTTTTTCGGCGATTTCTTCTCAGCAGATTTCTGGCAAAAACTATGAGAGTAAATAAAATTGCCATGAAAAGTTTTTCAAAAAATCTGTCGGTCGGAGTCGACTTTAAGGTTCAATTAGTCGTGACTTAACCATAACCATATAAATCAACTGTTTTAACCAACTTTATGGACATCACTGTTTTCGATTATAGGTGACTTACCATAATGCCATAGTCATAATGATAACCATATGTACCAATTGAATTTTGGTATTTTGCCATAACCATAAACAGCTGTTAGCTGAATTTACTTACAGGTATACAAATTTTTTTTTTTGTTTACTTTTGTACTTTTGAAAAACACGTACGTGCTGTTTATAGCCATGGCAGCACTGATTGCTGCTAATAGTAAATTTACGGTTATGGATTATGTTACGACTACAGTGTTATGGTAAAGTCACGACTAACTGAACCTTTAAACTGTAGGACCCGCCACTTATGTATAAAATTAACACACACAACATAAGTAGTGTGAGAAACTAGGTTAATAATTCTGACTGAGGGGTTGTAATGTCTAATCATTTATGTATGTATAGAGAAGAACAAAATGGTGAATATTTCATGGAAAGAGAGAATTTTTTTTGCTATATTCCAGACAATGCTTATGGCTTATGTGAATAAGGGCTAGTTATCCATACATAGCATAATTAAGAATTGAATTCTTAATTGGTAAATTATTTTAGAAAAAATTTTTTTTATCAAAATTTCCTTCAATATTTCTGAATTTATTGAACTTTCAAATTACTTTTGAGAGATCAGTTTACAAAATCTCAAAAATGCTTGAAAACTCGTCAATCAACAGAAAAAGAAACCGATAAGCAAACAAAAAACAACCAAGGGAATCAATTTGAATGTCATTCATAAAACCGAACACTTGATAATTCAAGTCAACAAGTTGATTGAAATAAAATTCAATCCTTATGAGAACTTTTAACCCATAAAATACTCTACAAGTTAAACCGCAAGATCTGTATGTGTATACATATTTAATACGTTTTGGGGTCAATATAAGAGTCGCATATAAAAAACGTTACGAGTTTGCTTTAACGCATAAAAGTTTCGAAGGAAAAAAACGTGACTTTTTGTTCAAGTACTTTGCGTTGAAACGTTTGTAATTCGAGTAACATAATGAAGTACGTACGCATGAAAGGCAACGATCACGATTGTTTGTTGTAGGGAATGTAATTTAATCTGACGCTAGTGTATCGCAATCAACAAAAAAACTAAGCAACTGTATGTTATGGGAGTCCTATCCTAAAGTCATGCTGATTATGTGAAGCACATAAAAAGAACTCATGAACTCATGTTCGTGTGCAATGCAATCCAATACAACACACACTTGTTGAATGCTTTCTGCATTCCTTCGTTCAGTTCCTTCTTTTAGTTACAATTTGGGCATTGATTGCACAAGTGTTTTGCTTTCTTTTTTTGTTTTTAACTTAACCTAGAGGAGCGAGCTTCATATCGTCCATCATTCCATTTCATTTGCTTTCGGTTTATGTCCGTCAAAAGATTATCTTGTTCCAAAAACTCCAAGAACAACATAAAGTTTTAATATTCTCCCCCCGCCATAAATGCTCTTGTGGACTTGTGGGTTCTTCAATCCACACTTGTGTTTAAACCTTAACCTCAAGTATTATAAAAAAAAATAAAAAACAACAACAAGAAACCAAAAAAAATAAAGAAAAAAAAAGAGAAGTCGAAGGCGACATGTTTCTTATCAAATGTTTGGGTTTCTTGTTTGGTTTTCACTTCAAATTTTAAATTATTTTTAATGCCTCCGACGAGACTTTAATGACTAAATTTTATTTTATTTGGTTTTAAAATGTTTGTTTTTGTTTTTTATTAAAGAAAGAAAGAATGTCAGTGTACTTGCTTGCATTGTTTATTGAGAATTTCAAGAAAATCATTTCCTATTAATGATCCACACCGTTAGACAGAGTCTTGAAAGAATTTAATCTTTTCTGGAAAGTTAGTGTTTTTATTACTGTCTTGTATGGTACTAGTTTAATGCAACTAGACAGTCTATTGTACTGCCGTCAATCAATATAATATTGTTCCTAATCTTGTTGCCCTGACAATTTATAGAATATTGCTTGAGTGACAGTAAGCATCACGTCGTGGCTAGCACTGGATAAGTTCGCACAGGTTCGAAGTATTCGTTCTGATGATTTATTCTCATCAGCCATTAGATAAAACTTTTACCTTTGAAAATATCCCCATAGCCAGTCAATTCCTTTTATGAATCGTATTCAATCCTAAAGATTGTCGCCTTTTAGATTTATCATTTCATCAACACATAGATTCCAATCGATTCTTTTTCTTTACATGATGAAGAATATGGTCGCAATATAGGCTTTTAAGGACAGAAAATCTTAAATTTTTTTTTTCTCAAGTGGCACCAATATTTCCGGTTACGGGTTTCGCCGTGAGTTCTAAAAATTACTCTGGAATCGAAAAACCATGATCTCTGTAGACTCACTCTAGTTTGGTAGCATTTCTCAAAATCATAAAGTCAACTGGTTCTTTCTATACCACAATTTAAGCTGGAAGTCATACAATTTATCTAATCACAGGCTCCTGATCTTACGTTAGGCCTTCACCATAGCTTTAATGCTCACGACCATATACGACATTCAATTTTTTTATTTTTTCGTTTTGCTTAAGTTTCACTAGGCGCACTAGGGAAAGTTATTGATAGAGAGAGGAAAAAAGAAAAAATTATAAAAAACAGAAAGGTGTACTTAATAGATCATTACAGAACCTTAATCAGGACTACAACCTAGCTTCTCATACTCGATCCATGTGCTGTGTGTCCTATAGTCTGAAATTGATTTCGAACATCAGATTTTTGTAACAGTTTTAATGGCATTTTTATTTTACCCTCAGATTTTTGACAGAAGACTGCTGCGAGGACCATAAGACTGTCGAAAGTAATTATTTCTTAATATTTCCTTTTGTTTGAGATGCCATAGCTGGGGTTTGAACCACGGTCTAACGTTTAATAAGCCAACACATTATCTATTACACTAGGGCAACTTCCATGCGACATAGTTTAGAACAGTGTACTCGAGGAGAATTCCTGTCCACTTCAGTAAATTAGTTGAGGCGTACAGCCTGTTTTCACTTCTGCTATGTCGTACAGGGTGGGGCATTAAAATTTTTGTTTTAACATCTACAAAAAGGCCTTGGAGTTAGTTGTAGACTTTGGTAAATAAGAGAAAAAATATCTTTCATCAGAACAATGCCTGCTACCAGCCTGTGATTCTGAGCGTTTTTGATTGATTGAACCTTCCACACATCATAACCTATAGGCACTGTGTTTGTTACCAGTTCCGCGCCTTTACACAGAGACCATTTGGTCCATTTTGAAGACTTTTAATCCCATTCTAAAGAAAAATTCCTGCTCCTTGTCGAGAATTCGCGCCTTAGTTCGCCTATTTGGCTAATTCAACTTGCCCAGACAGTAGTTTCCACTATATTCTCGAGTAATTTTTATATAATTCCTGCTCCTTGTTGACTGATCCAACTTCCCCAGACAGTTGTCCCACTATATTCTTGAGTAATCTTTATATAAGTCGAGTGGTTGAATGGCTGCCTAACAGTCAGATAATATTTTTATGTCACGCCTTTTGTATTTATATCCAAGTTCAGTTATGCACTTTCGATGCCGTAGACTTCCGCTTGCCAGTTTAACCATGAGTTCAAAAAATTACTCTGGAATCGAAAAACCATGATCTCTGTAGACTCACTCTAGTTTGGTAGCATTTCTCAAATCATAAAGTCAACTCGTTCTGTCTATACCACACTTTAAGCTGGAAGTCATACAATTTATTTAATCACAGTATCAGGAGCCATTAGACCTTCACCATAGCTTTAATGCTCACGACCATATACGACATTCAATTTTTTTATTTTTCATTTTGCTTAAGTTTCACTAAGTGAACGAGGGAGGTTTATTAAAAGAGAGGGGAAAGAAGGATAAGCTATAAAAAACAGAAAGGTGTACTTAATAGATCATTACAGAACCTTAATCAGAACTACAACCTAGCTTCTCATACTCGATCCATGTGCAGTGTGTCCTATAGTCCTAAAATTGACTTCGAACTTCAGATTTTTGTAACAGTTTTCATGGCATTTTTATCTTACCCTCAGATTTTTGATAGAAGATTACTGTGAGGACCATAAGACTATCGAAAGTAATATTTTTTTTAATATTTCCTTTTGTTTCAAATGCCATAGCTGGGGTTTGAACCACGGCTTCACGTCTAATAAGCCAACACATTATCTATTACACTAGGGCAACTTCCGTGCGACATAGTTTAGAACAGTGTACTCGAGGACAATTCCTGTCCACTTCAGTAAATTAGTTGAGCAGGATAAGGAAAAGGAAAAGACGAAAAGGGAGGAAAAGAAGTGAACTGAACATTAACTGAATCCATAGATAAAACTTTACCTCTGAAAATATCTCTCTAGCCAGTCAATTCCTTTTATGAATCGGATTCAATTCTGTACCCTGTACTCTTTTAGATCGATCAGTTCATCATACATTGATTCCCACCTATTCTGTTTCTTCACCTCAGTATAGGCTTTTAAGGACAGAAAATCTTAATTTTTTTTCTCAAGAGGGATCAATATTTTCATGACATGGATTGGCAACAAAGATCATTAATAAATCGGTTTTCCGCTACTCATAAGTACTCATGCAATTTTGAGTATAAGTGAATCAACAGAATTGAAATTCAACAACTCTGATTCATTCGTACTCGCTACAACATTGATTTATAAGTAGAAGTAGTAATGAGTATGAGTACTCTGATTCATTCGTACTCGCTACAACATTGATTTATAAGTATAAGTAGCAATAAGTATGAGTACAACGTTGACATCAAACTCACAACATTCGAAATATGTTTGATTCATACGCCTACTCATTCAGATTCATAAATTTAGAAAAATACTTATAAGCGATTCGAGTGATTCGAATCATTCATCAAAATATACAGCCTTTGTTGTTGTTGCACATACAAACGAAGAAGAAAGGAAAGACAAAGACAACAAGCAAAGTATACACACAATATTCTTGTGAGTATAGTAGTGTTCGCCGTGGTCTAGTAGGTAGTGTGTTGGCTTATTAGACGTGTAAAATCCAGGGTTCGAGTCCCAGGCCAGACATCAAAACAAAATACAAAAAGTATTTTTTCGGCGATTTCCTCTCAGCAGATTTCTGGCAAAAACTCTGAGAGTAAATAAAATTGCCATGAAAATCTGTCGTTCGGAGTCGACTTTAAACTGTAGGTCCCGCTACTCATGTATAAAATTAACACACACAACATATGTGGTGTGAGAAACTAGGTCAATAATCCTGACTGATGGGTTCTAATGACCAATTAAGTAAGTATAGTAGTGTTCGTGTGCGAATCATACTTATTTTATGCTTCGTGTAAATGTTAAGTAGAGACGAATCGAAATCAATAACATCGTGGGTATTCCAAGTATGAGTACGACGAATATTTCACTCTTTGAATATGAGTATGATATCAAGATAAGAATGAAAGCGTATAAGTATCAGAAATTATAAGTATGACTCGAATCAACTCATCTGAGAAAAATTGTCATTAAAAGTTTCTTAAAAATCTGTCGTTCGGAGTCGTCTTTAGATTGTAGGTCTCGCCACTCATTTATGAAATTAATACACCGAGCATCAGTGGTGTGGGAAGCTACACAGCTTTCCTTCCTTCTTTGTTTGTATATGCAACAACAACAAAGAACTAATGAATGATTCGAATCACTCGAATTACTTATAAGTATTATAAGTATTTTTCTAAATTTATAAATTAGAATGCGTACGAATCAAACATATTTCGAATGTTGTGAGTTTGATGTCAATGTTGTACTCAAACTTATTCTAACTTGTACTTATAAATCAATGTTGTAGCGAGTACGAATGAATCAGAGTTGTTAAATTTCAATTCTGTTGATTCACTTATACTCAAAATTGCATGAGTACTTATGTACTTAGTACTTAGCGGAAAACGATTTATTGCTGATCTCTGTTGCCTACCCATGTCATGAAAATCTTGATCCCTCCTGAGAAAAAAAGATTTTCTGCGGTGAATTTTTTCCCCAACTACATTTTTTTAAATATAAAGAAACAGGATAGATGGGAATCAATGTACTGATGAACTAATAGAAAGAGTAAATACGATTCATAAACGGTGTAACGTTTTAATTCCTTTAATGGCGCTTACCACTGTCTAAATTGCTTTCTAAATGTAAACTAAATTCGTTGTTGATTAACTGCGTTTCATGCATTGCGTGCGTTTGTCGTATGTGGCCATTACAAATATTTGTTTAAAAAATAAAATTTTTTTTTAAATTTTTTTATTTTATTTGTCGTCAATAAGTCATAATTTAATGAAATATTTGTGTTGCTTGCTTGCTTTCGAAGAAAACGATAAGAAATTCACTTGAAAAGTGCGCCTATCATCCATCCACACTTCAATTCAAATTGGGGTGAGCATTGCATTTGGATTGGATTGGAGGAGACATCATCGACAACAACATTTGGTGGGAATTTTAAATATTTATTCAACGAAACAACGTTGAAATGTCTTCTTTATATTGTTTTTGTAATGTAAAGAATTATTATTCATTGAAAAGTACTACGTATGTACGAGTACTATGTATGCTTGAATGTTTTATTTGAAGAAAGTTTAAAGCAAATAAAAATTTGTTATCAAGAAAAACCTTAAAGAGATACGTAAATAAATAAGAAAGAAATTGTTTTTCTTACAAAGCCAATGAATTTATAAGGATTTCTTTATTATTTTGACACTTTTTTTCAAATAATTTTTACACCCTCCCTCCCTACATATTTGCTGTTTATGTTACAGGCTTGGTGTTGATGAAGTGAAAATCTGCCCAGTTTCGTGTGAGTCTGTGTGTGAACATTTAGGAGGGGAGTCATTAAAATTTTTTTTTCTAATAATTAATTAACTTCTAATTATGAACACGCCTTCGAACACGAAACGCGTAAACTTAAGACACTAAACACTGCAGCCAGGAGATGACAATGATTAAGAGATACACACGTCACACGCTAATGAAGTAGAGACACTGTAGCTGTGGCACACCATCGATCGGTAGTCATTAGTTGTTTAGTTTACGTTTGTTTTTTTGGCAGCCAAAACTGATGTTTAAAAGATATTTCAAGAGGAACGAAAAAAAGAAAAAAATGCCCAAAATGAAAAGAAAACCCCCTCGAACATAAAACATGAACTTTTGACCTCAAACCACCATAGCAATCTGCTAAGGTGCTACAAGCTTAAGGAAACCAAAAAACAAAAAAATCCAACCAGATTTGTTATAACAGCTGCCGCCGAACTCATCGTTTGCTTGCTCTTCATGATGTCGATAATAATTACGTTCATAATGATGTTGTTAATCTGGGGAATTGTATGTTGCCTCCTAGTGGCGACATTAAATGTTTGTTGTACACATTGTAAGTTGATTTTTAATAGTGTTTAACCACACAACAATAACAACAACAACAGCAACATGATGTGCAACTGTTGCAACAATACTATCTATGACCGACCAATTCGTTGCCAATAGTCTTTTCAATTTTTCCATACTGTTTTGCTTTCAATGTATGGCTAACAAAGCCATCATTAATGGTTTTTCATTTCGGATAGAATCTTTCAAGTGGTTAAAACCACAATTTTTGTTTTTCTCTCTAGCTTCCTAACCTTTTTTAACACAGTAGGCTAAAAGGCCTTAAAAGTTGGTTTCTACAGCCTTTTCTATACCACCTTGAAATAGTCCTTTACTACTTACTTATTTTTATTGCTCTTTGCAACCCTTTAGCCAAGATTACAACCTAGTTTCGCCCGCCACCCATATTTTATGCCTGAATCAGAGATCAGCAATAAATTGCTTTTTCACTATTCGTAAGTACTTCTGAGTCGCCGTGGTCTAGTGGGTAGTGTGTAGGCTTATTAGACAAAAGGCCCGGGTTCGTATCCCAGGTCAGACAATATTTCTTCGGCGACTTCCTCTCAGCAGATTCCTGGCAAAGACTCTTAGATCAAAAATTGCCATGAAAAGTTTCTCATAAAATCTGTCGTTCGGAGTCGACTTTAAACTGTAGGTCCCGCCACTCATGTATAAAATTAACGCACACAACATAAGTGGTGTGAGAAGCTAGGTCGTAATCCTGAATGAAGGGTTGTAATGGCCAATTATGTATGTAAGTACTTCTGAAATTTTGAATAGAAGTGAGTAAACAATATTGAAATTTAACTATTCACTTTGATTCATTCATATTCACTACAACGGTGATTTATAAGTACAGTTTGCAATGATTATGAGTACAACGTTGACATCAAACTCATACCATTCGAAATATGTTTGATTCAACAAAATTTACAAAGCAAGAAAAGGACACATAAGCAGAAAAGACAGAACAGCAATCAGATCAAACACACAACCTTTTAGTGAGTATTTGAGTGTTCGTACGCGAATCATACTTATTTTGTTATTCCATGGAGAATTGAAATCAACAACATCATACGTGTTGTTAAGTATGAATATGATGAGTACTTCAAACTTTGATTATGATTAGAGGTTCCATGATATTAAAATACATATGAATGCCTATGAAAGTATCAGAAATTATGAGTATACGATTCGATTCTCCTCATCTCTTTAAATACTCATTGCTGATCTCTGGTCTGAATTGTATGCATGAGCGGTAAAGTGGACGCCGAACTGCAGATTAGTGAGAAACTTTTCATGGCAATTTTATTTTTACTACCCGAGTTTTTGCCACAGCGAGAGTTGCAGAATGAAATGTTTTTTCTTTTTGCCTAATAAGTCAACACACTAGTTGCTAGGCTATGGCGAAATTTTCTATACTGTTCTGAAGTAATCCGTTTTTATCTAGTTACTAAATTCGTCCTTTTAACACTTTAGTCGAGATCACAACCTAGTTTCTTCCATCAACCAAGTTGTGTGAATTCATTTTATCTCTAGGTGGCGGGATTTATAGCTTAAAGTCGGCCTTGAGCTTAAAATTTTTACGAAATCGCCGTAGTCTAGTAGGTAGTGTGTTGGCTTATTAGACGTAAAGCCAGGGTTCGTGCCCAAGCCCGACATCAAAATAAAATACAAAAAAAGTATTTCTCAGCAGATTTCTAGCAAAAACTCTGAGATTAAATAAAATTGCCATGAAAAGTTTTTCAAAAATCTGTCGTTCGAAGTCGGCTTTAAAGTGTAGGTCCCGCCACTCATGAATAAAAGTAACTCACACAACATAAGTAGTTTGAGAAACTAGGTCAATAATCCTGACTGTATGTTATAAGATTTTAGTCGGGATTACAACCATAGCTGGCAGATTTGTCGTCATTTTGACGATTTTGTGCTCCAAAAATATCATATTGACAATGTGACGATTTATGCCCTTATTTTTGCGATTTTTAGAAATTGTTTACTTTCCCTTTTTTATCCCTCCCCACGAAGGGAGTTCCACATACGAATAGTCCTACTAAAGAACTAATGCAGTGCGCGACCCACTGGCCAATCGACCACATACGTAAGTGCTCGCCGAGAAAGGCGAATGTTACGTAGTAACACATGATTCTCGGGAACAAGTCCCTTATGTCTACTAAAGAATGAATTTTGTCTGTAATGCAGTGTGCGATCGACTGGCCAATCGACCACATACGTATGCGCTTGCCGAGAAAGGCGAGTGTTGCGTTTTTTATCCCTCACCACGAAGGGAGTTCCACATACGAATAGTCCTACTAAAGAACTAATGCAATGTGCGACCCACTGGCCAATCGACCACATGCGTATGTGCTCGCCGGGAAAGGCGAATGTTGCATAGTAACACATGATTCTCGGGAACAAGTCCCTTATGTCGACTAAAGAATGAATTTTGTCTGTAATGCAGTGTGCGATCGACTGGCCAATCGACCACATTCGTATGTACTCGCCGAGAAAGGCGAATGTTGCGTAGGAATACATGATTTTCGCTCGAGCAAAATCCATTATAATAGCGATAGAACAGTGAAATACAAACAACATTGCAACGAAGCTCCAACGAATCAAATGAGTTCGATACCCTACCGTCAAGCTGGCTTCAAATATGGCGTACCCAGACGTGGGAGAGTAGACAACGGTCCTTAACTGGACGTCGTTCTGGGCCCTTCCCGAAGTAATGCAGATAGCCGTCCCGGGAAGGGAGTATCCCTTGTTTTAGTGGAAGCACCACTCGACGCAGCTGATGACGATCACTGCAAATGCGAAGGCATTTTGAACCCTACCTCACACACCAAAAAAAATACCCTACCGTCATTGACGGGCAACTTCGCCCTCTCTTGTATGCTGTCGAGAAGTCTCAAAATAAACGTTGAGGCACTGGCCTATACTTGAGTGTTGTATTCTATTCTCTTTCGGATAAAAGTGGTGTAAATTGTAAGAAGATCAGCTGAAGTGAAGTAGTTTTTGTACTCTCTCTCTCTCTTTCATAAGAACATAACATACATAATTGGCCATTACAACCCTTTAGTCAGGATTACGACCTAGCTTCTCACACCACTTATGTTGTGTGCGTTAATTTTAAACATGAGTGGCGGGACCTACAGTTTAAAGTCGACTCCGAACGACAGATTTTTGAGAAGCTTTTCATGGCAATTTTTACTCTCAGAGTCTTTGCCAGAAATCTGCTGAGAAGAAGTCGCCGAAGAATTATTTTTCGTTTTGATGTCTGACCTGGGATTCGAACCCGGGCCTTTTGTCTAATGAGCCAACACACTACCCACTAGACCACGGCGACTTCATAAGAACATAAGGAACTGAAAAATGTGTCACACTGAATTTTCATGGCGATTATTTTTACGACTCCCATGAACATCTTCGACAATTTTTTTTTCTAATATTTGACGATTTGATGCTTTATTTGCCTCGCAGCTATGATTATAATCTAGTTTCTACCAACAATCCAGTTGTGTGTGTTAATTTTAGCCATGGAAGGCTGGACATACACTTTAAAGTCGACTTTAAGCTTCAGATTTTTGAGAAATGAAAGGACGTCGTTGAATGAAATTTTTTTTTCCAAATTTCGTTTTGATCGAAATGCTTGGGCTGTGGTTTGAACCACAAGTTCGAGTCTAAAAAGCTAATACACTACCACCTTGAATAGATAGACTTCTAGGCGATTAGTGTTTATAATTTTAAAAAATTTACAAAACTTTACTGAATTTTAAAGCTTCTCACCGCTTTTGTAGGCCACAGTCTTCATATAGTTTGGTTGACTGTTTCCTAACGAACTTCTTTAGTTTTGTGCATAATTTACTGTATCAACGCATACATCGTACTATGGCAACACGGTGGTAACCTTTGGTATCCAATGCTATACATATTGTGTGGCAAAACAGTGTCTTCTGACAAAACAAAAAAAAAATTTATTTCTACTACTCGCCATAAGATCACTTGATCGCTTGGCAGTGGTGGTTGTTTGCTTGGTTGGTCGATCGATTTGAGTTTGAGTGTCTTGTTTGGTTTTGTGGCATCTATGTGGCATCATGGCATGGCATGGCATGGTATGGTATGGCATGCATGTTGTTTCTGCCTGCCTGTAGAACGTCAAAAGTAATTTGTTTTCATTGAAGTTTTCAAGCCAAAAAAGTTTATTGATCTCCAATCAAAATCGTATACGCTCATGAATACATTGTAGTGTCTTTGGGTTACTGTGTGTGGTTGGTTGGTGGCTTTTGCATGCCACATGCAGTCGAGTTGCAGTTGTGTTGCAGTAGTGATCTAAGCAAGTGACTAAATGGAAATCTATGCTTACTCTTGCTGCTGTGTATGTATGTCTGACTGTCTGTCTGTCTGTCTGTATTTGCATTATTAATTTATTTGATGTTGTTGTTGTTGTCGTGTGTATTGCGGTTCGTTTAAGTTCAAACATGTGTTTTACATGCCCCCAAAATGTTGTCCAAAAATCTTTGTCTGTCTGTCTGTCTTTTTTCCTATGTTTCTAGTTGCTGTTGTTGCCATTGCTGCTTGCAATGGCATGTTAGAATTTATTTGTTGTCGAGTAATTTATTTGAAAATTAACCTTTTTTTCTCTTCTTCTGTTTGTACATATTTGGTTGTTGTCTTTGCTTTGATGGTGATGCTGCTGTTAATATCTTTGGATTATTTTGTCATAAATTAAATAATTAAAGAACATCTTATCCAACTGATTAATTGCAAAACATTTGCCAGAGGTTAACAAAACGAATTTTTTTGTTTGATTATGATTAATAATCGTATTTAAGATTTCGTTTAATTTTCAATAGAAATTCAATAGATGGAGTCCATTTTATATAAAATCTGATGTTAGAATTTTGCTATTTTTTTTTAATGAAAATAAGCTGGGGAACTCTCTAACTGGACAGAACAACCTAACGTTGGTGTAAAGTGATGTTCGGCTTTAAATAGGTTGAGTTTTTAAGAAGAAAAAGTCGCCGTAGTCCAGTAAATAGTCAGCATATTTCTGGCAAAAACTCTGAGAGTAAAAATTGCCATGAAAAGCTTCTCAAAAACCTGTCGTCCGGAGTCGACTTTAAACTGTACGTCATGTGTAAAATTAACGCATTCAACACGAGTGATGTGAGAAGCTAGGACGTTGTACAATGGGTCAATTCGACCTCCTGGTACTTTACTTGTCACAGTTGAAAAGTACACGTCCTGTAACCTAACCTATCCTTTTATGAAGTTACTAACCATAGCTAGTGTGCCTCGCTAGACAAGATTTTTCCTTTCCATCTAGGCAAGCATCTATAGCAGCCGTAATCTAGTAGCTAGTGTGTCGACTTATTAGATGTGAGGTCACGGTTCAAACTCCAGGTTATACATCTTCAACCAAAACAATATATTAGAGAATATTTCTTCGACGCTTTCCTCTTGAAGTCGCCGTGGTCTAGTGGGTAGTGAGTTGGCTTATTAGACAAAAGGCCCGGGTTCGAATCCCAGGTCAGACATCAAAACGAAAAAATATTTCTTCGGCGACTTCCTCTCAGCAGATTTCTGGCAAAGACTCTGAGGTAAAAATTGCCATGAAAAGCTTCTCAAAAATCTGTCATTCGGAGTCGACTTTAAACTGTAGGTCCCGCCACTCATGAATAAAATTAACGCACACAACATAAGTGGTGTGAGAAGCTAGGTCGTAATCCTGACTGAAGGGTTGTAATGGCCAATTATGTATGTTATGTATGTACGCTTTCCTCTCAGTAGATTTCCTTCAAAAACTCAGAGAATTAATAAAATTGCCATGAAAATTTTCCCAAAAATCTGTCCTTCGGGTTCGAATTTAAACTGTAGGTTCAGGCTTTCTACACTTAAATAATTTGGTGGGAGAAGTTAGGTTGTAATCTTAGCTAAAGGCTTATAATAACCAATTATGTGTGTAGGTATCTGTGGTGATTCGTCGTTTGGAAAATTGAAAGTCTTTAAGGGACTTTATGAGCAACAAGTTTGAATGCCAACAAATATTCGCCTACGAAGTAAAATTAGTGCAAAATCTTAGTGCAAAGCTCGAGGTTATCTATAATTACTGTTTGCTCAAGGCTTGACTTAAAGCATCTGTAAAGTCGCCCTAGTCTCGTTGGTACTATGTTACCTATTTAAACGGAAATCAGTGTTTCATAAGCCATTTGAAACAGAATGAAATTTGAACAAATATTGCTTTAACCACTGCCTCTCAGTAGTAATTTGGTAAAAACTCATAAGATTATATAAAATTTTAAATTGTAGTGCCTTTCACTCATGGATACAAATTAGCACACACAACCTGGGTGGTGTGAGAAGCTAGGTTGTAATCCTTACTAAAGGGTTGTAATGGGCAATTAAGTAAGAAAGTTAAGTGAGTTGATCAAGCTTAAATGGTATTGACTGTCTTAAGGTCCATTCGTAATCCCTATAGGCCATTGTGAGAGGCTACCATAATCAGACTCATATACCGCATATGTAGACCTTTTAGAACTTATCAGGAGCTTTCAGCTCCTTAGGGCTCATTTTATGAAAGCAGCAGCTGCAATGTCCTTCCCTATGGGAGGCTGAACTAGGGCTCCTTATGTTCCTTACTTTAGTTTCCCATAGAGAAGGATATTGCAGCTGCCGCTTGAATAAACTGAGCCCTAAGGAGCCCATACACCGCACAAGTGCACCTTTTAGAACCTATCAGGACCTTTAAGAAACTAAACAAGAGCTCCTTAGGGCTCAGTTAATCCAAGCAGCAGCTGCAATATCCTTCTCTAAACTAAGAAACATAAAGAGCCCTAGGTTAGTTTCCCATATGGAAGGACCTTGCAGCTGATGCTTGGATAAACTTAACTAAGGAACATAAGGAACCCTAGTTTAGTCTATCATATGGCAGGGCATTGCAGCTAATACTTGGATAAACTGAGCCATAACGAACTCTTGTTTAGTTTCTAAAAGGTCTTGATAGGTTCTGGGAGGTACACATGTGTGGTGTATGGGCTCCTTAGGGTTCGGTTTATGAAAGTAGCATCTGCATTGTTCTTCCCTATGGAAAACTAAACTAAAAAGCCCTAGAAAGGGATATTGCAGATGCTGCTTGGATAAACTGAGCCCTAAGGAGCTCTTGGTTAGTTTTTAAAAGGTCCTGATAGGTTCTAAAAGGGCTAGTTTATGAAAGCAGCAGCTGCAATATCCTTCTTTATTGGAAACCTAACTAGGGCTCCTTATTTGCTTTAGTTTAGTTTCCCAATATCCTGCAATATCCTTCTGTATTGGAAATTAAACTAGGGCTCCTTATGTTCCTTAGTTTAGTTTCCAATAGAGAAGCATATTGCAGCTGCTGCTTTCATAAACTGAGCCCTAAAGAGCCCATACACCGCACATGTGTGCCTTTTAGAACCTATCAGGACCTTTTAAAAACAAAACTTAGGAACATAAGAAGCCCTAGTTTAGTTTCCAATAGAGAAGGATATTGCAGCTGCTGCTTGGAGAAACTGGCTCCTTATGTTCCTTAGTTTAGCTTCCCATAGAGAAGGATATTGCAGCTGCTGCTTGGAGAAACTGAGCCCTAAGGCACTCTTGTTTATTTTCTAAAAGGTCCTGATAGTTTGGAGTTTCCCATAGAAAAGGACAATGCAGTTGCTGCTTGGATAAACAGAGTTCTAAGGAGCCCTAGTTTAGTTTTCCAGAGGGAAAACTCTGGCTTTTTAATTTAGTTTCTCATAGAGAAGGACATCCACACAGAATTCCTTCCTTGTATTATAGTCGACCGTCCGAACGTAATTACCTAAGTCAATACGTTCGGACGTACATCCAATTAATCAATCAATGTCTAGTAATTACACTATTAAGGTAATTGATTAAATTAACCTAAAGAGGTAAAGAGGTTCTCGCGCCAGGATAATATCCTATTTATAAGCATTTAAACAATTTATCGATTGGAAATTATTTTTTAAGTGAATGATATTCTTGTCCCAAAGACTTTTCAATCCATATACAGTTTCGAAGTAAAACTACAATCAATTACCAGCCATATTTACCATTTGATATGACAGGCAAGTCTTTAACCTTTTTTACAATGCCAATCAAAATGTAAACATTTGTCTTCTTCAGGACACACTAATGATGACTAGAAAATGTTGGTCAATTTTCTCAAAAGTAATCACTTCTTGACTTTGTTGGCTTTCTTAGTCCTTAAGAATTTCAAATATTAACCCGCATTACAACTAACAACGACAACGAAGTAATTGAATGAATGCGTTTTACAAAAAACAATTTAAACAAGCAACACTCATACACTCCTTCTTTTAGATATGAAAACAGAATAAACAGAATAATAACAACAACAACAACGATAATAATAGTAATAATAATGGCATTAGAAAACCATTTATGGTATGCCCTCAAGTATAATTTGAAGGAGAGAGAGAAAAAAAAAACAAAAATTGTTCGCTTGTATTCTAAGTGTATGTACGAGTATGATGGTTGCGTGTGAATAAAATATTAATTTTTATTCCATTTTATTTGGGTTAATTGAAACGAAATTGATTCTTTTCTAAACAATCGAACCCACAAGTAATAATGAATTCAATATTCGAATATGAATGCAAACGCAAAGAAACGAACAAACAACCGACCCGACCAACCGACCAACCTATTAAAATGATTGATTACTGGGGCCCATTTTTTTTTGTTTTTGTTGGTTTCCTCCAGCAAAAGAAAAGAAACCAATACTGAGAACATTATTGTTGTGCATACAACAAATACTTTAACCAGTACAACACAACATAACATTTCACACAAACACTCACACACAATTGTAGCGGAATGTTGTAAGGGATTTGTGTTGCAACCCGTATATGCGCACGTGCAGTATTAATTTATTTGAATTCCATTGTCGTTTGTACTGGATGCTGTGCAATTAAATACGACGAGCCCGTATTTTAATTTCAAATGAAAAATATTAAGAAATTTCGCTTTGCATTAGAATTTTTAAAAGGAAATTATTAATCAACAAATGGGAAAAAGGAATTTTCAATTATTTAATTATATTGGATATGAGAAGAGTTTTCTATTTTAGGCCCGCCATACATCCCTTATGTAATAGGAGGGAAAATCTTTTTTTTTTTTGATTCTCTGTCGCAGCTGTCTCACATCATTTTTTTTTTGTAAATATTAGAGTTGCCATAGTCTAGTAGGTAGTATGTTGACTTATTAGACGTAAGTCCCGAGTTCAAACTCCAGGTCAGACATCAAAACGAAAATATGAAAATATTTCTTCGGCGATTTCTTCTCAGGGAGAATGCATGCATGGCATAGAATGCATGCAAACAAGGTAAAGTTTCTGACTGTGGGCAACATGGCAACCACCGGGACTGTCCTTGTCTTGCTGTATTCAAAATGACACGCAGCCTCCTCGTGGCCCCTACTGGATGGCATTCTAGCATCCGCTAATTGTTAACTAATACGTGCAGCGAAGTCCTATGCCCTGAACGTTAAATTTGGTTTGTGCTTAAGGCTTGGAACCCACCACATAAAAGCTTTATCCAATGAAAACCACAACAATAAACCTTAAAAAGGTACTTGCAGCTTACTGATTCTCAGATTATGGCCGATAACTATACTTTTGATACAGTCAAGGAATTTATTTATCTTGGCTTCGCCGTTACCACCAAAAATGATATCTACCTGGAGTTCAGATGCAGGATTACTCTTGCCAACAGGTGGTACTATGGTCTCAATAGGCAATTGAGTAGCAGAGAGAGAGCACTCTCGTAAGACAAAACTAATACTTTACAAGAAGGTCATCCTAACCGAGCTTCTGTATGGCGCAGAAGCATGGACCCTATTAAGAACTAATGCAGCAGCCTTGAGAGTGCTCGAAAGAAATCTTCGGTCCTCTGCGAGTTGGCGATGATTTCCGCATCCGCAACAGTGAGCTGTATGAGCTCCTCAACGATATAAGCGTTGTACAGCGTATTAATATCCAGCGGCTACGGGCTGGAGGTGGTTGCTCCGGCGAGATGGGTATTTGATGCGAGGATCTGGGGAAGTCGGTGAAGAGGACGACCTTGTATCCGTTGGAAGGACAAAGTCGAGGAAGCCATGCCATCGATTGGTGTGACCAACTGGCGTAGGCGCGCAATAGGCAGAGGACCCTGGAAGGATGTGTTGCGGCAGGCCGAAATTCGTAAGTAAGATTTCTTCTCAGCATATTGCTGGCAAAAACTCTGCAAGTAAAATAGAATTGCCATGAAAAGCTTCTCAAAAATCTGGCGTTTGGAGTCGTCTTTAAACTGTAGGTCCCAGCACTCATGTATAAAAATTAACGCACACTACATAAGTGGTGTGAGAAGCTAGGTCGTAATCCTGACTGAAGGGTTTTAATGACCAGTTATGTATGTATGCATATTGTAGCTTTCAAGCAAGCTTTTACATAAGGAATGTTGTTGTTAAGTCCGCTATGGATTGGAACCAAATACTACTGTTGATACTAGGTAATCTCTGGAATTTTCCACGTATGCTTATTTTATTCTCTCTAGCCCAGTGTACCATTAAATATTTAAATGTGGTTGTAATAGGAACTGTAACATAAAGTCCACACAGCAAAAATTAGGATCTAAACATCCATTTCCTTAGAGCTGGTATAGTGATCAAAGTGTGGGACCACAAATTTGGATTCAAGAATAGAAAAGTCGAATATTCCTCATGATTTCTAAATTTTTAAAATTAAGCGGTCCAAATCAGATAAAAATAGTTTATTGAAGATACCTTTAAGAAGTCTTTTTGGAAAAAGCTGCGAAAGAAAAATGTGAAAGAAGGGGTCATGGACATCTGAAGGGACAGAAGTGGGGATGTTCGATCTTACAGTGAAATATTTAGAGGCCATAAGGCAACTCATGATTCAACTTGGACAAAAAGAACGTGGCGATAATGTGTGATACTTAGGTTTCCATCCGGGCGCTCATCTTTTGTTAGATTGACTAAGCTAAATAGGTCATATTGTGGTGTACAGATGGCTCAAGGAATGTTCGATTTGGACAGAAAGTACATGGTAATATATATGATACCCAGGCCTTCATCTGGGCGCTCATCTCTTGTTAGGTTGCCTAATTTAAATAGGCAATATTGCGGTGTACAGATGGGTCAATGACATGTAAAGGGACAAAACCGGGAATGTTCGATTTCAAAGTGAAATATTCAGAGGCCATGGGGAAGCTCATGAGGTTCTTTTCAACTTTGTGTTCTTCCAATTTTGACAGAAAATACATGGCGATAATATCTGATGTCATGGCCATTATCTGGGCACTCATCTCTTGGATCAGCTAAATCATCTAAGGAAAGGAAATTGGATTATTATTTGCTGCATTCCAAGTCACTTAGAAATTTGTGGCAATGACCAGACATGCCAACTTGCGAAGAGACTTGTTTTCACGTCGCCAATGGGACTACAATCTTTCTAAGGAGACGAAAAGGATTTTAGAAGTGTAGAAAATGAAGGGATGTAGTAATCTTTTCACATCGAATGGTTTTGATGTGGGTTTACAAATCACTAATTGAAGACTTCAGCAGAATCCAGTTGTAGACTACCAGGAATGCATTACGACTCAAGCTCTTATGTAAGCTCTGTGTGCCTGTAATGCGTCTGTGTATTATTCTAATGATGCACAGAAATCTGAAATTGAGGGCAACAGAATTGACAGTTATATTAGGCACATACCTCATATACATAGATGTAGAGAACAGTACAATATATTATCTAGTCGAGTTATAGTAAATTCCAAATTATTTGCGAAATAAATAGTAAATCATATTCATACTTCCGTTTTGCTATAAAAATTAATCGATGTATAGAAATCGATGTAACTTCGATGCTATAAGGCATTACATAAACATTTTTTGTTTTTGTTCTAATGTCCATCAAAACCCTAATAAATGCCCGGACATATACATAATTGGTCATTACAACCCTTAAGTGTGGATTATTGACCTAGTTCCGCATACCACTTATATTGTGTGTGTGTTAATTTTATACATAAGTGGCGGCGGACCGACAAATTAAAGTCGAAACACCAAGAACAGATTTTTTTGAGAAACTTTTCATGGCAATTTTTATTTTTACGCTCAGAGTTTTTGCCAATAATCTGCTGAGAGGAAATCGTCGAACAAATACTTTTTGTATTTTGTTTTGAAGTCTGGCCAGGGGTTCGAACTCTGGCTTTACGTCTAATAAGCCAACGTACTACCTACTAGACTATGGCGACTTCAATAAATGCCCTGAGTAGTCGTTTATTCTCAGCAAAAAAGAAGAGTAATGAATAAATAATGAAAAGGAATAAAGAAAATAATAAGATGATGTGACAATGAATTGTGGCGGTAATAAAAAGGAATAAAATCTAATCCTTTTCTAAAATATTTCATAATTTCCATTTTTTTCTTTCCCTATAAAGATCGTATTCAAACCTTTTTAAAGAGCCATACAATAGCCATACAAGACAACTTAGTATGTGTAAGCAGTTCCTTAAATTCTTTTTAAATTTTAAGGTCATTCAGATATAAAAATTCTTTTCTTTTAAAATTTTTTTTATTTTTTTTATAAATTCGTAGAATTCTTATGAATTGTTTGTTGTTGTTTTTTTTTTTTTTCTTCTGTCAATGGAAGATAATTATTATTATAATGATCATAAATATTTAATGATTATTCACTCGCATTACATTTATTGATAGGTATGAGCACAAAAAACGAAAGAGAGAGAGAACGGGAGCGTGATAACGACAGCAAAGACACACTACAGCGATATGTATGGTTTTGCCATGCCATGCGTTTTAAAAGTCTTCAACACTTTCTCAACACACTGGCAGCTGTAATTAAACTAATCAACTTAGTCGCCGTAGTCTAGTAAGTAGTGTGTTGGCTTATTAGACGTAAAGGTTCAATTAGTCGTGACTTTACCATAACGCTGTAGTCGTAACATAATCCATAACCGTAAATTTACTATTAGCAGCAATCAGTGCTGCCATGGCCATAAACAGCTGTTTACGTTATTTGCGCATATGTATTTTTCAAAAGTGCAAAAGTAAACAGTCACGACTAATTGAACCTTAAGGCCCGAGTTAAAATCCCAGGTTAGACTTTAAAACGACAATATGAAAATTTTTCTTCGGCGACTTCCTATCAAAAAATTTCTGGCAAAAACTCTGAAAGTAAAAAAATTTGCCATGAAATGTTTCTCAAAACCCAGTCGTTCGGAGTTGATTCCCGCCACTCATGTATAAAATTAACGCGCACAACATAAGTGGTGTGAGAAACTACGTCAATAATCCTGAGTGAAGGGTTGTAATGACCAATTATATCTATGGAGAGCCTTAATGTCAGCTCTTGACATAGAATTCAAACCCTTAAGGGTTTTTAAACTGGCCCTACTAAGGGCTAGGCAGTTACAGAGCAGGTAATCGATAGCCTTCAACTCCTCCTCATCGCAACATATCCTGCAATAGTCTCTTCGGCGACTTCTTCTCAACAGATTTCTGTCAAAAACTTTAAAAGTAAATACAAATTGCCATGAGAAGTTTCTTAGAAATATCTGCCGTTCAGAATCGACTTTAAACTGTAGGTCTTACCATTCATGGATAAAATTAACACACTCAACATTGGTGGTGTGGTGAGAAACTAGCTTCTAATCTTGACTAAAGGGATGTAATGTTCAGTTAAGTAAGTAAGTAAGGGTGGATAATTTAACAGCGAATTCACTAAACTATTATAAACCATTTCTATGATGTTAACCTCTTAAGGTTCAATTAGTCGTGACTTTACCATAACCAAACCAAAATTCAATTGGTACATATGGTTATCGTTATGACTATGGCATTATGGTAAGTCACCTATAATCGAAAACAGTGATGTCCATAAAGTTGGTTAAAACAGCTGATTTATATGGTTATGGTTAAGTCACGACTAATTGAACCTTTAATTCTGTCTTGTAGTGCCAACAATTAAATCGCATGAGAGAAGAAAGTGCTTTCAGATGTAAAGGATTTTGGTTCGATGAGAATTCGTTTGTTTTCATCCATTTCTTGTTGGATAGTAGGGTGCCTCGTAGTTGGTTTTAATTGTGTCTGCAACTTGTTTATTCATTAATTTATTTTGGGGTTTGTTGTTGTTGTTTTTTTGTGACAAAGAAATTATCACTTGTGCCTGTTTCTTCCTATCACTTGTGCCTGTTTACTGTTGTTGGCCTTCACTCATTCTCTCCATGTGCCTGCCTGCCTGCCAGCCAGCCAGCCTGCATGTGGAGATAAAATTAATTTCAATGTTTTTTTTTATTGTTTTTTTTCTTCGTTATGGGTTTCCTTTTTTTCTTCTTCTTAATTTAATGATTCAATGTGTTTGCTGTTGTTGTTGTCGTTTTCTTTATTAATATTCATCATTTGTTAACGATTTACTTTTATGTATGCGTAGTAGTAGTTATTGTTGTTGTTGTTTTTTTTTTATTTCATTTGTGTGTGTGTGTTTTTTTCTTGGTTAATCATTCCAATTTAAATGCAAACACTTGTTGATTTGAAAAAATAAAAAGAATTTTCGGTCGTGGTTTTATTACATGTGGGCGCACATTTTACGCTTCATTAACATTCGAAAAAAAAAACGAAGAAAAATTCCAAGAAATTTTCTGATTTTCTTTTCTTTTTCCATTTCATAGGATTTTTACTAAAGAAAAATATTTTCTTTTGGTTAGAGTGTCATTGACCTTAAGAAAAATGATGATGGTGGGAATAATTCAAAGAGGATTTAATAAATGAAATGGAAAATGCATTTTAAATACTTCTTTGGAGTTTAAAAACTGTTTACAATAACAAGATGAATAATTAAGTTCTCTTGGTAGTTACTATTACAACCCTTTAGTTAGGATTAGGACCTAGCTTCTCACACCACTTATGTCGGGTGTGTTAATTTTTTATACATAAGTGGCGGGACTAATAGTTTAAAGCCGATTCCGAACGACAGATTTTTTTGAGAAACTTTTCATGGCAATTTTATTTAAGTCTTAGAGTTTTTGCCCGAGTTCTGTTGAGAAGAAGTCGCCGAAGAAATTTTTTTTCGTATTTTGTTTTGATAGAAATGTCTGACCTGCGATCTGAACCGTGGCCTCATACTGTCTACTAGACTACGACGACTTCATCTCTTGATAGTTGCCGTAGTTTATTAGGTGGTGAGCAGTCTTATTAGATGCTAGCCTGTAGTTCATATTTCAGACCTGAAAACATATTTCTTTCCTCAACTTACTCTCAACATTCTTCTGGCAAAAGTTGTGAGAATAAAATAAAATTGAAAATTCACTCACACATCAAGGGTGGTGAGATAAGCTAGGTTATAACCTTAGCTGCAGGGTTGTATTGGCCAATTAAATAGAAATTTTCCTAATCTCAACAATACTTAGATGATTTAATGAAATGTGAAGCCAATGCTTGAAGTCGCCATGGTCGAGTGGATAGTGTGTTGGCTTATTAGACAAAAGGCCCGGGTTCGAATCCCAGATCAGACATCAAAACGAAAAAATATTTCTTCGGCGACTTTCTCTCAGCAGATTTCTGGCAAAGGCTCTGAGAGTAAAAATTGCCATAAAAAGCTTCTCAAAAATCTATCGTTCGGAGTCGACTTTAAACTGTAGGTCCCGCCACTCATGTATAAAATTAACGCACACAACATAAGTGGTGTGAGAAGCTAGGTCGTAATCCTGACTGAAGGGTTGTAATGGCCAATTATGTATGTGTGAAGCCAATGCTATCGCTTTTTGGCTTGCCTATCTGTTAACATAATTATTCTGTCCAAAATGTTATAAAATTTTCGTCTTAGAATTTCGAATTTTTAGGCACCCTAACATAATCAATTAAAGTGGAAGCGGGTTTTGGTACTCTGACATCCAATTTCATTAAAATTCAAAACACTGATGCCTTGCAATACAATGTAGTTTCTGTGTCCAATCGGTTCTTGTTAAATAGTTTCGTTCTGGCTTTACTGTTAAAATCCAACGCATTAAACTGGCAATAGCCGCTGCAAGCGTATCGAAATAAAACTTAAAAGGTGTAGTTGATAATGAGTTGAAACATCATTTAATATTGAAAATAAATCACAAGTTATTATGTACCTGCAACACAGGTACGATGATCATAACTTTACACCTAAATCAAGTAAATCAACCTGTGTTGTATAAAGCCTGAGTCAGAGAAAATCTCGCATCAAAAATTTCATTTGTTGTGGCATTTTTAAAGATGCAACACGATTTTAAATTAGAATTTCATTTAAAAAGAAAAAAAGAAGAAGAGAAAAAGAAAATAAAGAAAT
Organism: Sarcophaga peregrina; assembly: GCA_014635995.1. Lineage (NCBI taxonomy): Eukaryota > Metazoa > Arthropoda > Insecta > Diptera > Sarcophagidae > Sarcophaga > Sarcophaga peregrina. Next base: position 92,306,971 of record CM025792.1, on the reverse strand, counting down.
TTCTTGTTGCTTACCTCCTCCTTTCGTTGATCAAAATTTAAGGCACGTCTTTTAAAGTTTTTTTTTTTTTATCATCGTCCGATGGCGACTTTTAAGTGGCCCCCTGAAACTTATTTAACGATTTGGTCATTAAATTGCTGTGACATGTGGAATATTTTTCATATACCGTCCGGCATTTAATAATCATTCATAGCGGACGACAGTATTTAATTTCGTGTGATTAATGTGAAAGTAAATGAAGGAAAATTTTCTTAAGCAAGGAGGGAGTTGGTTAGTTGTCAAGTTTTTTTCTCGTTGAAATATTTCAAATGATTGGAAAATATTTAATTTTTATTTTTAAATAGTGATGGTTGAGTATTTGCACTGTTTAATCTTAATCCTAAACCATCAAATCACACTTGATTTGTTATATCAGTACACCATATGCAGGTGTATAGTCGTGTACAAAAAAGAAAACACTCATCTAAGGCGGCATTAGTGCGATGGATATAGGAAATCACACCTAGCGTGTCAAGCAATTATCGATGAATGTTTGGAAAACACTTACTTAAGAACTTATTTAATTACTTACTTAATTACCTTCTTAACAATTTAGTTATTTAATTACTTACGTAATTACTTACTTACTTACTTACGTAATTACTTACTTAATTACTTACGTACTTACGTAATTACTTACTTATTTACGTAATTACTTACTTAATTACTTACGTAAGTAATTAATTATAAATTTTTTAATAATTAATTATTTACGAATTACTTACTTATGTACTTTTATAATTGCTTACTTAATTACTTATGTAACTACTTACTTAATTACTTTCGTTATTGCTTACTTAATTACTTATGTAACTACTTACTTAATTACTTACGTAATTACTTAATTACGTAATTACTTAATTACGTAATTACTTACTTACGTAATTACTTACTTACGTAATTACTTACTTACGTAATTACTTACTTACGTAATTACTTACTTACGTAATTACTTACTTACGTAATTACTTACTTACGTAATTACTTACTTACGTAATTACTTACTTACGTAATTACTTACTTACGTAATTACTTACTTACGTAATTACTTACTTACGTAATTACTTACTCACGTAATTACTTACTTACGTAATTACTTACTTACGTAATTATTTACTTACGTAATTACTTACTTACGTAATTACTTACTTACGTAATTACTTACTTACGTAATTACTTACTTACGTAATTACTTACTTACGTAATTACTTACTTACATAATTACTTACTTACGTAATTATTTACTTACGTAATTACTTACTTACGTAGTTATTTACCTACGTAATTACTTACGTAGTTATTTACTTACGTAATTACTTACTTACGTAATTACTTACTTACGTAATTACTTACTTACGTAATTACTTACTTACGTAATTACTTACTTGCGTAATTACTTACTTACGTAATTACTTACTTACGTAATTACTTACTTACGTAATTATTTACTTACGTAATTACTTACTCAATTACCTACGTAATTACTCACTCAATTATTTACTTAATTACTTACTTACTCAATTACTTACTTAATTACTTACTTACTTAATTACTCACTTACTGAATTATTTACTTACTTATTTACTTACTTAATTACTTACTTACTTAATTACTTACTTACTTAATTAATTACTTACTTAATTACTTACTTACTTAATTACTTACTTACTTAATTACTTACTTAGTTACTTACTTACTTAATTACTTACTTACTTAATTATTTACTTACCTACTTACTTACTTACTTACTTACTTAATTACTAACTTAATAACTTACTTAATTACATACTTAATTACTTACTTAATGAAGTATTTACTTAATTACTTAGTTAATTGGCCATTAACAAAGCGATTAACGAATTTCGGTTACATTCTTCCTGGTGTCTATGCTTCTTATGTTTCGACGAGTTGCTTACAGCACAGCAGATCTGCAGCTTTATTGTTCTTGAGTCGGAAAATTTCGACTATGATCTCATCATGGCTAGGCGGGAAAATCTTCACGTCGTCATAATCAATAGAGTTCGGTACATGAAGTCTTAAGACGGAATTAGTGATGTCATCGCGTAGTACAAGTTCTTATAGTTCCTAAAGTCTTCTAATATTAAGGGCTAGTTTCACGTTGTGTGGATCACCATGGGGTATTTTACGCACCAAAGTATGGAAGCTAGCGTTATTACTTTACGTCATATCATATACCAGCAGATATGAATCTTTAAATGACTTAAGAATTGATTACATTGCCCCCATTGCTACCGTAGACTAATTTGCCAAAAAGCCTTCATATTAATTTGTGTTTTAAGCGTGACCACAGAACAGGACATGAAACGAATGAAGTTTAATTAGCAATAATTAATTACCTGTTCGGTTTGGTGGCATGCAACACATACATCGGACCATAATAATGATTTGTGGGCATAACAAATGATCGGATGGTGCAATTGAGTCCCTTTTACAATCAGCCATTTTGGGGGCAATTTATCCACAACGCAATAAAAATATTCGCCAAAATGTTTGCCTTGCATGACCAAGCGGGATGAGATAATGAACGGAAAGGACACGAAGATGACGGGAGAAAGACGAAGAAAGCAATAAATTACGCATTTAAGTAGCGGCCAATTGATCAGGCAACTAATTTCACTTAAATTTCTTCTTCGCATTTTTTTTTTTATACTCGTATTGCATTGTCTGCTTGCATGAGACGTTGATGAACGACGACAATCAGTGTTGCATCTTTAATAATGGGCATGAGTATGCGTTGTACTCGTATAAGCAAGCATCTCTGGGAAACGGTGTGTCTCTATAAATTAAACGCAAATTATTTGAATTCCCATTGGCTGCTATAAAATGACAGCTTAAAACTGTTTCTGCTGCAAGTAATTTGAAATTCAGAAGTCCACGGCTCGCTGATTGTGTGGTGGTTACTGCTGCTGTCAAGGTTTCTGCAAAAACGTGCAACAAATTTTATTTGTTAAGAACACATCTTCAAATGAAATGAAATTGCATTCTTTTGGGCGATTTTTTTTATGGTCAGAAGGATTGCATAGGGCTGGCTTGCAGTAATAAAACGGTGGCTTAAAACATTTTAAATTTTAGGACTACTACTCGCGTAATTTGCTTCCAAATTTTGTTTTTGTTTTTCTGTTTCTGTTGCTTTGTTTTCGGCTGCTACTTCTTTTGCTTCTGGTTAACATGGCATTTATCTTCGGTACTCATTACAGCATGTCTTGCCTTAGTTTTTGGGAAACATTTGTTTTGGGCTGCCTTAACCGAGTTGGTTAGGCTGTCAATTTGTTGCTTCTTTTGTGTTTGCAAAATTGCAGCTGCCACTTTGCATTGCATTCAGCGTTTTTTTTTTTTTTTTTTGTGTTTTTTGATGATCCCAGTGATTCTTGAATTACGCTTTTTTTATATGTATTTGGCCAACTAAATTGCCTTAATTCAGTGATTTTGCTGTTATGCTGCTGCTGGAAAGATGTTGCGATGTTGCTGTGTTGCTAATGTTGGCGATGTTAACCACTTTAATGCCCATTTATTTGCCAGCTCCCTGACACGCAATTATCATGTTCCCTGACATACATTTTCTCGTTTTTGTTTTTGTTTTTCTTTATTTTTACTTGACAAGTTTTATTGTCTTTTTTTATTTTTTATTTTGTTTTTTTGTTTCTTTCAATTTACATTGTCATTAAGCCAGGCTTCTAAAATAGTTCACCGTTAATTTGAACTTTAAATGCTGGGAATGGGATACTTAAGGTCCTCTGTTAATAAAATCTGTATTAAAGCGTATCTAAGCGCTTCCTATCTTACTTTCTTAATTGGCCTTTTCAATCCTTCACTCAGGATTACGACCTAGCTTCTCACACCAGTTATGTGGGTGCTTTAAATGTATGCATGAGTGATGGGACCTAGAAGTCGCCGTGGTCTAGTGGGTAGTGTGTTGGCTTATTAGACGAAAGGTCAGGGTTCGAATCCCAGGTCAGACATCAAAACGAAAAATATTTCTTCGGCGACTTCCTCTCAGCAGATTTCTGGCAAAGACTCTGAGAGTAATAATTGCCATGAAAAGCTTCTCAAAAATCTGTCGTTCGGAGTCGACTTTAAACTGTAGGTCCCGCCACTCATGTATAAAATTAACGTACACAACATAAGTGGTGTGAGAAGCTAGGTCGTAATCCTGACTGAAGGGTTCTAATGGCCAATTATGTATGTATGATGGGACCTACAGTTTAAAGTCGTTTCCGAATGACAAGGATTTGAGATACTTTTCATGACAATTTTATTTTAGAGTTTTTGCCAGAGACAGAGACTGAGTTGGAATTGGAACCAAGGACCAAGGCTTTTAATAAGCCAATACACTACATACAAGCGCTCCCTATCGTGGTATTTAAATAAAACAAAGTGTGTGTGGGATGTCATCCACATTTTTAATTCGTCTCAAAGGCTTATTGATGCCTTTATTTGTGGAATATAACATCGTTCTCTCCTTTTCTTTGTGAAGCCTAGTTGAAATGTCAATCTGGCGTATAAATAAGGCTGATTTTTATTGATGACATGGGTTATATTGACTTTGAGGATCGAAGTGGTGTGTGGCTTAAGAAAAACACTCAAGAAAAGGTCCTTCGCGTTCAAATTGCACGATCTCGGTGGGCAGTTCATATCATCTCCTCGTGAGAAGATACATACAGACATACGTAATTGGTCATTACAACCCTGTAGTCAGAGTTAAAACCCAACTTCTCACACCACTTCTCTGGTGCGCGTTAATTTGATACATGCATGGCGGAACCTCCAGTTTAAAGTCGATTCCAAACGACAGATTTTTGAGAAACTTTTCATGACAATTTTATTTTTACTCTCAGAGTTTTTGCCAGAAATCTGCTAGAGAGGAAGATAACATCGTTGTGAATGTTGCGCACAGGTTATCTGGGTGAAGCGTATTCGATTTGTCCAATTGGTTATGATTCTTGTGCATAAATCAGGGTGAAGCGTATTCGAACTATCCAATTGGCTATGATTCTTGTGCATAAATCAGGCTGAATTTGATTGGGAGAATGAGTTATATTGGCTTTGAGAATCATTGTGGTTTGTAGCTTTTTTTTCGTACAACTGCGACTTATGAAAACTCCATAAGCAAAAGTCCATTGAGGCCTATCTTGGTGGCCTGTTTATATCATCTCCACGTTAGATGATAATTCCCTATTAATCTCTTGTGCAGATTTTCCAATGTGCCATGATCTGTATTGTATAAATCGCCGTCCTGATGAAACCACATCTCGTTTGAGTCCAAAACATCCAATTCAGGCCAAAAGATGTTGGTGATCGTCAACCTATGGTGCCTGCCGTTGACAGTGACGGGCTGGCCAACGTCGTTTTCATATAAATATGCATCGAGGGCTGTAGTACGTACGTAATTGGCCATTACAACCCTTCTGTCAGGATTACGACCTAGCTTCTCACACCACTTATGTTGTCTGCGTTAATTTTATACATGAGTGCCGGGACCTACAGTTTAAAGTCGACTCCGAACGATAGATTTTTGAGAAGCTTTTCATGGCAATTTTTACTCTCAGAGTCTTTGCCAGAAATCTGCTCTCAGCAGAAGAAATATTTTTTCGTTTTGATGTCTGACCTGGGATTCGAAGCAGAGCCTTTTGTCTAATAAGCCAACACACTACCCACTAGACCACATAGTAAGTTGTTGAATTATTAGACATTAGCCGACGCTTCAAATCCCAGGTTAGACATCAAAACGAAATATGGAAAAAAAAGAATATTTCTTTCTGGCAAAATCTCTGGGAGAGTAAAAAAATTTGCCATGAAAAGTTTCTCAAAAATCTCTCGTTTGGAGTCAACATTAAACTAGAGGTTCCTATACCCAACATAAGCAATTATGATCGATGAGCTGTAATGACCAAATATCTATGTGTAGATCGATGACGCCTTCAGTCCAATATCCACATGAAACAGTGATTTTTGTGGAATGCATTGAACGCTCTTGGCTGTCATATGAACTAGTACCATCCCAAATTCGATTTGTTTTGTTTGTTGCGTAGTCTTTGGTTAGTATAGGGACTACGTTCGCCCGTGGCATCACAACGTGCCGCTATGCTACCACTTCGACCTAACCTAACCTGCGTAGTCTTTCATCCAGAAATCGAACGCATCACTGAATATGATTTTTCGTTGAGGATGGGGGATAGTTGCCAACAGCTCCAGAGATTGAATCAATTTACAATCAAAAGGTGTATGGTCCCTCACTATGTGGTGTGAATGCATTTAAGTTCCTCCGCCAAGCTTTGTTTCTGCCGCTTCAACTCAGATGTAAGCGGTCTCCTGTTGCCATAAAGGAACACAATGGCTTTTCTGTTAATCAATTTCGAATGTTTAAATCGTTCGATTAGATTTTAGTTGTCAATAAATTCTGGTTAATCTTGTTTTATGACATCATTAATATAATTATGTGTGAACACTTAAAATATTGTGCTCAATAAATCGAATATTGCATTTAAGTTTCTCCGCCAAGCTTTGTTTCTGCCGCTTCAATTTAGATGTAGACCGTTGCCATAAAGGAACACAATAGCTTTTCTGTTAATCAATTTCGAATGTTTAAATCGTTTGATCAAATTTTACTTTTCAATAAAATCTGCTTAATTTTATTGTATGACATCATTATTATTATTATTATGTGTGAACACTTAAAATATTGTGCTCAATAAACCGGAAATTGACTCAATAAAAGTGCATGTCTGAACATAGTGTTAAAAACAGAAAATATTTCAGCTTGTTATTCTTATATGATCTCTGTTTCATCTCTGAATTCAACAGAGTTTCTTTCATTCGTTTGATTATTGAAATTATTTATTTTGATGGCCTTGAATTATTTTTCTGACTAACAAAATCATGTAGAAAGAAATCTTCTCCAAAATAACCTTTCCTGACACTACTCTATACCACAATATAATAATTTTACAATTTCACCTTCGACGTCTTACTCCTTTTAGACTGAAAGGTCTGCTGCGAGTCAATCCACAAAACCCAGGCTATTAATTTTTAGTCAGCCAGTGTGATACCAGCAGCCACCACAGTTTCTTCCTTCCTTCCATTAAACAAATGAACAAACGGTGGAGCTACAGGGAAGTCAAGCATATACGAATGCACGTGTTAAATATTTGGCTTTTATCTTCTGGATTTTATTTTTTTTATTTTTTTGTTTTTTGTGGCTTTTTACAATACGAAATAACATCACGGTTCTGGAAAACTTGTAACTTCTCTTGCAACATCATCGAACAGAATGAACAGAAAACTAAAAAAAAATTTAAGTGAAGAATGAAAATGAAACACGAAATGAAATGCAATTATGGACACGACCTCTTTCACTGTTACTGTCTTTGGCTTTGTTATTGGTTGCTGTTGTTTTACGTTTGATTCTTTATGACTGGAGACCATAGCTGCTGCTTTGAACTTTTACGATCCTATTCTGACTGTTTGTTGCCTTTCGAAGAATGAAAAACAAAAACAAAAAAAAATCGTTTTTTTTTCAATTTTAATTTTAATTTAAAACCCAATTTTACACTTCTTTTAAAGCCACAACTTTAAAGTTAAAGTTTAAGCGCAACAAGCCACGTTAATGGTCTGTTAAGGGTCAGCATGCAAAAGGAATTTTTATGATGTTCGGTTGCTCTTAAATTCTGACATTTGTTGGAAGTCAAATTTCTCAATTTTTTTTCTCTTCTTGGTTTTTTTGGTTTTTAATATTCGTTCAGTTTTATTGAATATTTGTGGTGAGCTGAAGGTGTTTTTATCACTTTTTTAAATGCCCGGTTTTAAAAAAAAAATAATTTATTATGAGCAGTTGCTTGCCTAAGATGAGGTGTAATGAACAGAAATCCATGATTTCTTATCTGATAGCATCACTTTATGTGGCATTAGAAAGGCAAGAGTGTTTAATTTAAAGAGTTTTCCTTAGGCGTTCGTCAAACATGATGTTCAACTTAAGCCAGAGAAGTGTAATTCAGATCAGGTCTTTAGGCTCCCACGTGTCCTCCACTTCAAAAGAAAACTTTTTGAAAATGTTGATAAAACATAAGGCCAACCATCGTGCAGGAACTGTTTTGACTACCTACTTGCTTAACCCTTAAATGCATGATTTATTCTGCTGCTACTCGATAAAAGATATTGTCCTGATAGTAGTAATTATACAACAGTATGCGCTCATAATAATGATTTGGTAGCCGTGTTAGTGGAATGTTCCCAGCGTTACCATTGAGCGACTAAAGTCGCAATTTGACACTTTTTCAGCGATCTCGCCACTTTTTGTGCCCCCTTACTAAAATGAACTAAATCTGACACTTTTCAAAATTTTTGACCCTTTTTTCCCCTTTTTTTAAAAAGTATTTTTTCTAGACTATAGACTAGATTATATACTAGACTATAGACTAGACTACATACTAGACTATAGACTCGACTATAGAATAGACAATATACTAGACTATAGACTAGACTATAGAATAGACTATAGATTACACTATAGACTAGACTATATACTAGAGAATAGACTAGACTATTTACTAGACTATAGACTAGACTAGATTATATACTAGATTGTAGACTAGATAAAATAGACTAGACTATAGATTAGACTAGACTATATACTAGACTATAGACTAGACTATATACTAGACTATAGATTATACTATATAGACTATATACTAGACTATAGACTAGAGTATAGACTCTAGTCTATATACTAGACTATAGACTAGATTATATACAAGATTATACACTAGACTACATACTAGACTATATACTAGGCTATAGTCTAGACTACATACTAGACTAGAGACTAGACTATAGACATTTTCTTTTAAAAATGTTGCTTCTTTTTACTGCCAAAATACACTTTTTGTGCGACTTTTTCTTCAAAAATCCCATTTTTGTGCGACTTCTTAAAAATTTCCAGCGGTAACGCTGTATGTTACAGTTTTACGTCAATATGCCTTTAAGGGGGTTAATAAAGCATTACAAACTGTTAGTAGATACTAGACGTTGTAAGTATCTATGCTATGTTGAAAATAGCAGAGTAATTACGTGTGGAATACTACGTAGACTCGGACATCGAGCATGTTTTGACAGTATGTGCACACAGATATGACCAGTATTTCTTTCATAATCAGTCATTATAAATCTTTAGTTCGGACTACAACCTATCTACTCACACCACCCATTTGTTGTATGTGTGTTAATTGTATCCATGATTGGCGGAACCTACGGTTTAAAATAGACTTCGAACGATAGATTTTTGAGAAAGTTTTCAGAGTTTTTCTCAGAATACTGTGGAGTGTAAATTGCCGAAGTCCAGTAGATAGTGTGTTGGCTTATTAAACTAAAGGCCCAAAATCAAATCCCAGGTCAGACATCAAAACAAAAATATGAAAATATTTCTTCGGCAAATCCCTCTCAGCAGATTTTTGGCAAAAACTCTGAAAGTAAAAATTGCCATGAAAAGCTTCTCAAAAATCTGTCGTTCGAAATCGACTTTAAAACTGTAGGGCGCGCCACTCATACATTAAATTAACGTACATAAGTGGTGTGAGAAGCTAGGTCTGACTGAAAGGTTGTGATGACCAATCATGTATGGATGTCATGTCTGTAAATTGCCGAAAGAATTTTTTTTTGTCATATTTTATCCTTTTCGTAATGTCGTTGCTGGGATTTGAGCCACGGTCTCATATTTTATAAGGCAACCTATTATTTCATAGATTATTATCACGGTCTCATATTTTATAAGGCAACCTATTATTTCATAGATTAATCTCACTTTTTCGATTGCCTAGATCGATTTCAAGCAATTATTTAGATGTCTTGGAGTCGCTGTAGTCTAGTAGATAGTGTGTTGGCTTATTAGGCGTGAGGTCACGGTTCAAATAGCAGGTCAGACATCTTCAATAAAACGAAATACGTAAAAATACTTATTCGGCAACTTCCTTTCACTAGATTTCTGGCAAAGACTCTGAGAGTAAATTAAATTGCCATGAAAAGTTTCTCAAAATTCTGTCGTTTGGAGTTGACTTTAAACTAGAGGTCGGGCCACTCATGTATAAAATGAACACACAGGCAACATAAGTGGTGTGAGAAGCTAGGTTGTAATCCTGACTAAAGATTTGTAGTGACCAATTAAGTACGCCTTTGCCCTGCGTTTTAAAAGAAAACGTTTTGAAAATGTTGATAAAACACTGAGGTCGGCCATCATGCAGCCACTGCTGCGATTTCTTACTTCATAAATTGACCATTACAACTCTTTAGTCCGGACTACAACCAAGCTTCTCACAACACCCATGTTGTGAGTGTTAATTATATCCAGGAGTGGCGCGACTTACAGTTTAAAGACGTCTGATTTTTTTAGAAAATTTTCATAGTTTTTCCCAGAATATTGCTGAAAGAATTTTTTTCCAAATTTTATTCTGTTCGTGATGTCGTTGCTTGGGATTTGAAACTCGTACTCGCGTAGACTTAGGCCATTTTTTCCATTGTCTAGAAGAAAAGCACTTTCAAGCAACCATTTAGAAGTCTTGTTAAGGCTCATTGGAAAGAGAAGACCAGTTTTTTAATCAGAAGAAGAAAAATAAAAAGTCCAAGGTATACTTCCCAAGTTTGATTTATCATGTGATAAATTCGGTTCAATTCTAATTGTGTTAATGGGAAGCAAGCTTCAATCCATACTTAGTGAAGACGGTAAATGGATGAATTGAGGTGACCCTTAGGAAAGAAGCAAGGAAGTGCTCAATAAATCGAATATTGCATTTAAGTTTCTCCGCCAAGCTTTGTTTCTGCCGCTTCAACTCAGATGTTGCCATAAAGGAACACAATAGCTTTTCTGTTAATCAATTTCGAATGTTTAAATCGTTTGATCAAATTTTACTTTTTGATAAATTCTGCTTAATTTTATTGTATGACATCATTATTATTATTATTATGTGTGAACACTTAAAATATTGTGCTCAATAAACCGAATATTGACTCAATAAAGGTGCATGTCTGCATTTCAACTCGTTATTCTTATATGATCTCTGTTTCATCTCTGAATTCAACCGAGTTTCTTTCATTCGTTTGATTATTTAAATTATTTATTTTGATGGCCTTGAATTATTTTTCTGACTAACAAAATCATGTAGAAAGAAATCTTCTTCAAAATAACCTTTCCTGACACTACTCTATACCACAATATAATAATTTTACAATTTCACCTTCGACGTCTTACTCCTTTTAGACTGAGTGGGTGTAATTAATAGGAAACTTTCGCTAAGTCTTAAGATAATGGAACCTTCTGAAGGAAGTAAGCGATGTGAAAACATGAAGCTAATCAGGTAAGGAGAATGACGAAAAGACGGAATACTTTTATTTCTCTTTTGTCGAGATGTAGTGATTCTATACCAGGCAAAACTTATCCTCTGAATATTTGACAAAATGAGATTGAGGTTCACATAGGTTAGGTTAAGTTAGAGGACGTGTACTTGTCAACTGTGACAAGTACAGTACCCGGAGGTCGAATTGACCCTTTGTAAAATGCAAAGCCGCCCTAAGCATCCCTGTAACCGAAAGGCCTGTACGACAACGACTTATGCGGTACGTACAACATCAAAGTAGTCAAATGTCAGTGAAGAAGGGTGTGTGTTAGGCGTCTATTCATCTCTATTGCCTTTTAATTTCGTAATCTACGTTGTAAGAATCTATGCTGCTGCAAGTAAGCAAAGTAAATACTTGGGGACTACTGCACAGTCATTAAGATCTAGCTGATTTTGACAGCATCTGCGTACAGATTAGGGATGCCAAACGGGATAGATTTTTAAAAATCCCGGGATTCGGGATTTACAAAATCCCGATCCCGAAATCCCGGGATATTTCGGGATAATTTGGGATCAAAAAAACCCGAAAAATCACGGGGAAAATCGCGATTTTCTCTTAATATTAAAATTATTTCGTTAACAAAATCATTTGTATTCCAATTATGTACGTAAATCAGAATTATATACAAGACAAAAAGTAACAAAAAAGCGTAAATTAACAAAAATAAAAATTATTCATAAATCAGCAAATGCATTAGTTTTAAGAAAATTATTTGGATTCTAACAAAAAGATTAAAGCATCAATCATGTGGTCTGATAGGCTTGAACGAATTCTGTTGTCAACATACGCTGCCGTTGAAAAACACTTCTCGCAATCAATATTTGTTGGTAAAATAGTTCCAAGATAGCTGCATGCAGCTTGTAAATATTCACCTCTACCACCTCCTGATGTAAATAAATCTATTTCTTTGGACACTTGAGTATCTAAATCAGTTACTCTTTTAATTCGTTTTATAGGGCTTTTGCATCCTTCGATGCCATCAAATAATTTTTTATCATTGGAAGTAGGGTTTTCGTCATCTGAGATGCTATTATCGAAGTCAAGTGATATAGAATTTTTTTTAGGACCTTTTGTAGGGTTAAAATACCTATGAATTCACAATCCTGAAAATCCCGAAAAATCCCGGGACAAGTTTTTAAATTTCGAGATTCGGGATTTCCCGATAGGCATCCCTAGTACAGATATGACCGGTATTTCTTACCTAATTGGTTATTACAACCTTTTAGTTAGGATTACGACCTAGTTTCTCAAATCACCTATGTTGTGTGTGTTAATTTCCTTGTCCTAGCTTCTCACACTACTCGTGTTGTGGGCGTTAATTTCATACATGAGCGGCTGGACCTACAGTTTAAAGCCGACTCCGAACGACAGATTTGTTATTTGAGAAACTTTTCATGGCAATTTTTACTTTCGCCGTTTTTGCCAGAAATTTCCTGAGAGGAAGTCGCCGTAGAAATATTTTCATATTTTCGTTTTTGATTTCTGACCTGGGATTCGAACTCGGGCCTTTCGTCTAATAAGCCAATACTCTACCTACTAGACCACGGCGACTTCTTGAGATTCACATTCTTCGAATCGTTTTCCTATAATTTTAAGCTCGTTTTTTAGAAGCTTGGACAAAAGGGTCCTCGCACATGTTGTAGCCTGTAGTATGTCTTCTTTTCAATCCCCATGTGAACTTAGTGTAGCGATATTGTACTGGAGTAACTATTGCCTTTAAAACCCCAAACTTTTCTTATTTAAAATTCTTGTAAAGCATTACTCATTAAACAAAACCGCTGTGTTTTATGGTCGGTTTTATTTGCAAAATCTGTTATGTTTTCTAAACACGTCACACCCTTTTTTAAATATTTTTCTTCTCTTTTTTATTATTTTTTGTCACTTTTTTCTGTTAATTTTCAAAGTCATGATCGTATTTTGTTTTTGGTGAAAACAACACAACCTTGCCGCAACATTTGCATGCAAGATCGCTGTATAGGCGATAATGCCAGAAAATGCTTTACATGCTACGCATAACTCTGTTAAATGCTTTGTATTCTTCTAGATAGTGCCACACAAACGATTCTTTTGTAAACTTTGTTTCCCTGTTTCTGAATCATCTTTGTTCGGTCTTGCAATGCAACACAATGAAGTTAAACGCTGAAAAAGGTTTTTAAGAAGATTTTCTTCTTTAAACGTTTCTTCATCTTCTGTTTGCTTCATTCATTATGAGAGAAGCATGTCGACAAACAAAAGCTGAATATGCCAGGACAGACAGATTTCGGAACAATAAAATTCTGTTTCTCTGTTACTTGCAGGTGTTCATCATCATTTTTTTCATTCTTTATTTCTGGATTTCTTTCACACACACACAGTCATCCAATGTTACTCACAAGATGCTCTGATGCTCTACCTCCTCCGCTTTTCGCTTTTTTAAGCCTCAATGATGAGTTAAAAGTTTTTTTTTTTTCAACAAAAAAATTTAAATTCTTTTAAAGGCTTTTTACACAATGTGTACATACGTCTGTACGTTGATCACCTTTTTCTGGCAGATCCTCCGTAAAGAAAGAGAAAAATGTTGGGGCGTTTGTGTCATAAGCCGCGTATTAAAAAAAACCTAAAGGTATGGCAAGGCATTGTGTTCCAGTTATAGTTGTGCATGCAATATTATGTGGCATAAAATATCGTTTGTTCGTTATGTTGCATTGCTTGCTTAATGCATAAATAAATGCTGAAAGATGTTCCCATTAAATGTAAGCCCATAACAAACATACAATTTTCTACAACAGTTTTGATCCCAAAAGTTCAAAGCAAATGACATCATCTGAGAAGATTTGCATTGTTGCCATAAATATGATGCATTTGTTATCGGCTTTAATGAAAATTACAGCGTTTTTTTTTTGTCGTATTGTATGCTGAAGAATTAAAAGTTAACAGAGTGTTAAAGCATATTTGATTCATATGAGTCATACTCACATTATAAATTTTAGACTCTACTTAGCATTCGCGATTTCATATGTAAAGTTTAATAAGGACTTTGGTATTGACAATATGCCTGAAGGGTTAGTAAAACAAATCCTACGTCTGGTATATCAAAATGCGGAAAATGTTTGTCTGAACTATCTGTCTGTCTGTCTATATGACTTATTCATAGCTGCCAGATTTGACGATTTATCATCGTTTTGACGATTTTGAGCTCCAAAAATGTCATTTTGACAACGTAACGATTTATGCCCTTATTTTGACGATTTTTAACTTAATATTACCAACGGAAGAATAAAGACAAGTGACATTATTTTTTTTGTTTCATACGGACAATACTCAGGGAATGGCATTGTTTTTGGAACTCGGAAAATATATTATAGGAATGAGGAAAGAGGAAGCAGTGTTTATGAACACTACGTTTCAACATTTTTATACCATAAGCAACAGGAAAGGTTTCTGAAGGAAAGCAGTTCCACATAGGAATAGTCCATCTAGCAAACGAACTTTGTATGTAACAAGCCACATTGTAACGATGCTGCAATAAATCAGTGGAGTTGGACAATATCGTACCTACTGCAGCCTCACCTGTACACGGTTGAGAAGCCTCAACATAGAGTTGTATTCCATTCTGGATCGGTTATGAATGGTAATATTTATTGCAACGTCTTAAAAACCCAAGTCACTGATCTGATGTTCTAGCAAACATCACACTGAATTTTCATGCCCATAAAGTCAAGATCTTCCGACTCCCTAATATTTACACCTGACATAGGGTATATAGGATGTAATATTATCGCTTCTTAACATTGAGTTTGTAGGTTTTTGTTTTTTAAAGCTTTCAGTTTCTTTATTCATTTTTTCTGGCGATTTTTTTTCCTATTTCAATGAAATTTTTGACGACTTTTTCTCAAATATTTGACGATTTGATGCTTCGTTTATCTGGAAGCTATGGTCATGATGCTAAAGAAAAAATCTCTGGATTAAAAGAATTGGCTGATTAAAGAGTCCCTCACACGATCATGTCAATACATAGTATATTTCCAATGCTGTCGTCCAATAACCAATGCTGCGGCTTACAGATATCGAATCATTATTTGTCACTATCAATATAGGTGTATGTACCCTTTAAATCACTAAAATGCAAAGCCGCCCTAAGCCTTCCCTCTAACCAAATGGCTTGTACGATAACGACTTATGCGGTACGTTCACCATCAAAGTAGACAAATTTCAGTGAAGAAAGGTGTGTGTCAGGCGTCAATACATCTCTATTGCCTTTTAATTTCGTACTCTATGTTGTAAGAATCTATGCTGCTGCAAGTAAGCAAAGTAAATACTTGGGGACTACTGCACAGTCATTAAGATCTAGCTGATATTGACAGCATTTGCGTACAGATATGATCGGCATTTCTTACCTAATTGGTTATTACAACCATTTAGTTAGGATTACGACCTAGTTTCTCAAATCACCTATGTTGTGTGTGTTAATTTTCTTTCATGACCGGCGAGACAAACAGTTTAAAGTCTATTTAACAGATTTTTGGGAAATTTTTCGTGGTAATTCTTATTTTATTTTACTCTCAGATTTTTTGTTAGAAGTCTGCTGAGAGGAAGTCGTTGAAAAAAATAAGTTTCTAACTCTGAGCCCAGAGTTGTACCACAGACTCTTGTATAATATCAGAAAAAATAGTGCTGAAAGTAACAGAGTAATTTCATGGCGACTGCTATGCAGTTTGGAGATCTAGTTACAGCTTCTGCCCTCTCGCCCGGTTGCACACAGATAACACCAGTATTTCATTCTTAATTGGTCAATACAACCCTTTAGTTACGATTACGAGCATGTTTCCCAGATTACTTATCTTGAGTGTGTCAATTTTATTCATGAGTGATAGGATGAACGACAAAGTTTTGAGAAACTTTTCATGGCAATTTTTATTTACTTTGAGAATTTTTGCAAGAAATCCGTTGAGACGAAGGTTGCAAAAATATTTGTTCGTATCTCCTTTCGTTCGAGATGTCTGGTTTGGGATTTGAACCACGGCCAAACGTCTAATAAGCCAACGCTACCTAGCAGTATATGGCGTTGTTGGATATCAACAGCAAATAAATCACTCTACTTTATGTATCGGTACAGTCAACCAAAGTCAACCTCAGGAGGAACTCAACAAGTATCGTTTCGACGGATATAAGAAAATCGCATCCAACCTAATGCTTTAAATCATCATCCATCGATTAAATCCCTGCACTTTATGCAGAAGTACCGTCGTAAACAGAACAAGTATACAAGTCGTTCTCCAACAAGTCTGAGTCTGAGTGTCTGTTTGATCGATATCATAAAGGTACGCTATGCTAGCAGGATTATTATTAATTTAACAAAACTATGAAATTTCTTTAGACTACATGCCAATAGATAATGTGAACTCATGCTGTCCTTTAAGCAGCCTCATTCAGATGTCGAAAAACTAAAAATTTTAAATATTCAACATAAAATCCTTGGTTCTATGCATCTGTATGACAAAGAATGTATACAATAAGGAATTGCAGGCTATTAACTGTTTCTTACAAAAAATCTGGCGCAACTTTTGGCAACGCAGCTTCAAGGTTGGCCAAATGCCAGGAGTAGAAATCTGATATCGAAAGCAAATGCTGAATCTGTGAAAACACTTTTCCTTTAGCTTCCCAACCTAAAATAGTCTCTATGCTGTAAGTGTCAATCAGCTGTCGGTCAGTCTTCTGCGGACAGTTAAAGTATTTGGCATAAAGGACTTTAAATATCCGGCAATACTTATTATTGGACTATAAATCTGATGGAACATAAATTTTCCCTTCACGAAACACAACTACGTCGGAGTTTAGTTGGTAGTGTTTTGGTTTATTAGACGTAAAGCCCGGGTACGTATCCCACATCAGACATCAGAACGAAATAAAAAAAATTCCTGGCAAAAGCTCTCAAAAATCTGTCATTCGTAGTCAACTTTAAACTGTAAGTCCCGGTACTCATGTGTAAGATTAACGCATGCAACATAAGTGGTGTGAGAAGCTAGGTCGTCATCCTGACTGAAGGGTTGTAACTGCCAATTATGCATGAATGTATGAAACACAACAACAAATGACAGTTGATGAGTTGTCTGAAGGTTCGAAGTCAGAGTTTAAACAGGTTACGGCAATTCTGTAATTGAAATTGCATTGCGTTAGTTGTCCTTGATGACTCTGCCTGCTTTGTGATAATAAACTCACACGTTAAGAGATGAGCGTTCTCTTAAAATAATATTTGTTAACGTAGGAATGATCTGCAGAGGCATTCATTTCTTCTGCCCGTTTCTACTGTAATGCATGGGCGTTTTAAGATTTTTTCTTGTCTTCTTTTTCCATTTTATTACAAGAGATTTCGACAGGCTATCCATTGTCACTAATTAAGCATTTTATCGAATTAAAAAAAAAAAGAAAAGAAAATTTTTATAATTTTCAAAACTAATAAAAAAAAAAACGTCATGCCCAGGAAAATGACTTTGTTGTCAGCCCCCACCAATAATATTGACGGCAAAGTTCAACTTTTAACCCGTAAACATGACGTTCGTTGGCAGGGCTTAACAAACAAGTAATAGCCAGGCCAGGCCAGCCAGCCAACCAATCTATGGCTAATTAAACTTTGTTAGTTTGGGATTTTTTTTTTTGTTTTTGTAGTACCTCTCCCTTGTATTTCTATTTTGTTGTCGACATGATTAAAGCGTGGGTTTAACTAAAAGCAACAACAACAAAACAAGAACAACAGAAAAGTAGTAACCGCCACTATTAAAAGTGGGAATAAAAATTGGGCGCCGTCTTCGTTATTTGTTGGCTTTAGTCAAAACAGCGCTTGTGTGTATGTTAACAATACTTTGTTAGGGCTTATTACTGTTGCTGCTATAGTTGTTATTGTTGTTGTCATTATTGCTGTTGCTGCTGCTGTTGCTGTTGTTGTTCCTAAGTGACACCAAATAACTACCACACTTGAGAAATGAACCACAATTCATGGAGACTAAGACTGTAAATAAAAAAAGAAAATCATGCAGTCATATTGACTTTAGCGTACGTCTAACGTACAGCTTTAACGGATAGCATGTCTGTCTGTCTGTACGCCTGCCTGCCTGTCCCCTTTGTTGTAAGTTTGTTTGTAAATGCAAATTATTTGTTACGTTACGTTGATGAATTAACAAAAGCAAATCGTGACTTATAGTTTTGGCAGCTGTGCTTGAAATATGTTGTTAAGAAATGAATCGAACAGCAGCAATAGCACCAGCACCAACAGCAGCAGCAGCATTACCATCACCCCACCACCAACAACTCTTTTTTTTTTTTTTGTTTCTTTTCTAAAGAATTTTATTTCTCTCCTTTCAATCTTATACGTTTACTGGGTAGGCTTTGTTTGTGTCTCCCTTGCGACAATTTCTTTGTCGATTTCTGTTTTGATTTCAAACGTTTCATAAGGCTTGTAACTCCACAATCAAATAATAAAATCCGTAAAAATAATTTGTTGTTCAAGGGTCACTGGAAAAGTTCATTTAATGATTTGTTTAAAGCTTCGCAAAAGAAAATGAAGGAAAAAATAAGCCAAGACAACAACCGTAATAGAAACAAGGCAACAATGTTTTAAGCAACAAAAGGAGTGTTTATGCCAAACTCAGGTCAAAAGGTTCCAAAAATTGCAAGAAACCAAAGTAAAGCGAAAGAAGGAAAAAAAATCTAACAGAAATGTTTTCTTTGAAAATAAATTCAATTTGACATTTTAGCATGAATAACATTCAAATTATTTGATGACATTCTCGTTTTACCAGCAAATAAAAAAAAACGTAAAAATTAAAAATTAAGTGAAGCACAGTAGGCCAATGACTAATAATAAAGAAAAGTTTTCTCTTCAAATATTTTTATGGGAGCAGCCAAAGGCCTATCTCTTTCAATTCTATTAGGTTAGAGAATGTGAACTTGTCAACTGTGACAATTACAGTACCCGGAGGTCGAATTGACCCATTGTACAATGTCCTAGCTTCTCACACCACTCATGTAGTGTCCATTAATTTTATACATGAGTGGCGGGACCTACAGTTTAAAGTCGATTCCGAACGACAAATGTTTGAGAAGCTTTTCATGTCAATTTTATTTTCTCTCAGAGTTTCTACCAGAAATCTGCTGAGAGGAAGTCGCCGAAGAAAAATGTTCATATTTTCGTTTTTGATGTCTGACCTGGGATTCGAACTCGGGCCTTTCGTCTAATAAGCCAACACACTACCTACTAGACCACGGCGACTTCTTGCAATTCTATTAACCTGACAAACATCAGGAGCAAGCACTTGATTTACTACCCGGTGTTTCCACCTGAGATATCATCGAGCCATAAACGCAAAAATATCTGAAGCGATAAAAACGAAATTTTACAGGGGGAAAGTTATGTTAGTAAGTTAAAATCTTTTTTGTTATAAATTCATAACGGTACAAAGTGTGACCCTGAAATTTATATAGATGAAGCAAAATTTTTTGCGGCTATGTCTCGATATATGTAGGGCCTCACAGATTTCAAGAATGTGTTCCTTCTCATCTTCAAAGAGTCCACATGTTAGATTTGTCAAGATCCCCATTCTGAATGCCTATACTTTGGGTTTACAAAATCCGTTAAAATGTCCTCAGGTTATTTCTGTTGCAAGAAGTTGCCATTGCTAGAAGTCACCGTAATCTAGTAAGCAGTGTCTTAGCTTATTAGACGTAAGGCTCCAGTTAAAACCCTTGGTCAGACATTTCCAACAAACGAAAAAATGCAAAAAAAACATATTTCAACGGCGACTTCCTCTCAGCTGATTTCAGGGAAAAATTTCATGAAAAGTTTCTCAAAAATCTGTTGTTCGGAGTCAATTTTAAACTTGAGGGTCCGTTATTTATTTATTCATTAGTGGCTTGAGATGGTTGAGAAATGCTAGGGTTTCATGAGTGTAGTCGCGTTCTTCCTTTTTGTTTTATTTCCATTCTCCTTTTCTTACTTCCTCTCCTATTTCTTATCCCCTCCATTATCCTTCCTTTTTAAGGACGTTGTGCAGTGAGTCAATTCGACCTCCGAATACAGTACTTGTCTCAGTTGACAAGTACACCTCTTCTAACCTAATCTGACCTAACCTATTCATTTAAAAAAATTAACACACACACCATAAATGGCGGGAGAAGCTAGGTTATAAGCCTAACTGGTGGATTGTAATGATCAATTATTTATGTATTTGATTGCCTCCAAAAACATTTGGTCTGAGAAAAGTCTTTGCCATTCTTTATCTTCCCTTTTGTAGAGTATACGTTTCGTATGCGCAGAAAGCGTCTCTGGGCACCACCAGTGACATTGATACTCTCCCCACTTCCAAGCATATTTGACTGCATATTGCTGTGAATGCACACATGACATGGTGGAATAGAGTTTCGCTTGGAAAATACCCAGGGATGTGGACTATTTTATTGGACTGTCCCCAGATTTGTTCATGCGCCATCTGTATACCACAAAAAGGTTCCTCTTTTAAAAGAATATGTGGCATCCTGCTCGCTTCATTCACTTTTATTATTAAGTCTCTATGCACTGATGCTATCCAAAACTTCAAGTGGGGGAGTAAGCTATATGGTTTATTAAGTCCTGAAAACCCTCATGAATAGTATTATTACGTTTCATCTTTTAAAAAATAAAAAATATGAGTTCATAGATTGCAAATAAAATAAAAATAAATATGCGTATATTTTTAAATCAATTCTTTATTATCCGCACAACTTTTGTGCCACTGTTCGAACTTATAACACATTGTATATAAAGATAACTTTCACAATATGTTCTTGTTCGTTATATTTTTCTGCTTACAACCTTTTTGTAAGCAACAATACGTGCTAGTTATTCTTCTTTGCTCACAAGCTTTTTGTAAGCACAACACTAACAACTTTTTTCTTTACACGCAACTTGTCGGCACACAAGTTTGACTGAATTATAGCTCGATCTCGTGTCTTCACACACAACTGATTGAATTCTCACTGAAATCAACGTAACGTCTTCACACTCAACTAACTTAATTCGAACTTTCATTGCTCGCTTCGTCCTGCCTTTTATATCGCTGCTTTCGAAGAAGGATGACGGCTTTCGGGAAAAATTCAAAAATGTTAACAAGTTGTTTTCATTATTGTTATTTGTGTGTCTTATATGCATTTTGTTTTTGCTTGTTTAATTTTTTTATTCGCTGCACTTTGTTGTTGGTTGTTTACATCTTTTATCCTTTATATTTTTTATGCTGATGTTGTTGCTACATTTTTGTTTATTCTTTGATCACGTGATCAAGTCGATTGTGTTGTTTTTGGAGCTTTTGTTTATTATTTTAATAACACCATTTCCACTTTCATAACCAGCGTTATCGCTGGAAATTTTTAAGAAGTCGCACAAAAAGGGGACTTTTGAAGAAAAAGTCGCACAAAAAGTGTATTTTGGCAGTAAAAAGGGGCAACATTTTTAAAAGAAAAGAAAATGTCTATAGTCTAGTCTCCAGTCTAGCCTATAATCTAGTATATAATCTAGAGTATAGCCTAGTATATAGTCTAGCATATAATCTAGTCTATAGTCTAGTATACAATATAGTCTATAGTCTAGTCTATACTCTAGTCTACAGTCTAGTATATAGTCTAGTCTATACTCTAGTCTATAGTCTAGTCTATACTCTAGTCTATAGTCTAGTCTATAGTCTAGTCTATACTCTAGTCTACAGTCTAGTATATAGTCTAGTCTATACTCTAGTCTACAGTCTAGTATATAGTCTAGTCTATACTCTAGTCTATAGTCTAGTCTATAGTCTAGTATATAGTCTAGTATATAGTCTAGTCTATAGTCTAATCTATTTTATCTAGTGTACAGTCTAGTATATAATCTAGTCTATAGTCTAGTATACAATATAGTCTATAGTCTAGTATATAGTCTAGTCTACAGTCTAGTATATAGTCTAAGTCCATTTTAGTAAAGGGGCCAAAAAGTGGCGAGATCGCTGAAAAAGTGTCAAATTGCGACTTTAGTCGCTCAACGGTAACGCTGTTCATAACAGTATGTTGATTTGTTACTTAATTGTTGAGTTGTATTCCAATATCCTTGTCAAATTTCCAAAGCTCTGGCCTTCACTACGTTAGGCAATTTGGTAAATCGAAACGAGGTTCCCGCGCTTCTGTAGGCCAAGTGTTTATTGCTTCAGTATACTAACAACCACTAGTTTCTGTATCTTATCCAACTATATTTGAGCTGTTTTCAGGAAATGACGTCATAGATCACATTGCTGCTTAATTGCCATTCTATACAAGAATTTTTCCAAAATTTTGAAATATTGTTGCCTATTGTAGGGTATTTCTTGCATATTCTTATTTAAAAAAAAATTCAAAACTTCCTTTAAATTTTCTATTCAATCTTCTTGACAGAAAACTTGGAATAAAATTTTATGTTTTGTTCTGCTATTGATGTTCGTCTTGTCTCATATGTAGTAGTTCAAGTACTTTTATTTGTTTTGTGTCCACTCGATATCATTTAAAGACAATTTATTTATTAAAGAAACGACAATTGTTTTCCATTTCTTTCTTACAAAGACCGACCGACCGACCGACCAACCGATCGACCGAACGTTCGACCTCTCAATTCCAAGAATGTCAAGAGAATTGAATTTTACACACACTGTGTATGGGGGGATATGCATGCATTTGTTTTGAACACGTGCATTTTTATTCATATGCTCGCTCGTCTCTGTTTTGTATCTACAATTTCTTTATTGTCAGCAATAACAACAACAACAATAACAACAACAACATTCATAACAATATTAACGACATCAACGACATTTATTATGAGCAACAGCAACAGCAGTAAACAGAGACGAAAACAAAAATATTTCGTTTCTGATTACAAAAATCCCTCCATCGGACAACAAGACAAGACGACGTAATAGTTTTAAGAAGTTCTAAAGAAGAAATAAGAAAGATGAAGTGTGTGTGTGTGTGTTCCTTTAAAGAAAAAAACAGACTAAATGCCAGAAGAAAGAAGAAGAAAAAAATCTTTTTTTTTTCAAATTTTCCAAAAATTATAACGAAATTCATAAATAAATTGAATGAAATTGAATGAATCATGAATTGTCTACCATTCAAGACGGACATTCATTCTTTTTAGTTTTTTTTTGTGTTTTTCTCTTCTCTTAAGGCTGGTCATTTAATATTACAGTGATAGGGTTGAAATATAGTGACCGGCCACCAAGACGATAACAATTTCTTCTATTCTCTAAGATCGATAAAACGATTTTATTTATCAATGAATTTAAAAACGAACTGATAAACATTGTAAGAGAATACAGGATTACAAATAGGGATCACACTCCTCCTATAATTCTTTTAGAAAGTTTCGGAAAAAAATTTGAGTTACAGGAATAGCGGATGCAGGTATCAGCATTAAGTTTTTGATTAAACATTGGAGGTCTTTGTTTTGATGGACCAGTTTCCACTACAATCCCACCAGAATAAAGAATTATTGCCAGATTGAAAGCATAACTTCATAATGCTTCTGCGGAAGATGAATTCCAGCTAGTTCTGTAGAAATTGACTTTCCTAGCCTTGTTATCTATTTCCTGTCAATCTATTTCCAAACCCTTAGTGAGTCCACTGGTCCATTGGGTAGTCAATATTCAAGTATCTTTTGATTGAAAGACCATATTTGTTTTTGTTCCGAATATTCTGGTCTAACGCGTTAACGTATTTAACTTTCCTATACCTGGGCGTTGGTCTGTGAGACCGACATTTATTGCTATTATTTCACTTTTTTGGCGTGTTTGGTAGGGTTCGAAATGCCTTCGCATTTACAGTGACCGTCGTCAACTGCGTCGAGTGGTGGTACTTCCACTTAAACAATCCCTCCTCCTTTTCTGGGGATACTCCCTTCCCGTGACGGCTATCTGCATTACTTCGGGAAGGGCCCAGAACGACTTCCAGTTAAGTAGGGTCGTCTACTCTCCCATATCTGGTTACACCATATTTGAAACCAGCTTCCGGCTAAGTCGCCGTGGTCTAATAGGTAGTGTACTGGCTTATTAGACGTAAAAGCAAGGGTTCGAGTCCTAGGCCAGACATCAAAACAAAATACAAAAAGTATTTTTTCGGCGATTTCATTTCAGCAGATTTCTGGCAAAAACTCTGAGATTAAAATAAAATTGTCACGAAGAGTTTCTCAAAAAATCTGTCGTTCGCAGTCGATTTTAAACTGTAGGTCCCGTCACTTTTAAATAAAATTAACACACACAACATAAGTAGTGTGAGAAACTAGCTCAATAATCCTGACTGAAGGGTTGTAATGACCAATTATGTATGCGTTCATGCTATTGTCACGTCTTCTCATGTATCATTTCGTTGTATTGTATCAAGGTCGACCTTGTTCCTGTGGAATACACGTTCAACGCATCTTTTGCCATTTAATGCAATGGAAAATAATGTGTTCAGCGTTGTCACTCATTTTCTTGCAATAAATGCAGCCAGAATCGGTCACCTTGCCCATTCGGTATAGATATTGTTGGAAATAACCATGAAATAACCATGAAATTGGGTCAGAAAATAGTTAGTTTCCCCAAAATTTCTCCGTATCAATGCTTCTATAGACGGAATAAGTCTACCAGTCCATCTTCCGCTTGTTTCCTCCCTTCTACTACTTTGCCATTGCCGTAGTGTTTGAGATCTGTGCAAGATTTTCCCACTTCGTTTTTCAAGATCTTCTTTGCTCAAATACCAATACGTCAATAGGTACCTGCGTAGCCCGATAACCAAGCAGCTTAACCAAGCCGAGCAACCAATCTGTTCTCTTACTGACCACAGCAGGCCATATACGTCTAGAAACAGAACAACCCGATCCGTTCCCCCAACGCCTCTGCTCTTCCTCCCTAACCCATCCATCGATGAGGCCATAGAGGTGGCAGACTGGCGGGTCAGGACAATCCAGAGAAAATCCAAAGAACTCATGAGTCTCATTAGTCTCCTAGGTAGTGTGTTGGATTATTTGATCTCAGGCCATGGTTCAAATCTCGGTTCAGACATCTTAAAGAAAATTTTGGTAAAAACTTTCGAGAGTAAATAAAATTCTTATGAAAAGTTTATCAAAAATCTGTCCTTCGGAGTCGACTTTAAACTGTACGTTCACACATTCAGTCGCCGTGGTCTAGTGGATAGTGTGTTGGCTTATTAGACAAAAGGCCCGGGTTCGAACCCCAGGTCGGACATCAAAACGAAAAAATATTTCTTCGGCGACTTCCTCTCAGCAGATTTCTCGCAAAGACTCTGAGAGTAAAAATTGCCATGAAAAGCTTCTCAAAAATCTGTCGTTCGGAGTCGACTTTAAAACTATAGGTCCCACTCATGTATAAAATTAACGCACACGACATAAGTGGTGTGAGAAGCTAGGTCGTAATCCTGATCTAAGCTAAGAACAAATAAACATAACTTTTTCTTGGCAATTTTGCTTATTCTAAGAGTTATTGTCAGAAATCTGCTGAGAACAAGCCGCCGAAGAAATATTTGCCAATATTATGTTTTATTTGGATATGCCGGAGCTGGGATAGGAAGCGTGGCTTCACGTCTAATAAATCAACACACTACCTACTATGCTAAGACGACTTCTAATAGATAATAACTAAACCAAATTATTTGTACAAATAACTTATAAAAATCCATAAATTTCGGCTATAGAAATAACAGAAAATCGTTTTTCGCTGTTATCAATTGAAATGTGATTATTTGTGGTGGTGAAAGAAGACTCCTTTCATATACTCGTTACATGTCATTAAATATCATGAAGTAGGTATAAAGAATTTGGTTGTTATCCACACAAGACAAGCAATGAAAATTTTAATCTTTAAAAGAATTCTTCTGAACACTTGTTACGAGTATTCTTTAGCACTTTTTCTGTTCTGTTCTGTTCATTCATTATTTCTAATCTAAATGTGATCACACAATCACTCTTTCTACAAACACCGATCAACAGGCAAATAGAAGAACAAACACTTGTTTGTCTTAAATATTGCTTAAGAGTTTTAAAATGATCGTTTTGAAATTCTCTGTTCTATCCTTTGAATATTTATTTGAAAAATCATTGATAAGATATACTCCTTGTACTCAGAAACAATGTTTGTAATTTGAGATAAGAATTACAGTGAAAAGCCAAACAATGCATGCATGTACGTCTGTAGTCCATATGTGTGTGAATGGATTTTAAAGAATTTTCCCTTTGTCTATACAAAATTACAAACAAGTCTTGCTTAATGATCGTTGATCGTTAAATTATTTTAAATTTTACTTAAAGGTGGTCCCTATCCAAAAAAAAAAACAGAAAAAAAACAAGTGTTTACTCAAGTGTTACTTCTGACAATCACTTTCTGTTCGGCCACTCGTTTATCAGTGTGGATTTGTCGTTTACAGCAGTTCAATGATAATGGAATTGTAAGTGAATTTTTAATATTTTTGTATTCAAGTTTCTTATCGAAAAATAAAGGAGATTAAAAGGGAAATCTGAGTATCTAAGTACAGTCAAGGAAAAAAGTATACATACATGGATTTTCCGGCGTTTTTTTTTAATTAAAAAAGGTATTATGACGTTCTTTAAAACCATCTTAATTAAGAATCTTTGAAGACAGATTCGAATATAAAAAATATAACCTGGAAATTATTAAACAGGAAAAATAAAGGGCAAAAGGTCTACATACAATTTTTTTCTGTGGCTGTATATATCTACAGAGGAACACATGGCAGTTGTACTCTGATCAATCTTGTAAAGGGTGGCTGATATATAATGCAACAAAGTAAAGCGCTATATTTTAAAAAAATTTTTTTTTTCAATTTTATTGTTCAAAAGCAAAAAATGTTGAAAATAACATCAAATTTTAAAATCAGTTTAGATTTGTTCGAATTGGCCACCTTTGGTACGAATTATGGCCTTCAAACAGCCGACAAAGCCATCACAGGCTGCACGAAAGTGGCTCTGCGGTATTTTGGCCCATTCCCGGCGAAGCGCCGTCTTGAGATGATCGACACTTTGGTATTTTTTAGTGAGAACCTTGTTCTCCAAAATGCTCCAGGCGCAAAAGTCCAACGGATTGAGATCCGGAGATTTTGGTGGCCATTGTGCGGTAAAAATAAAGCGAGAAACCTCCTTTTTAAGCTATTCTTGGTTGACGCGTGTTGAGTGCGGTGGTGCTGAGTTCTGTTGGAATGTCCATGGTCTGCGGCTGAAATGTTTGTCTGCCCAGGCCTTCAATACTGTCTTTAAGACATTTTCCCTATAATATTCGGCATTTATTTTGACCCCACGGTCGATGAATACGAGCGGGGAGCGACCATCGGCCGTTACGGTGGCCCACACCATTACCATTGGCGGCGCTTGAGTTCTGGTGGCCAATCGCATGTGTAAATTTTCAGCTGACCTCTTTGGTAAGTAAACCCGATCATTTTGTTTGTTCACAAACTGCTCAATTTGGAATGGCTTCTCATCGAAGAAAACCAAATTCGGTAACTGGCCACTTTCGTGCAAGCGAAGTAACTCCTTGGCTCTTTCCAGTCTAACTTTTTTTTGTCCATCGGTGAGCTCTTGAACTTTTTGGAACTTCAATGGCTTTAGTCCAAGCTCATTTTTCAATATGTGTTGCATCCGTTCTCGCGATATGTTCAGCTCACGAGCAGTTTTTCTACCACGGCGGTGTGGATTTCGATCAAATCTAGCCTTTAATTTTCGGATCATTTCTGCATATTGTCCACTTTTTGGACGCGCTGCAACACTGCCAGTATCACGGCAACGAGCAATGGTACGAGAAACAAAATATTCATTCATATTTAGATGCTGGAGGGCTCTAATGATAGCCACCTGTGGTGATCCAGCGAAATATAAAGCAATCACATTATCACGCTTGAATTCCATCACGAATAACTTTTTTTCTGAATGCAATAGGTCAAAATGCTTTTGTAAGCTTGTAAATAATAAAATGGAATGTAAAAATCACTGGAATAAATCTGTCAGCTGTCAGACGTGCGGTTTACGAATGATAACAATCTGAAGTTGGTTGCAATACATATCAGTCACCCTGTAATCTTTTTACACAAAGCATTTCCATTTGACGCGATTATCCGCCGTTGTTTTTGTGCCTTCCCATGTCAGGTCATTAAGTTTTAGTTCCTGTAGGACCGTGCATCTCTAGGTCTACCACGGTTTCTTGAGCCCTGGGGATTCCACTCTAGCGCCAGTAGACAGTATTATAGCAACTGTTTTTCGAGCTTCTTTCTCATTGTATGACCGATCCACCCCCATATTTTCTGTTTGATCTGCTTCTGTATTGGTTCCTCCTCTGTGAGAATCCAGAAATCTGCCTTGCTGATAATGTAGGCTCAGAATATTCTGCAATCTTATAGTATTCAGACTTTTTTCAGTGACTGTATATATTTACAGAGGAACAAATGGCAGTCGTATTCTTATCATGCTTCTAGTCCTTAAGGCCTTACATTGAATTTGAGGTTGTTGAAGCAGGTTTATTTGATGATACTATTCTTGTAGTTGCCATAGACTATTTAGTAGTATGTTGGCTAATTAGACCGTAAGGCAATGGTTCAAACCCAAGGTCAGACATCTTCAACAAAACGAAACTTGAAAAAAATATTTCTTATGAAACTTTTTCTTAGTAGATTTCAAGCAAAAACTTTGAGAGTCAAATAAAATTGCCATGAAAAGTTTCTCAAAAATCTGTGGTAATATTAACCTCCACAATTGTATAATGGGTCAATTTCGACCTACGGGTACTGTACTTGTCTTAACCGATAACCACTTCTGTATAAAATTAACACACACAACATAAGTGGTGTGAGAAACTGCAGGCTTCACGTATATTGTCCTTTAAAGCATCAATTGTCTCTGGCTTGTCGGCACCCCACAAATAATAGTCAAACGGTGTCAAATTGCAGCACCGAGATGGCCAAACGACATCAGCTCTGCGGCTAATAAGGCGTTCTTAAAAAACAGGGCACAAAACATCGAGTGTATCTTCGGCTGTGTGGCACGTAGCACTGTCCTGTTGAAACAAAATGTTGCCAATATCCTCCTCTTAAATTTTTGTGAACAAAAATTCGTTGAACATGTCCCGATAACGATCGCCATTGACTGTAATGGCCTTTCCTTTCGAAGAAAAATGGCCCAATTATGCCTTTGGACCAAAATCCGCACCAAACAGTGACTCGTTTTGGGTGTGGTGGCTTTTCAATGTATGCGTGGGGGTTTTCTGTGCCCCAAATGCAACAATTTTGCTTGTTTTCATACTCGCCAAGATCAAAATGAACTTCAACTGAAAATTGAAATTGGGGTCGCCATGGTCTAGTAGGTAGTGTGCTGGCTTATTAGACGTAAAGCCAGGGTTCGAGTCCCAGGCCAGACATCAAAAATAAAAGAAACACAAAAAAGTATTTTTATAGCGATTTCTTCTCTTTCTCTTCTTGTTTCTCAAAAATCTGTCGCTTGGAGTTGACTTTAAACGGTAGGTCCCGCCACTTTTGCATAAAATCAACACACACAACATAAGTAGTGTGAGAAACTGCGGGTTTCTTGGGGACGATTGCTGTAGACTGCGTAATGGTGAACGTATAGCACTGGTCATTTTGTAGTCACCAGCAGTAACTCGTTTCCATGAGTAGATGTTATCCCCTGAGTGCAGGTTTAATAAAAAAAAAACCGACAAGTACACGTCCTCTAACCTAACCTCCACAACATAAGTGATGTCAGAAGTTAGGTTGTAAGTCTAACTGAATTGTTGTAAGGACCAATTATCTATGCATGTAGGGATCGAAGACTCTCCCCGTCCGACTTTAAACTGTAGGTCACGTAGGTCACTCTTGTATAAAAGTAACACAACATAAATGATATGAGTAGTTAGGTTCTAATCCTGTATGTACAGTGAGCGTCAAAATAAGCTGTACATTAAAAAATATACATTAAAAAAATCACCGTTATTTTTATTTTAGAACTATTTCATTCACAGTTTTTAAAATTGAAAAAAATAAAAATTGTTCCAAAAAAATTGCAAAATATTATGAAATTTTTTCTGGCACTCTCCTTAAGTGATACAAGTTGTCTTTGGTAATTGTTAGAATTTTATACTTAAGTAGACAGTTTCTTTTTACGCTCACTGTATGTATACTTTGTAGATCCATTATTACTTTAATTAAATTTCCTATCTGAAAGTTTTGCTACTGCTTTACTTACTTAAAGTTTTCATTTCATTTTTTCATTTCAGGAAAAGCTAAACAGATGCCTCAAAAACCATGATCATGATATTGAGTTATTGTGGAGTAAGATGTAACGAATGAAATTTTTCTAAGGTACTGTACTATATATTCCATTAAATTGTTATTGGGAATTTCTATCCATTTGGGTAATTATAACCCAGTTTAAATGGATCATCATAAACAATTTACTACCAAAAAATTATGTTGAAAAATATTTTCCAATTCAAATTAAGGCCCGAAATGTAATTTCATCCTCGTTTATTTGAGTTATTTAGGCCTTCATTGTTATTCAAAACAAAATGTTCCAAAAAATTCTAAAAGTTGTTGCGTATACGTGTGTACAAAAGGTCAATAATTTTACCTTCCTTTCGCTGCATTTAGACCCGGTCAACTAACATGTTTAAACATTAAAACTCTTTTCATTTAAAAAAAAAAACATCAACAATTCTGGTAACATTGTTGGCTCAATGGCGTTATTTTAAAATAAATTTCGATTATTTTTGTTCAAATTCTGTGTTGGTTTTTTTTTATGGTTTTCATATCACATTGTCTGTCTGCGTGATTTCCTTTACCAACCACCAGTAATACCTTGATGTTCTTCTGCCTGCTTTTCTATCTTGCCTGGTTTAACAAGAACATATTTAATGCGCTAGAATTCTTGGAATTGAGCCTCAATTGATTTGCTCAGGTGTTTGACGTCTGGTTAAATATCATGTGCAACACGTTTTAATGATACAAAGTTATTCCCTATGAGCTACAAGCTACAGATTATTTAACTCGTTGCTCGTTGTGATAGACAGCAATAGAGAAGATGTTGGTGCATCAATGTGTTTGGGATACTTGTTGAATAACCCCGGGAATGCTGTTAATGTTATAGGCAAGCGAACAACAACAATAAAAATAAACTAATCACCTTGGCTGCATGAGTTTATCATACGATTACCCCTCTACCATAGTTTAAATGTATGAGGTAATAATGGTTAATATAACGTCAAGTCATTCTCAATTAGCAGGGATGTGGTTGTAGTGGGGGGCGGGAATCCCACCCCACATCAAAAAACTGTACGTATTTAATGTCTTGAAAGTTAAATGAATTTAAAAAGATCACTCATACTCTTAAATATTGCATAACTGTTCCATCTTCCCTTCTACGTCTCTGCCTTGTTTGGACCTCCAAAAAAATAAAACTCCCATCAAACAATTTTTGTTTGTCTTTATTTGTGATCTTCGTTTTAAAGCCATTTTCAAGTCAAGTCATCATCACCACCCTGGGAACACATTACAAATCACTTGAATATCACATACAACAAGTAATCTGTTAAAGCCTATAGGGTGGCTCATTAAAGGTACACTATTTTATTAAAAAAAAAACAAAGAAATTTACGATTCTTTTCACTAGTAAAGATGTAAGATAGCTATCGCCAGACATTCGTTCTTTAAATTTGATTTCTTTTTTATTGAGGAACCTACGCTCAGGGGATGGCTCCTACTCAAGCAGTGTAATGTAATGGTTATAGAAAATTAAGTTGAGAGAGAGAGAGAGAGATAGAGAGTGAAGTTTATGGATGGCAGATTTGAATCTTTCTATTTTCAAAGAAACAAGAAACATTTCTGCGGTTAAAACGTTCCACATAAGAAAGAACAAATTGCACCTTCAATACATAGTTCGTTTCACTGGTCAATCGTAATAAACGGATGTGCCCTGCAGGAACGGGGAGAGCTACGTAAGAATATAGGATTTGCGAAAACAAATTCCTTTATTTCGCTAAAATAGGATCTATTGTGGTAGAGATACAATAGTGAAACATAAGCCACCTTGCAACAGTCTTGTAATGAATCAAAAGAGGTGGATACCCAACTACCCAACTGGGGACAAGAAGCCTCTAAATATATCCCAAGCTTCCGACCCATACATGCAAGGTGTGTTCCAATTTCGATCAGATATACATTAGTGACGTAAAGAAAAAAATCGCCAGAGTCTAGTAGTCGTGGTAGTGTGATGGCTTATTAGACGTAAAGCCAGGGTTCGAATCCCAGGCCAGACATTAAAATAAAATACAAAAAAAAAGTATTTTTTCGGCGATTTCTTCTCAGCAGATTTCTGACAAAAACTCTGAGAGTAAAAAAAAAATTGCCGTGAAAGGTTTCTCAAAAAACCTGTCGTTCCGTCTCGACTTTAAACTGTAGGTCCCGCCACTTATGTATAAAATTAACACAAATAACATAAGTAGTGTGAGAAACTACAGTAGCGAGCACAAAAAATGCAACGTTGGGTAAAATTATCTTTAAGTGCGATAATTTTAAAAAAATGGTAACCAGTTCAAAATATTTCTTTGGGTTATTAATCCCTACAGTTATAGTAGATACCTATTATCAATAACATTATGTAAATATTTTTAATTAATGATAAATTATTTTGTCATTTATTAAAAAGAGTGCATAAATAGAGAGAGAGAGAGCATAAATTTTAATGTGTTTATTTAAATTAAATAGTAATTCTTACAAAAAAAAAAATCTTAAAATTAATATTTAGTGGCGTAGCCCTTATTTTTTATGACTTCTTGCAACCTAGAAGGCATAGAGTCGACTAAAGCTATTAATGTGTTAATGGATATTTTCTCCCATTCACTTTTCAAAATGTCTTCTAATTGCCTCTTATTTGACGGATGTTTCCTCTTAACTTCCCGATCTAATAGCTCCCATAGATTTTCTATGGGGTTTAGATCGGGAGATCTAGATGGCCAATCCAAAACATTGACATCATTGTCGCTTAAAAAGTTTCGAGCTAAGCGACTTGAGTGCTTTGGATCGTTATCCTGTTGAAATATGCTACCAGGAGGCATTTTTACCCGCAGATGAGGAAGCATGTGTTCTCCAAGGATTTCACAGTACTTCTTGGCGTCCATTTTTCCTTCGATTTGAGTTAAGGGACCTACCCCATCACGGGAAAACGCACCTGTAAATACGTGACGTAAAATCAATAATTTTTTTTAAACATATCGCTCCTTACCCCACACCATTATTGATCCACCGCCATGTTTTACGGTTGGAAGTTGATATCTTGGAGAATATCTCTGTCCAGGCGGTCTTCGAACAAAATTTATCCCATCGGAGCCAAACAAATTAAATTTGCTTTCATCGCTCCACAAGACTTAAGCCCATTGTTCATTTGACCAATCCTCTTAACGTTTTGCAAATTCCAGGCGCTTCTTTTTATTGATTGCACTGATGAGAGGTTTCTTTGCGGGTCGTCTCGCATGCAAATTAGCCTCTTTCAACCTACGGCGAACAGTGTGAACGCCTATAGAGACTCCCATTTGCGAATTTAGCAACGTCCACTGCGGTCTTTCGTGGATCTTTTATAACATCGTTTATGGGTAGGGCGTTAACTGATCGCTTTCGAACCTCTAACTTGCGTTCTTGATTAATGAAAACATCTTTGGCAATGCTTTCACTTAAGTTAGTCTTACGACTACGGTCCAAGAATTTCACCTGGTAGTCCTACCAGGTCTATGAAAGCTGTTTGTAACAGGTTTAAACAATACGATTAACGAAGATCCACAAGTATCACGTAAGACCCATAACTTCTTTGCAATTGTCCAAAGTCACGTATTTAATTGGTCATTAGAACTCTTACATCAAATTAACACACACAACATAAGTAGTGTGAGAAACTAGGTCAATAATCCGGACTGAAGGGTTGTAATGACCAATTATGTATGTAGGTAGTCTAGTAAGTACTGTGCTGCCTTCGACTGTCGTGGTTCAAAACCCTGCTTAAATATCTTGAATGACTTTAGCCCAGTAGTCTTCTGGCAAAATCTCTGCAAGTCACTAAATTTACCATAAAGGGATTTAGCCAGGATTGCAACCTAGTTTCTAATGACACTTATGTTGTGTATGCTATTTTTTTTTATATAAAGGGTCCGCCAAATAACTCTTTTTTTTTTGAACAAGTTTTAAAAAAACTATTGAAAATTTTCTCAAACTTCTTTTTTCATTTGAAAGTACAATCCTTCCGGTTAATAATGGAAAATAAATTCATTCAAATGACTGCCTCGGCTTGCCTACACGATCGGTCCAATTTTTAAGTATTATTAAGTAAGCAATGGTTTCACGCATATTGTCCTTTACAGCGTCAATTGTCTCTAATTTGTCGGCGTAATACTTATCTCTGACGGTACCCCACAAATAATAGTCCAAAGGTGTCAAATCGCAGCTCCGAGATGGCCAAACGACATCCGCTCTGCGGCTGATAATGTGATCTTCAAAAACAGGACACAAAACATCGAGTGTAGCTTCGGCTGTGTGGCACGGAGCACCGTCCTCTTCAATTTTTGTGAACAAAAATTCGTTTAACATGGCCTGATAACGATCGCCATTAATTGTAATGGCCACTCTGTGGTCATTTTCGAAGAGAAATATCCCATTTATGCCTGTGGACCAAAATCCGCACCAAACAGTGACTCGTTTTGGGTGTGGCGGTTTTTTAATGTATGCTTGCGGGTTTTCTATGCCCCAAATGCAACAATTTTGCTTGTTTACATACCCGCCAGGATCAAAATGAACTTCAACTGAAAATTGAAATTGGGGTCGCTGTGGTCTAGTACGTAGTGTGCTGGCTTACTAGACGTAAAACCAGGGTTGGAGTCCCAAGCCAGACATCAAAAATAAAAAAAATATAAAAAGTATTTTTTCTGCGATTTCTTCTCTTTCTTTTCTTGAAAAGTTTCTCAAAAATCTGTCGTTCGGAGTCGACTTTAAGTTGTAGGTCCCGCCACTTCTCCATAAAATTAACACACACAACATAATTGGCATGTGAAACTGCAGGGTTCTTGGGGACGATTGCTGTAGACTGTCTAATGGTGAAGGTATAGCACTGGCCATTTTATAGTCACCTGCAGTAAATCGTTTCCTTACCGTTCGCATCTTCCCTCTCTCTTTCCAGCTTTCCTAAAAAATCATGCACAATGCATTGCATGAGTAGGGGTCATCCCCTGAGTGCTGGTTTTATTAAAAAAAAAAAAATCTTCTGTAAGGCGATCGCAGGCTCACTGAGCGAAGGGAATACTCATTGGATGGTCATAAATTCCTTCAGCGGAAGAATAAAACTAATTATCTGTCAAAACAGACGTGGTCTACTGGGAAGTGTGTTGGCTTATTAGACGAAAGGCCCGGGTTCGTATCCCAGGTCAGACATCAAAACGAAAAATATTTCTTCGGCGACTTCCTCTCAGCAGATTTCTGACAAAGACTCTGAGAGTAAAAATTGCCATGAAAAGCTGATGTGAGCTCTAGTTCAACCCCTGGCTCAGACATCTGGAACAAAACGAAATCTGGAAAAAATATATCTTGGGTGACTGCCTCTCAGCAGAGAGTAAAAACAATGGCCATAAAAAAGTTTCTCAAAAATCTGTCGTTCGGAGTCGACTTTAAACTGTAGGTCCCGCCACTCATGTATAAAATTAACGCACACAACATAAGTGGTGTGAGAAGCTAGGTCGTAATCCTGACTGAAGGGTTGTACCAATTGTTGGCCAATTATGTATGTATATGTATGTATCTGTCAAAACAGACATGAACGTAATGTTAGCATTCACGAAATAAGCACTAGTTGAAAAAAAAACGTTAGATGGCGGACCCGATATAAACACTGCTTAAAATCCTTTTCATTGAGCATTTAAGTTGTATTTAAACAAAGATTCTCAAACCTAAACTAGAAATTTGCTTCATAAGTATTGTCTAATTTTTGAATTGACCCTCGTACTTAAGAGATTTTTCAAATCAAACCAACAACCGATCAACAATTAACAGTTTCTGGTTGTTTTTTTTTGTCTTTTTTTGTTTTGTTTTGTTCAACAAAGTTCAAAAATAAAAAATAATTTATCTTTTTAAAACCTTGATGAATATGACAGGAGACAGACAGACAGACAGCAAGACAATCAGACAGCTCTACACGTTTTCATCTCGTTAAGTTTCTTTCTTTCGTTTTTTTTATTTCTCATAATAAAGCATTTCACAAAACGATCTGAGAAAGAATCAAAAAATTGTTGATTAATTTGCTTCGAACATGATGATGATGATGATGATGAATGTGAGTGAGTATGATGTGTTGGTATTGCCTGAGGCGGTGTTTTTTTTCTACCAACCGAAAAATAATCTCGTTTCCCACTTTTTGGTATTCATAGCCAGTTAAACTTGGTTATTTATTCATTCAAATAAAAACAAAAACAAAAAAAAATGAATTTTAATTCAGAATTCTCAACTCATTACCTCCAGATGATAAATATTCCAATGTAAACATTTGTATGGTAATGGGTGTGAAATATTTTCCAAAAATCTCTTCTTTTTTTCAAAAAAAAATTTTTTTTTAATCTTTCCAAAAAAGTAGTTTGTAATCTAAGGAGAGAGAGAGGTGCGTCATGGTTTTCATTTCATTTTGTTGAATGTACAATTTGAAATTGTTGTGTTCTCCACATCATAAACATTTCAACAATTTCTTGACGATGGTTGACACCTGCATTTCTTGTTCTTGTTTCCTTTTTTGTAATGATTTTTATTGTCTTTCTGATTTTGTTTCGAATCACGGCTTTTGTGGGAATGAAATGTTGTTGTCCAATGGATTCCTGCTTGTTTTAAAACATTCACTTTGATTGTCAGTCTTATGAGTCATCATATGGAATTTTGTTGTAGATATTTTTTTAACTCGTTCTTGCACTGTGGTCTATGCAGATCTCTACGCTAAAAATGTGTAGAGAAGATTTTATATAGGGTTATCCATTTCGTGGTAATAAAAGTAAACGTAAATAAGTCACAAACTCGTATAGAATATTCTTTTCATGATATTTCTTTTTTATTGCAAAGTTTGAACATTAACATTATGTGTGAAACACTACATCATTTAAATGATCTCCAAGGGAAGTGTTGCAAGCATTAATTCTTTTTGACACATATTGCGGGTTTCCCATTCTCCCTCCCCTTCCCTACATTCCTCTATCCTCCATTTCCTTCCTCCCCTAAAGACAATGTACAATGGGTCAATTTCGACCTCCGGGTACTGTGCTTGTCTTGACCGACAGGTGCACGTCCTCTAACCTAACCTAACCTTGGACGGTATCTCACATATAACTGGACGAATGTTGGTTTTTAAGTACTCTGCATAAACGCGGTCTTTCGCGTAGCGCCACAAAAAAAGTCTAATGGTGTCAAATCGCATGATCTTGGTGGTCAGTTGTTATTGCCACGATGAGAAATTACGCGGCCAAGAAATGTCTCTTGCAGTAAAGTCATATTCGCTCGAGTTGTGTGGCATGTGGCACCGTCTTGTTGAAACCACATATTCTCCAACTCGTATTCTTCAATAGCAGGCAAAAAAGTTGATTATCATATGAGCATAACGCTTCGAATTAACGGTGGTAGTCATTCCATCGTCGTTTTCTAAGATGTAAGATCTAATCACACCTTCGGACCAAAGAGCACACCAAACAGTGACTTTTTCTGGATGTAATTTTGGACTCTCAGAACCCTAATTATGACAATTTTGTTTATAAACAAACCCACAGAGTGTAAAGTGTGCTTTATGGCTGAAGAAAATTTTTTTCGAAAAATTGCCGTCCACCGCCTGTTGTTCAAGCACCCATTCCACGTACATATCTGCCACGTTGTGAATGGTCAGCTGGCTTCAGTTGTTCCGTAAGCTGGACTTTATATGGATGTAGTTGTAGATCTTAATGCAATACGTCATAATGTGCCGTAAGACAGTCATAACTCCTGACAACGACGAGGAATCATCGGTAACACTTTCACTTACAATAGCGATATTTTCTGCGGAGCGAGCGAAACGATGATGTACAGGCCTTTCAATATTTGTAACCACTCCAGTTTCTTCAAATTTCTTCACAATGTTGCCAATTGCTTGCGTAGTTGGACGATTACGTAAACCATAATCTCCTCTTTAGGCACGATACGTGGCTGTGGCAGAATCACCATTTTTGTAGTAGGTAGAATATAAAATATTTTGATTTCGAAAATGTTTTATTCCTGTCAACAACTTCTTCGTAAAATTGTCCGTTTGTCTTATAATGATTGCTGAAACGTCCAATACTTTTTATAAGTCCCTCAGTGGCCATTTGTTATTGTATTTTCTTTTTTTTTTATTGTATTATTACTAGCTGATCCGGGGAACTTCGTCCAGATCAAAATTGAATTTTTTATTGCTTAAAACAGGTCACATTATATATTTATTGTAATACGCTGCATAGAGCATAGTTGTAGTTGTTGTAATCGCTCCAAAAGAAAAGCGAGCAGACATACATGCTATATATGTGCTTATGTAGTTATAAAACCATCGAATTATCCGACTTATAGGTATCACTTAAAGGGGCAGGATTGCCTCACCCATTTTTGGTGAGTTTGTCTTTATCGACTCTACGAACTTTAACCACCAAATTGCATTTGTCTACTATCACTATATTCGTAAATATTTAATTTTAAAGGTTTGCCACGCCTACTTTTTGCTATATATACATAATTGGTCATTTCAACCCTTCAGTCAGGATTATTACCCTAGTTTCTTTTTGCTATATCGAATTTTTTAAAACCATCTCAACCTGATACGCTTTCGAACAAAAAAAGAATGCTTGAAATTGGTTCAGTAGTTTAAGAGTTATAGGTATCACTTGAAGGAGGAGGGTTGTCACGTCCATATTTGGTGGAATTGTCAATATCGACACTACAAACTTACCTACAAAATTTTATACTTCTATGCTCAATATGTACCAAAATATTCAATTTTAACGACTTGCCACGCCCTCTTAACATTTAGGAATATGAAAAATAGATGTTGTCCGATTCTCAGACCTATACCCGTTATGAACAGAAATTTTCATTAAAACCGATGGATCAATTTCGGAGTGGTTTAACCTAACTAACACCGTGACACGAGAATTTTATATTTTAGGATTAAAAAGAAAAAAATCAAAAAAATTAAATGAAAAATCTAAGTATTGTGAAAACAATTTGAAAGGCAATTAAAATTTGAAAATTAAAAAAAAAGTAAAATAAAAAAATTAATAAAAATTGAAAAAATCAAAAAAATTAACAAAATATTAATTTAAAAAAAACCGAGTATTGTGAAAATAAAATGAAAATTAAAGATAAAATTTGAAAATTAAAAATATAAAATAAAAACAATTAATAAAAAATTAATAAAAGAAAAATTTAAAAAATTAAAAAAAGAACCAAAAAACGATTAAAAAAAATTAATAAGTATTGATTGGAGGGATAAGAAAAAAAAATCAAGAAAAGAATTTTGCAACACAATCAAATAAAATCCAAAGAAATATTTTTAAAATGTGATCAAAATCCTTAAAATAGGATCTTAAGGAAACAAACAAGAAAAAATTTAATTTTTTTTTAAATCAACCCACATCCACTGAGTCATTCTCAATTAGTGTGGCACTTTAGTTCTTCAAATTACACACTCATTTAATTGCCTGCAAGGCAACACATAATTATCGATCAAGCTAATGAGGCGACATAGACCCTCAGACAACAATGACTACACCATTGGCCATTAAAGGGGGAAAGAAAAATAAAGTACCTGCTGGCAGTAGCACGTCATAGGATCACTATTTGTGTGCGGTTGGCCTTAAAATACAGACAAATCACTTGAATTTATTTGGAAAAAAAACGAAATAAAAATTCCCGTCCTTTACTCACTTTTGAGTATAAACAATGGGAAGATAGACCGAGTGAGTGATAAATTTTTAATGATTTTTTTGGTGTTGTGTCATGTATTAATAAGGTTTTGATTTTTAGCGTACAAGTGTTTTTGAGGACAGGTTCCTTACGGCCACAGGCATTAACTCACATTGAGTACAGACGTCTACAATTAAAATAGGAAGTCAACCTGTTGTTTATTATCAAAACAAAAGGGTATGAATCCATAGCAATATGTTTATAAAGGCACAGTGGTATAGGCGTACATAATAGTGAAGAAATTTAATTTTAGAAAAATACGAACTTTAATCAAATTGATAGGCGCTGGTCGTCTGTTGCCTAGACGGCCTATAGTCAGAACATATTGGAGGAATCCAATGGAACTGTTTCTAGACGCTTAGTGGTTACAATTTCAGTATCGTTTTTATAAAATATCCTCTACGTCTCTCAGTCGATGTATTGGCAGCGGGCTTTTATCGAAAATGCTAAGATTTCATTGGAATATGTGTTCATATTTTATTTTATAGGCTCCCAGCCATTACACGGAATGAGCAAACTCTATGTAAACATCAATTTAGTTACGGTATTGACAATATTTTTGATACAGTCAAGGAATTCATTTACCTTGGCTTTGCCGTTACCACCGAAAACGATGTCAGTTTGGAGATCAAGCGCAGGATTACTCTTGCCAACAGGTGCTATTATGGCCTCAATAGGCAATTGAGTAGCAGAGACCTCTCTTGTAAGACGAAACTAATACTATACAAGACGCTCATCCTACCCGTGCTTCTTTATGGCGCAGAAGCATTGACCCTATTAAAAAATTATGCAGCAATCTTGAGAGTATTCGAGAGAAAAGTCCTACGTAAGATCTTTGGTCCAGTGCGAGTTGGCTATGATTTTCGCATCCGATTCAACAGTGAGCTGTATGAGCTCCTCAACGACATAGATGTTGTGCAGTGTATTAATATCCAGCGGCTGCGCTGGCTCGGTTATGTCGTTCGAATGGAGGAGGATGCTTCGGCGAAACGACTATTTGATGCGGAGATTTGCGGAAGTCGGCGAAGAGGACGACTTTGTAGCCGTTGGGAGGACCAAATAGAGGAAGCCCTGTCATCGATTGGTGTGACCAACTGGCGTAGGCAAGAAGCAGAGACACCTGGAAAGATGTGTTGCGGCAAACCGAAATCCGTTAATCGGGTTGTTATGGCCGATTAAGTAAGAAAGTAATTGACAATCTGGGCATAG
This sequence comes from Sarcophaga peregrina, assembly GCA_014635995.1. Taxonomy (NCBI): domain Eukaryota; kingdom Metazoa; phylum Arthropoda; class Insecta; order Diptera; family Sarcophagidae; genus Sarcophaga; species Sarcophaga peregrina. Next base: position 92,265,301 of record CM025792.1, on the reverse strand, counting down.
GATACGATTTGGTAACTCATACAATTATTGAAGTCACGAAAATGAAGTCAAAATGAAAATATTAAAAATTGCCATGAAAAGCTTCTCAAAAAAATCTGTCGTTCGGAGTCGACTTTAAACTGTAGGTCATGCCACTCATGTATAAAATTAACGCACACAACACAAGTAGTGTGAGAAGCTAGGTCGAAATCCTGACTGAAGGGTCGTAATGAGCAGCTATGTACATATGTGTGTATGTATGTATTAGGGATGCCAAACGGGATCGATTTTTAAAAATCCCGGGATTCGGAAATTTCGGGATAATTCGGGATCCAAAAATCCCGAAAAATCATACAAAAAATCGCGGTTTTCTCTTAATAATAAAAATATTTCGTTAATAAAATCACTTGTATTCCAATTATATATGCATGCATATCAGAATTATTTGTTGTTAAGACAAAAAGTAACAAAAAAGCGTAAATTAACGAAAATAAAAATTATTCATACTACGTATACAAATGCATTAGTTTTAAAAAAATTATTTGGACAAATTTGTAAATCCCGAAAATCCCGGGATTTCTGGCTTCGGGATTTCCCGATTGGCATCCCTAGTATGTATGTACAGTAGCGAGCACAAAAAATGCAACACTGTGCCATATGATCTTTAATAAGATCTGTTTCAAAATAACGGTAACTAATTTATCTATTTTCTTTTGCTGTTAATTCTTTCAATTATAAGTTTTCAAAGTAACCACAGTTTATTCCAAATTCTGCTTTAAGAAGTTAAATATTTTTGAATTAATGAAAAAAGTGCAAATTTTTAGCGAGCAAAAAAAATGCAACATAATAAAAAAAATAGTTAAAGTAAGTTATTTATTTAATTATAATTGAAAATTTCTTAAGTTACGTTATACAACATGTGTTTTGTAATAGAAGCAGCTTTCAGCTGACAGCAAAACTGCAATCATTAAAGCCTTAGAAGAAGGAAAATCCATGCGTGAAGTTGGACACCTCTTTGGTGTAAATCAATCAACCGTATGTCGGATTAAATCTCGATTTTCCTTGAGAAATAGTGTGGAAAGGAAACCAGGTAGTGGTAATCCTCGAAAAACTACCTCTCGCCAAGACCGCCAGATGCTTGCACTGGTTAAAAAAGATCCACGAAAGACCGCAGTGGACGTTGCTAATTTCGCAAATGAGCAAATGGGAGTCTCTATAGGCGTTCACACTGTTCGCCGTAGGTTGAAAAAGGCTAATTTGCATGCGAGACGACCCGCAAAGAAACCTCTCAGCAGTGCAATCAATAAAAAGAAGCGCCTGGAATTTGCAAAACGTTACAAGGATTGGTCAAATGAACAATGGGCTAAAGTCTTGTGGAGCGATGAAAGCAAATTTAATTTGTTTGGCTCCGATGGGATAAATTTTGTTCGAAGACTGCCTGGACAGAGATATTCTCCAAGATATCAACTTCCAACCGTAAAACATGGCGGTGGATCAATAATGGTGTGGGGTAAGGATCGATATGTTTACAAAAAAATTATTGATTTTACGTCACGTATTTACAGGTGCGTTTTCCCGTGATGAGGTAGGTCCCTTAACTCAAATCGAAGGAAAAATGGACGCCAAGAAGTACTGTGAAATCTTTGGAGAACACGAGCTTCCTCATCTGCGAGAAAAAATGCCTCCTGGTAGCATATTCCAACAGGATAACGATCCAAAGCACTCAAGTCGCTTAGCTCGAAGCTTTTTAAGCGACAATGATGTCAATGTTTTGGATTGGCCATCACAGTCTCCCGATCTAAACCCCATAGAAAATCTATGGGAGCTATTAGATCGGGAAGTTAAGAGGAAACATCCGTCAAATAAGAGGCAATTAGAAGAAATTTTGAAAAGTGAATGGGAGAAAATATCCTTTAACACATTAATAGCTTTAGTCGACTCTATGCCTTCTAGGTTGCAAGAAGTCATAAAAAATAAGGGCTACGCCACTAAATATTAATTTTAAGATTTTTTTTTTTGTAAGAATTACTATTTCATTTAAATGAACACATTAAAATTTATGCTGTTGCATTTTTATTGTTCCCATGAAATTCGCACTCTTTTTAATAAATGACAAAATAATCTATCATTAATTAAAAATATTTCCATAATGTTATTGATAATAGGTATCTATAACTGTAGGGATTAATAACCCAAAGAAATATTTTGAACTGGTGACCATTTGTTTAAAATTATCGCACTTAAAGATAATTTTACCCAACGTTGCATTTTTTGTGCTCGCTACTGTATGTATGTTTGTTAGCTTTAGTTTTGGAGCGATTACGACAACTTTATCAGTGTTTTAAGCTGTTTTTACCTGTTTTGGGTCAATATTATTTAATATTCTTTATAATTCTGAAATTTTCATTTCTTTTTCAATTTTAATTTTTTTTGAAATTTTCTATTTTTTTTTTTTTAAATTAAAATTTTTTTTTATATTTTTTTTATTATTTTTCAAATTTTAATTGTTTTTTCTGAAATTGTTTTCACAACTTGTTTCGATAATAATCGTGTGGGTGTTTAATAAGCCGAATAATATTTAAACAATTTGAAATGGAATTAATTTAAATATGCACTTAACTCAGGTAATAAATTATAAATTTAAATAGATTCTGTAGTTTTTTTTTTTTATAATTTTTATTTTACATTTAAATGGCGATGATTATCTTGAGTTTGTTGCATTAAATCCAATTTGTTAACAACATGCCTGTGATCTTATTAAATACGACTGTAATTGTTGTAATTGTTAGCAAATAAATACCCGTTAACTAGAGAAATAGTAAAAAAAATTATTATAAAAAATAAAAAATAATAAAATTATTAAAAAAAATTATTAAAAAAAAAACTGCATTCAACGAGATCAGATCTTACTTAGCGTACGGTTTGTAGCAAGATTTTAACGCCTGCAGTATGTCTGTAGTGGCGGCTGTGGACAAGTCAATTTCTTTATGTGAATGCATAGCAAAGCAAATAAAATTTTTAATTAATAATAAATAAATATTACAATAATACTGTTATTGTTGTTGTTATTGTTGTTTTTATTGTAATATTATTTTATTTGTATTATTTAATAGGATTTTTATTGCAGCATTTGCTTCCCAAAGTCGGTAAATAAATCATAAAAATATGAATAAATTAAGATAAGAAAACAGAAAAAAAAAATTACAAAAGAAATTAGCGATACAACTCGTAAATTGCTCGTAAACTAAAAGATTAAAAATATAAAATTTATTAGAAAACATTTAAAGGGAAATACAAAGTTGTTGAAGGCACCACCACTATTAAGGTGGTGTTCATTTGAATGAAATTTCTAAGTTGGCCTTATTTGTTGGCTAAATGACTTACAGAAACATTAACTCACTTGAGAATTATTCAAACGAAATCAATTCATTTGTATTCTAAACAAACTAATCGTTTCAATTACTTGAATATGATAGCTAAGTCTTAGTAAACTTAAGCACCATTTGATCTCAATGAATATGAATACCCTGAACTGATAACGAGAAATATGTATGGCAACTGTATGGGGAAAAATCTACCATAGCAGCACTAGCAAGTCAGCATTTGGGCACTGCAATGCCTCTTGAGGGTTATGTTAAGTAAATCTAACTGGAATTCCAATTCCAAATGGCAAACTGTGCTATTGTGCTCGCACTAGTCTTCCCCATCAGAATTACTGTAGAGAATGCCATGATGTGGAGGAAACGGAATCAGTATAATAGCTTTTATGCGAATGCCCTGCCCTTCAAAATAGACCATAACGGCTTTTAAATGACAGATCGTTTGATGAGCTGGGTATGATGAATAACGTTTCCCTAAAGGACCTGGCTGGTATCATCCAGAGCTCGTGCATCGTTCAAACTTATCGCTATCGGATCAGCACAAGGGAGCTTATCTTATCACTAAGTGACAAAAGCACCATTTGATCTCAATGAATATGAATACCCTAGACTGCTAACGAGAAATATGTATGGCAACTGTATCTACCATAGCAGCAGTAGCAAGTCAGCACTTGGGCACTGCAATGCCTCTTGAGGGTTATGTTAAGTAAATCTAACAGGAATTCCAATTTCAATGATACACCGTGCTATTGGTCTCGCACCAGTCTTTCCCATCAGGATTACTGCAGAGGCTGGCATGATGTTCAGGTAATGAAATCTGTACAACAGCTTTCATGCGAATGTCCTGCCCTTCAAAAATAGCGGCTTTTAAACGACAGATCGTTTGATGATCTGGGCATGGTGAAGAAGGTTTCTCTAAAGGACCTGGCTGGTATCAACCAGAGCTCGTGCATCGTTCAAACTTATCGCTATCGGATCAGGACAAGACAGTTTATCTTACACTAAGTGACACAATCGGTCATATAGGCCACCAAATGAACTTGTCTGTAAACGGCAAGCTACCCGTTAACCTAACCTAAATATCATTTGTTTTTTTTGGTTACGCCTAGGAGGGGTAAATGTTCCTAACCGCACCATAGAGGAAGTCGTCACATCGTCCATGTGTAGGGCTCTCAACCACTAAATTCTATCCTCGTCTCTCCGGAACTACGGGTGTATTACTACGGAGTGGAGTCCTTTTGGCCTTTTGGCCCCTGGATGCTCATATCCGCATCCCGATTGCGTATCGAAAGTTGAGGAGACATCGTAGTGTCTCCACTATTTTCTCTTGATTGGTTCCTGAATGGAATTCCGTTTGATACGTATGCCAAAGTCATCTATGCCGGCATGCCTACATGTTCTGCTGTCTCAAGATCTGTCTTCTTCAGTTTTAGAGTGCGCTCCATGTAATTTGCCACTCAAGCCTAATTCTCTCTACTTGCAATCATAACCCCGACAATATTAGCGGTCGTGATCGTTTCAATCATCGACGTCAGTACAGAGCGATAGCTGTGCCAGCGTGCACACTCGAAAACATTGTGTTCTGCATCATCAATTATTTCCCCTTTCTCGTAAAAACAGTAAGGGAAGGCGTTCATGCCCATTCTTTGCAGATATTTCCTAAAATATCCGTCACCTGATAGCATCTGCGTTACATAGTAATTTACCTCTCCAAATTTCCGACCAATCCATGGCTTTATGTCCGTAATAAGTCTCGCCGTTTACCTTCCTCTAGCTGCATCGTTTCATCGTCGTTGGGATTCTGAGATGGTGGTTTCCCTGAAATGACCGCTTATGTGATTTCTAGCCGATTTTGCCTTATAAATCTCCATTCGCTCTGCGGTCAGCAGATCCACAGGGATAGTACCTGCTACCGCAAGTAAGGCTGGGGCGGATAGTGTGCGATATGCCGACGCGAAACCTAAATGCCATGTCTTGCATTAGTTAATTAGTTAATTACCAATTCATTACTTACTTAACATACTCACTTAATGGGTCATTACAACCCTTCAATCTGAATTACAACTTAGTTTCTCACACCACCCAAGCTGTGTGTATTAATTTAATACGTGATTGGCAGAACTTCCAGTCAAAAGTTGATGTCGAATGTTAGATTTTTAAGGAACTTTTCATGGCAGCTATATTTACACTCAGAGTTTTGGCCAGAAAACTGCTGATGGCATGTCGTTTTCATATTTCGTTTAGTTTAAGATCTGGTATTTGGAACCACGGCTTCACGTCTAATAACTCTGCGTACCAGACCAGGGCTCTTTCAGCATCTGCAAACCTAAAATTTTGAAATTTTTTCGATAACTATAGTTGCACGAAGGATTATACTGCCGTATTGGATTGTAGAGATACAAATAGTCCAGTTTGATATTCTAAAAGTTGCATTCGTTCACAAGCCAGCTTTAACAAGTAAGAGAGATGTTAAGTTTCTGCAGGACAACGCTATATCCAGGATAATAATTGCCATTTTTTGGAGTGTAAAACTTGTATCGAGTACCACACTTGTCAGCAAGGTTTGAGTTTCTATAAAGAATGCCAGAAATAAACTTCAAAATTCCATCTTGAACAGCATATTCACAACGTCGACTTTCATAACCTCATTTTCAATTTAAATACAGTGGGCGTCAGAAGAAACTGTACATTAACCAATTATCGTTATTTTTATTTTAACATTGTTTCATTAACAGTTTTTAAAATTGAAACAAAAAAAGAAGAAAAAAATTACAAAAAAAATTCGAAATATTTTTACAAATTTTTTCGGCCACTCTCCTTAGCGAGTAAAAGTTAAGTTTGGTGATTGTTAGAATTTTTCTCCTTCGTAAACAATTTCTTTTGACATTCACTGTATGTATTGTTTTAAAATCCATATCGACGCCTCCGTTCTATAACATTCTAAATCGAAAAAGTGTGTTTTGAGTTATGAAATCTTAAAGTTTTCATGCGGCATACGATTCGATTATATGAGTATTCTAAATTGATTTTTCCTTATCACTTTGGAACGGATCGGCGCATCTTAACCAAATTTTGACAGTATTTAAGTTAGAGAACGTAGAATTTAAAAATACAAGAACATTAAAAACGTTATAGAATGGAGGCGTCGATATGTTGGAGGAGTTTACTGAACAACAGAAATGATAAGTCAGCAGATTTAATACGACTTATTATCGGGTGTAGTAGAAGTCGCCGTGTTGGCTTATTAGACAAAAGACCGTGTTCGAATCCCAGGTCAGACATCAAAACGAAAAAATATTTCTTCGGCGACTTCCTCTCAGCAGATTTCTGGCAAAGACTCTGAGAGTAAAAATTGCCATAAAAAGCTTCTCAAAAATATGCCGTTCAGAGTCGACTTTAAACTGTAGGTCCCGCCACTCATGTATAAAATTAACGCACACAACATAAGTGGTGTGAGAAGCTAGGTCGTAATCCTGACTGAAGGGTTGTAATGGCCAATTATGTATGTATTATCGGGTGTGTACATTCTTTATGAGGACTTTTAGTTAAAATCTCTTGGCTTATTCTAGAGCCGCTGTGTTATAGAACAAAAGAAAGTGTACAAAATAAAAGGAGCTTATCTTCATATCTGACGGCATTTAAAGTTTGTTGCTATAATTCCTATGTAGGTGCAGGTCTTTAATTTTTATATGAAAAAGTTTTCATGATACTGCCTTTCTCTCTCTCTATGTGAGTCATAAAACTAGCCTTGAAGTTAAACTTGCTACAGCAGTTGTATTTTGGCTTCGTAACCAACCTGTTGATACAACAGACATCAAACGAAAAAATATTTCTTCGGCGACTTCCTCTCAGCAGATTTCTGGCAAAGGACTCTGAGAGTAAAATTGCCATAAAAAGCTTCTCAAAAATATGCCGTTCAGAGTCGACTTTTAAACTGTAGGTCCCGCCACTCATGTATAAAATTAACGCACACAACATAAGTGGTGTGAGACGCTAGGTCGTAATCCTGACTGAAGGGTTGTAATGGCCAATTATGTATGTATTATCGGGTGTGTACATTCTTTATGAGGACTTTTAGTTAAAATCTCTGGCTTATTCTAGAGCCGCTGTGTTATAGAACAAAAGAAAGGTACAAAATAAAAGGAGCTTATCTTCATATCTGACGGCATTTAAAGTTTGTTGCTATAATTCCTATGTAGGTGCAGGTCTTTAATTTTTATATGAAAAGTTTTCATGATACCTGCCTTTCTCTCTCTCTAGTGAGTCATAAAACTAGCCTTGAAGTTAAACTTGCATACAGCAGTTGTATTTTGGCTTCGTAACCAACCTGTTGATACAACACTGAAATGCAGTTAAAATCTTGCTGTCTCGACATTAAAAGCCATCTCCAAGGCTACATAAAATAGTGCAAATAATCCTCTATGCATCATTTACACTCGCCAACAATAAGAATAATTTACGGCCTAATGGATTGACAACAAAATTAAGGAAATAACCGGCAACTAAATAATCTGCCAATAAAGAAAAATAAAAAATAAACATCAGACCCACCACCTGCATTTTTTTCCGAGTGTTTCTCTAGCAATTGTTTAATTTATGGAAATTTTAATATTTTAAATAAAAAGATGCTGAAGAAGAGGAGGAGAAGCAGAAGAAGAAAAAGGCAAACAAATAAATTTAAAATTAAAAAAAAAAGAATCAAAATTGAAATGCTTTTTATGCATCACATTCGATATTTAATTTGTTTACATAAAAAAACACTTTTTTTGCTGTTGCCTTTGCCGTTGCCAGCCTGTTGCTGTTGCTGCTGCTGCAAATAGCCGGTCGGTCGATCGTAAACATAAAAGTTAATTCGTTCCTGTGCTACATGTGGACGGTGGTGGAACGACCGATCGCTTATGACCATAACAGTTATGGGTGGTCCTTCTTCGTAACTCTTTTTTTTCTGTACCCGAGTATAAAGATTTGTAAACAGCTTTTTGCCAGTTTTTTTATTTTCATTTGTTTCTTTTTATTTGTTAAAAATAAAAATAAAAATAAAAAAATAAATAAATTCGATGAACTTTTTTATTTTTCAAAAAAATAACGATTTTTAGGCGACCACAAAAAGTGCAAAAAAATAAAACCCAGAATAAAAATCAGTCTTACAGCTGCAAAATCCATGACGAATCGGAATTGACATTGAACCGATATTCATGGTTTTAACACTCATTCATTCAGTTTAAATAATGAACGAGACAAAATGTGAACACACTTCATACACATACATACACACACATTCATCTAGTTATACAGTGAAGTAATGGAATGGTAAACAAAAAATAAAGAGAGTTTTTCAAGCCCATTTTAGCCAGGCTAGAAAAGGTATGTGTTCTAAGTAGCAGTGTAGTGGTTCAGATAGTTAACAGCATAATCTAGAACATGAACATGAATGACACACTCACAGGTGACCTGATAGCAATCTCTGAGTGGGGCTGCGCGAACAGGGTCGATTTCAATGCGCGCAAGACCCAATGTTGTTTTTTGACGCACCGGCGTGATGCTGGCTCTGGTGTTCTGTCATCTGTATTTATACATACATAATTGGCCTTTATAACCCTTCAGTCAGGATTACGATCTAGCTTCTCACACCACCCATATTGCGTGCGTTAACTTCATACATGAGTGGCGGGACCTACAGTTTAAAGTCGACTCCGAACGACAGATTTTTGAGAACTTTTCATGGCAATTTTTACTCTCAGAGTCCCTGCCAGAAATCTGCTGAGAAGAAGTCACCGAAAAATTATTTTCAAATTTTCGTTTTGATATCTGACCTGGGATTCGAACTCGGGTCTTTCGTCTAATAAGGCAACACACTACCTACTAGACCACGGCGACTTCCATCTGTATTTATGGGTAATGTAAATATTGAGGAGGCGGATGCTCTTGATGTTCTGGGCATGAGAATTAGTTGTGATGCTCGTTGGAACGATCACATTTTTCGAGTGTCGAAGGAATCATTCAAGTGCCTTGGTTTTTTTGAAACGGTGCAGGAAATACTTCACTCCATCCGACCTTCTTATTATTTGCAGGACCTTTATCCGACCCCGGATGGAGTACAACTCTCATGTATGGGCCGGTGCTCCATAGTCTATTTTGAAGCTTCTCGACCGCGTACAGGAGAGGGCGAAGGTGCTTATTAATGACAGTAGGGTATCCAACTCTATTGATTCGTTGGAGCATCGTCGCAATGTGGCGTGTGTTTCACTGTTCTATCGGTACTATAATGGGAGGTGTTCTCGAGAGATAAGTGGCTTGGTTCCCGATAATCACATATTTTTACGTGGTACTCGAGCTTCTCACAGAGCACATCCTTTTGTGGTTGATTGTTCAGTGAACCGCACAATGCATTACAGGGAAAATTCATTTTTTGCCCGCACTGCTCGCTTGTGGAATGATCTTCCTGCGAGAGTTTTTCCCGTCAATTACGATATTGGTGAGTTTAAATCGAATGTCCATAAACACTACTCCCTCTTTCCTTCTTCCTATAACCTATTTTCCTGACCCTGCAGAATGCACTGCATGAATAGGGGCCATCCCCTGAGTGTTGGTTTTATGAAAAAAAAAAAAAAAATCTGCTACTGTAGACCAACTAGTCGAGTAGAAAAGAGTGGTGTTCTTAATCTAGAGAAATGTACTATATAAGTTACCATATCCATAAGTTCCATTTGATTCACAATAAAAGAATTAATAATGGATGGTCCTTTATATTAGGGTAGAGGACGCGAACTTATCATTAACAAAAGTACTATTCCTACAGGTCAACTTAGCCATTACCTACTTACGTAATTGAGTATTAACAAACCGACTAACGGATTTCGGCCTGCCTTAACACATCCTTCCAGGCGTCTCTGCTTCTTGCGCCTTCTACGGCAGTTCATTATACTAATCCATGTCACGGATTCCTCAATCTGGTCCTTCTAACGGAAATAAGGTCATCGTCATGGCCACATCAAAACCCCTCATCCTCCTCCATTTGTACGACATGGCCGAACCAGCGCTACCACTGAACATTAATACGCTGCTCTACGTCCACATCCTTCAAGAATTCATACAGCTCACTGTTGTATCGTATGCGGAAATCACCGCCAACTCATTTAGGACCGAAGATCCTACTTTTCACTTCAATACTCCCAAGGCTGCTGAATCAGTGTTTAATGCAAAATATTGTACGAGGTAGGTCTGTATTGCTCAATTGCCTATTGAGACTTTAATAAAACCTGTTGGTAAGATTGATGCTGCGCTTGATCTCCAGACTAACATCATTTTTGACTTACTATATCGAAGGTATAGTTATCGGCCGTAATCTGAAATCCAATACGCTGCATGTCCCTACCTTTTGATAGCATATTTTTGGTTTTGCCCTGAACCATTACCCATCATTTTTTTCACTACCCCTTTCCATCCAAATTTGGTTAACTACTGGTATTTTTGCTTCTTCCCATGTAAGATAATCTTAACAACAAGAAAGTCGAAGAAAAATTTAAGAAAAATACAGCTGGATAAACCGGCGCCAAGATATCCGAATTCCACTCAACCAACTCCCTCCCATTAACAACTAGAGGAGAGCCCGAATGTCGGCTCTCAAAGAAACCTCTATTCAAAGTCCTCAAAATCATTTTACTAAGACATGAGTAGTTGCAAAGGAGGTGTTCGCTGCTCCTCATTGCAACATAGCTGGCAATAGTATGACCAGAATTGGCTTGAGACCCTAATCAGAAATATAAGCTCAAAATACCCCTTACAGACATAACATAATTGGCCACTACAACTACACTACTACACAGAACTACAGTCAGAATTACGGCTCAGCTTCTCACACCACCAATGTTGCATGCGTTAACTTCATACATGAGTGGATGGACCTACAGTTTAAAGTCGACTCCGAACGACAGATTTTTGAGAAGCTTCTCATGGCAATTTTTACTCTCAGAGTTTTTGCCAGAAATCTTCTGAGAGGAAGTCGCCGAATAAATATTTTCATATTTTCGTTTTGATGTCTGAACTGGTGTTTGAACTCAGGCCTTCAGTCTAATAAGCCAGCAAACTATATACCAGACTACTAGTCGTCATCCCCGCATCAAATAGCCATCTCGCCGAAGCATCCTCCTCCATTTGTAGGGCATGGCTGAGCCAGCTCAGCCGCTAGATGTTACAACCGTGCACAACCTTCATGTTCTTCAGCAAGTTCATACCGCTCACTATTGGATCGGGTGCGGAAATCATCGCCAACTCATACAGCATCGAAAATCTTATTTAAGACTTTTCTCTTGAATACTCTCAAGGCTGTTGCATCAATGCTTAATGCTTCAAAAAGAGCATGGGGGAGGATGAGCTTCTTCCAGAGTATTAGTTTTGTAGTACGAGAGAGCTCTCTGCTACTCAATTGCTTATTGAGTGGCAAGAGTGAGCCTGCATTTGATTTCCAGACTGGCATCAGTTTTAACTGGCTATATCGAAGGTATAGTTATCGGCTGTAATCTGAGATCTAATGCATTGCCTATCCCCTACCTTTTGATAGCATATACTTCGTTTTGCCCTGAGCCATTATGTCTCATTACTTTCCATTACTCTTCTGGGCAGCATATAAGTTCCACAAAGCATTTCCATCTTCTTCGGTTGACTGCTGTCATTTTTTGCGTCTTCCTATGTAAGATTGTCCTAACAACATGGAAGTCGAAAAGAAAAGTGAAGAAAAATGCAGCACTCAAGATATCGGAATAGCTAAATCCCATTAGAAATTACAGGAGAGACTGAATGTCGCCTCTCAACTATAAAAGAATCCTCTATCCAAGTTCATCAAAGTCATTCTGCTAAGAGATGGGCAGTTATGTTAGAGGACGTGCACCTGTCGGTCAAGACAAGCACAGTAGCCGGAGGTCGAAATTGACCAATTGTACCAAGATGGGCAGTTACAAACTCTCCAACTGCTCCCCGTTGCAACATACCATGCAACAGTATGACTGGGATCTGTTCGAGATCCTTGCCAGCAATCTAACCTCACAATGCTTTGTAAGAAACCTAATAATCAGTCTCACAGCGAATTTATTTAAATTCGCCAGCAAGTCTGCTCCGACACTATCTATTGAAGGCCATAAATTGCTGGACTCACAACAACCTGATCCATCCTTACAATATTTAAGCTTTTTCTTTTTAGCTCATCTCGAAATATGTCCGTAGGAGTAGTGTATGGGGGAGGGGGTTGTTAAATCGCCCTCTGAATGTGTGTGAGAGTGTTTGCCATCTAGTTCCTGGGTATACCACAGAGCCAGATCCGATCTGATCAAAAAGTTTTTATGCAGCAGTCGCGATTTACACTGAAATGATGTAATGGTCCTTAGGGCATCATAAAGTTTTTGCGCAGTATTACAGTGAGCGTCAAGAGAAACTATACATTAAGAAATAATTTACACTAATAATAATGTGCCGTTATTTTTTTTTTTTTTTTGTTTCATTGCCAGCTTTTTAAAATTGAAACAAAAAAAATGCAAAAAAATTTCAAAATATTGTCAAATTTTTTCGGGCACTCTCCTTAAGTGGTAAAAGTTGAGTTTGGTGATTGTTAGAATTCTATCCATAGTATACAGTTTCTTTTAACACTCACTGTATGTTTGCGGTTTTACTAATCTTGGTTGTATTTCTGACAGTCTTGTTCATTCATCCTCACGTATGCCTTCAGATTTCACAACGCAATCTGGTGGTTAGGATAGATGTAGGACTATTTGAAATGAATTAGAAGTTGTTGCTTCTCGCAACCTATCTTCAATAAAGCTTTCCTGCTAAGCGGTTTCTTATTAAACTGTGGGTTGACACCATATTATGCCACAGTAAAGCGGCAAACATGATTCTATAGATTCCAAAAGCAATTTATATTTATCCTTTAAAGAATTCATTCTTTTAAATAACGCAGATTGTACTGTTAATAATTGTTTATTCAGAACACAAAACAATTCTTTTCGATTTTTAACGTGCATAAGTACGGATTTAAGTCGTTTTGTCTATGAATGGATGCTTTTCGTAAAACCAAAAACAAAAAAAGAAAAATCAACAACCAACATATGGAACGAACGGACAGACATACAAAGGCATTTACATTGAATAAGTATTTGTATCTTTGTTGTTGCAGTTGTTGTGCTTGATCACATGTGAACTTATTGAAGTTTAATGTGTTGTGTTGCATTGCATTGCAATTCGGTCTTTAAGCCCCACAATAAAAAACGAAAATTTACAGAAGAAAAAAAAAAAGGAGAAAAACTTTAAAGTTAAGGTGTGTTCTTGAGCTTGACTCTGTTGTGTAAAGCGTCTGTCTATTTAAGTGTGTATGACGATCGATCGGTCGGTCGGTCGGTTGGTTGGTCTTCATGACCCGTTTGCTATTGTTGTAGGCTAAAAATGAGAAGAAAAAAAAAAAGAGGGGAAAAAATGTCTAAAAAAAGAAGAAAGAAATCCGTTAACACAACGCAATGCAACAAGAATTTTGTATTTCATGCATTATGGTTGTTGTTGTTGTTGCCATAGCAGTTGTCACTAGGTTGCATGAATTTTTTTTTTTTTCAATTGATATTGTTGTTGTCTGTTGTTGTTGTAGAGCAACCTCCAATTGTTTTGTATGACAATATTTATGTTTTGTTGTCGCTATTGTAATTGTAATTGTACTTGTTGTTGTTATTGTTATTATTTGAACCACTATGTACCACCACTACCACCAACCCAACCACTGGAGTAGGAGTCATGTTATTTAAACACCTGGATCCACAAATGTGGAAAAAAATATTCCATTAACAGCAACAAGAGTAATGGAACATAAAATAGAAGCAGCAATACCAACTACGAAGTACTCTACGTGATGTTAATTTGAAAATGATTTGAAATTTCAAATGGCAACTCTAATGCCTATTCGCCTTAGGAAGATTTAAAGGCTCCTGAGGTCGTACTTAGGGATGCAACACATACATACATACATAATTGGCCATTACAATCCTTCAGTCAGGATTACGACCTAGCTTCTCACACCACTTATGTTGTGTGCGTTAATTTTATACATGAGTGGCGGGTCCTAAAGGTTCAGTTAGTCGTGACGTTACCATAACACTGTAGTCGTAACATAATCCATAACCGTAAATAACCTACAGTTTAAAGTCGACTCCGAACGACAGATATTTGAGAAGGGATGCAACATCGAAAATCATCGATGTTGGCAAGAAAAATCGATGTTAAAACCTAGATCGGCTAAGTATCGTTATTAAACACCGATGTATCGCCGATATATCGTCCATAAACACATCGATGTTAAACATCCCTAGTCGTGCTGCAATACGACGTAAATACCCACTGTGAGTCAATAAGTCCATGACTTCTGTGACACATAATTAGTCATTATAACCCATCAGTCAGAATTACGGCCTAGTTTCTCACACCACTCATGTCGTGTGCGTTAACTTTATACAGCAGCGGGACCTACAGTGTAAAGTCGACTCCGAACGGCAGATTTTTGAGAAGCTTTTCATGGCAATTTTTACTCTCAGGGTCTTTGCCAGAAATCTGCTGAGAGGAAGTCGCCGAAGAAATATTTTTTCGTTTTGATGTCTGACCTGGGATACGAACCCGGGCCTTTTGTCTAATAAGCCAACACACTACCCACTAGACCACGGCGACTTCAAATGGCAACTCTAATGCCTATTCGCCTTAGGAAGATTTAAAGGGTTTTGATGAGGTCGTACTTAGGGATGCAACACATACATACATACATAATTGGCCATTACAATCCTTCAGTCAGGATTACGACCTAGCTTCTCACACCACTTATGTTGTGTGCGTTAATTTTATACATGAGTAGCGGGACCTACAGTTTAAAGTCGACTCTGAACGACAGATTTTTGAGAAGGGATGCAACATCGTTAAGAAAATCATCGATGTTGGCAAGAAAAATCGATGTTAAAACCTAGATCGGCTAAGTATCATTATTAGACACCGATGTATCGCCGATATATCGTCCATAAACACATCGATGTTAAACATCCCTAGTCGTGCTGCAATACGACGTAAATACCCACTGTGAGTCAATAAGTCCATGACTTCTGTGACACATAATTAGTCATTATAACCCATCAGTCAGAATTACGGCCTTGTTTCTCACAACACTCATGTCGTGTACGTTAACTGTATACATGAGTGGCTGGACCTACAGTCTAAAGTTGATTCCGAAAGACAGATTTTTGAGAAGCTTTTCATGGCAATTTCATTTACTCTCAGAGTTCTTTTCAGAGTGCTGCTGAGAGGAAATCACCGAAGAAATATTTTCATATTTTCATTTTGAAGTCTGACCTGGGGTTTGAACCCAGACCTTACGTCTAATAAGCCAAAACCCTACCTACTAGACTACCGGGTTATCCATTACGTGGTTTCAAAAGTAAACGTAAATAAAACACAAAAATATTTTTTTCATGATCTTTCTTCTTTATTTTAAAGTTTGAACGTTGACATTACGTGTAAAACACTAAATGACCTCCACGCGAAGTATTGGAAGCATTGATTCTTTTGAGGTAATTTTCGACTACTTTGTGACACATATTGGGCGGTATCTCAGCCATAACTTGACGAATGTTGGGTTTTAAGTGCTTAAGAATTACAGGTTTATCTGCATAATGATGTCAAATCGCATGATCTTGGTGGCTAGTTGATATCGCCACGACGAGAAATTACGCGACCAGAAAATGTCTCTTGCAGTAAAGACATATTCGCTTGAGTTGTGTGGCATGTGACACTGTCTTGTTGAAGCCACATACTCTCCAAGTCGTATTCTTCAATAGCAGGCAAAATAACACTCCGAATTGACAGTGACAGTAGATTCATGATCGTTTTCGAAGAAGTAAAGTCCAATCTTACCTTCGGACCAAAGAGCGCATCAAACAGTGACTTTTTCTGGATGTAATGGCCTCTCTTCAATTACTTGAGGATTCTCAGAACCCCAAATACGTCAATTTTGTTTATAAACATACCCACCGAGTGTAAAATGTGCTTCGAAAAATTGCCCTCCACCGCCTGTTGTTCAAGGACCCATTCCACGTATCTACGTGAGCTGGACTTTATATGGATACAGGTGTTAGGTTAGGTTAGGTCGGAGTGGTAGCTGTGATATCACAAAGCTCACTTAAGCACGCATGGCGGCCCGTTGTGATGTCACGGGTGAACGCAGTCCCTGTACTAACCAAGTTCCGCCAAATCAGGGAAAAGGAAGAAATTGGTCAGCGCAAAGGCTGCAAGGATGTAGGTGTAGATCTAAATGCAAAATACGCCATAATGTGCCGTAAGACAGTCTTAATTCCTGAGAACGACGAGGAATCGACACATTCGGGTCTTCGGCAACACTTTCACTTACAATAGCGATATTTTCAGCGGAACGAGCGAAACAATGATGCACAGGCCTTTCAATATTTGTAACCACTCCAGTTTCTTAAAATTTCTTCACAATTTTGCCAATTGCTTGCGTAGTTGGACGATTATGTAAACCATAATCTCCTCTTAAAGCACGATACGTGGCAGAATCACCATTTTTGTAGTAGGTTTTGATCATTTTTATGCGTTGTGTGATAGTTAAGCGATCCATTTTCGTCAATGTCAGACTGAAAAGAAAAAAATTAGTTTCATAACTTAGCTTGAGAGATGTCGAATACCAGTCCCATACCAATGAAATGGATAGCCCTTACTGTCCACAGATAGTTGGCTTTGATTTTTCAAAATTTGAATTTAAATTTTAAATCTTGGTTACAAAACAACCTTAACAACAAAGTATATTTACTGTGCACTGTACCGCATGAACACTGCGGTATTTGCGAATGTTATGCATGCCTGGTACATGACAGAGGTTTCAGTGCAAGAAACAATTTTTAACCAGTAGACCTAATGAACTTTCAGCAATTCAAGGCGTTAAAAGAAATCCAACAATTTCTTGCACTACAAAACAAAACAAAACACCTTTAAAATATTCAAAAAGAATGATTAAATCACACCGTATTATTGCGAAGCGAAAGAATGAATTATTTTCATAGGGCAATTTTACAAAAGAACATTCATACAATTGTATGAGATTTCATGTCTTGTAACACAAGAAAATCACACCTTTTTACTCTGAACAATAGATTTCTTTGAATATTAACATTTTAATTAAATAATCACACTCTTTGATTATTTTCATACTTCTAGAAATATTACGTAGACATCGGTGATGATTCATGCAGGGGGCTTTAAGCTTTTGATTGATAAAAAACAATTTTTTTTTCTGTTTTCGATTAGATGCCGATAACACGGTTTACATAGACTTTTTACAGGTGAAATTATCTGTTTTAGGTCTTTGGAAACAGTGAATTAAGAAGAATACTTGACATGCTGAAGTCTACTAGGTAATGTGCTGGCTTTTCATTTGGAGTCGACTTTAAACTATAGGTCCCGCCACTTATGGATAAAATTAACACACACAACATAAGTGGTGTGAGAAACTAGGTCAATAATCCTCACTGAAGAAGTATGTATTTATGTACGTATGTAGAATTATTTCCTTTCTTTTTATGAAAATTATTACTGTGAATTCTCTTGTGCTCCCAGTCGCCAATTCCAAATGACAGATTTTTGAGAAACATTTCACGGCAATATTATTTATTTTCAAAGTTTTAGTCAGAAATCTGCTGGAAGGAAGTCGCCGAAGAAATAGATATGTTTTCATATTTCGTTTTGTAGGAGATGTCTAACCCATTCTACGTTCTTCACTATTTTCGGCTTTTTATTGCTAGTTATCCATACATATAATTTTCAGGTCCTTTTCAATGCCATTCTTCCATGTAGTATTTGGAACTATTCTTCGGATTGCATTTGTAACCAGTTTTCTGAAGTCTAGTGTTGTGTGTACAGTAAGATCTAGCTTAACACTGCTCCGCTTAACGCTTTTTCAGTATTACACGGCAGTATTGGGATTCCATGAAACGGCAATGCACCAATCAAAAGCGATGCACTACAGGGTGGCTGATATATAATGCAACAAAGTAAAGCGCTATATATTTTTAATTTTTTTTTTAAATTTTGTTGTTAAAAAGCAAAAAAATGTTGGAAATAACATCAAATTTTAGAATCAGTTTTCTACCACTGCGGCGTGATTTTCGATCAAATCTGGCCTTCACTTTTCGGATCATTTCTGGTGTTCTTACCATTTTTCCCGTCCACTTTCCTCCACTGGCGATGCAACACTGCCAGTATCACAGTAACGAGCAATGGTACGAGAAACAAAAGATTTATTCACATTTAAATGCTGGAGGGCTCTAACGATAGCCAGCTGTGGTTTTCCAGCCAAATATAAAGCAATCACACTATCGGGCTTGAATTCCATCACGAATAACATTTTGTTTGAATGTAATAGATCAAAATGCTTTTGTAAGCTTGTAAATAATAAAATGAACTGCCAGTGGAATAAATCTGTCAGCTGTCAGACCTGCGGTTTGCAAATAATAACAACCTGAAGTTGGTCGCAATCCATATCAGCCACCCTGTATATAGCGAACGTGTATGCTATGTATCTTTTGCAACGTTCTTTTGTTGGTATGTCCAGAAAAAAGATTTCAACTGTATTTTCCGATGTCACAATAACAGTACGGATGCATCTTTTCTCTTACATCGTTTAGCGCTGTTTCGTTTGCGCTGGAACTTATTAGAACGTAAGCCGTGCGTTAAGCGTGGTCTTACTGTATAACAATCCTTCATTTCATCGAGCCCGCTTTCGTTGCCGTTTAAAACTTATTCATCATCCTTATATGCTATGCGACAAAAATTTTATGATGGGCTTATTGCGCAAATATTTGTCCGGAAGAGCTGATCATTTAATGTCATTAATTGACCTCTTTCGGGCGTATGTGATGATTGGTCTGACACTACCTATACATTCAATTGGCGTGACTTGCGTGAGATTTAGTTCGATATGAAAACTTGCATCTGCACAGAGTACTCTCTATTTGCCGTAGGCCGTGCAACTACTATCCTGAATGTAGGTATCAAACTTTATAAAGGCGTTAAAGTTACACCTTTGAACTGACGATACACATTCTGGCTAGGCTATATGTCATATCTGTTCTGGAACTCGTAACAATTTCATGCATTTCGTTTTTGCTCTTCCTAAGACTTTGCTGCACTTTCAACGTACATATATGAATAACTTTTTCCGCATAGCCTGTAGTCAGGTCAGATTTGAATAATAGGCTGCCTAGTCTAAAATTCTGCTTAAATACGTACATGCATACATACATAATTGGCCATTACAACCCTTCTGTCCGGATTACGGCCTAGCTTGTCACATGTTTTGTGCGTTAATTTTATACGTCGTGGCGGGATCTACAGTTTAACTTTGACTTCGAACGACAGGCTTTTGAGAAACTTTTATTATCTCTCGGAGTTTTTGCCAGAAATCTGTTGAGAGAAAATCGCCGAAGAAATATATTTTTTCCCTGACCTGAGATACGAACTCAGGCTTTACGGGTAATAAGTCAACACAATACCTACTAGACTTCGGCGACTTCAATAGTCCTTTAATATGTATTGCAAAACCTCTCTGCTCCATTTATTCGCAAGACGTAGGTGATATTGCCAAGCTTAGGTGATAAGTTTCCTTGCGACGCGATTAAATGCTTATTTAATATCTATGAGAATCAGGTACATCATGTCTATGCCCCATTATAGCTGATCAATTGTTGATCTTCCTTATCGGAAGTCTACTTGTCTATTTGCAGCTCTCGAAAGTTTTTCTGAGCAAATATTTGTAAAGATTCTTAGCATATGGGCAAAAGTGTGATTCCCCTGTAGTTTTCGTATGATACCTGGTGAATCATTCATTTCTAGTAGTCTATAGTCTTCAATTTGAATTTAACAAATAAGGAAGATCACTGCAAAGAGGGCAATGGAAAAACCCTTCTAATGATAGATGACCTAATAAAGACAGAACTGTGGAGCAGGTTATATTCAAACTCTTCTTTAACAATCGAAAACACAGTCATGCTGGTGTTTGCGATGAATTGGAATGTTGCAAACAAGTTTATGATGCCATTTAATAAAGCTTAGCGAATAGCGGAAGATAACCTGTAGATCACATGAAACCATTACCATCAACAGTTATCGATAATCTTGATTTCATGCTGTAATTGGTGTTACAATTTATTTCTTTCGTTATGCTTAGGCCCACTGTGTTTATTACACCACATATGTTGCACGGCTAATTTAATTAAAACATGTTTTATGTTCGTATTCAATTTTTATTTCTTTTTGTTTTGTTTTTTATTCTCTTTTAGGCAGCATTGCAAGCAATTAATGAAGAAAACGAGAAGTTAGAAATTGTCACATAAAATTGCAAGCGTAATGCAGCGGCACTAATGCAAAAAATGGCACAGAAATATTGGACGTGACCAAATTTTGTGCACAAAACGAATTGAAATACACCGGCCTATAGACTCAAAGGTGATTACATTTGCTACAGGTAAACTAAACACACATACTTTATTAAAATTAACACTGTCCCCCCCTCCCCCCAGCTATATATTGGTTATGGGTAATACATGCAATACCTTCGATAAGAAAATTCTGTTTTCTATAAAATTACTAGGTGACCCGATGAACTTCGTCCCGCCCAAATTTGATTTTTTGTTATTGCCCAAAACATGTCACATTGATATGCGTTGTAATACGCTGCTTAAAGCGCTGCTGAAGTTGTAGTTGTTGTAATCGCTCCAAAACAAAAGCTAATAAACATATATGTTATATATATGTTATGTAGATACATATGTAGTTATAAACCATCGAATTAGCCGACTTATAGGTACCTTTTAAAGGGGGAGTATTACCACGCCCATTTTTGGTGAGATTGTCTTTATCGACTCTATGAACTTACCCACCAAATTGCATTCGCCTGCGATTACTATGTCCCTAAATATTCAATTTTAAAGTTTTGCCACGCCTACTTTTTGCTATATCGACTTTTTTACACCATCTAAACCTGATAAGCTTTCGATAAAAAAAATGGTTAAAATCGCTTCAGTAGTTAGAGAGTAATAGGTATCACTTGGAGGGTGAGGGTTGCTTCGCCCATTTGTGGTGGGATTGTCGCTATCGACTCTACGAATTTACCCACCAAATTGCATTCGTCTACGATCACTATGTCCCTAAATATTCAATTTTAAAGTTTTGCCACGCCTACTTTTTGCTATATCGAATTTTTTTTTTAAACCATCTAAACCCAATTAACTTTAAAATTAAAAAATGGTTAAAATCGGTTCAGTAGCTTACGAGTTATAGGCATTACTTGAAAGGGGAGGGTTGCCACGCCCATTTTTGGTAGGATTGTCGCTCTACGAACTTACCCAGCAAATTTTATTCGTCTACAATCAATATGTACCTAAGTATTCAATTTTAACGATTTGCCACGCCCTCTTAACATTTAGGGATATGAAAAATAGATGTTGTCCGATTCTCAGACCTATACCCGATATGTACACAAAATTTCATGAAAATCTGTCGATCCATTTCGAAGGAGTTTAACCACTAACACCGTGACACGAGAATTTTATTTATTAGATTAAAAAGAAATTACTTTTTCACCTACCCAATCATATGAAGGAATTTTAAAATGCATTTCAATTAATTTAGTTACGCACGTGCATAATTTTTCTTTTTATTTCTACTACTTTTTCTTCTTCTTCTTTTATTTTTCCTACGATTTCTTGGCGTAAAATTTTTTTTATTTCTTGTTGTTGCTGTTTCGAGAAAGATCAGTATTTTTATGGTTTTTGCATTCTTCTTCTTCTTATTTTTCACGAATACACTATTTTATGACATCCTGTTTTAATGAGAAACACTTGCGCTACATACACAGCCAACATTTCCTAAAATAATAAACTGGTGCAACGTGCAATGTGCGAATGTTTATGGCTATGTGTGTGTGTGTGTGTGTACTGTACATCATCGTAGAGAACAGCATGATCTCTTGTATAGTAAGTGGCAAGTGGCTGCCTGGTTGCCTGGCACAATGGCACAGCATGTTGCACATGCACATGTGCCTGCCCGTATGTTGATTTAAACAATTTTTCTTGTGCTCTCCTCTATGCAACTAAATTTTGTGCGGCAAATAATTTTACGTTTATTGTTGTTGTTGTTGTTTATTTGTTTGTTTGTTTATATGCATTATACCGCTTTAGGTTAACGATTTAAAGCGGAACTTTAAACACACACACACACACATAGCAATACATAAATGTGGCATCAAGTAACGTGTGTAATTTCGCACTTTTATGCTAATCCCCCAGCTTTAGTATCCAAAACTAATCAAACAAATCAAATGTACGCTGCTAAATGCAGTCGGTTAAGGAATCTACGTTACGAAGCTAAACTACACTTAAAGAAATGCCTGGCATGAATGATTTACAGGCGCATAATGATGCCACCTTATATTCTTATATTAAGAATATCTGAAATGGTTTCATGAACTTTTGCAAACTTAAGCAATTAAACTAGCCAAAAACGGTAATCATATTAAAAAAAAAATAATGAGAAGTAAAACACAACCAAAAAGGCTATTTTCAGGTCTAAATCAGGAAGTTAAGGCCAGCAAAATGAAGTACTCGCGAATTGACTGAGCGGATCGAGACTGCCTTAAGAGAATCTATGCTGTGTTATATGTTGCGTCCGTGTCCATGTCCTCTAATATTGTCCACAATTTGAAGTTCAGCAAAACAAGACTGGTGGCCTTTCTTCAAAGAACATGAATGCTGATGAATTATGTCGGTGCAAGGTTTAGGCCGTTTTAACTTTATGAAATGTCACAGAATCTTGCGAGAAGGTTCACAGCCGGTTTCGAAACATAGAATGGTTAAATACATTTATAACAATTGATAATTGCAACACTTTGAGTTCATCTTATATCGTGTATCTAAATTTAATACATGGGTACCGGGACTTGCTGTTTAAAGTGCATTCTGAACGACAGATTTTTGAGAAATTTTAATAACAATTTTGTTTACTTTCACAGTTTTTGCCAGAAATCTGCTGAGAGGAAGTTGACGACATAAATATTTTTTTTTATAATTAACCGTTCAAGATGTTTTCCCTGTGTTTGAAAACGTGGTCTCCATTCTAATAAGCCAACATGCTACCTACTAGACTACGGTGACTTTAATCCTTTAATACTGTGTTCAAAATTCTATTGTTCACCAGTGTCAAATCAGGGCAGAAGGCCTCTCTTCAAAGAAGAGAATTGCTGGATAATTAAGTCGGTGCAATGCTTTTCCCTTGGAAGTTAGCTTTGACTTTTTGTTAGCTAATAAGCAAGTCTGAGGCTCATCGTAATAGTTACCCTCCAGCTAAGTTATGACAGTTTACGACCTTCGACCCTTGTCCTTATGATCCTTAGATGATCATATCGTTTTGCTTCTTAAATTTTTCCTTCACTGCAAAAATTTTTCACTGTTAAACAAAAAATTTTCTTATGCAAGTTGTGAGCGAAGTAAACAAAAGTCCGGTATGGCGTTTGAAGCAGGAACATTCCAATCTTTTTTAATTACTCATTGTCTTCAACGCCTTATTAATTATTAATCGGTTTCATGTATCGGTAAATAAACGCGCTACTAACTCCGAGAGAGCGGATCATCAAATAGATCCGATAACATAGATACGATTTTCGTTATCAATGAAAACGGAAAAATCAATTGAAGTGCCGGCGCGGTAATGCCACTTACTTCGTTCAAAGTGGTCATCACGCGGAACCTATTCTGGATCAATAAGGATACGTGCTACAACGCAAAGCTCACTTGACCCTCAATGGATAGAAGGCATACCAACCAGTTACTTGGATTTGGTCGTAACATCCTCTCGATCACAGTGGCCATGCTTACAGGTCACTGTGTTATGGGTAGAGACCCGGAAAGAATGCGGCCCCCATTTAATGATTTTGTTTCCGCTAAAGAAGAACAGACTGTTATCAACTTTCTATGTCCATGCCTATCTCTTGCCAGGTGTAGATATAAGTTAGTTTGTTCTCCAACCCCTGTCAGCTTGACAGAGCTATCGTCCATTGATGTCAAGGATATAGCCTCGCTTATTAAACTTTCTGGCTGGTTTTCCAGCGTAGATTAGTCGTTCTTTAAATATGCAGCCCTTTCGTTAACCAATTTCTCCCTCATTGGCTTGGAGGAACTTGGTTAGTACAGGGACTGCGTTTACCTGTGGTGCCACAACGGGCCGATATGCGTGCTCAAGTGAGTCTAACCTAACCTAAAATAGATGACCATAAAATATATGTTATAAATTGGTCCTTCAGTCAGGATCACGATCTAGCTTCTCACATTACTGTTACTGTGTGTATTAATTTTATTTATGAGTGACGCTGATGATCGAGCTCCTCATTGGCATCAACTTGTTGCGGCTTTAAGCCTCCTAGAGGGGTAAACAGAACAAATACACTAATACCTCGGTTTGCGTCGCTAATAGGGTCTGAAGAAACGCGACGCAAACCGAAACGACGAAAAACGAAGCACGATTTTCAATACATTTGTATTGATTTTTATTTAAATGGTACCGAGATTCATAATTTTAGCTGAAGAAATAGATTTTTCAATAAAAAATAATTAGTTTTTTTTAATAGTTTTAAATTATTGTAAAAATAAACAATTTATTACCGTAATGAAAAAAAAAAAACATAACAACGAAATTTTAGAAAGAATTTGCACTAGATTTAAACGGGAAATCCCCTTATTATGTTTTAGCTTTATACAAACATTTTCGTATTAAAGACGCAAATCAAAGCACTAAAGCTGGAGGTCCACACCACGCGTTTTCGCGTCAAAGCATTGCGTGCGTTTCATACGTTCTTCGCGTTCTACGCTTCAAGTTACATGCAACGCTTTTTACGCGCCAATGTTTGTTTTGATCAGTTGTTAACAAAATAAAAACATTTGATTGAAAATACTTGAATAAAACATTTCGTACAAAAATGGCAAATGAAATTGAAATTTTTAAAGAATTTATAGAATTAATTGAGTTTGTGAATATAATATTTTGTGCCACAAGTGTATACAACAAGCTCCAAAAGAACAAACGGCAATTTTGCTGATATGCCCACTAGTTTTCATAGAATTCTGCAGCACTATCATGAAGCATGATTGCTCTCCGCACATTTTTTTGCGAATCGGTCCCTTAAAGTTTTCCAACGAGATTGGCAAACGCTCTCTAAAAAAAGCAATATGAAATACCTTCCTCAATACCTCCTCGGCAATGGACTTCCTATAAACAAGCGAGCTTTTTGATATAGGACTTCATGTTTTTTCACAGCTTCGTTTAATCTTAACTCCATTGTTCTTTGAAAAATTTAAATAAATTAAAAAAACAATTTGTCAAAGTCAGCTGTTTTGTACGCGCGCCGCTTGTGATGCTTACAAAAGTAGAAAGTAAATTTACTTTACGCGTTCTACGCTTTTGTGCGTGTAACTTGCACCATATAAATACATTAATTCTACTTTTTTGACAGCCGCGTAGAATGCGAGAACGCGTAGAACGCGTGGTGTGGACCTCCGACTTAACGACGCAACTTCGAAACATGCGACGCAAACTGAAACAAAAACGACGCAACTTCGAAGCAGACGCAGAACGTGGCGGGACCTAAAGTTTAAAGTGGATTCCGAACAACCGATTTTTGAGAAACTTTTCTTGGTAATTTATTTTTACTACCAGAGTTTTTGCCAGAAGACTGCTGAGAAGAAGACACTGAATGATTTTTTTCATATTTTTGTTTTGATGTTTGACCTGGGGTTTGAACAGCATTTTATATTAGAATGGGTCTTATCAACGTGGCGCCAATATTTATGTCACCACTAAGTATGTTAAGCAGTCTGATTTCAAACCCTGATTCGATTAGATTAGAGGACGTGTACTTGTCAATTAAAGCAATTACAGTACCTGGAGGTCGAATTGACCCATTGTACAACCCCAATTCGATTTCTTACTGGGATATTGATATCAAAGCGCCTTTGTAGTGCCTACAGGGGACGATGCTGCATAAATTTCTTATAAAAAAAAATGACAAGCCTTTATAGACTCCAAGTTAAATAAGCTTTTTCATCTATTGTTCGGCACATGTCTTAAGTTCTCTTTGTACTTTGAAATTTTGTCGTAAGTTTGTCGGTTTTTTTTATGGAAGAAAAACTTTCTAAATGTTTATGATCGTTTTAATTAAATATTGACAGTAAAACCGCTGCATTTTGTAGGCGTTAATGATGTGTCAGCAAGGCAGTATAATCTTCAAGCTGTTTCAACAACAAACACCTTAGAAAAGATGCAAGCTTTAGTTGGCCTTTTAAGCAACTACAAGTCGGCAAATACTAGCCACATAAAAGAGCTGCAAGAAAAACCGAAAAGATCATTAAATAGCCATAAAAGTGTTAATAAATGTTTGGCATTTCTAGTCACTCAAGCATAGCTAAACTTTTATTCTTCTTTGTAGTTTTTCTTTCTATTTCTCTTTCATGATGGCTAACATGTTAAATTCCTTTGAAATTCTTAAAGCCATAAAGACACCACAGCGTGGTTTAAATGTCTAAGTGACAGCTGACTAGACGGAACGTCAAAACAATGGCTCTCACACACACACACACAATTATGAGTCGATCTTCTATGGCAAAGGCAGGCCTCAAAGAAGATTTTGTTTTCAAAAAAAAAAAATTGTTTGTCTACGGCTTACTTATTATGATCGTCGATGGCGATGGCGGGTTAAATGCAAATTTAACATCCGTCGTCTTTGCAACACAATGGCAAATTCTTAATCGTTGTTGGTTGCATCTTCTTTTCTACGCTTATGTTTAAACGTTCACATCTGCACATCATTATTGTCATGTTCATCTTCTTTTGAATTTAAAATGCCTCCGCCAGCCAGCCACAGCCAGCTCTGTAAAGTGAATGTATTTGCACAAGTGCAACATGTTGCATGCAAGTGTCTTTTTCTCATTAGGAACATTCTTTAGCGTTCAGGTGTTAAAATTCACATCGTTTCGTTAATACACAGCAAACGCTTTGTTGTCAAGCCGTAATAGAAACAACGATTGATTAATTTCATTGAAACAGAGTCGGAGACGGAGGAAACAAAAGAAAAAAAAATATTTCCTTCTGGGATTTATTTTTTGTTGTTGTTGTTGTTCATTTTTACCATTTAAAGCGTGAAAAGTGGCAATGGCAGCCAGAGAACACTTGTTTCGTTTGGTTTTCTCTTGATTCTTAGTATTTTTTGTTGTTTTTTTTTTGGAATTTGGAAGCAATTGTTTGTACACATGCGTGCACTTGTCTTTGTTCAAAAGGGGTTTTCCCCCATTCTAAGGCACTTGCTTACACTATTGGACGATATTTTACTGAAATATTTGGGTTTTTCCTACTATCCTGTACACCTTGTGTTCACACTTTACAACTGTCATGTGTAATGCCTTTGTTAATGACCTGAAAAGCAAAGAAATTTTTCGGAATTTCTTTTGAATGGACTTGTCAAAATATTGAAAAATCACGTTTAAATAATTAGAATCTATTTCTCAGAATTTATTTGCAGTTTTTAAATATGAAACTGAAAAGTATTGATAATGGACGACATATTGAAACATATTTTATGAAGCCTTTGGCCTTTGACATTTCGTAGTTTATTCGATTTAATTGCTTGAAAGCTTTAAACAATTAAGGAGTGCGCACGAACAAAATTGGCCACAAATTTTTTTTTATAGAAACTAAACTTAACGATTAAATTATTACGAATACAAAATTGGTCATTACAACTCTTCAGTTAGGATTACGACCTAGCTTCTCACATCATTTATGTTGTGTGCTTTAATTTCATGCATGAGTGGCGGCACCTATAATTTAAAGTCGACACCGAATGACAGATTTTTGAGAAGGTCTTCATGGCAATTTTATTTACTCTCAGAGTTTTTGCCAGAAATTTGCTGAAAGGCAATCGCCGAAGAAATATTTTTTCACAATTTCTTTTTGATGTCTGACCTGGGGTTTGAACCCTGGCCTTACGTCTAATAAGCCGACACACTAAGTTTTTTTTTTCATAGATTCCAATAAATTGATTTATTTTCTTTGGAATTTCTTTCATTAGAGCCTTTATTGCATTATTTGTTGCAATGTTGCTGTCAATGTACGTCTTATACTATGTTCAGACATGCACTTTTATTAAATCAATATTCGGTTTATTGAGAACAATATTTTTAGCGTTCAGACATATACGAAAATTTATTTGACAGTTGGTAAACAAAACAGCTGATTACTTCAACAAAATTGCTTTTAATTTAATCGCGAAAATTAGTGCCAAAAATATTTTTTAGAAAAAATGGAAAACAATTTCATATTGGAAAAGGTATTGCTAATGATTAACCATAACGCCGAGTTGTTGGGGTTAATAGGGACTACATGTGACTCCAAAGTGGTTTTCCTCAGAAGGATGAGAAATAAAAATTTGATAATATTGGATAGCCAGCAGAAAAGAACGCTTTTGCGTATGGCACTATCCTTGTTTAAATTTGAGTTGTCAAATGTCAATAGAAAGTGTTCGGAAAAAAGGTAATATGCTCACTGAACGTACTTATGACAGTGTTGTATTTAAAGTTTTATTCAATATTATAACAATTTATGAATTTATTGAGCAATAATTAATTGAAATTTTATATGAAATATTGAGATCAATAATGCCGTTTATTGCGATTTTCTCAATATAAGTGCATGTCTGAACATAGTATTATACGTTAATTACAAATTATACTAGAATTATTACTGAGCTAAGTAACTTAGATCTTATAGTCGGTATAGTGCAACAGTTCAGAGTCTCTGGTAGAAATTAAAATCAGTATTCCCACGCTTATAACCTAACACACTAACTGGGCTCGAGATCTACTTCTTATTAAAATTTTGTTTTTCAGTTTGTGATTGCGATTTCTCCGTCCTTTATGTGTTTTAAGTTGGAATTACAACCTAGTTTCTCATATCACCGAAGTTTTGTATGTTAATTTTGTCCATGAATGGTGGGACCCTACAATTTAAACTCGACTCCGAATGTTAGATTTTTGAGAAGATTTTTCATGGAAATTTTATTTACTCATACAGGCTTTTGCCAGAAGGCTGCTAAGAGCAGGCAGCCGATAATGAATTTCTTTTCCTTTCCTTTCGAAATGTCAGAGCTAACGTTTGAAGTCATGAACTCTCCTTTAGTAAGCCAATACGCCACCTACTAGACTACAGTAATTCAATATTGGAATGCAATATTTCAGGATCCCACCAAAAGGTTTAAGTCCCGATTAGCCAAACGCACAGGGAACGTTAACGTGTATGTTAATTTTTATTTATTTTTTATTTGCCTATGAAATATTCTTACAGGCAAGCTAATATTACAAACAATGACATTAAATTTAATTTACAAAAGCTGAGAATTTAAATACTTAATTATATTATTTTTTATGACATTAATCGATAAAGAAAAATCAATCAGATTATACAATTTATTAAATTCGCTGCATATTCTCCTTATTGGATCAGCACCAGCATAGTTGGTTCTAAAAAATTGTATTGATAATGGGGTAAAATGACGTGACGGACGTTGAGGAACATTAAAAGTGATATCATGGATTAAAAAACTGGAGCCAATATCACCAGTGATTACATTGAATAAGAACGAGATATTTAACATAGTTCTGCGACTTTTAAGTGTGGGAAGTTTGATTAATGCTAGTCTGGCAGAATAAGATGGTAAACTAGTGGGACTAAAATTCAGTCCTCGTAGACAAAATATCAGAAATTGCTTTTGGACAGATTCGATGACGTCGGAATATTTTTTATAAAGAGGGTCCCATATTATGGATCCATACTCTAGTATAGGCCTCACAAAAGATGTGTAGAGCGATTTAGCAACATAAGGATCGTTAAATTCTTTTGCCCACCGTTTTATAAAACCAAGTACGCTTCTTGCTTTATTCACTGTCATAGCTATGTGCGGAATAAAATTTAGTTTGTGATCAAGTAAAACTCCTAGATCCAGGAATTAGTATGAAGAACAATTTTTTTATGAAGAACAATGTAAATTCTTAACAAACTTACATTACGGTTCAGTAATCGCTCTCATTAGTTTTAGCTAATCGGAGCTTTAGCGTTGCCCCTAGCTAGTAGCTACTTTATAAATGTCTGTCACCGTACCACCGTATCAAGACTACCTATATACTGGATACACATACATACATAGTTGGCTATTACAACCCTTCAGTCTCCTGTTTCTCACACAACTTATGTTATGTGCGTCAATTTTATACATGAGTGGCGGGACCTACGGCTTAAAGTCGACTCCGAACG
Source organism: Sarcophaga peregrina (assembly GCA_014635995.1). Taxonomy (NCBI): domain Eukaryota; kingdom Metazoa; phylum Arthropoda; class Insecta; order Diptera; family Sarcophagidae; genus Sarcophaga; species Sarcophaga peregrina. The sequence continues at coordinate 92,234,513 of CM025792.1, read as the reverse complement.
ACAGATTTTTGAGAAGCTCTTCATAAGGCAGTCGCCGAAGAAATATTTTTTCACAATTTCTTTTTGATTTATGATCTGGGGTTTGAACCTTTGCCTTACGTCTAATAAGCCAACACACTACTTACTAGACTACGGCGTCTCCAACATACTGGGTAACAGGTAGTAAAAACCAAATTAAAAACTCCCTAAAACACCTCTATTCCTATAACATACCCTACAGTAATCCCTCGATTTATTGTTTCTAACTTCACTTTGCATCGTTATTCGCAGTTGGTGCCAAAAAAAAGCCATCGTAAATCGAGGGCTTACTGTAACTTTTTTAAGTTCCTTGTTAAAAACATACTATTTACTTTATAGTATCAGCAATATGACATTCGATTTGCATCGCTTTTTTTTTTGAACCAACTGCAACGTAAATCGAGGAATTACTGTATTCAGGACATATCGCTCCTTTATTGCAACATAGTCATATCTCAAAAAATTAAAAATTTGTAGTTACTTAAGCAAAACTGTTCTTTTAGACCTTCTGTACACCTTAAAAAAAGTGTTTGCGGCAATTAGATCATAGGACTTATGTCTTCAAAACTTAAATCGCATTTTGCCAAGTTCAATTTTTTTTTGAGATATGACTATGTTACAATAAAGGTGCGATATGTTATGTATGCTACAGCAGTCGCTCGATAGAGTTGGTTATCAGCGTGATAACAATTTTTCGCTTCACACACTATATAACAAAACGTGGATTCGTCACTTTCGTCTAGGATTAATAATTAAGTTTTCGGTAGAAGTTCAAAAATTATCCCACGGTAATGTATTAAAACATCATTTTATTTCCCCATATAGTCAGTTTTCTTTGCCCATTTTTTATCGCTTCTAGGAAATAATATCCCTCGAGGTCATCGCAAAGGATTTATTTCTGATTTAAACTAAGTCGTACACCTTATAGGCGACCTATCAAAGAAAATCCATAGAAACGTCACAAAAATGCCATTAAAATAGACTTGTGAACCTGGAAGATCATGCTCTCAATTGTTAAGGTTTTAAAGAACAGCTTCAAAAAATAAGGATCCATTTAGGGACCGCTCCTACCACGATTGTTATTAAGGACTGGGACTTTAAATTAAGTGGAGAAATTATTCGTTCACTGTTTGAAGTTTGAAACCAGCATATGCAAACTCAGTTTTTATGTCCAAGATCTACAAAAGCTAGGCCTAATGGTTACTTACCTTATATTCTAATTGACTAGCCAAGCATTAAAAGAGTTTGTATTTAAATTTTATTATCAATTTATTAATATGGCTATGACAGTTTAAATACAGCTATAGAGGAATTTAAATTATTTTATGACTACGAAATTAACTAGTACAGTGGAACTTCTGTAATTTGAATTGCCATTATCCAAAAAAAAAAACTTCAAGTTGAAGAAACTGATAGAATTTCTCTCCAAAAAGCTGTTGTTGTGCTTCAACTTATAGAAAATTCAAGTAATAGAAGTTCAAATTATAGAGGTTCGACTGTATTGCCAGCTGATGAAGCTATTGCTTGGTATTGCTGCCCGGCAGTAGTATTGTTACTGAGCTAAAGTATTCAACACAATTACACTCAGTTTGGCACGAAATTGTAAGTTTTGTAAAGTAGTCATCTTTTTAATTTGCGGCAAGAAACTAATCAGGAAATTGTAATCCGAATCACCAATATGTTGCAAATTACAAGAGTCAGTTGCCATAAGCCTCTGTTTCTTTTTAAGAACATCTTCTTCAAATTGAACATGTCGTTTGGAACGTTTTAAACACTTGCAATCGATTTTATTTGTTGCCAATAAATTTGAATTTTCTTCCACCGACCGTTTCTTTGGTTTCTCAATGGAATTTAAAATACTTGACAGCTCCTGTACGTGTTCGCTTTGCTTTGAGCTTTCAAATTCTTTTTTAACATTTAAATTGTCTTCAGAAAAACGATTGGCCTCCTTGGAATTTTCTGTACTCGATTCTTCTTCAACACTGTCACTCCCTTTTACACTTTCGAATCCTTTAAACATCATGTCGTTGCTTATTTCATCATCGTTTACCATGAATTCTTGATATTCAAAATTATTGCCCATATTATGGAACTCATCTGTCATGTCATCATCTTGGGGTTCCATTTTAATGTTAATGCTTGTATGGAATTGTGTTGCGTCCTCAGAATCATTATCTGGTCTGTTATAGTCATCATCATTTGAACTGTCATTTGTACTGTCATCATAATATTCAACGACACGGGAACGTCGTTTATAGCAGCGCATAAAATCCATTTCGTTGAAATAGGCCCATTTGCTTTTATAAAGATTTTTATTAAACGGTATACCTAGGATACTGTCTCTATTCATACGTCGTTCGATACGACGTACTTCAGCATGATAGGCATCACGTAAATTACGCCATTTACGTTTGCACGTATCAACTACGTATAGGTACATACAGCAGCAGCAATGAAACGCAAGAGAAATGAAACAAACTGATTACAAAAACAATCAAAGCAAATATGTGTGTGTAGAGAAATATTTACCATCCGTATTAACACTTCGTGCCACTTGATTCCATAGTGTTGCTATTAAAATACGGTCTTTGTATTGGGGACAATGGAGATTCCATAGACCCGGTTTGCGTCGTACTTCAGCAATCAAACGATGAATATCCATTACGTATGGAATTTCTCGCAAAACTAAAAACTGTTTCGTCTAATCAATACGCAACAGCCAGTTAACGAAACACGAAATAATGAAACGAACGAAAAAGAAAAAAGAGACATCTTTGCGAAAACGTATAAGAAGAAAACACAAAATATTCTCGCAACCACAAGTACAGATACATACATCGGGGTGTAGCTAAAATATTTAACGAAACATTTATATTGACTCTCTCTCTCTCCCTCTCTTGCGGTTTCTTGGTTTCTCTCTCTCTCGTTTGTTTGTGTTTTTTTTTATAATGCTTCTGCTTCTGCTTTGTTTGTTGTGTTTTTCCATTTAATAACCACCAGAGCTGGGAATATGTTGAATGAATTTAGTCTGAAAACTTTTGTTTTGCGTTATTAGAAGTGAAAGGATGGGAATAAAATCGAATTATTCCAGCATGTACGCACACTTTTTCTGTATACTATTCTTCCAATGAAAGTCGCCGTGGTCTAGTAGGTAGTGTGTTGGCTTATTAGACGAAAGGCCCGGGTTCGAATCCCAGGTCAGACATCAAAACGAAAAATATTTCTACGGCGACTTCCTCTCAGCAGATTTCTGGCAGACTCTGAGAGTAAAAATTGCCATGAAAAGCTTCTCAAAAATCTGTCGTTCGGAGTCGACTTTAAACTGTAGGTCCCACTCATGTATAAAATTAACGCACACAACATAAGTGGTGTGAGAAGCTAGGTCGTAATCCTGACTGAAGGGTTGTAATGGCCAATTATGTATGCGTGTTCTTCCAATATAATGTAATCAACAATTGATTGAGTGAGGGCTTCCAGCATTCGCGAGAAATGTCGGAGAATTTGATGGACTCGTTGATTTGCGATCGTCGAAATATTTTTTCGAAAACTGGCCAAGTTTTTACAGCACCGTAACGTGAGTGATAAATGCTAATGAACAACTGAACGTAAAATTGTAAATTCAGTCCTATGGGTGTTCAGTTTCTTATTTGAAACTTTCTTTCAAGTTTCGTTTTTCAGGAACTCTGAAGATACCAACGCCATGCATGAATATGCTTTTATACACGACTGAAGTCACCGTAGTCTAGTAGGTAGTACATAATTGGTAATTACAACCCATCAGTCAGGATTATTGACCTAGTTTCTCACACCACTTATGTTGTGTGTGTTAATTTTATACATGAGTGTCGGGACCTACAGTTTAAAGTCGACTCTAAACGTCAGATTTTATGAGAAACTTTTGATGGCAAGTTTATTTACTCTCAGAGTTTTTGCCAGAAATCTGCTGAGAGGAAATCGCCGAAACAATACTTTTTGTATTTTATTTTGATGTCTGGTCTGTTACTCGAACCCTGGCTTTTACGTCTAATAAGCCAACACGCTACCTACTAGACCACGGCGACTTCAGTAGGTAGTGTGTTGGCTTATTAAAAATTGGCTAAGAAAAATATGAAAATTTTTCTTCGGCGATTTCGTCTCAGCAGATTTCTGGCAAAAACTCTGAGTGTAAACAAAATTTCTATGAAAAGTTTCCTAAAAACTCTGTCGTACGGAGTCGACTTTAAACTGTAAGTCCCGCCACTCATGTATAAAATAACATAAGTGGTGTGAGAAGCTAGGTTGTAATCCTGACTGAAGGGTTTTAATAACCAATTATGTATGTATGTATGTAACATGCTTCGCCTTCAATTTTTAAAAATTAACCTGGATTGCTCGAGTTTGAAACAGAATTCTTTAAGCGCTACATACACAGCTCGTGCAATTCCATTATGTCCTTTAAATCGGGTCTTTCATTAAGCACTTCCTATCTTTAAATTGAAATAAAATAAATGTCGTGCGAGGTTTCGTCGAAATTTTTTAATTGTTTGAAAGACAATTATGTTTGGCATATAAAATGGTTCAAAAGTCTGCAATGACTTCTCTGGGTGGAGTGCATTCGAAATGTCAAATTTTCGTGACTCTGACACAAAGACTGAATATAATGATGTGGGTTTCATTGTTTGTCACATACACATGCGATATAAGATAACTTCGCAAGAAAAAGACTAAGTCCATGACCACTCTGGCCAGTTCACATCACTTCCACGTGTGATGAAGATGAATTACTATCGCTTGTGTAGGATAGGCCGTAATATTAACTGGAATGGCCAATTATGTATGTATGTGTGTAGGGTATCCGATAGTTCATGAACTGTGTAGCTGTGGGAGATAAGAAAACTCCCATCCTTTGGCCTAAACATTTCACCTTCACATAACACGATTATGCCTTCAAATAGCTTTTGCGGGATATTCAATGTGGTATAAGTTGTGTAGCGGCGACTCTTTAAAACCCCATGTCGTCGATGATCAGATTATCCAATTCAAGCCAAAAGAAGTTAGTAATTATCGACCAATAGTGCTCGCCATTGGTAGTGATGGTCTGGAGAGCCCAAAATCTGCGAAAGTATTAGACACTCCATTCAATTAAAGATAAGAGACGTTAGTAATCATCGGTCTGTAGTGATCGTCGTTAACAATCATGGCCTGGCTTGTCCAAAATCCACATTAAACATTGGCATATTCCGAAAGCATTGAATACTTTTGGTATCGCCTCAAATTGAACAATTTTTTGAACATAGGATGGGTACGAACATCCTATGTTGTTGAATGCTACATCCGTCCCTGGTGATTTGACAAACTGTGCTGAATAAATAACAACTAATTTGACAGATGAAGCGTCAATAATATGACGAACGTTTAGAAGTCACTCTTCGAAACCCTAAATAGAACCCACTGATCTCTATTAGATAACATAAGAACATCTTCTTCTTCTTATTTAGTCACCAGAACCGGAAACCGGATGGTTGAATGAGAATTAGTACGATAACGATATCCCGGAGATAGAAAAAGGTATCTCAAAAATTCAAAAAGGGTTTTGAACGATAAGATTAGGGCTTTTAGATCCTGTAATTTGAATTCCAAATAAATTTTTTCACGATGTTGACATTCTTTTTGCAGGTTTTGCAAGTCTGTGCAAGTATTTAAAACAATAATTTTTGATTTTTAAAAACTTATATTAATTTTTATTAAAGAATTCAATTTCAAATAAATAAAAATGTGTTCACTTATCATAAAAATTAAAGGAATTATGAATGCATGCATTCCTTGTCAATAAATTCATTTCAAATCAAATTATTCGAGCTTGTGCAAGTTGCTGGGCAATTTATTTCGGTGTCTGTTTTCAAACATACGGCTGGAACATTTTCACCAGCCGGTATTGCTGGCAGTTGCTCTGCCATAGTCGGTGCCAAAATGTTTAAAACAATTTCACACATTTTGGCGCGAAATTGTAAATTCTGCAGTTCGTTCATTTTCTTCATTTGCGGCAAAAAGCTGACCAGGAAATTATAATCCGAATCGCCAATGTGATCTAAATTACTGGAGCTTTTTATTTCCTGTTTCGTAGAGGTTATAAGTTTTTGTTCCTCTCTGCCAAGATCTTCAAGGAAATGAACTTGTTCATCGGTACGTTGAGAACATTTGCAGTTGATGTTTCCTTTTATTGAACCTGGAGTATTTTTATCTTCAGTCTCCTGTTGAGCTAAGTGGGCCTTGTGTTCGGCAGTGTTAACCATTGATAAAGTTTCCGATAGACGTCTGGCTGCTTGGGGTGTGGCAATATTTTGAAATTCTTCGAATAGCAAATCATTGGCTGCTTCATCATCGTCCTCAGTATTTGCTGCCGCATAGCTGTTCATATTATCTGCCTCATGTTCCATGCTACTACTGTGTTCAGGTTCTAATTTAACATTGGAAACATTGTGAAAGTGTTCCTCCTTAAACAAGTCAGTATCGTTTAAATAGCGATTTGGAGTTCTATTAGGCGAGTTCGAGTTCGAAACATCCTCTTCGTGATGAAAGTCTGTAAAAGGACGCCGTTTTGAAAATTGTATAAAACTCATGGCATCAAAATAGGCCCATTTGCTTTTGTAGTGGTTATCGTCGGAGTAAACTCCCGTTAGCTTGTCACTCTCAATACGTCGTTCCGTACGTTTGGCTTCGGCGCGATAAGCATCACGCAAATTTTTCCATTTACGTTTACACTGATCAACTAAATATTGAAGACGAATTAAAAATTTTTTAATTTGTTTTGACGTTTGCTTTACCATCCATAAGAACAATTTCTGAAATTTCCTTCCATAGTTCAGCTTGCAGATGGCGGGCCTTGTAATCATCGCTGCGTACATCCCACAAAGCTGGCCTCTGGTGTATTTCAGCGATAAATCGACGTACATCCAACGCGTTCGACATTTTTCGCACAACTAAACTGGTTGCGTTAAGTTGAAAGCAAAATCTATTGCACAAGCAACGAAATACGAAAGAAATTAACGAAAATACTCTCAAGTAAGCGAAAACGTACTACAAAACACTCATGATGAATGTGTGCATGTGTTGCTTGTAAAAGTACAGTCACGAAAGTGAACGAAACAAATTATCTGTCTGGTGTGTTCTCGCTCTCCTTCTCTTTTTCGTGTTGATTTTTTTCACTGCGGCTGCATGTTTGTTTTATTTTTTGTTTTTGATTTGACTTCGCTATCGTTGGCACGTAAAATACCAGAGATGGAAATTTTTATATGATAACTGGCAGTAACGAAATTATTTAAAGTTTAAATAATAAATAATTTAAACACACAATTATTTTATTTATAAAATTTTATTAATTATTTCGTATAAAACTTAACTTTAAAAAAAAATTTCTTTACAAAAGTCTTCTGCGGAAGAGCAAATTTTTTTTTTACCCAAAATTGACTGCTTAACTGTTATTGAAAGTAGAGCATAGCGAAGAAGTATTAGCGGACATGGATGTTGATCGCATATTAAACATTAATTCGGAGATTTTGGCTCGAAATTTTAAATTTTGTAATTCATTCATCGTTTTCATTTGCGGTAGAAAACTAACCAAGAAATTGTAATCAGAATCACCAATATGGGCCATATCGTTTGAACGTGACAGCTCCAAACGTGTTGATTTGATTAGTTTCTCCTCCTCTTTTTCCAAATTCTGTAGAAAATGAATTTGTTCTGTCTTAAGTTTTGAACATTTGCAGTTCGTATCTGTAACTGGATCAGGCTTTCTTTTAATATGATCAGATAGTACGGGCGTCAGCTGTTGTTGTGCTAAATTTTTCATTTTACAGTCCGGCAACTTTAGATTTTCTGTCACTAAATGCTCGTTGTACAAATCATTAATATCATCATCATCATCGTCTAATGTATAGATACCACCAGCATTTAATTCAAGTTCAGGTTCCAAATTTGCAATATCCATGTCATTATAGTGGCCAGCATCAAACTCATTCTTAGTAGGGCAAATATCTTTGGAATTTGTTTCCAATTTTGCCATTATTTTACTACGACGTGGTCGTTGTATATCCTGAATAAATTTCATTGCCTCATAACATACCCACTTACTGTCGTATTCATGTTCTGGATCATAGTTACCTTTCATTACATCTCTAACGATACGCATCTCAATACGTTTAACTTCGGCACGATAAGCATCACGTAAATATTTCCATTTGCGTTTACATTCATCAACTGTTACTGTATAAGTAAATTGAAAATGTAATGTAAAGTACAGTACAGTAGCAGTACAGTACCAGTACTGTTATACAAATTAACAGAAAATTACCATTTGGTCCCATATTAATGGCCACATCTCGCCACATTTCTGGCACACTTGAGCGAGATTTGTGCTCTTCACTTTGCAAGTCCCACAAAGCCGGCCGTTTACGAATTTCAGCGATTAATTTCAATCTATCCATTGCGTTTGCCGATTCTCGCTGCACTAAACTATAGTTTCGTCAAAAAACTTGAATATCATCAACATGTAACGTAACGCAACGAAACGAAACTGTAAAACACAAGCGATACGTATAGTCAATTGAAAACTTAACGAAGCTACACGATTATGTTGTTGTATTTGTATTCGTATGTTTACGTGGGGTTATTTTTGCTTCGTTTTGTGTGCATTTTCATCATTGTTTCCCTCTTGCCTCGCGTCTCTTGCAGTCACTCATTTCTTCTTGCGAAGTTGGTTGTTTTTTTTTATAAACTTAATGATTCAGATCTGGTAGTTGTGAATTGTTATTTATAGCGATTTATTATTACTATGTAGCGGGTCCACCATCTAACGTTTTTTCTTCAACTAGTGCTTATTTCGTGAATGGTAACACTTAGCTCATGTCTGATTTGACAGATAATTAGTTTTATCCTTCCGCTGAAAGAATATATGACCATCCAAAGCGTTTTCGCTTCGCTAAGTGCCGATTTTGGCAAAAAAAAAATCATCTTTTCAGATGAAGGTTAGGTTAGGTTAGCTTAGGACGTGTACTTGTTACAGGACCCGGTGGTCGAATTGACCCATTGTACAATGTCCTAGCTTCTCACACCACTTATGTTGTGTGAGTTAATTTTATAAATGAGTGGCGGGACCTACAGTTTAAAGTCGACTCCGAACAACACATTTTTGTGGGAAGCATTTCATGGCAATTTTTACTCTCAGAGTTTTTTGCTAGAAATCTGCTGAGAGGAAGTCGCCGAAAAAATGGATTCGAACTCGGGCCTTTCGTCTAATAAACCAACACACTACCTACTAGACCACAGCGACTTTTCAGATGAAGCTCATTTTGATTTTGGCGGGTATGTAAACAAGCAAAATTGTCGCATTTGGGGGCACAGAAAACCCGCACGCATACATTGAAAACCCAACGTCCAGAAGATTGCCAGTCAAAGACCGGAACTCCTACTGAGAATGTACAACGCGTGCCTAAGGGAGTGTATTTTCCCCGAAATATGGAAGAAACAACGGCTGGTCTTAATAAGCAAGGGAAAGAGCGATCCGGAGGACCCATCCGCGTACAGGCCACTGTGCATGCTGGATACGACGGGAAAACTGCTCGAGAGGCTTTTGAAGCCACGGCTTGCTGCGGCTATTGAGAATAGTGGCGGACTGTCTGCCAGACAATATGGATTTCGACCTGGTCGATCTACCATTGATGCTTGAGAGAGGTGACAGAAGCGGCGATGGTCACACAACGTGGGAGTAGCTCTACGAGGCCAGTGCTACTGCTTGCGAGTTTGGACATTAGAAACGCGTTTAACAGTCTAAGATGGAGCGATGTATTAAATGCTTTGGAATTCAATTTCTCGGTACTAAACTACATTCTGGCCATGATAAGTAGTTATTTGAGTAACAGACAGCTGTTGTATAACACAAGCTCGGGGCCAAGAGTGAAACATATAACATCAGGAGCGGCACAAGGATCTATCCTTGGCCCCGACCTATGGAACGTTAACTACGATGGAATTCTAAGAGAGAATATGCCAGATGGAACTTTTTTGGTTGGATACGCAGATGATATTGCAGCCGTTATCACGGCCAGGAATACGGAAGAGGCGCAGCGAAAACTGAGACGTGTCACGCTAAGGACGAAAAGATGGCTAGATTCGCACGGCCTAGACCTGGCCAAGCATAAAACGGAATTACTGCTGATCACTAGTCGCCGTATCCCCTTACAGGTGGACATGAGTATTGGAAGCGAGGTAATTAGGACCAAGAGCTCGGTAAGATACCTGGGAATAAGGCTGGATCCCAGGCTGAAATTTTCATACCAGATTCAGTACTCGGCTGACAAAGCCCGGAAGATCGTCGGGCAGCTCAGCAGATTAATGGCGAATATTGGAGGCCCGCTACCGGCGAGACGGAGACTCCTGATGGATGTTGGAAGCAGCATTATGCTCTATGGGAGCGAAATTTGGGCCGAAATGCTAGGGGTTGGAAAACGGGCGAACTTACTTCTATCGGTACAGAGAACGGCTGCACTACGTATCGCGTCGGCATATCGTACGGTGTCCGCCCCAGCCGTACTTGTGATAGCAGGTACAATCCCTGTCGATCTACTGGCAGCAGAGCGGATGAAGATTTATGAGGCGAAATCGGCTGGAAACCACATAACCGGTCACTTCAGGGAAAACACCATTTCAGAATGGCAACGACGATAGAACGACGAGGATAGAGGAAGGTGGACAGCGAGACTTATTCCGGAAATAAAGCCATGGATCTGTCGGAAATTTGGAGAAGTAAATTATTACGTTACACAGATGCTATCGGGCCACGGATATTTTAGGAAATATCTGAACAGAATGGGCAAGACCACCTCCCCTTACTGCCTTTACGAGGAAGGGGAGGTAATGGATGATGCGGAACACACTATCTTCGAATGTGCACGCTGGCAGAGCAATCGCTCTGCACTGACGTCGATGATCGGAACGATAACGGCCGCTAACATTGTCGGGGTTATGATTGCGAGCAGGAAGAATTGGGTATCAGTGGCGAATTACGTGGAGCGTATTCTGAGAATGAAGAAGGGAGATCTGGAGGCTGCGGAGCATGTAGGTACGCCGACATAAATGACACTAGCTCGCGTGTCAAACGAGGTCTCAGTCGGGAGCTTGGACGGAAGGAATAGTGGAGGCAATTAGAAGTCTCCCCAACCTTCATTACGCAGTCCGGACGCGTGAAGGTATAGCACTGGCCATTTTATAGTCACCACCAGCAACTCGTTTCCTTACCGTTCGCATCTTCCCTCTTTCCACCTTTCCCAAAACCTGCACAATGCACTGCATGAGTAGGGGTCATCCCCTGAGTGCTGGTTTTATAAAAAAAAAAATATAAAAAAAGGACGGCGCGACGTGTTACAAAGCCGAAGCTACAGTAAATTTTTTGCGCCCTGTTTTTGAAGATCGCATTACCAGACGCAGAGCTGATATCGTTTGGACCTCGGAGCTAAGATTTGACACCGTTGGACTATTATTTGTGGAGTGCCGTCAAAGATAAGTGTACAACGACAAGTCAGAAACAATTGACGCTTTAAAGGACAATATTCGTGAAGCCATTGGTGAAATACAGCTGCACACAATCGATAATGTGCTTAAAAATTGGACCGAGGCAGCCATTTGAATGAAATTATTTTCCATTATTAACCGGAAGAATTGTACTTTCAAATGAAAAAAGGAATTTGAGAAAATATTCAGTAGATCTGTTTTTAAAATTTTCAAAAAAATGTTATTTGGCGGGCCTTTTATTATAGCGTTGACATAGTATATAGTTTGGTTTTATCAAAAAGGTCTCAGATCGTCTTCAAACCATACTGATTTGGACTTCTGGTTGCTGGTGACAGTCTGTCATATTTGTTTTAGGTCGCAAATTACAATATCATTTTAGAAAAGTATGTTGATTTATTCGATGTATTTGAGAACGAACCCATGGTTCGAAACCCAGCTTAGAGACCTCGTAATGCAATCATGGAAGCCGGTGACAAAATTGGATTAAAACTTGAAAAATTGGACAGCATGTTTGAACGTCACCGTAGCCTAGTAGATAGTGTTTTGGCCTATTAAACATGAGACCGGGGTTAAAACCCCAATCTAGGCATCTCGGAGAATATTTAGGTTAGGTTAGAGGACGTGTACTTTTCAATTCTGACAAGTACAGTACTCGGTGGTCGAATTGACCCATTGTACTCGGAGAATATTAAAATATGGAAAGAAAAATTTTTCGGTGACTTTTTTCTGTCAAAACTCTGAGAGTAAATAAAATTGCCATCGAAAGCTCCTTAAAACTGTTGTTCACTAACTCGAGTTCAGAGTCGATATGTGTCCTAGATTGACGTAGGGTTCAAATTAGTTTCTGGTGGTCATGTTAAGTTTTTCGAAGAGAAAAACTTTAACATGGGAAAAAAATCTTCTCGGGAGAAACCTTATGTCACAGGGAAAATCCAAAGAACTAGGAAGTTGGCGTTGTTTATAAGGTAGTGTGTTGGCTTATTAGACGTGAGGGCATGACTCAAGTCCCAGTTCAGAGACCCGCAACATTGCGAAATATGAAAAAATATTTCTTCGGCGATTTCCTCTCACCAGATTTCTGGCAAAAACTCTGAGAGAGAGTAAATAAAATTGCCATGAAAAGTTGCTCAAAAAATCTGTCGTTCGGAGACGACTTTAAACTGTACGTCTCGCCAATATGTATAAAAAAAAACATAAGTAGTGTGAGAAACTAGGTCAATAATCCTAACTGAAGGGCTGTAATGGCCAATTATTTATGTGTGATACGTTAGGCGAGCGGCAAAGAGTTTTGCCTGTATAAGGTCAAGTGCATATCATTTCCGAAGACTTGTGTAAACAAGTCTAGTGGGTAGTGTGTTGGCTTATTAGACGAAAGGCCCGGGTTCGTATTCCAGGTCAGACATCAAAAAACGAAAAATATGTCTTCGGCGACTTCCTCTCAGCAGATTTCTGGCAAAGACTCTGTGAGTAAAAATTGCAATGAAAAGCTTCTCGAAAAATCTGACGTTCGGAGTCGACTTTAAACTGTTGGTCCCGCCACTTATGTATGTGAGTGATGTGAGATTTGTCAACTTCTGGAATAAATCTTCTCAGGAGAAACCTTATGTCACAGGGAAAATAAGTAGTGTGTTGGCTTATTAGACGTCAGGCCACGACTCAAGCCCTAGTTCAGAGACCCGCAACATTGCGAAATATGTAAAAATATTTCTTCGGCGATTTCCTCTCACCAGATTTCTGGCAAAAACTCTGAGAGAGAGTAAATAAAATTGCCATGAAAAGTTGTTCAAAAATCTGTCGTTCGGAGACGACTATAAACTGTACGTCCCGCCATTTATGTATAAAAAAACATAAGTGGTGTGAGATACTAGGTCAATAATCCCAACTGAAGGGTTGTAATGGCCAATTATGTATGTATGTATGTGTAAACAAGTATTTCCAGTCTGTATTTCTTTGTATTTACTTGTCTTCAATTGTTGACATAGCCGTAGGGACAGGCAATAGTTCCTGCAAACATAATCCTGCCGGCATGACCTTTTTACATTCTTTGTTGTGTGCAGGTAAATTGAATTGTTTACACAAATAACACCTGACACCTGCCGTAAAACTACTCTTCAAATAATAGTTAAGAGTTCAATAGATTTTTAAGAATTAGTTGAACATACATGCCTGTTGGTTTTCAGGGTCATATACTACGAGACAAGATTAGAGTGATTTGACCGCTAAATAGCGTAGCAAGTAAGCAGGAATTTTCCATTTTTTTTTCTGTTTGTTCTTTGAAAAACTATTTCTTTCGATATACAATTTTTATCAGTTGAGTTTTTAAAATTTATTAACCATTCAAGCGATAACAGACAGCATTACAACAATAAAGAAAAAAAAAATGAAACTAAAATAACAACAACAACAACAACTGATAAAAATTTCCATCAAAATATTTACTTGAACAATCACTGGCAATAAGACAAGGAGAAGATAACAGCCACCGTAATAGACAGGCAAGCTAAGCTAGTCAGTCAAAGCACTTTGGTTTGGACAAAATGCGGCAAGCCTGTGTGTTTCTGCCCGGTATTGGCTGGCATCAAACGGTGCCTGGCAAGCATGCACTTGCCTAAGTGCCTGCCTGCCTGATATTGCAGCACATTTTCTAGTTAAATTAGTATGTCGTATAACCAGTGCAACAAGTGGCAGGCAGGCTGGCTGGCTGGCAAGCAGGCAGGTAAACAGGCAATCGAACACTTGTTTAAGTGTTGCTGCTGTTGCGCTAGTAAATATTTTATAATCAATGGACAACACCATGCAAGTGCATTAAAAAAAACAAATACAACTACTAACTGGGCTTTAACAAACTCTTAGTTTAATTCAAATGACTATGAAACGCATGAAATAATTTTCATTTTTAATTCACAAGAAAAATAGGAAAAAAAACCGACTGGACTGCTGCAATGTAGAGCACGAAAAAAAATCGAAATTCAAATTGAATTATTGCCTTTTAAAGGCATATGTCGCAGTAGTATCCGGTTGTTGCACAACACATACCCCCAATAACTAATGCATCGTACCGTACCTGTGCTTTGAAAGCAAAACGAATTCGTTATGAAAATTACTGCCAAATAAGTAAAGAAACATTTTTTAACTACGCATTGCGTCTCTTTTTGTTTTTTCTTTCTTCGTTCGCATTTTTTTTTATTTAAAAAGTCTTTCAAATATGGTCATCATTCATTTACTCAAAAACGAATTGCATGACAATTGTATTTGCATACCCACCATAACAATGCCAATGAAGGGAAGTAATCCTTAGAGAAAAATGTTTAATATCAAAATTTGTATTCAATTTTATTTTTTGGGGTTACATCACTACCAATAAAAATCTGTTTTTCTTAAAAAAATAATAAGGTGTAGTGAAAAGGATTTTTTTTTAACGCCGAGGAGGTCGTCACATCCTCCGTTTGTGGGGTCCTCACCCACTAAATCCCCCCTTTTCTCATGGACTTTTGTGGCCATTCCGGAACTACATACATACATAAATGGCCATTACAACCCTTCAGTCAGGATTATGACCTAGCTTCTCACACCACTTATGGTGTGGGCGTTAATTTTACACATGAGTACCGGGGTTTACAGTTTAAAGTCAACTCCGAACGACAGATTTTTGAGAAGCTTTCCATGGCAATTTTTACTCTTAGAGTCTTTGCCAGTAATCTGCTGAGAGGAAGTCGCCAAAGAAATATTTTTCGTTTCGATGTCTGACCTGGGATTCGAACTCGGGCCTTTCGTCTAATAAGCCAACACACTACTCACTAGACAACGGCGACTTCCAAAAAAAAAAAATGTGAAACGCTTCACGATTTTGCGTGTCATCCTTGCGCAGGGCCCATGCTAATCTTCTCTGTATCGTTCCAATTTTAGTATATGTTCTGCCGAAGCAAGAACTACGGTGGTATTATTTTGGAGTGGAGTCCTTTTGGCCCTTTGGCCCCTTTACGCTTCTATCCGTGTCCGGATTGCGTATTGAAAGTTGAGAAGAAATCTAAGTGTCTCCACTTTTTCCTCTTGATTGGTTTCTGAATGGAATTTCTTTTCACACGTATTCCAGTGTCATTTATGCCGGCGTGCCTACATGTTTTGCAGCCGCAAGATCTCTCTTCTTTAGTCTTAGAATGCGCTCCACGTATTTCGAGACTGAGGCCCAATTCTCTCTACTCGTAATCATAACCACGACAATCAGTACATCGACGTCAGTACCGAGCGATAGCTCTGCCAGTGTGCACATTCGAAAACAGTGTGTTCTGCATCATCAATTACTTTCCCTTCCTTGTGAAATCAGTAAGGGATGGCGTTCTTGCCCATTTTGTGCTGATATTTCCTAAAATATCCGTAACTCGATAGCATCTGCGTAATGTAGTAATTTATCTCTCCAAATTTCTAACCAATCTATGGCTTTATGTCCGGAATAAGTGTCGCCGTCTATCTTCCTCTATCTTCATCATTCCATCGTCGTTGCCATTCTGAAATGGTGTTTTCCCTGAAGTGAGTAGTGGAAAGTATAGAAGTAGCCGTAATTTAGAAGGTAATGTGATGGTTCCAACTGCAGGTCGGACATCTCCAACAGAAACGAAATACAAAAAATGTATATTCGATGACATCCTCTCATCTTTTTGGCAAAAACTCTAAAAAAATCTGTCGTTCGAAATCGACTTTAAACTGTAGGTCCCGTCACTTCTAAATAAAATTAACACACACAACATAAGTGGTGTAAGAAGCAGAGTCGTAATCCTGGCTCAAGGCTTGTAATGATCAATTATGTATGAACGTATGTATGTATCTACTGAAAAGGAATCCATAATTCTTCCATTAAATTGGCGACGTTTTTATTCTAAAATGATTTGTTAACACTGCAGTCAAGTTTTTTCAAGAGTACGTACTAAGCATGTAGTCGTCGTCATCTAGGAGATATTGTGTTGGCCTTTTAGACGCGAGGTTGAGGTTCAGAACCCAGCTCAAACATCTCGAACTAAACGACTTCCTATCAGCAGTCTTCTGGCAAAAGATCTTTAAGTAAATAAAATTGCAGTGTGATTCCTCCACTCATGCATAAAATTAACAAACTCAACGTGGGTGCTGTGAGAAGTTAGGTTGTAATCCTGACTATAGGGTTGTAATTACCAATTATATGTATATGTAATCATTTTTCTATTAAATTGTCAACTTTACTTGAGTTAAATATGTACTTTTTCATTCTAAAATGATTTGTTATTACTGCAGCAAAGGTTATTTCCAAGAGCAGAAAGTAAGCATGCAGTCGCCGGTGCGTTGGCTTATTACGTGAAATTGGTATTCAAATTCCAGCCCTGACATTTTGGACACAGTGATTTCCTATCAGCAGTCTTCTAGCAAAAGCTCTCTGAGAATAAATAAAATTGCAATGAAAAGTTTTTCAAACATTTGTTGTCTGGAGTCGACTTTAAACCGTAGGTTGCGCAACTCATGGATAAAAATTAACATACACAACAGGGATGCTGTAAGAAGCTAGGTTGTAATCCTCACTAGAGGGTTGTAGTGGCCAATTATGTGCACGTATGCATCTTTATTATGTAAATCGCAATTAACGTAAATATTGATCTCAATATTTCATATAAAATCTCAATTAATTATTGCTTAATTAAAGGCTAATTGTTATAATATTGAGTTAAAATTTAAATACAACATTGTCATAAGTCTGTTTAGTGAGCATATTATAAGTAACCGAACACTTCCTGTTGATATTTGAGTTGTTTACCAGCTGTTAAATGGATATTGAGTAAGCTGCATATTGCATATGTTTATTATACCTGAACGGTTAAAGTATTGTTCTCAATTAATAGAATATTGACTCAATTAAATTGGTAAGCAGACTAAGATGTCAGGTTCTATGAAAACCGATGGAATAGATTTCCTTTTCTAATGTCCAAAATGGGTTAATTTTAAGGGATTGTTTTCTTCGAATATCCAACTGCAGGCGTAGTAGACGATTACCACCATATTCCAGCAAATTTTATTACTAATCCTTGGTGGAACAGTGTCTATTGTAGCCTATCGTAATTAATATTTTTGTTTGACATTTCCCTGAGACATATTCCAAATTTGTTGAGATTTAGCAGCGATATACAAATGGAACCTCGTTTCAAGTTTTTCCTTTTCTGAAATTATGTTCTTTGCAAATCGGGTTTTTGTGAATAATTAAGCAAAAGACCCAATGCTTATATGAAAGGCAGATCATACGATTTTCTTAGCTTAGTTGATATTGTCTATTATTGGCTCTCTAAAGTGTGGTGCATAGTTAATACAGTAGGACCCCGCTTGACGCGAGGGATACGTTCAAATAAGTTGCAGCGCTAAACGAAACAGCGTGTTAAACGAGGCAGCTTAACACGTACATATGTAAATACATTGCAACTTCGGAAAATACAGTTGGAATCTTTATTCTGGACGGGGTAACCAAAGAGCGTTGAGAAAGTTACATAGTATACATACATACATAATTGGCCATTACAACCCTTCAGTCAGGATTACGACCTAGCTTCTCACACCATTTATGTTGTTTGGGTTAATTTTATACCTGAGTGGCGGGACCTACAGTTTAAAATTCAACTCCGAACGACAGATTTTTGAGAAGCTTTTCATGGCAATTTTTACTCTCAGAGTCTTTGCCAGAAATCTGTTGAGAGGAAGTCGCCGACGAAATATTTTTTCGTTTTTGATGTCTGACCTGTGATACGATCCCGGGCCTTTTGTCTAATAAGCCAACACACTACTCACTAGACCACGGCGACTTCACCGTCGGTATATAGTGCACCACAAGTAGCAATACAATGCGCGATTTAGGGGAATCCCAATACTACCATGTAATACTGAAATAGCGTTAAGCGGGGCAGCGTTAAGCGGGGTGTTACTGTATTGAATTTATCGAAACAGAATCGTTTTAACTGCATCAAGCTGTAAATGATATTCACATTTTCTGTTTCCAGATTCGTACGTTTTTGTTTCAAGTTCAAGAAACAGAATCAAATAATCATAAATCTCTGAAAGAAATGTTCTTCAATAAGAAATCTTATCCTTCTAATACTATAATACCGGGACCCAAACGTTCATATGCAACATAGTTATGGATAACCATATTCACGTATTGGCATAATAATAGTTTCCTTTTTACTACACCCAATATTTTGCATATAAACTAACGAACAGACAGAGATTTCTTAACCTGTGATACTTAAAAGTTGTCTTGTCTTGTCACGACATGATATGATTTAGTTTCACTCTATGACATCTGAGTGTGTGTGTATATGTGTGTGTCTGTGTCTGTATCTGTATTTGTGTCTGCCTTATTAAGTTGCTTATATGCCGTATGCTAAGTATAAGTACTGTTGTTAGCTTCAGTTTGGTTTGTTTCCTCCATTTGTTGGTTCCATGTGTGTCACTGCATCAAATGCAAATATGGTATGATTGGCGAGAGAGACAAGACATTGTGGCTGTGACATCTAAATTTAGGAATTTTTTTTCCTTCTTCTCTTTTTGAAAAGTAATTTCATGTTTGAGACCACAAATGCCTTCTTATGTTTTACGCATATTGCGAATAAAGCAGCAGCCACTTTACTCTTATGTTGGTTATTTAAATAAAAAGTGGATAAAATCCACATCACTTTTAATAAATTGACAATCGGCTGACAATTGATTGAAATTTCAAAGTTTTGCATGAACGAAATAAACTGAAATTATACTTGATAACTGACAGAGTGATTTGTTTCTAATCTGTAAACTACGACTACGAGACTACGTTTCTCATACGATTATATCAGACGTTTAAGATTCTAATTTGCGATATTCATTTCGTGTTTGTTTTTTTTTTTTATTTCGAATTTTTTTTAACCTTTTAAGGTAATTGTATAGAGAATGAAAATGTGCCTCTATTAATACTGATTGAATTGCAGTTGAATTGAAGCATTTTTAACAGATGAAATCGCAATCAAGTGTGTTTCATTTAATTGAAATCGCATGATTTAGAAAAAGAAAATTGGAAAAACGTAAAAGTCTTGAAAGAATGCAACGTATTTTTAAAAATTTTAGACGAAAAAGCTTTTAATATAGAAAAATCTTGTTAAAATCCTCCAAAATTGGTCGACTGATTTTCATAAAATTTTCTGTACATATCGGATGTAGGTCTGAGAATCGTACAATATCTATTTTTCATATCCCTTAATGTTAAGTGGGCGTGACAAATCATTAAAATTGAATACTAAGGTACATATTGATCATAGACGAATAAAATTTGTAGGGTAAGTTCGTAGAGTCGATATCGACAATCCCACAAAAAATGGGCGTGGCAACCCCCCTTCAAGTGATACCTATAAGCTTTTAAACTACTGAACCGATTTTAACTATTCTTGTTTTGTTCGAAAGCTTATCAGGCTTAGAAGGTTTAAAAAAAATCGATATAGAAAAAAGTAGGCGTGGCAACCTTTAAAACTGAATATTTATGGACATAGTGATCGTAGACGAATGCAATTTGATTGGTTTTGTTTGTTTAGTCGATACCGACAAACTCACAAAAAATGGGCGAGGTAATCCTTCGCCGTGGTCTAGTAGGTAGTGTGTTGGCTTATTAGACAAAAGGCCCGGGTTCTAATTCCAGGTCAGACATCAAAACGAAAAAATATTTCTTCGGCGACTTCCTCTCAGCAGATTTCTGGCAAAGACTATGAGAGTAAAAATTGCCATGAAAAGCTTCTCAAAAATCTATCGTTCGGAGTCGACTTTAAACTGTAGGCCCCGTCACTCATGTATAAAATTAACGCACACAACATAAGTGGTGTGAGAAGCTAGGTCGTAATCCTGACTGAAGGGTTGTAATGGCCAATTATGTATGTGTGTAATGTTAAGTGGGCGTGGCAAATCGTTAAAATTTAGTATTTAGGTACATATTGATCATAGACGAATAAAATTTTGTAGGTAAGTTCGTAGAGTCGATATTGACAATCCCACAAAAAAATGGGCGTGGCAACCCTCCCCCTTCAAGTGATACATAAAAGCTTTTAAACTACTGAACCCATTTTAATCATTTTTTTTTGTCCAAAAGCTTATCAGGCTTAGATGGTTTAAAAAGAAATTCGATAAAGCAAAAAGTAGGCGTGGCAAACCTTTAAAATTGAATATTTAGGGATATAGTGATCGTAGACGAATGCAATTTCGTGGGTTTTGTTTGTTTAGTCGATGTCGACAAACTCACCAAAAATGGGCGAGGTAATCGCGTTCCCATTTGTAACTACATAAGTACATATCGTCACCTAAAACGCAAACGGCCCTATCTAACATTTTAAAAATTTTACAGGAGAAGCAAAAAACTGTTTCAGAATGAAAAGTTTAGTTTTGATAATCGAGCAGTCCAATTGAGTCATTGAATCACGGTCAAAGCCATATCTAATCACCTTTATATAGAGCTTGAAGAACATTTCATTTGATTTTATCATGCTACACCTACCATTTACTACTGATTTAATTTAATTTAATTTGCAACATTTAATAAACCCCGAGTATTATTATTAAAATTCCATATCAAAATGCAACAAAGTTTAATTTTATTTGTTGTTGTTTTTGTTTTTGTTTGTGTAATTCTAAACGCCCTGTCAAATGTAACATTTTCATTTAAAAACATTTTAATTTTCATTAGCGATTACTAATAGACACAATTACGGTGCTTATCTGCGGTAATATTTTCGCTGCAACACTGCATGTCATACTGTGAAACATTCATTCTATACACACACACACACAAACATACCAATGTGTGTGGTGGTGTGTGGTGGTATTTGTAAACTCCCACTTTAATTGTTTAATACGATGGTATTTAAATAGAGTCTCATATGGAAATGTTATTTAAATTAACGGCTACGACGACTAACGGTGGTGGTGCCGGTGCTGGTGCTGGTGTTAGTGCTGATGCCAGTGGCTGCCAACAGTCACCGACATCATGATGTCACATTTAACACTTGGCTTTAGAATTTGTTTTGTTTCGATTTTTTTCTTTTTTGCTTCATCATTATTATCATTATTGCTGGTGTTGTTGTTGTTTTAATGCAACATTTTTTAAAAAAAAAGTTATCTTTATCTGGTTATAAATACTACAAAACAAGCCCCAGCTCTCTTTATCTGCACCATGACTTGTACTCACTACTGATCTCGACTAGATGTTGGCTGGTTGGGTTGGATGGTTTGTTTGGTTGTTCATTGGCATGACATTGTATGTCGTATCGCATTTTGTGTCTGTAAACAAGTCTGGGCTCTATCTAAAGCTGGCGCTGACGCTGGCTGGCGGTATGACTTTATGACTGGCAGGCAATCAAGCAGCAAAGACTGCTTCCCAGTGTCTCTCTCACTGTAAGTGACTCATTTTTCCATTGTCACAGTTGGAATTCAACTGACAATAATCGCTGTCTGTCTACGATCATTTTGTTTTTTTCTTCTGTGACGACAAACGATTTTTATTGTTGATGTTGATGCTGTTGCAGTTGCTCTGGCTGCTGTTGCTTCTGATGATGATGATGATGATGATGAAGCAATAAAAATAAATTTTTGCATTTTTTTTTTGTTGTTTTCATACACAGACAATCAGAATTAAGCCGGAATATGCCGTAGAATATGTTTTTAAATTCAATGTTTTTGGAATATTTTCACATGAGATCTGTGATCTCTCTTGTAGGAGTAGAATGCAGAAATTATTTATGCGTTGCTGACATTTTATGTAAACGAGCGTCTATGATAGGGCAAGAGTAATGGCAAGCCGTAGACTATGTTAAGACAAGAATAATGGCTTTTGCAATGCATATGATGAGTGCTGATACAGGGTGTATCACAAGAAGAGTAAGTTCTTTTAGTGCGTATGTTCCAATCGATATTGTGTTAGAAAAAATCCTTTTAAAATTTTTTTGTTGTTCTAAAGGGTCCGTCAATGTCGCCGTGGTCTAGTGGGTTCGTATCCCAGGTCAGACATCGAAACAAAAAATATTTCTTCGGCGACTTCCTCTCAGCAGATTTATGGCAAAGACTCTGAGAGTAAAAATTGCCCTGAAAAGCTTCTCAAAAATCTGTCGTTCGGAGTCGACTTTAAACTGTAGGTCCTGCCGCTCATGTATAAAATTAACGCACACAACATAAGTGGTGTGAGAAGCTAGGTCGTAATCCTGACTGAAGGGTTGTAATGGCCAATTATGTATGTAAAGGGTCCGTCAAACTACTTTTTTTTTTGAAAATGCTTTAAAAAAAAAAACGACTTAAAACTTTTTCCAATTTTTTTTTTATTTAAAAGTACAATCCTTCCGTTGAGTAATAGAAAATAATTTCATTCAAATGGCTGCCTAGGATGGCCATGCAGTAGCCTACACGATCCGTCCAATGTTTAAGCACATTATCGATTGTGTGCAGCTGTATTTCATCAATTGCTTTACGAATATTGTCCTTTAAAGCGTCAATTGTCTTTGACTTGTCGGCGTAACACTTATCTTTGATGGCATCCCACAAATAATAGTCCAACGGTGTCAAATCGCAGTTCCGAGATGGCCAAACGGCATCAGCTCTGCGGCTAAGAATGCGATCTTCAAAAACAGGGCGCATAACATTGAGTGTATCTTCGGCTGTGTGGCAAGTAGTGCCATCCTGTTGAAACCAAATGTTGCCAATATCCTCCTCTTAAATTTTTGTGAATAAAAACAAAAATTCGTTCAACATGGCCCGATAACGATCGCCATTGACTGTAACGGTCACTCCTTGCTCATTTTCGAAGGAAAAATGGCCCAATTATGCCTTTGGATCCAATTCGGTTTGGGTGCATCGGCTTTTCAATGTATGCGCGCAGGTTTTCTCTGTCCCAAATGCGACAATTTTGCTTGTCTACATACCCGTCAAGATCAAAATGAGCTTCATCTGAAAAGATGATTTTTTTCCCAAAACCAGCATCATCTGTAAGTCGATCGCAGGCCCACTTAGCGAAACGAAAACGCATTGGATGGTCAAATATTCGTCCAGCGGAAGGTTAAAACTAATTATCTGTCAAATCAGACATGAGTTAAGTGTTACCATTCACGAAATAAGCACTAGTTGAAAAAGAAAAAACGTTAGATGGCGGACCCTATATTAGACCGTATAAACCTGTTGCTATTTATAAAAAATTATTACCAATTTTCAATTTGTTGTCATTTTCTGTGACTAATTTTATATTTAACTTGGAAATTTACAACATTTTCCAATGATTACAACATTAACTCGATTCATAGCATTTACAGCCTAGTCAAGTGGCAGCTATATTATTCAATTTGAATTATTATTTTTTTTTTATTCATTAAATTCACATTTTCATTCAAATAATTTCTTTCTTCGCGCCACCATTTGATCTTGTCGTCTAGCCGTTAATCGTTATTTGCTAATGCTTTGCCTGAAAATCATTAAAAACGAATAAAAATTGCAATTTTATGTTTGAATATCAAATTATTTACGACATTTTCAGGTGTTAACTAATATTATATGATTCAGATTGTTATTTGTCATAATCATAAATATTTATTGAATGAAATTAAAATAAAAAAAACAAAAAAACTTTATACTCCCGCCATCAGCCGTAAGCTTATACGATCATTTCCATATTGTATGTGGGGGGATTTCCATCAACAGTTTTTTTTTTTTTGCATTGTAATCAACGTTAATTCTATTATTTTTCAATAAAGTTAACATAAAACTTTTAATTTTATTATTGCGGATGTAGGATTAATGCAACTGAATTACTCGGAATATATTTTTAATTTAGTTTTTCTATCAAGTTTTGATTTTCTATCAATAAATCATAGAAAAAATTGTTTTTTAGAACATACAAACTCTTTTGGAATATGAATATGCTTCAAACTCTTAGGCCTACTGTCCTGACGAACTATAAAATACTTTGTCTTCATCATCATCATCATAGATGGCAACCAGAGATCAGCAATGAATCGTGTTTTCGCTACTCGTAAGTACTCATTTAATTTTGAGTATAAGTGATTTAACAGTATTGAAATTCAATTACTCTGATTCATTCATACTCACTACAATATTGATTTATAAGTACAGGTTGCAATGAGTATTAGTACGACATTGACATCAAACTCACAACATTCGAAATTTGTTTGATTCATACGCCTACTCATTCAGATTCATAAATTTAGAAAAATACTTCTAATACTCATAAATGATTCGAGTGATTTGAATCATTCATCAAAATTTACTGTCTTAGTTGTTATTGCATGTACGATCAAAGACAGCAAGCAAAGCAAACACACAACCTTCTAGTGAGTATCATAAATTTAGAAAAATACTTCTAATACTCATAAATGATTCGAGTGATTTGAATCATTCATCAAAATTTACAGCCTTAGTTGTTGTTGCTTGTATGAACAAAGCAAACACACAATCTTCTAGCAAGGATTGTGGTGTTCGTACTCGAATCATTCTTATTTTGTGCTTCGTGTATATGTAGAGTCATGAGGAATCTAAATCCACAACATCGTGCATATTGTTAAGTATGAGTACGATGAGTACTTCAAACTTCGGATGTGAAAAGTATGAGTAAGATATTAAAATAAGTATGAATTCGTATAAGTATCAGAAATTTTGAGTATGACTCGAATCTACTCATCGTTTTGAATACTCATTGCTGAACTCTGGTGTCAACAAAATGATGATAAGATCGAAACGATTCCCATCCTTTAAAATGTACTTTGGCTCTACAATGGCCTTTCAAACGGCCTATTACTAATCTCAGCTTATTTCTGGATAGTCTGATGCCTGACTTAAATCCTCTGTTATTATAATTTTCCAATAAAAATTTAATTGCCTGACATCCATTAGGTTTAAGAATAGTATTTGCCTCCCGTTATTTTCCTTTTCGTTGAGTATGTAGTCCCCATAGTCTAGTAGGTACCTTATTGGCTTATTAGGTTCCGGTTTAAATCCCAGTTCAGACATCGCAAAAAAAACTGTATTCTAAGAAAAACTCTGAAAAGCTTTTTAAAGATCTGTATTTCGGAGACTATTTTAAATTGTAGGTTTCGATACTCATGCATAAAATTAAGACACTTAACAGAAGTGCTGCGAAAAGCTAGGTCGTAATCCTGACAGAAGGTTTGTAAGGAGAATTTATGTATGCATGTATGTATTTTTTACAAACGCCTGTCTCCAATCCGCTGCAAGGTTATGATCTGATTAGAGGCGTGGAATCTCGAAAACTCTTCTACCTGCATGTTGCCATATATTTCTACATGAACTGCCTTTAGCAGAGTATAACCACCCTTTTACCTACTAAGTGCTTAGTGCTGCTATAGTGACCTGACGCCCAAATGTCTCATCCTTTTACCTTTTATGCCAGTTGAATTGAACATTTTTTTGATGGCTTAGACTTCCGCTTGGAAGATTTTCTAGAGATTCCTTATGAGCTTGAAATATTTTCTTCCACAATCCGTTCGTCATCCGTCCGTTTACGACAAAATGACCTCCCCCCTTTTATTTATTTGTTTTCGAAGTCTTGAAAGAATCCCTTTTGTCTTCGCACATCGAATTTCGATATTGCTTTTGTTACGAGTTAACTAAAATTGATTGAGTTTAATACCATCAAATGCATAAGATGCGTAATTGATGTCCTTCATCTGACATTTCCTAGCTTTTTAGTTTACCCTGCATGCAGCTGCTATCGAGGATACCTACGCAGTATCTACAGCATGAGTCAAATTGTTACGATGTTTCACACAAAGTCCATGAATTACTCCCACAAATATAAGTAAAATATTCTGAAATGATATCGATAGGGACAGACATTCCTTACTACTCCATGCAACACTCTTTACAGAAGTGACTGAAGTGGTGCATACCGGGGGTAGTATCAGGCATCCACGACCTATTTCTTGCAAATACACTCCACATAGTTTAGTTATTCAAGCATTTGAAAGCCTCCTCGTAATCAATGAACCTCCAGATGTAAAAGTTGTTCTCGGTTTTAGTACAATTTGAAGAGATCCAGTATGATGCTGTCAATAATGATGTCTCTAGCATTATACCAGTACTTTGCGAAGTTCAGCATCGCTTTTATCGGACACACAAAGCTGCATAATGCCTCACCAATTGCTGCAATCCTTCGATGTCCTGTTCCTCGGGATACATACATAATTGGTCATTAGAACCCATCAGTCAGGATTATTGACCTAGTTTCTCACACCACTTATGTTGTGTTAATTTTACACATGAGTAGCGGGACTTACAGTTTAAAGTCGACTCCGAACGACAGATTTTATAAGATACCTTTCATGGCAATTTTATTTACTCTCAGTGTTTTTGCCAGAAATCTGCTGAGAGGTAATCGCCGAAAAAGTACTTTTCTTGTATTTTGTTTTGATGTCTGGCCTGAGACTCGAACCCTGGCTTTTACGTCTAAGAAGCCAACACACTACCTACTAGACCACGGCGATCTCCTCGGAATGCTTATTAAAATTCTTTATCTCCGCTTAATCGCAAAGGATTTGTTCTCCCTGATGTTTTGAAATAGTGGACGGAACATTTACGCAGGTAAGCCCCGAATATTTTCACTGAAATAGTTCCATTTCCTTAGTTATTCCCTCTTTGATCATCTATATTGCCGAAGTTATTTTCGCACAACTGAAGTCTTAGTCATTGACCTTCAAATACAAGAACTTACTCCCAATATTATTGATGTTTTTTATTATCGATAATACTATGTTCACGTATGCACCTTTATTGCATAAATCGCAATTAATGCCAATTACTTTCTTACTTAATTGGCCATAACAACCCGATTAACGGATTTCGGCCTGCCGCAACACATCCTTCCAGTCGCCTCTGCTTCTTGCGCGCCTACGCCAATTGGTCACACCAATCGCTGACAGGGCTTCTTCGATTTGGTCCTTCCAACGGATACAAGGTCGTCCTCTTCGCCGACTTCCGCAGATCCCCGCATCGAACACTCGTCTCGCCGGAGCATCCTCCTCCATTCGAACGACATGGCCGAGCCAGCGCAGCCGCTGGATATTAATACGCTGTACAACGTCCATATCGTTGAGGAGCTCATACAGATCACTGTTAAATCGGATGCGAAAATCATCGCCAACTCGCACTGGATCGAAGATCTTACTTAGGACTTTTCTCTCGAATACTCTCAAGGCAGCTGCATCAGTTCTTAATAGGGTCCATGCTTCTGCGCCATAGAGAAGCACGGGTAGGATGAGCGTCTTGTAGAGTATTAGTTTCGCCTTGCGAGAGAGGTCTCTGCTACTCAATTGCCTATTGAGACCATAATAGCACCTGTTGACAAGAGTAATCCTGCGCTTGATCTCCAGACTGACATTATTTTCGGAGGTAACGGCGGAGCCAAGGTAAATGAATTCCTTGACTGTATCAAAAGTATAGTTATCGGCCGTAATATGTGAATCAATACGCCGCACGGCTCTACTTGTCGATAACATATACATTGTTTTGCCCTCATTTACTGCCAAACCCATCTTCTTAGACTCCCAATTAAATGCCAATATTGATCTCAATATTTCACATAAAATCTCAATTAATTATTGCTCAATGAAATGCTAATTGTTATAATATTGAGTTAAAATTTAAATACAACACTGTCATAAGTCTGTTTAGTGAGCATATTATAAGTAACCGAACACTTCCTGTTGATATTTGAGTTGTCAAACCAAAAAAAAAAACAAAAACGATGATGTTAAAACATCAGCTGGTTTGTTTATCAGTTGTCAAATGAATATTGAGTAAGCTGAATATTGCGTAAGCTGAATATTGCATATATTTATTATATCTGAACGGTTAAAATTTTGTTTTCAATTAACCGAATATTGACTTAATTAAATTGCATACGTGAACATAGTATAAATATCCTTAAATTGTGTTTTTTATACACCTTAAAAGTTTCCTTCAGTTTGCAACAAGTTGTCGTAATAATTAAAGCGAAACCAAATTCTATTGACATTACCATGTAGTTGGTAACCCCTTAACCTCCTACAATACAACACAATATTATTGTTGTCTAGTGTGGTCATAATATAGTTGCCACAATATCGTAATTTAAATTTTATTATTGCGATAAATTTCCAACGAAACGAAATAACAACGAAGAGAAGGAGGGGGAGAGGGAGAGGGGGAGAGAGAGAGAAATACGATTGAAATAAATAAAATTAAAAATTATAAATAAACATACGCTTGTGAACATGATTCCATAAAACATGTCCATAAGTTTTGATATCATTTTTCAAAGTGCACTTAATAGACGCCATCGTTTATGTTGCAAAAGGAAAAATAAACACAACAAACGGCTGACTGAGCAGTTTGGCTGAGGTTGCTCCTTAAACGTTGCAATGCTAACTAACGTATGCATGTGTGAGTGTAAGCAGCTAGAAATCGGTGTGTCATTATTTATTATTAAACGAATGAATGAATGAATGTGTGGCGCATGCGTAGCATTAAGTTCATACACGATACAACCAATCGTCAGTTGTACATACATGTGGTAGTGAGTAAGCCTATGTTTGAACATGTGTGTAGCTGTGGTCGTAATCGTGTGCAATATATTCGTATTCGTATGATTATGTATGTTTTTTTTATTTACAATCGTCTCCACTCGTAATAATGCGTGCAAAAAATGCGTAAATTTTAATCGAAATGTTATGCAGTATTGCTCTCTCACGCGACATAAGTAAGTGTGCGTGTGCGTGTGTGTGCCTTTGCGTATATGGAAATTTAAATGAACAAAAACACTCATACACATATGCGCCTTGTGATTTACTCCCAAATACTGGTGGTAATTTAAAACCACTGCAGCAGGTTCCTGCTAAAAAGCAAAACAATTTTTTTTTCTTTAAAGAAATATTGCCCTTTAAAGAAATATTGCGTTTATTTTTTCTAATTTCATTCGTATGTACTATAAACGAACGAACAAACTGAACATTTAAAATAAATGCACGTTGTGGTCTTTTTCTATTTGTTGTTGTTGTTGTTGTATGGTCCCTGCACTCCAATGTGGTCTGTAAAATTTGAAATTCAAATAAAAAATTGTATCGGCAATAAGTATCCCAGCCAATGGGGGCAACGGCCATACTATCACAGTATTATTAACAACAATACCCAGCCACACAGCAATACAATACTCATATTTTAACACACTGCTTGAGGTCTATAAATTTGTTTCTTATGTTTGTTTTTGTTTTTATTATTGCTTTCTAAGCATTTTCCAATTGTAGGGGTCTCCTCTAATGTTGTAAAAATAAACAAAAAAAATATTAGCCAGAGTCTCTGACTGAAGTGGTTCCAATAAAAGTGATCGTATGTTGTCGCTGGGAGGAAAAAGTCATTGTTGGTCCTTGTTTCACATGTGTACGTATGTTTATTTTTGTTGTAGTTTAACAGATGTAAAATACAAATACCCGTACACACTTGGGGAATATTATCATATTATTTTTCCTGCTTTGTGTTTGTTTGTATGTGTTTTGTTTTAATATGAATAAATGAGCTCAATAAACATTTAAAGTCTACTTACTTACTTACTTACTTACGAGCATAATAAATACCCTCCAACTAAGTGTAGAGGCAGTTTGGACTTGTCATTCTAATAACAACAAATTCGAATTTGATTAAAACGATTTAGAGATGCATGAAGAAACAAATTACACTGTTCCACTGTACAATATAATATGTGACGCTGTATGCTGCCATAAGACCCATTCAGACGTTTAAAACAAAGCCCAATTTATGCAATCTGTTGTTATTACTTTAACAACCGTATAGGCAATTCGAGTTCAATGCAATGGCTGTAGCTTCTCTGGCAATTCTAATGAAAAGTGTACGAAGGTAACGAATAGAACTGATCCAGATCCTGCAAGAAATTTCTTCTAAAAATTTATATCCTATTGCTATTTGGGTAAACGGATATGCTTTCCTTTTCAATCTAGTCTATTTTACTTACTTACTTACGATTATCGGATTTCGGCCTGCCGCAACACATTCTTCCAGGCGCCTCTGCTTCTTGCGCGCTTACGCCAGTTTGTCACACCCAGCGATGACAGGGCTTCCTCGATTTGATCCTTCCAACGTATACAAGGTCGTCCGGCTTCCGCAGAACCTCGCATCAAATATCCGTCTCGCTGGAGGATCCTCCTAAATACGAACGACATGGTCGATCCGGCTCAGCCTCGAGATGTTAATACTTTGCATAACACCTATGTCGTTGAGGAGCTCATACAGTTCACTGTTAAATCGCTTGCGGAAATTATAGCTAACTCGCACTGGGCAGAAGATCTTACGTAGGACTTTTCTTTCGAATACTCTCAAGGCTGCAGCATCAGTTCTTAATAGCGTCCATACTTCTGCGCCATAATGAAGCACGGGTAGAATGAGTGTCTTGTAGAGTATTAGTTTTGTCTTACAAGAGAAGTCTCTACTATTCAATTGAGACTATAATAGCACCTGTTGGCAAGAGTAATCCTGCACTTGATCTCCAAGCTGACATCATTTTTGCCAAGATAAATAAATTCCTTGACTGTATCAAAAGTATAGATATCGGCCGTAATCTGAAAATCAATACGCCGCACATCTCTACTTGGCGAAAACTTCTGTATAAAATTAACACACACAACATAAGTGGTGTGAGAAACTGCGGACTTCTTGGGGACGATTGCTGTAGACTGTCTAATGGTGAAGGTATAGCACTGGCCATTTTATAGTCACCAGCAGCAACTCGTTCCCTTACCGTTCGTGTCTTCCCTCTTTCCACCTTTCCTAAACCTGCACAATGCACTGTATGAGTAGGGGTCATCCCCTGAGTGCTGGTTTTATAAAAAAAAAAGAAAAAAAACAAATGCTTTTGTATTGCCCTCAATTACTATAGACTACCGTTCAATAGCACTATAGGCAGCAGTAACATCCCGCTTGGTACACTCTATGATGTTGATGTCGTCAGCGTATGCAAGCAATTGGACACTTTCTCGAAAAATAGTGCCATTGCGATGCACTCCTGCCTTTCCCAGAACACTTTCCATGACGATGTTAAAGAGGCCGCATGGTAAAGAGTCGGCTTGTCTTAAATCTCGCACGGTATCAAAAGGATACCGGATGACGGAGCTGCAGGAATTGCTCAACGTCATTATGCATAGCCCTGTCATACCGGTATACCGAGTTCAGATGTTGCGGCAAAAATACGATCCCTTATGGAGCTATCGAAAGCAGCCTTAAAGTCGACAAAAAGATGGTGTGTATCGTCCTGTTTTTCGTGGGTCTTTTCCAGGATTTGGCGCAGAGTGAAGATCTGGTCGCTGGTGGCCTTGTCAGGCCTGAAGGTTAGGTTAGGTTAGAGGACGTGCACCTGTCGGTCAAGACAAGCACAGTACCCGGAGGTCGAAATTGACCCATTGTACATTGTCCTTAGGGGAGGAAGGAAAAGGAGGATATAGGAAAGTAGGGAAAGGGAGGGAGAATGGGAAACGGAGGAATGAAAAACATCAGACACAAAACAACAGAATTTAAGAGTGCGACTACACTTATGAAGCCCTAGCACCTCTCAACCAGCCCAAGCTGCTAATGAATCTGTGGAGAGCCTTGATGTCGGCTCTCGACACAGAACTCAAGTTCTCAAAGAAGGCCCTGCCAAAGGTCCTCAACCTCAACCTACCAAGGGCTGGGCAGTTGCAGAGGAGATGTTCGACAGTCTCCAACTCCTCCTCATCGCAACATACCCTGCAATAGTCCGGCTGGGATCTGTTCCAGATCCCCGTCAGCGACCTAATCTCGCAGTGCCCCGTGATAAAACCGACAACCAACCTTAAGCTGGCCTTAACCAAGCCCAGCAGCCACTCTGTTCTCTTGCTGTCCTAGAAACAGAACAACCCGATCCGTTCCCCCAACGTCTCTGCTCTTCCCTCCCGACCCATCCATCGATGAGGACATAGAGGTGACAGACTGGGGGTCAGGACCAACCGTCAAATCGCCACCTGAAAGCGAACCTAACCCAATATTCCGCTGTGACCCGGAACCCAGCATAGACGGATACGGTCCGGTCCAAAACTCCGCAACAACTCTTTGCACTCGCGAACGAGCCGTGATTTGCACCAGACCGACGCAATGGCCCTAAGGGCAGCCTGACTGTCAACGAAGATCGTGTAAGATTCCGAATCCGAAGATGGGCCACCAGCTATGGTCATGCCAGGTCTGAATCTATCTTCCAAAAATTTCAGTTCTCCATGGTTTTTTATAATTAGAACGACCATACACTACTCTCTAATAACTTCAACAACACATGGAATGTTTTCCTTGTCAAATTTTAGAAATTTGACAGTTCCCCTGTGATCCCGTATAGGATAATTCCTATAGGTGGTAATGATGAACTTTTCGGGAACGACAGATTTTTGATAAACTTACAACATACATACATACTTATGTACATAATTGGTCATTACAACCCTTTAGTTAGGATTACAACCTAGTTTCTCACACCACTTATGTTGTGTGTGTTAATTGTATACATAAGTGGTGGGACCACCACAGTTTAAAGTCTACTCCGAAAGACAGATTTTTGAGAAACTTTTCAGGGCAAATTTTGTTTACTCTTAGAGTGAAGAAATAATTTTTCATATCTCGGTTTCGTTTGGGAATCTCTGTCCTAGGGTTTGTACCGTGGCCCCATGTCTAATAACCCAACACACTACCTACTAGACTACGACTACTTCAAGAGAAACATTTTGAAACTTTTCATAGAAAGTTTTTGTCGAAAGGAAGACTTGCATGCATGCAAGTCTCGTCACTCATGTCGAAGATTCACAACAAGTAGAGCGAGAAGCTAGATTGTGATCCTGGCTGAAGAATTTTAATGACCAATTATGTTACGTATGTATGAGTGTATGTCGACCTTTACCGTATTATTTTATTTAAATCTTTTTTTTTCTCTTGCCTTTTTTTCATTTTTCGTAAAATTTGTTTAAAACTCAATTTAAATTTTGTAATCGATTACACTATCACAGCAAGAGGATACGCCTTTTAGAAAAAAGGCACAAGAGAGTTTTATTAATGCAAGTAATACTCATGCTTAGGTTTTGAATGTAGATTGACTGTAGTTAAGGCTTTAATTACTCACAAATGCATTTTTCCAAAGTGAGTAATTTATTTGTTTAACATTTGTTTAACAATTCAATTCAAAAAACTAAAAAAATTCATCTTAAAAACCGCACATATTGTGTGTATGAAATTATGTGAGTATGATGAGTAAGTGAGTGTTGAATGAATGAATTTTATTGTGTGCCTTTTTGATGAATGACTTGCATTACGGCCACGTACAAACATTTCACATTAAATACTAGAAGGCAGTTCAGTTCAATTAAAATCTGTTGTTAGAAGATGAATTTATTTTTTTTTTTAATTTTTTTGTTGTTGCTTTCAGCAAATGTCTATTGCAAGTGTTTCAAATGGCACTTTGCCTGACAATTAGCTCAGCAAATAATAACAATTAAAATAAAAAAAAAACAGAAAAAATAAATGAAAACACAACGGCCACCATAAAAATCAAGAATTTTTTTTCAAAATAAATTATTTGAATTGAAATTAAAAAAAATAAATAAAATTCGAATAACAAAATACTTTTAATTCTATGCAACAAGTTCTTTGCACTCTACGGCCATAATAATACAGGCATGATAGGGTGGTTAGTAAAGCTAACTTGCGAATGCGCTATGATTTGAATTTTTAAAGTATGGTTAGCAATGCAACCAGCGGAAATACATAAGAAATGCAACAAGTACGAGCCAGTGGTGTTAATTACATACACAATTGGTCGTTTTAACCTTTTAGTAAGGATTACAACCTAGTTTCTCATACCACTTATGTTGCGTGTGCTAATTGGACTTTTATTCACTCTCCGAATTTTTTTCAATAATTCGCAGCCGCCGTTAATAAAGTCTTCTTTAGGGGATTTCAAAGAAGCGTTTATTTGGAATTGGTCTTTGCAACCCTTTAGTCAGGAGAGCAACACAGTTTCTCACACCACCTATGTTGTATAATTTAATACACAAGTGGCTGGACCAACAATTTACAATCAATTCCGAACGACAGATTTTTTGAGAAACGTTTTTATTCACTCTCAGAGTTTTTGCCAGAAATCTGCTGAAGAGAAGACGCCGAAGAAATATTTTTTCAGATTTCGTTTTGTTGGAGATGTCTGACCTGGGGTTTGAACCATTGCCTCATGTCTAATAAGCCAACACACTACCTACTAGACTGCGGCTACTGTCAGTGGTGTTTATTAAGAGGTTTTAACGTAACTAATCTCCGTAGTCTAGTAGATAGTGTGTTGGCTTATTAGAAATGAAGCCACGGTTCAAACCCCAGGTTAGACATCAAAATGAAATATAAAAAAAAAATATTTCTTCGGCGACTTCCTCTCAGCAGATTTCTGGGTAAAAACTTTGTGATTAAAAATAAAATTCCCATGAAATGTTTCGAAAAATCTGTCGTTCCTAATCGACTGTAAGTTGTAGGTCCCATTACTTATGAATAAAGTTAAGACACACAACACGGGTGGTGTGAGAAGCTAAGTCGTTGTCAGAGATCAGCAAAGAATGGTTTTTTTTTGGATGCCTATAAGTACTCATTTAATTTTAAATATGAGTGATACAACAGTGTTGAAATTCAATTACTCTGATTCATTCATGCTCACTACAACATTGATTTATGAGTACAGATTGCAATGAGTATGAGTACAACGTTGACATCAAACTCACAACATACGAAATATGTAAGATTCATACGCCTACTTATTCAGATTCATAAATTTAGAACAAAAATTTATAATACTTATAAGTGATTCGAGTGATTCGATTCATTGATCAAAATTTACAGTTTTAGTTGTTTTTGCATGTACAAACAAAGAAGAAAGGAAAGACAAAGACAACAAGCAAAGCAAATCCACAATCTTCTTGTGAGTATTACGGTGTTCAAACGCGAATCATATTTATTTTGTGCCTCATGTATATGCTGAGTCATGGAGAGTCGAAGTCAATAACTTTATGCGTATTATTGAGTATGAGTATGACGAGTACTTCAAACTTTGAGTATGAATATGATATTAAAATAAGTATGATTGCGTACAAGTTTCAGAAATTATAAGTATGACTCGAATCTATTCATCGTTTTGAATACTTATTGCTGATCTCTGGTTGGTATCCTGATTAAAAGGTTGTAAAGACCAATTCCACAAGAAAGTCTTTTATTAACGGCAGTTGCGAAATATTGAATTTTCCAGCAAAAAATTATTACTACAGATATGTACGTTCATGCTTAATCGCTAGCTTAGGCGAGCATTTACTCCAGCCAAGTTACAAACCCTGACGTTAAACTTGTAAGTGCTCAACATGACTTGTATGGTGCATGGAAGGGTATAATAAATAACGACAGCAGCAAAATTATTGCACTGCACAGCTGCAATTAAAGATTGCATTTGCAAATAAAGAAAAACGAAGAAGAAAAATGAAAATCTCATCATTTGGCGTTTGGCATGACGAAAACAACAATAGCACCAGCAACTAAAGAAAAAACAACAACAATAATAATGAAAACAAATGTTAATCAGGAAAGCAAAGAATGAGAGAAAAAAATTCAAAAAAAATCACACAGAAATTCATGAATTTGAAACCATCACAGTGGCAGCCAAGCAAAGCAGTCCGAATTCTATTGTTATTGGCTGACGTTCAACAAAAAAACATTTTTTTTCGCTTGCTTTGTTTGTGTTGTTGTTGATATTTTAATTACGTTCAAGCATATTCAACGCCAGTCATTAGTCAGTAGCAGGCAGGAGCAGCAGCAACAGCAACGGCAACAGCAGTAGTGCAAGCTGCTTAAATAGTGGCAGCAACATGAATGGCATTGCAGCAGCAACATCAGCAACAATCTCAATCTCAAGCAAGCAGCTGTTAATTTAAGAAGAAAAAAAATATTTTTTTTTTGTTAGTGCCTTGTTGATTGTTATTGTTATTGTTTTTGTTGTTGTTGCTGATTTTTTTTTTTTTAATGTGGCGCCCTCTTTTACAAACGAGACATGTAGTGCTGATTGTGATTTAAAAGATTTTTTTTCGCCCGTTTTTTTTCTTGCTTTTTTGCTTTGGTTCCGCTGATAGAAAAATAAATACTCAACAGCAACAACAATAACAAAAACAAGAAGAAAAATCATAAAATAGAAACAAAAACAAAAACAAAAAACATATGAGAATAACAAAAATATTGTTAAAGATTTAAATTCTTTTCAATTTGAAAAACTGAAGAAAACTTGCAATGCAATGTAATAATGGATTCATGCACCTGCAGTAGGCAAACGTCATGCATCGCCACATGTTTTGTAATGGTGTTGTTGTCTTTATTGTTATTGTTATTGCTGTTAAAAAAAAATTGTATTAGTAGTGATTGTTGTTGTTGTTGTTCGATAACACTCTAATCAAAACCCAAAGCCACTCAATTATGGCCATAATTTAGCCTCAACAACGAAAACATTGCCGCTCAACATTGTTTTGTTGTGGTTTTTCGCAACACTAAACAGTTTCTTTAAATTTCCCAATCTAAGAAAATAAATGATTGTGTACGTATTAGGCTATGGATTGATTATATTGATTTGTTTTCCTCTGGTCAATAGCAATACATATGAGGAGGGCCTTGGTTAGTCACAACGTAAGAGTAAAATTTGAATTTAAGATTTGAAGAAGAGCTAGAAAAATACTTTCTACAGTATGCTAAAAAATTTTGCTTAGAAACTAGTTTAATCCTAGCAACTTAACAATAATTTTGATTGTCAATCATTAATCAAATATCAATCTTGATTGTCAATCACTTTTTATGGCATACATTTCTTAGAAAATTTATTTAGTATGCTAACAAAATCAGTGTAAAAACTAGTTTAATCGCAGCAATCTATCAATCATCTTGATTTTCAATCATCAATCAAGTATCAGTCTTGATTGTCAATCACTTTTTATGCCACAAATTTCTCGGGAAGGTTATCTAGTAAGCTAACAAAATCTTTGTAAAAATTAGTTTAATTGCAGCAATCTATCAATCATTTTGATTGTGAATCATCAATCATGTATCAATGTTGATTGTCAATCACTATTTATGGCACAAATTTATGAGAAATCAGTGTAAAACCTAGTTCAATCGCAGCGATCTACTATCTACTTGATTATTAATCAAACAATTCTGGGGTGAATCTGCACATACTAGATTTCAGACGTTAATTTCATGTTTGGTGCTATGAATGTACTTCGAAGAAGAGCTAGAGGATTCTGCAACAGCAGTATCCTACCTTAGGATGTGTTTCTGATAATGGTTATCTAGTAAGCTAATAAAATCTATGTAAAAACTAATTTAATCGCAGCAATCTATCAGTCATCTTGATTGTCGATCGTCAATCATGTATCAATCTTAATTGTCAATCACTTTTTACGCCACAAATTTCTGAGAAAGCTAAATTTCTAGTAACAAAATCTATGTAAAAACTAGTTTAATC
The DNA here is from genome assembly GCA_014635995.1 of Sarcophaga peregrina. NCBI lineage: Eukaryota > Metazoa > Arthropoda > Insecta > Diptera > Sarcophagidae > Sarcophaga > Sarcophaga peregrina. Next base: position 92,196,349 of record CM025792.1, on the reverse strand, counting down.
GCAACAATCTACCAATCATCTTGATTGTCAATCATAAATCTTGATTGTCAATCACTTTTTATGGCACAAATTTCTGCTTGAAAGACAAAGCAATTTTTAGATACATCTGAACATACTAGATTTCAGACGTCGATTTCATATTTGGTGCTATGAATGTACTTCGAAGAAGAGCTAGAGAATTCTGCAGCAACAGTATCCTACTTTAGGATGTGTTTCTGAAAATGGTTATCTAGTAGGCTAATAAAATCTATGTAAAAACTAATTTAATCGCAGCAATCTATCAGTCATCTTGATTGTCGATCGTCAATCATGTATCAATCTTAATTGTCAATCACTTTTTATGGCACAAATTTCTCAGAAAGGTTATCTAGTAAGCTAACAAAATCTATGTAAAAACTAATTTAATCGCAGCAAGCTCCCAATCGTCTTGATTGTCAATCACTAATAATGTATCAATCTTGATTGTCAATTACTTTTTATGGCACAAATTTCTGCTTGAAAGACAAAGCAATTTTTAGATACATCTGCATATACTAGATTTCAGACGTAATTTCATATTTCATAGCATGAATGTACTTCGAAGAAGAGGTGGAAATTCTGCAAGAGCAGTACCCTACACCAGGAAGTGTTTCTGGGAAAGCTTTTTATTTCAAAAATTTGCTTAAAAGACAAAACATACATAGATTTCAGACGTAAATTTCTATTTTGGTGCTATAAATGTACTTCGAAGAATAGATAAAAGATTCTGAACAGTAGTATCCTACATTAGGATGTGTTTCTGAGAAAGGTTATCTAGTAAGCTAACAAAATCAATATAAAAACTAGTTTAATCCCAGCAAGCTCCCAATCGTCTTGATTGTCAATCACTAATAATGTATCAGTCTTGATTGTCAATTACTTTTTATGGCACATATTTCTGCTTGAAAGACAAAGCATTTTTAGATACATCTGCATATACTAGATTTCAGACGTAAATTCATATTTCATAGCATGAATGTACTTCGAAGAAGAGATGGAAAATTCTGCAAGAGCAGTACCCTACACCAGAAAGTGTTTCTGGGAAAGTTGATCTAATAAGCTAACAAAATCAGCGTAGAACTAGTTTAATCACAGCAATTTATCAATCATTTTGATTGTCCATCATTAATGCTGTATCAATCTTAATTGTCAATCACTTTTATTTCAAAATTTGCTTAAAAGACAAAACATACATAGATTTCAGACGTAAATTTCTATTTTGGTGCTATAAATGTACTTCGAAGAATAGATAAAAGATTCTGAACAGTAGTATCCTACATTAGGATGTGTTTCTGAGAAAGGTTATCTAGTAAGCTACAAAATCAATATAAAAACTAGTTTAATCCAGCAAGCTCCCAATCGTCTTGATTGTCAATCACTAATAATGTATCAGTCTTGATTGTCAATTACTTTTTATGGCACATATTTCTGCTTGAAAGACAAAGCAATTTTAGATACATCTGCACATACTAGATTTCAGACGTAAATTTCATGTTTGGCGCTATAAATGTACTTCAAAGAAGAGATAAAAGATTCTGAACAGCAGTATCCTACATTAGGACGTGTTTCTCAGAAAGATTATCTAGTAAGCTAACAAAATCAGTGTAAAAACTAGTTTAATCGCAGCAATTTACCAATTATTTTCATTATCAATCATCTATCAATCTTGATGTCAATCAATTTTTTAAGTCACAGATTTTTGTTTGAAAGACAGAACTATTCTAGAGTACCCCTGAACATACTATGGTTAATAATTGAAGCTTTTCATAGAGTGGCAGACAACATTACAAATCATAATTTTATAGTTTAGCAATGAAAACCACATTTTTTTTTATTAAGTTTGCGCTCGTATTTATTAGGTGCTCGAATTATAAATGTTTTATTGATTCCTTGAACGAAAGCTATGGCTTCTTAAGGAATATAGCTTTTATGCTCGGGTGGAGATAATAAATAAACAGACGATCCTTGGATATCAACAATTCCGATATGAAACCCTTTGACCAGGATTCTTTAAAATACTCCTCTCTGTGAATAGTTGTACCACATTGACTCAAGTAGAAACATTACTAGGGCCCAAGTAAGACCAACTAACCACAACAGAAACGCATAGTAAAGATGTTCAAGCGTAAGAGATTTATTTTCTTCCGGATCAAGGAACATCTTTAATTCACCACTTAGAATGCCATCCCATTTAGTGTCCTCTAACAATTTGTCCATTAAACCATTGCTACGTATACGTAATAAAAACGTATTCAGATGATCAATAATAGGAGAACGTTGCGGCACGGTTATATAATGGTGGCGATATTTTAAAGCCTGGTCCAATTTACGGGCAATGGGAGTTTTCATGTAGGTTTGTTGAAACAATACAAAGTCGGCCATCTCTTCGTTAGCGGTGTACATGTAGGTCATATTGAGATTTCGGAGAAGTTGGTGCATATCTTTGTTATTGCCTGTGCTAAAGCGTTTTTTTAAATCCTTTGGTATATCCAACTTTAACATGTCATCGATATCAGTTGAATGTTCCAATACGTTCTGATTTATTCGATTTAAATCCTTGAAGGTGCGCAAGGGCACTTCATACACTTTGGCCGTCAACATGCTGGACAAACTGGACGAGTAATAGGTGGTAATAAAAATACCCGTAAAAAGTATCAACAGTTGGAGAAAAAAAAATTTCATGGACTTATTGCCTTGCGTGCCCTCAGATATAAAGAGTACAATACGTAAAGCCTCTAAAGCCAATTTACTAAAGTTCTTAGCAATTTTTATTTGTTGTTGCATGAAATATATTAGAACGCTTAACAAGGCTGCAGTCAAAATAATCATGGACAACATGAAACCATTAAATGGCAAGGTTAAGTAGGAGCTCAATGCAATCTCTTTGACATTGGGTGTGATCAAAAGTATTCTTGTCAGAAACAATGAATCGGTTGCGGCTATCTTATCTTCAAATTGCTTTAGAAATGTAGGAACCAAACAGTGAGTCCACTGCTGATAAAGGTTTACTACATTCTTATAATTGCCTATTTGATTGGACCATATATCTATGAACTCGTACTCCATGGTGGCATTGTAGTACTGCAAATACAATTCCACCCATTTGTAATAATAACCAGTGCGTACCAGTTGACCTTTGCTGTTGGTATAGTTGAAGCAATAATTGGAATAATCAATAAATGGCATCGAGCAAGTTTTCTGTTGGAAATTATTCAGATGGGATTTATCTAAGAAATCGGATGGCTTCTTAAGGAGCACCACTTTAATAGTGGGGTATGGATGATAAGTGTAAAGACGATCGTTGAATACTAACAATACGGATATGAAACCCTTTGAAAAGCATTCTTTGAAAATCTCCATTAAATCTGTTTCCTTGGCTTCTTTGCTGGTGTATACCAAAATGATATCCTTGAAGTGAAGTTTCCATAGCAAACGATCCATTGCCCTGAAGGTTACATTGAAGTTTTCTTTGGTTAACCAAGCCACCGTTAGAACTTCTTTACTGAATGTCTTATATATTGGCTTTAACTCGTTATAGTTGTTAACTTGATTTATAATTAATGATGGTTTTGTATTGTTTTTTAAAAGTTCTTGAAAATTTTCTTCATATTTATCGGAATTATTTAAATTGATTACAATGTTTATCGATAATTTATGTTGCTCGTTTAAAAAGTTAACTAAATTTGTTAGATTTTCACTTTCTGCTGTTATTAGGCGATTGCCATTGAATTGTAATAGAGCAAGTAAGACTTGAAGAAACATTTTGAACTGTTTGAATGCAGAAACTGTTTAAAATTGATTTTTCCTTTTACAAACAAAAGCCTTTATACCTTGAAATAATGGTATTGATGCATTAAAATTTCAGCCACGCCTTCCGTAATTAATGTAAAATGCTTTTAATGTGAAATTATTTGAACAAAGGATATGAAAATGACGATTTTTTTATAAGTCACACCATAGAGTTGTTAGGGTTTGACGCATTATTTGCGTTGAGTTTTAAAGGTCATATGACGTTACAGCCCAGTAAGCAGGATTTAATTATGCTGATGGAAAAATTGTTTTCATCGAAGGAAACATTTTGCATGCAATTGCATCAGTAAGCATTAGAAAAATGTTTTTTTACATCGCGAATATCATCACATTCTACACTTACATTATGGCTTTAATGCATGGATTATGTAAATAAAATTGCCATGAAAAACTTCTCAAAAATCTGTCGTTCGGAGTCGACTTTTAACTGTAGGTCCCGCCACTTAAGTACAAAATTAACGGTCGCAACATAAGTGGTGTGAGAAGCTAGGTTGATCCTGATTGAAGGTTATGTATGTATGTATGCATGGATTATGTCTGTCTGGATACATACATGTCTGGTTATCATTCACGATACCTTAGCTAGCATCCTCATATATACAGTAGCGAGCACAAAAAATGCAACGTTGGGTAAAATTATCTTTAAGTGCGATAATTTTAAAAAAATGGTGACCAGTTCAAAATATATCTTTGGGTTATTAATCCCTACAGTTGTTATAGATACCTATTATCAATAACATTATGTAAATATTTTTAATTAATGATAGATTATTTTGTCATTTATTAAAAAGAGTGCGAATTTCATGGGAGCAATAAAAATGCAACAGCATAAATTTTAATGTGTTTATTTAAATTAAATAGTAATTCTTACAAAAAAAAAAAAATCTTAAAATTAATATTTAGTGGCGTAGCCCTTATTTTGCAACCTATAAGGCATAGAGTCGACTAAAGCTATTAATGTGTTAATGGATATTTTCTCCCATTCACTTTTCAAAATTTCTTCTAATTGCCTCTTATTTGACGGATGTTTCCTCTTAACTTCCCGATCTAATAGCTTCCATAAATTTTCTGTGGGGTTTAGATCGGGAGACTGTGATGGCCAATCCAAAACATTGACATCATTGTCGCTTAAAAAGTTTCGAGTTAAGCGACTTGAGTGCTTTGGATCGTTATCCTGTTGGAATATGTTACCAGGAGGCATTTTTTCCCGCAGATGAGGAAGCATGTGTTCTCCAAGGATTTCACAGTACTTCTTGGCGTCCATTTTTCCTTCGATTTGAGTTAAGGGACCTACTCCATCACGGGAAAACGCACCTGTAAATACGTGACGTAAAATCAGTAATTTTTTTAAACATATCGTTCCTTACCCCACACCATTATTAATCCACCGCCATGTTTTACGGTTGGAAGTTGATATCTTGGAGAATATCTCTGTCCAGGCGGCCTTCGAACAAAATTTATCCCATCGAAGCCAAACAAATTAAATTTGCTTTCATCGCTCCACAAGACTTTAGCCCATTATTCATTTGACCAATCCTTGTAACGTTTTGCAAATTCCAGGCGCTTCTTTTTAATTGATTGCACTGATGAGAGGTTTCTTTGCGGGTCGTCTCGCGTGCAAATTAGCCTCTTTCAACCTACGGCGAACAGTGTGAACGCCTATAGAGACTCCCATTTGCTCATTTGCGAAATTAGCAACGTCCACTGCGGTCTTTCGTGGATCTTTTTTAACCAGTGCAATCATCTGGCGGTCTTGGCGAGAGATAGTTTTTCGAGGATTACCACTACCTGGTTTCCTTTCCACACTATTTCTCAAGGAAAATCGAGATTTAATCCGACATACGGTTATTTACACCAAAGAGGTGTCCAACTTCACGCATGGATTTTCCTTCTTCTAAGGCTTTAATGATTGCAGTTTTGCTGTCAGCTGAGAGCTGCTTCTATTACCAAAAACACATGTTGTATAACTTATTTAAGAAATTTTCAATTATAATTAAATAAATAACTTACTTTAACTATTTTTTTATTATGTTGCATTTTTTTTACTCGCTAAAAATTTGCACTTTTTTCACTAATTCAAAAATATTTAACTTTTTAAAGCAGAATTTGGAATAAACTGGGGTTACTTTGAAAACTTATAATTGAAAGAATTAACAGCAAAAGAAAATAGATAAATTAGTTACCGTTATTTTGAAACAGATCTTATTAAAGATCATATGGCACAGTGTTGCATTTTTTGTGCTCGCTACTGTAACTTTTAAGAGATATAATTACTTCCTGGGTACCTGGGTCATCTGATGTAATCTACCATTGGTTAAATCGACGCCTTCATTCTATAATCATTCTTGCATTTTTAAATTCTATGTTCTGTAACCTAAAAACTGTCAAAATTTGGTTAAGATGTGCCCATACATTCCGAAGTTATAGGGGAAATCCTACTTAGAATGTAAATATAGTCGTATGTCGCGTGAAAACCTTGACAGCTTATAACGCAAAACAAAATTTTTCGACTTAGAATGTTATTGAACAGAGAATGTATAGCAGTCGCCTCACAGGGCACAGCCTATTTGGGTTCTGTAATGTGCCATTACCTATTCCGCAGTGTAATAACAGCTCCTGGTTGATATCTCCCAAACACTTCAAGAGTCTTATATAGGTCTGGCTTTTTCTCATGGTACCACTGGCTAGTCAGGCTTTGTCATTAATTTCTGTGTTGTCCAGGAATTCTTTTTCTAAGGTTCCCAAGCTCCTAACAATGACAGAGAATATGTTCTGTGGTCCGTCTGCCAGAAGGTGTTGTGAGATATTCAACGTCTCCTAGCATGAACACCCAGGCATCAGTGTCCTGTTATCACTGCTATGAGATTTCGTAGATGGAATTTCTGTGTTGTCCAGGAATTCCTTTTCTAAGGTTCCCAAGCGCCTAACAATGACAGTGAAAATATTCTGTGGTCCGTCTGCCAGAAGGTGTTGTGACATATCTAACGTCTCCTAGCATGAACACCCAGACACCAAGGCCCTTTCATCACTGCTATGCTAGATATCATAGATGGAATTTTATTGCGAAAACGGTCTGATTTCTATACAAGCAAGTTCATTAACCCATCTTACCTTTGCCAATAAGTGAATCTCTTGTAGGAATCAGAGCTGAGTAATGAATCTTTTTTGTGCTACACATAAGCACTCATGAAATTTTTAATGTAAATAGGTCATAGTTGGTTCTAAAAAATTGTATTGATAATGCGGTAAAATGACGTGACGGACGTTGAGGAACATTAAAAGTGATATCATGGATTAAAAAACTGGAGCCAATATCACCAGTGATTACATTGTATAAGGACGAGATATTTAACATCGTTCTGCGGCTTTTAAGTGTGGGAAGTTTGATGAAAGCTAGTCTGGCAGAATAAGATGGTAAGCTAGTGGGATTAAAATTCAGTCCTCGTAGACAAAATATCAGAAATTGCTTTAGGACATATTCGATGACGTCAGAATATTTTTTATAAAAAGGATCCATATTTATTATGGATCCATACTCTAGTATAGGCCACACAAGAGATGTGTAGAGCGATTTAGCAACATAAGGATCGTTAAATTCTTTTGCCCACCGTTTTATAAAACCAAGTACGCTTCTTGTTTTATTCACTGTCATAGCTATGTGCGGAATAAAATTTAATTTGGGATCAAGTAAAACTCCTAGATGCAGGAAGTTATCTACAAGCTCAAGATCGTATCCATCAAAAGCGTATTTTGCAGGAATCTGATTATTCCTTACAAATCTCATGTATTTACATTTTTTTTTTTGATTAAGCTGCATTAAATTTAAATTACACCATAACTGAAACGAATTTAGGTCCTTTTGAAGTAGTTTCTGATCTGAAATTCGGCGATAACATAGGAAAATTTTTACGTCATCAGCGTACATTAGGATGTTAGAATAGCGAATCATATCAGGTAAGTCGTTAATAAACAATGAAAACAGAAGCGGTCCAAGATGGCTACCCTGAGGAACACCAGAAAGGACATCAATACTTCTGGAGCAGCAGTTTTTAAAAAGTACGGTTTGTTTTCTGTTAGTTAAATATGAGTAAATCCAATTTAAACTAAGATCGGAAAGGACATGATTAACTTTATCAAAAGCCTTGCTGAAATCCGTGTATATAACGTCTGTTTGTTGCTGATGAAAAAATCCACGATAAACAACTGTTGAAAGATGAAGCAGGTTTGTTGTAGTTGAACACTTCTTCCTGAAACCGTGCTGATAAGGTGATATCAAGCTAGAAACCTGATAACATAAATCATCAGTAATCACTTTTTCCAAATAGTTTTGGAATTATACTCAGTGGATAAATAGTGGATACTATTGTAATTTTTCTTCGAGTGTATAATTGATATACAAAAAAAAAAAATTTCAAAAAGAAGTGACGAGAATCTGCTGACAAACAACTGAATTTAATTTTACTCTTTTATTAACGAACAATGTTGAGGTTCGTGTCCTATGTGTGTAAAAAGCCGAAGATGATCTTCCCCTGACGGATATTTTGTGCTTCGTGTATATATGGAGTCATGTAGAGTCGAAATCAATAACATCATACGTGTTGTTAAGTATGAATATGATGAGTACTTCAAACTTTGAATTTGAATGGTATGAGTGCATACAAGTATCAGAAATTAATTGTATGACTGGAATCAACTTATCGTTTTGAATACTTATTGCTGATCTCTGGTAGGAATTCAGTTGAATCTCATGGGGTGCATACTTTGAGAAGTGGGTCTACCTTGATGCTCCTATGTCTCGGAACCCAAATGAGTGTATTCGTCAAATATCTTGCTACTCCTCCAGAGACACCCGGCATTCTTGTGCAATTTTAGCTGTGGATCTAATGGTCGCTTTTCTGTAGGTAATTATGAGTACATCACCGTACAGATGTACTATGATACCGTATTTGCATCGCGGCAGTTTTAAAACGGATTATTTCGGCCTGAAAAGTACAATCATAATATGGTAGTGCAAGGAACCATCAAATATTCGACTTTGTTACGGGATCTGGACCTTTCAAAGAAAACTTGAATAATACTTCCCGAAAGGTTCAAGCCATTACCACAAAAAGTTCTGTCCCGTAAATGCGTTGTGCCATGTCATGTGGCCATCAAATCTGTTGAAATAAAAACCAAGTTTCGTTTTTATTTTAAGTGCTCGTATTTATTGCATGAGTGATTCATAAATATTTTTGTGCAGTTTTTTTTTTTGTTAATTTTTAACACAGAAATAAATAAAATAATCTTCAGATAAATTAATACGAAAAAAATTATTTGAAACTTTTAAAATGGTCGCCTCCGTGAATTATATTTAAACCACATGGCCTCAAACACAAATATTAATAGGGCCCAAGTAAGACCAACTAACCACAACAGAAACGCATAGTAAAGATGTTCAAGCGTAAGAGATTTATTTTCTTCCGGATCAAGGAACATCTTTAACTCACCACTTAGAATGCCATCCCATTTAGTGTCCTCTAACAATTTGTCCATTAAACCATTGCTACGTATACGTAATAAAAACGTATTGAAATGATCAATAATTGGAGAACGTTGCGGCACGGTTATATAATGATGGCGATAATTTAATACCTGGTCCAATTTACGGGCAATGGGAGTTTTCATGTAGGTTTGTTGAAACAATATAAAGTCGGCCAGCTCTTCGTGTGCGGTGTACATGTAGGTCATATTAAGATTTCGGCGAAGTCGATGCATATCTTTGTTATTGCCTGTGCGAAAGCGTTTCTTTAAATCATCTGGTATATCCGGTAACTTTAATATGTCACCGATATCTGTTGTATATTCCAATACGTTCTGATTTATTCGATTTAAATCCTTGAATGTATGCAGGGGCACTTCATACACTTTAGCCGTCAACATGCTGGACAAACTGGACGAGTAGTAAGTGGTAATAAAAATGCCCGTAAAAAGTATCAACAGTTGGAGAAAAAAAAATTTCATGGACCTATTGCCTTGCGTGCCTTCAGATATGAAGAGTACAATACGTAAAGCCTCTAAAGCCAATTTACTGAAGTCCTTAACAATTTTTATTCGCTGTTGCATGAAGTATATTAAAACGCCAAATGCAGCTGCAGTCAAAATAATCATGGACAACATGAAACCATTAAATGGTAAGGTTAAGTAGGAGCTCAATGTAATCTCTTTGGCATTGGGTGTGATCAAAAGTATTCTTGTCAAAAATAATGCATCGGTTACAGTAATCTTATCTTCAAATTGCTTTAGAAACATAGGAATTAAACAATAATCCATCTGTTGATAGCCCTTTACTACTTCCTTATACTGGGTTATATCATTGGACCACATATCTAGGAACTCGTACTCAATGGTGGCATTGTAATACTGCAAATACAATTCAATCCATTTGTAATAATAACCAGTGCGTACCAGTTGACCTTTGCTGTTGGTATAGTTGAAACAATAATTGGAAAAATCAACAAATGGCATCCTGCAAGTTTTCTGTTGGAAATTATTCAGATGGGATTTATCTAAGAAATCGGATGGCTTCTTAAGGAGCACCACTTTAATAGTGGGGTATGGATGATAAGTGTAAAGACGATCGTTGAATACTAACAATACGGATATGAAACCCTTTGAAAAGCATTCTTTGAAAATCTCCATTAAATCTGTTTCCTTGGCTTCTTTGCTGGTGTATACCAAAATGATATCCTTGAAGTGAAGTTTCCATAGCAAACGATCCATTGCCCTGAAGGTTACATTGAAGTTTTCTTTGGTTAACCAAGCCACCGTTAGAACTTCTTTACTGAATGTCTCGTATATTGGCTTTAACTCGTTATAGTTGTTAACTTGATTGATAATTAATGTTGGTCTTGTGTTGGCTTTTAAAAGTTCTTGAAAATTTTCTTCATATTTATCGGAATTATTTAAATTGATTACAATGTTTATCGATAATTTTTGTTGCTCGTTTAAAAAGTTAACTAAATTTGTTAGATTTTCACTTTCAGCTGTTATTAGGCGATTGCCATTGAATTGTAATAGAGCAAGTAAGACTTGAAGAAACATTTTCAACTGTTTGAATCCAGAAACTTATTAAAATAAATTCTTTAAGAACAAATCCTTTTATACCTTTGAGAAACAGATTGAAAGGAGAAAATTTCTTTCATAAATGTAATCAGTCTATTGGTTTTGATAAATCAAACCATAAAATATGGTGTGAGACATTTTTGTTACGATTTAGAGGTCATAAGGTGTTATAAACCAGTGATTTAATTATTCTGATGGAAAAATTGTTTTAATCGATGGCAGGCAACATTCTGTACGCCTATGCAATTGTAAGCATTCGATTGAAACCAAAGATTACAATCTTGGGGATAATTTAATGAAATTTTTTAACCAAATTTGTTAAGCAAAAGACCCCACTGTTATAGTTTTAATGGAAATTAAATTGATTTAGGGTTGGGAACATTTTAACAGGTGGTAAGATTCTACTTAACAAGCAATTTACTTTGAATTAAAAATGTTGAAAATTTAAAGTATTTGTACGGACTGTATAGAATCATATTCTGATTCAGCTTAAGGGCTATTTCTGCAGGAAAAGAAGAGACGCATGTGGACCTGTTCACGTACCCTTGCTGTCAAATTACAAATTGTGGATTTAAAGAAGATTGTAAAAAAAAAATTCGAAAATCCTGATAACGAAGCGGAGGTCATACCTTTCGGTTAAGATCCCTTTCTTTGACGATTATTTCCTTAGAGTTCATGAAAGAAGATTGACCATTAACAACGTGGATTCCTTTTTCTTAATTACTAAATTGAATTTAAAAAAACTTGGCTCTCACAAACACTATAAATCCAGTACATCAAGCATTTGATTGCCTAAACAATGTATGGAGATCAACAATATTATCCCAGAGTGATAAAATTAAAATCGTGAATTCCAAACATGGAATGTAACAACAACAACATTAAGCAACTGACCCTGTTGCAGGTCACATGTAAAGGCAGCGGATGAAACTTTTTCTATGCAGATGCGAAGTGAAACTGGATTCAACATAATAACCTCGTACAGCTTGTAGAAACAACGAGCTTCTTTGTATATCTAGGTGTTCTTAATGGTTGATCGTTAATGCACGCCTTATTTAGCAGCAACGTTCATGCCATTTTTCTAATGATTTCTTCAACTTTTTTAATGATTGGTGATAGGAGCGTAGTTAGTAGTCGCCGCGTACTTTGAGGCTGCAGTTCCAATCCAAGATGAATTATGAGAACACATTTCTTCGGCGACTTTCTCTCAACAGATTTCTAACAAAAACTTTGAGAGTAAATAAAATTCTTATGAAAAGTTTCTCGAGAAAATCTGTCGTTCGGAATTGACTTTAAAGCTGTAGGTTCCACTATTTCTGTATAAAATTAACACACAGACAATATAAGTGATTTGAGAAGCTAGGTCGTAATCCTGACTGAAGGATTGTAACGACCAATTATGTATGTATGCATGTATATATGTATGCATATATGTATGTAAGACAGTCCTGTGAACTTTTTTATGTGCTTACAATGTTTATGTGCCACAATGTTTAGCGGCTGATTGATGATGAATGTTGCCTTATTTAGCAGCAAGGACCATGCTGCTTATGTGTCGATGTTACTACATTTTTTCTACGACTTTTTTAATGTTTGATCGACAGGCGGTAGGTGCATTTTTAACATTAAAATTATCACATCCGAAACGAGCAGATCATTTCACTATTGTTCTTCGGTGCATTGCTCTCCATGCAGCCTTGCCTCTCCTACTAATACAATGAATATGTGACGTTGTTAAATTTTTGCGTGTTAATTTCAATTTTCCATTTCTCCAACTAATTTTGTAATACATCCAGCTCTCTCTGCAGTATCATCCGCATAAGTAGCTAAGGTGATGTTATTATCAACAGGTATATCATATGTAAAAACAAAGTACAAAATAGAACCAAGGACACTTCCGTGCGGTACACCAACTTTTATATCACATATGCCAGAATTTTCATCAGAAATTTTATCATAAAACGTTCGCTCATTTAAATAGGATTTTAGGATTAAATAATAAGGAGTCGGTAATATTGTTTTTAATTGAAATAAGAGTCCTTCATGCCACACTTTGTCAAGTGCCAGTTTTACATCTAAAAACACTGCACAACAATATAACTTTTTTTCTAATAAATTAGAAACACAATTAACAACTCGATGGCATTGCTCCGGCGTGTCCAGGGTTGTGGTGATCAGGTATTACATACATACATAATTGGTCATTACAACCCTTCAGTCAGGATTATTGACCTAGTTTCTCACACTACTTATGTTGTGTGTGTGTGTTAATTTTATACATCACTGGCGGGCCCTACAGTTTAAAGTCGTGATCAGGTATTACGTTTTCTTTTTCCAGAATTGGAAGCAAACTGCTTTTAAACAACCTTTTAAATATTTTCGAGAGTATAGGTAATAATATATATAATATTAGGTTTGTTAATCATTATAATTTCTGTGCACTTCCACTTTGAAGCATTAAAAACATAATATAAACCGACTTGAACCGACTTAGCAACTAGGGATGCCAATCGGGAAATCCCGATTCGGGATTTTGTGAATCCTTAAAATTTTCGGGACTTTTGTCCCGGGATTTTTCGGGATTGTGAATTCATATGTATTTTATCCCTACAAAAGATCCTGAAAAATGAATTCTACATCACTTGACTTCAATAATTGAATCTCAGATGAGGAAAACCCTACTTCCATTGATAAAAAATTATTTGATGGCATCGAAGAATGCAAAAACCCTATAAAACGAATTAAAAGGGTAACTGATTTAGATCGTCAGTAGGTGGTAGAGGTGAATATTTACAAACTGCATACAGCTATCTTGGAACTATTTTACCAACAAATGTTGATTGCGAAAAGTGTTTTTCAACGGCAGGCTATGTTGACAACAAAATTCGTTCAAGCCTATCAGATCACATGTTAGTTTTTTTTTTAATTTTTTTTTTTGTTGGAATCCAAATAATTTTCTTAAAACTAATGCATTTGCATATGTATGAATAATATTTATTTTGTTAATTTTTTTGTTAATTTATGCTTATTTGTTACATTTTGTCTTGCTGTCTTTATATTTTATTTTTAATGATATATAATTCTGATATACGTACATAATTGGAATACAAATGATTTTGTTAACAAAATATTTTTATTATTAAGAGAAAATCGCGATTTTTCCCGTGATTTTTCGGGATTTTTGGATCCCAAATTATCCCGAAATATCCCGGGTTTTTTAAAAATCGATCCCGTTTAGCAAACCCTATTAGCAACTATCGGTCGAATTTTATCATATCCATGAGACTTTGTATTATTTAAATTAACTATTTCATAGCTGACTGAATTCCTCTTGGCGAAAATGGTTTTATTGGAAGGTCCATAGAGCAAGCACAGTCTAGAAAATTCATGATATTGTTTTCTTCTAAAGAGGACTTGTTTGAAAGGTTTGCTCTAGATGTGTAGAAACTGCATTAGCCATACTTTTATCATTTCTGTGTCATCTTCCATTAGACTCTTTAATGGGAACGTTTCTCGAAGTAGGTTTCTTAAGGTACTTAGTGGTTTTCCATAACCTAAACTCATTATTACTTAAGTCATATAACCTTTTTAAGAAGTTGGACAGCTCTTAATTTTTAATTTCACTTAGGCGTTTCTTTTTTAATGTTTTGCCGGATATATTTCTGCTTTGCTGCCATACTCTTCTAAGCCTTCTTTTTTCTGCCAAAAGTACTATAATCGTTGTAGACAAGTAGTAGCTGTTATGATTATGTGATATTGATTGTGGGGTAGACACAAACGCAGCTTCATGTATCGGTTTCGTGAAGTTCCCCACTACATCTTCAAGTTCAACACCTGATTTTAAACTTGTATTGACTTGTATGTTCTTATCAATCCATCTTTGAAACATAAAGAAATGAAACTTAAAATGTCCTATTGCTTGTATGCTATTCTTGACAGGAGTATTATATTTTAAGGCCTTTTACTGCCTTAACGTTTTTCGAATACTTATTATCATAATAGAAAATATTCTACTTTCCTGCTTTTGTTTCATAGCCTATGAGTATGTTTGCTGTGATCAAACTTATCCTAAGCCAGATACACAGGATTGGCTTTTGTTTTCTTAGTTTATTTACCATGAATTCAAGTTTGTTTCCCTGTGTTGTAATGTGTAGTCATCTAGTTCAGACCACATGGGGTGGTGGTTTCATTTCAAGAGCTGGTGTAAAACCAGTGTATCATTTATTTAAGATTTTGAATTTATTTCTTAATAATCTAATGGGTGTTTTTTTTTGAGCTATAGAAAAATATTCCAAAAAAAAAAACACTTAAAATTCAGAAAAATCCAAGAAATCTTTATTTGAATCGATAGTACGGTTTATATAATTTAATGTTTGAAGATTATTTCATGCAAATATTGACCAAGAGTGCGCCTCAAATGGTCCTTCCGCTTAGTTAAATTTTGGCATACTTTTTCCAACATTTCGGCCGGTATCTCACGAAAAAATGCTTCAATGTTGTCTTCCAATGCGTCAATTGAAGCGGGCTTGTCTTTAACATAGCCCCACAAAAAATAGTCTAAAGGCGTTAAATCGCACGATCTAGCCAGCCAATTGACTTGTCCCGAACGTAAAATAAAATGTTCATCGAACTCGCCCCTCAATAAGTCCATTATTATGCGTGCCGTGTGGCCTGTGTCACTGTCATGTTGAAACCACATGTCATAAAAGTCAAGCTCTTGTATTTTGGGCAAAAAAAAAATGAATATAATCTCAAGGTTGCGCTCACCATTCACAGTAACGTTACGATTGGCAGCATCTTTGAAGAAGTACAGTCCAATAATGCCACCAGCCCATAAAACGCACCAAACTGTGACTTTTTCTAAATGCATTGATAGCTTTTCCAATCCTTCTGGCTGATGTTCACTCCAAAATCGACAATTCTGCTTATTTACGTGTCCATTGTACAATAGGTCAGTTTAATCTCTGGGTACTGTACCTGCCTTGTGTGACTGGTACACGCCCTTTAATCTACTTATCCATTGAGCCAAAAATGAACTTTGTTGCTGAACACAATTTTTCGATAAAGAAAAAGTGGATCTTCGGCCAACGTTGGAGGAGCCTAGTCACCAAAAATTCTGTATTGCTGTAGGTTGTCCGGCTTCAATTCTTGCACCAGCTGTATTTC
The DNA here is from genome assembly GCA_014635995.1 of Sarcophaga peregrina. Lineage (NCBI taxonomy): Eukaryota > Metazoa > Arthropoda > Insecta > Diptera > Sarcophagidae > Sarcophaga > Sarcophaga peregrina. Next base: position 92,180,254 of record CM025792.1, on the reverse strand, counting down.
GAAAGGCTTCGCAACTAAATCCTTCCGCAAAAATTTTCTACGTTGTTGAGTAACAGAGGCCCAATTGCTGCGAACGGCGACGAATCGATATTTGATGGTCATCATTAACACTGGTCGATACAGATGCGATATTTTCTTCAGTTCGCAACTCTACGTAAGCGTCATGGTGGTTTAATGGCCAACAATGTAAATTTGTTGCGAAATTTCGTTACAATAGCCCGAATCGTCGCTTCAATGGGTCGATGAAGGTTAGGTTAGAGGACGTGTACTTGTCAATTCTGACAAGTACAGTACTTGGTGGTCAAATTGACCCATTGTACTACGTCCTAGCTTCTCACACCACTTATGTTGTGTGCGTTAATTTTATACATGCGTTGGGGGGACCTCCTTTAAGTCCTTCTTAAAGTGGGTCGATGAAACTGACCATAAAAAGGAAGTAGTCCGCGATGAGCTTTCTTAACAGAGGACGCAGTTTTCTAATAAAATTCAATGATTTGCAAGACTTTGTTCGTTTGTAAGGCGATTCATGATAAAATTTTATACCAAACTGAAGATGTTTGACAGTGAAACAAAACACGAAACATGTGTAAGCTATTTAAACCAGTGTTGCCATAAAGATAATAGTTACAAAATCACCCGTTATATTGGTAGTTCGTCCTTAGGGAGTTCAATTCGAGCAAACCGTGCGTAAGCTGTTCAAACCAGTGTTGCCAAAAAGATAATAGCTAAAAAGATCACCATTTAGAAAACATTCTAAAACATTAACTAAACAGTTCTTGTATTTATTTTTTTTCTATTTATTAAGCAATTAATTAACAAATAAACCAAGTTTTTTACATTGCAAGTACAAATAAATCTCATGTTATAAAAAAAAAACTCAAACTGAAATTGAAACTGAAACTGAAATAATAAATCAAAGTTTTGCTATTTAAAGGGGATTTTAAATGGTCATTAAAACAAAACATTTCAAATATTTAATCGCTCTTTTCTTCAATTCAATTCATTTATTATTGAACGAATTCAATTAAAGCAAAGAAAAATGTCGACAAACTAGAAAATTAGGCACACATAGCCTCCTAGCCAAACAGCTAAATTGCAAATATTATTACCAGATAGAGATTAAAATTATGAAAGAAAAACACAAGAAAAAACAAAAAGAGAAGTTAAATGAACATGTTGCTGTAGTGACATTCAATATGAGATAGAGAGAAAGAGAAAGAGAGAGAGAAAGACATAAACGACACCTGTAGCTTAAAGTTGTCTGTCCAAGGAGGAAGCAGCAGCATTACATTTGACCAAGCCAGGGGTCTAGTTTGGTCTTGGACATTATGACAGTCAAGTCAAGATATTTTAGTGGTGTTATGCTTAAATTATCTTTTTAAATATTTTTAATGACTGTCATTCGTTCATTTGTTCAGTATTTCCTTTCGATCTGTATCAGCAAAATCAGCCGGTGTTAAATATTTTTTTCCCAAGACAACAACCACGACATTTTTCAGCATTATTGTACGAAATGTTGTTGCCGCTGTTGTCATTGTTGTAATGATAATGATTCGTAATTTGTTGTTAATTTTCATGATGCCATAATTTATTTATTATTGTTGCTGTTGCTGTTACTTGCTTGTGAACATTTTTCGTTTCAAAAAAAAAACTTCACTCCCTCCAAACACCTAAAGATCTTATGAATTGTCAGTTTACCTTTGTAAATGAAAATTTAATTTTTGATTTATTATTGCAAATACAAGGAATGGACAAGTGCTTGTGTTGTCTTGTCTTGCTTGGCGGTGGTCCACACAGAAACTTAACCAAGCTTCTATTTTCTTCATTAATTACTACACCATCTCTGTCAGCTAGCTTGCAGATACAGGTGTCCATATTGTCATTGTCCAATTGCTGACAACATTTATGACATTGTCATTGCTGCCGCTTGCTATCTGTGTAAGCGACACTGTTGAAATCATTTGATGCTTGTCAATTTCATTAAGAAGTTTTTTATTTCAAAACAAGCAACAACCTGTCAAAGATTTTCTTTTTACATGTCAATTCCACTGGCTTATTTCGTTATGATTTTTAAGGTCCTTTTTTCTTTTAATATAATTAAACAACATCATTATGACACCTTTTTTGCTGTTGTTGCCCCTTTGATAATATTGAAGTTTTCATTTTTAAATTTTTTTCTGTTCTTATCTCCTGTTAATACTGACATTTTGTTATCGTTGTTGTTGTTATTGTTGTTGTTGTATTTTATATTTATAATACAACATGGATAATTGACACTAATTTAATTAAATGCCACATTTAATACACGATTCATATGCAGAGAGTCAAATAGTCTGTCTGTCTATCTGTCGGCAGAAAAATTTTATGCAATATTCTCATACAACAAATTAAAACATGTTTTTCATTTGATTCTCATTCATGCAAGTGTTTTATGATGCGTGAAATGCACTATGGCTCGGATATAAACAATAAGTTATGGAATAATTTTGACCTGAGGCCTGGGTTCAGACTTCTCCAACAATATGGAATATGAAAAAAATATTTCTTAGGCGACTTACTCTCTGCAGATTTGTGGCAATGAAAAAGTTTCTCAAAAATCTATCGTTCGGAGTCGAATTTAAACTGTAAGTCCACCTAACTCACGTATAAACTTGATACACACCAGAGATCAGCAATAAGTATTCAAAACGATGAGTAGATTCGAGTCATACTTATAATTTCAAATACTTTTACGCATTTATACTTATTTTAATATGATACTCATACTACTCATACTCAAAGTTTGAAGAATTTGTGGTATTCATACTTAACAATTTGCATGATGTTATTGACTTCAACTTGTCAGAAGCTAGATTGTAATCCTGACTGAAGGATTGTAATGACCAACTAAGCAAATAGTTTAAGTAAGTTTATGGACGTAAAGGTAGGCGTGATATTTTCTAATTTTTTTTTAAGAAACTTAATAGTTCTCTTCAATCTTGTGTCCTTTAACGATAAGAAGGCCCGTTTCAGCTTCAGATTTATAGACGAAAATTGTGTATCGTTTGATTTTACAGAAAGTATGGACTTGAAAGATATAAATATCTAAAACCTAATCTGCAAATCAAAGATTAGCAGCGAGTATTCAAAACGATGAGTAGATTCGAGCCATATTTATAATTTCTGATACTTGTACGCATTCATATTGATATTATTATAAAACTCATACTACTCATACTACTCATACTCAAAGTTGAAAGTACTCTTCGTATTCATGCTTAAAAACACTGCATGATATTATTGACTTCGACTCGTCTCTGCTTAACATTTACACCAAATACAAAATAAGTATGAATTGCGTACGAACACTACTATACTCACAAGAAGATTGTGCGTATGCTTTGCTTGTTGTTTTTGTCTTGCATTTCTTCTTTGTTTGTATATGCAACATCAACAAAGGCTGTAAATTTTTATGAATGATTCCAGCCACTCGAATCGCTTATAAGTATTATAAGTATTTTTCTAAATTTATAAATCAGAATGTGTAGGCGTATTAATCAAACGTATTTCGAATGTTGTGAGTTTAATGTCAATGTTGTACTCATACTCATTGCTACTTATACTTATAAATCAATGTTGTAGCGAGTACAAATGAATTAGAGTAATTGAATTTCAATTCTGTTGATTCACTCATGCTCAAAATTGCTAATGTGCAACAGAAAAACGATTCATTACTGATCTTTGATACACACCACATAAGTCGTGTGTTGGCTTATTAGACGAAAGCCCCGTGTTCGAATCCCAGGTCAGACATCAAAACGTAAAATATTTCTCCGGCGACTTCCTCTCAGCAGATTTATGGTAAAAACTCTAAGAGTAAATAAAATTGCCATGAAAAGCTTCTCAGAAACCTGTCGTCCGGAGTCGACTTTAAACTGTAGGTGCCCGCAACTCATGTATACAATTAACGAACACAACACGGATGGTGTGTGAAGCTAGGACGTTGTAAAATGGGTCAATTTGACCTCCGGGTACTGTACTTGTCACAGTTGACAAGTACACGTCCTCTAACCTAACCTAAGTAGTATGAGAAATTAGGTTGTAATTCTGACTGAAGCATAGATTATGTAAAGGGTCCGCCAAATAACCTTTTTTTTTGAAAATGCTTAAAAAAACTACCGAATATTTTCTCAAATTTCTTTTTTTATTTCAAAGTACAATCCTTCCGGTTAATAATGGAAAATAATTTCACTTAAATGGCTGCCTCGGCTGGCCATGCAGTAGCCTACACGATCCGACCAATTTTTAAGCACATTATCGATTGTGTGAAACTGTATTTCACCAATGGCTTCAAGAATATTGTCCTTTAAAGCGTCAATTGTCTCTGGCATGTCGGCGTAACACTTATCTTTGATGGCATCCCACAAATAATAGTCCAACGGTGTGAAATCGCAGCTCCGAGGTGGCCAAACGACTTCAGCTCTGCGTTTGATAATGTGATCTTCAAAAAAAGGCCGCAAAACATCGAGTGTAGCTTCGGCTGTGTGGCACGATGCGTCGTCCTGTTGAAACCAAATGTTGCCCATATCCTCCTCTATAATCTTTGTGAACAAAAATTCATTGAACATGGCCCGATAACGATCGCCATTGGCTGTAGCGAGAGAAAATTTCCTTAAGAAAAGAAATCAAAATCTTCTAAGAAACTTGCTTATTTCCCTTCGTCCGTCCCATTGTGGCCTTAGATGCCATTGATTAAACAAACCCGTAGTAAAACAAATACAAATATTTGCTAACATATGTTATTTAAAGTTGGTGCTGTTGTTGTTGTTGTTGTTGCAACTTCAATATTTACAGCTGCAAGTTTAATTATTGTTGAGCAAAACTCATTATAACATGCCTAACAACATCAGCAATTCCGTCTATTTTAGTTTCTTTCTTTCATTTCACATCACCAATGAAAATCGTTCGATGATAGTGGAGAGCATTAAACTAAACCCGTTCAACATGATCAACTTCAACAGGCGATCTAGTTCGAACGGAAGAGATACCATCTAATCACACAAACACACACATACACACGCATATCCTCTTATATCCATAATAGGTTGGCATTCAAAAAGTTTTTTTTTGTTGGCCTTTTTTCTATTTAAAAAATTATTTTAAAGTGACAAATGTCGCACGACAAGTTGAATAACATTTGAAATCGTTTTTCTGTTGTTTTATTTTAAATATAAAAGAGTCAAAAGAACACTTCAGTCAGGATTACAATCTAGGTTCTCACATCAGTTATGTTGGATTTGTTAATATTATTCATATGTGGTGGGACCTGCAGCCTAAAGTCGATTTCGAACGTCAGAGGCTAATTACATAGCAACCCATTTTCTTCCCAAGGTCTCTGTATACATTTTTCAACATCTTCTCTTCGAATGTCATTGCATTGACCTAGACGAGAGCTCATGATTCAAATTTCAGCTCAGACAAAACGAATTATAGGTAGGTAGGTAGAAGTGGTAGCCCCCCGATAGAGTCGTCATCGGACAGACCTAGACCGCACACAGGGCCCATTGTGATACCACAGTTTCACATTATCTCCTATTCCAGGAATTACTCGGAGCTTCCGTCTCAGACTGCCAATATCCATGCATGACAGTTCATCTAGATACTCCATCTAGTAGGCAATCAGGTACATCTTTCTCCTCCGTTCATGTGCACAGCAGGTGATGAATAGTGTCATCCTTCTCCTCATCACCACAGTTTCTGCAGAACGCCTCGCAGCATTCATTCACAATTGGTCATTACAGCCCTTTAGTCAAGATTTCGACCTAGCTTCTCACACCACTTGTGTTGTGTGCCTTACTTTTATACGTGAGTGGCGGGACCTACAGTTTAAAGTTGACTCCGATCGACAAATCTTTAAGAAACGCTTAATGGCAATTTTATTTACTTCCAGAGTTTTTGTCAGAGATCTGCTGAGAGGCAGTCGCCGAAGAAATACTTTTTTTGTACTTTGTTTTCGATGTCTGGCCTGGGTCTCGAACCCTGGACTTTACGTCTAATAAGCCAACACACTATCTACTAGATTATAACGCAATGCCCCGTAATAACCCCGATAACAGTGGTGAACCTGCTTCTTTGGAGTTTAAGCAGAGTAGCCGTACCCCTCCTATCCAGCCTTGGCCAGATGTTTTGCGTTGTTCTGCCCTTGTCCGAATCTGGCCACCTACTGTTAACAAGGTCTACAAATTCATGGTCAATTATAAGCCTGCAGGCAGCGAAAGTGATCCCTAATGTAGAGAATTCATCAGGCAGTACTTTATGGTTAATTCATCCGCTCAGGAGTTGCCGGAAATATCCCTACGTCCCTGTACCCATATGATGCAAACATCATATCGGTTCGCCATCCCATTCAGACATCTGCGGCAGTAGTACACCGTCTTGGAGTTTATTATCCAAGAATCTAATGCTTTGATGTCCGCTTGGCAATCGGAAAGTATAGTAATTCTTCGCTTCCGAACATTTTTTTGTCCACAATAATTTTCACCGCAATCTGAATTGCCAATACTTCCGCCTGAAAGACGTTGCAGTCATCTGGTAGCTTTATAGACTTGGATATTCCGATTGATTTCGAATATATTGGCCATTACAACCTTTCAGTCAGGATAACGACCTAGTTTGTCACACCACTTATGTTGTGTGCGTTAATTTTATACACGAGTGGCGGGACCTACAGCATAAAATGGACACCGAATGACAGATTTTTGAGAAACTTTTTATGGCAATTTTATTTACAGTAAGACCCCGCTTAACGCTGTTTCGGTATTACGTGGTAGTATTGGGATTTCCCTAAATCGCACAAAAAACGGCTATGCATCAACTATAAGCGACGGTGTAGGTTAGATTAGGTTAGAGGGCGTGTACTTGTCAATTCTGACAAGTACAGTACTCGGTGGTCGAATTGACCTATTGTACAACGTCCTAGCTTCTCACACCACTTATGTTGTGTGCGTTAATTTTATACATGAGTGGCAGGACCTACAGTTTAAAGTCGATTCCGAACGACAGATTTTTGAGAAGCATTCCATGGCAATTTTTTACTCTCAGAGTTTTTGCCAGAAATCTGCTCAGAGGAAGTCACCGAAAAATTATTTTCAAATTTTCGTTTTGATATCTGACCTGGGATACGAACTCGGGTCTTTCGTCTAATAAGCCATCACACTACCTACTAGACCACGGCGACTTCTAGCGACGGTGTATACTATGTATCTTTTTCAACGCTTATTCTTTTCAGAATTTTTGCTAGAAATCTACTGAGGGGTAGTCGCCGTATCTCACATCTATACCTATCTTGTTTTGTTAGAGATGTCTGCTCTGGGATTTGAACCGTGGCGTCACGTCTAATAAGCCAACACACTACCTACTGGACTACGGCAACTTCAACAATGCTCATCGGCCCTTGTAATTGAGCGGATTAAGTTTGGTTAGGTTAGAGGACGTGTACTTGCCAACTGTGACAAGTACAGTATCCGGAGGTCGAATTGACCCATTGTACAAGGTCCTAACTTCTCACACCACTTGTGGTGTTTGCGTTAATTTTATGCATGAGTCGCGGTTAAAGTTTACTCCGAACGACAGACTTTTTGAGAAGTTTTTCCTGGCAAAATTTACTTTCAGAGTATTTGCCTAAAATCTGCTTCTGAGGAAGTCGCCGAAAAAGTATTTTCGTTTTGATGTCTGGCCTGGGATTTTAACTCGTGCGGTACGTCTAATAAGCCAACACACTGCCTACTAGACTACGGCAAGCGGATTACATCCAATCCACGTTTTGTTTTTAAAGTTGAAAGGATATGCTAATAAAAGAAAAGGAAATCAACGGCTGGGTTTACTGATCTTAAACCTCCCTTAGCTGATCAAAATTTTATTGCCAACACAGAAGAGAAAACAGAAAACAACGACACACGTGTGTTGTTCGTTTTGGGTTTTAAGCGAGGAATGTTTTCCTTGTGTTTTTATCAATGGTAGGACGCATGTGTACGTTTTTGTTTTTTTGTTTTATTTTTTGTTGAAGGACATCTCCTGTGTAAGCATATTGCTTTCACTTTCAAAAAGCAAAAAGCTGACGAATTCATTTCTGGGAATATTCCCGCTCTTGTATGCATGTGTGTCAACTTTTATAGCCTCTCATCGGTTTACAACCCTAACCCAATATGTGTGTGTGTGTGCCTGTGTGCCCTTGTTTTCTCTTAAACGGCTGTTTGTCTCTCGTATTCCCCGGTAATTTGTGCTGAATTTACAAAACGGGAGTTTTTTTTCCTTTCTTTTTTTTTTTGTGTAACAAAAGGGACATGTGTGCCGCATAATGATGATGTTCGATCGTTTGTTTGTTGGTTGGTTGGTTGGTTGGTTGAAGTAAGTACCTTAAGAAGCTCGCATATGTTTCACACTCGTTTAGCTGATATTGTTGCTGATCAGCGTCATTATCGCTTGCTCGCACATGCTGCTTTTTTTGTTTTTGTTGATACTATTGCTGTTGCTGTTGCTTGCTGATGATGATGATGATGATGATGCTTGCCACATACAGCATTTGTCCAACACATGATGTGATTTGTAGCATCCTACAGCAGAAGCAAAAGAGAACATTTGCAGTACATTTGCTTTGTGTATCTTCATAAACTACTTGTACTTGCTGTACGTACGTACGTTTAGTACAATACTTATGCTCAATATGCGATATGATGCGTTGCAAGGCGGTAAAGCCCGCTATATGCCGCTCTATCATATTCATTATCATTATCGTTGCCATTAACATCTGTAATTTGTTTTTCATCTGGTTTCTTGTTGGTTTTTTTTGTAAATTTTTGTTTCAAATCAATGGAAAGAAAGAAAAAACCCCTCCGCATATAACAATTCTTCGAAACTTAATGAATACGCGTACTATTCCAGCGTTTAAATAAAATTTTACGTTGTTGTTGTTGTTGTGATTTGATTTGAACAGAAACAGAAACCAAAAGACGAAAAAAATGAAAAGAAATATCGGAAGTTATTTCAAGGGCTTTTTAGTTTTATGTTGATAGTGCCTAGTGGTGGTAGTATTGCTGCTGCTGTTGCTGCCATTCCAACATTAATGTTGCAATGTGTTGAATATGTGCTTCACATATGCGTGAAATGTTTAACAAAAAAAAACAAAAAAACTTTCCTTCTGTTTAATATTTTTTCTCTTCCTTTTTTTGTTTGTTTTATTTGTTGTTTGTGAGCCCACAGTCCATTTAATAATTGAAGTTTATTTCACATCTGTTTTGTAGGTATTGATCCGTGATAATTATGTGTGAATGCTATTCATATTCAGTTGAAATTGAATAAATTATTGTATTCGAAGAGATTGAAATGAAACAGATTACATTTAGAATTTTCATTGTATTCGAAACGAAAATAGTTTTTTTTTATTCTATTGAAATGTTAAAAAAGAGATATACATACATACATACATAAGTGGTCATTACAACCCTTTAGTCAGGATTACAACCTAACTTCTAACATCACATCATATGTTGATTGACACCAAACGACAGATTTTGTAGAAATTTTTTATGGAAATTTTATTTCACTCTCAGAATTTTTGCCAGAAATCCGGTGATATGAAGTCGTCGAATAAATATCGTTAACTTTTATCAGTGAGAAGTGTCTCTCTTTAGAATTTAAATAGATTTCTGCTCAGGTCCCTTGTCGAAATGAAAGCAGATAAAGAGCCAATGTAAGAACCATTGGAAACTAAACCTTAAAACATTAAGGGCAATTAGTAAAACTTACCGTTAAGCTTACAGATGAAATAAATTTAATTTTTTCAAGAATATGACAGTACCGGAGCAATGTCTATTACACTGCTCAATTAAACAAGTTCTTTTGAACGCAGTGGCAACGGTGGACTTCAGTTTTTTGTTATTGTATGTCGCCGTGGTCTAGTGGGTAGTGTGTTGGCTTATTAGACAAAAGGCCCGGGTTCGAATCCCAGGTCAGACAACAAAACGAAAAATATTTCTTCGGCGACTTCCTCTCAGCAGATTTCTGGCAAAGACTCTGAGAGTAAAAATTGCCATGAAAAGTTTCTCAAAAATCTGTCGTTCGGAGTCGACTTTAAACTGTAGGTCCCGCCACTCATGTATAAAATTAACGCACACAACATAAGTGGTGTGAGAAGCTAGGTCGTAATCCTGACTGAAGGGTTGTAATGGCCAATTATGTATGTATATTTGAAGTTGCCATATTGAAAATATTATATGATATGGCAAGTTCAAGCATAAATTTAACTTTATAAGTTACCGGTAGGATAATCCTCCTGATAATCGACGGTTATGGCATATTTGGTAATTGAGGCATTTAATGCGACAATATGAAGACATGATGGTGGTAATGAAAATCTCGATTACTTCCGAAACATATTATGGAGTATTACCTACTCTGGCTATCCGACATATTATACATCATGGAGTCTGAAATGTATACTTAAAAGTATTCCCAAATAGGCAACCTCACTTGGTGGCCTATATGGTCCATTGTATTACCTAGTGTAGTCTAAGCCATTTTGTCATGTTCCTTTAGTGGTGGATTTGATACAGCCATGCAGAGATCTTCTAACGTTCTGTCAGCCAAAAGCCGATAACGTCTGCAAGTGAGTGGAGGACACTCATATAAAACGTGTTGAACCGATTCTGTTTCATCCAAAAAATTTTAAAGTAACTCCAAGAAATGACAAGGTAAAAAAGCGCTTTGTATTTCGCTATTTATTTTATAACTTGAGTTTAACACACTTGAGTTTATCATTACCGTAGTCTAGTGATAAGCAGATAGTGTGTTGGCTTATTAGAGGAGAGTCCGTGGTTCGAACCCTACCTCAGACATCTCGAACAAGACAAAAAATTAAAAAATATTTCTTTCGGCAACTTACTCTCAGTAGTCTTCTTTCAAAGACTCTTCAAAGTTACTAAAAACTACTATGAATAGTTCCCTCAAAAAATCTGTCGTCCAGAGGCGACTTTATAGTGTAGGTCCAGACACTCATGGATAAATTTAACACACATAACATGGGTGGTGTGAGAAACTAGGTTGTAGTCTTGACTAAAGGGTTGTAATAACCAAATAGTAAGTAAGGTTATCTAGGCAAACGCAGCAAAGTTTTGAATAAGCAAAATTAAGGACATGCTTCCTTAGATTTCGAATTCTTAAATACTCTTCGCAACTAGAAGAAACATTTAAAACTACAGGTTTGAGATAGATGATAGCTATTGGGCTATTTGGGCTCAAATTAAAAACCAGCAGCAGATATAAAAGAGAGTGTTAAATGTACAACAAAATCATAATGACAGATCGTGGACAAAAAATATCTCCAGAGAATACTTAGACTCGCTAAACTTTGAATAGATTTAAGGAAAACTTTAAATGAATCACCAAAATCCATGACAGGAGGCTGGGTACACTTCATAATGACTTCTGCAGAATAACTGTAAAGACGAGACAGAATAAAAGACCACAGAACATCTTATCCGTAATTTTCCGGCACTTGGGATGCTGGGAAATAAAACTCTTTGACTCCCAGAATTAATTGACAAAAAATGTCTAGCTTAAAACGATTTCTGAAAAGTTTACACGTTCATAAGACACTCGGAACGGTGGAAAAATACCAAGCAAGGGCTATAATTAAATGACGGCATAGGTAATAAGACCAGATTTCGGACCACGTTATCTTATCCTATGTTCACGTATGCAGCTTTATTGCGTAAATCGTAATTAACGGCAATAGTGATCTCAATTAATTATTGCTCAATTAAATGCTAATTGAGTAAAACTTTAAATACAGCACTATCATAAGTCTGTTTCGTAACCGAACACTTCCTGTTGATAATTTGTTGAAACAACCAGCTGTTTTGTTTACCAGCTGTCAAATGAATATTGAGTAAGCTGAATATTGTGTATATTTATTATATCTGAACGGTTAAAATATTGTTCTCAATTAACCGAATATTGACTCAATTAACTTGCATACGTGAATGTAATATTGAAAATATTTTTATAGTGAATTTATTAAATAAAAATCGTTAAAAATTTAACACTTCGAATATGGATTTTTTTGACGAGCTTGTCAGTCGTATCATTATAACAATAAAAATTTAAATGTGTTTCCCCAATATTTCGACAATATGTTCAAAAAAAAAAAAAATCCAACAAATTTCTTCCTATTACCTCTGCAAATATCATCATCATCGTATCATAAATTTGTGTATGAAAATTACACAAATGCCTGGGATAATAAATTAATAGAGAGAGAGAGAAGGAGAGATTTTTATTTAGCGATTGTCAAACATATGTCAACATTACTTTGAAAAGCCACTACTGCTGCTGCTGCTGCTGCGTCCTCACAAATGCCACAAATTGCAAGCAATTTAAGAGAGAGCAACGAAAGAAAGAAAAAAGAAAACACAAGGAGGAAAACGGGTGTTTTTTCCCATTTTCCATCAGCAATAGTGTTGGCATACTAAAGAAAACTCTTCACTCTTCAGTTTGTGTCATTTGGCCGGCTGGCTGACTTTATTACGAATGGATTTTTGCATAATGCAGCTGCAATTGCAATTGCAGACCAGACATCAAATAACAGCAAATGATGCAAAGAAAAAAATCTCAAAATAATGAAAATCATTGTTCGTTCAATAGTGCTGCTGCACACAATGTGCTCCAAATCCATGAGAGTTTCTTCCATGTGTACGTTTCGTTGACCAGTAAAATATTTGTGTTGATAATATGGCGTCAACCGGATGAGCAAGTGTAAAATTGAAGGCAATAAAGGCCTATTTCATGTGCTTCATGTGTTAGTTACCATGTCCACTCCAACTGTGTGTTTGATACTCTAATGGGCAGAGTGGACGAGTTAAATTGTAGACTTGGAGTAGGCAGCAGAAAACCCACACGTGCAATAAGAGATCTGCTTTCGATCTGCTTTTCGTTTATTTTTTTCTTCTTCTTTATGTTGTAGTCGAAAAGCAATTAAAACAAGATCGTATGCAAGTAAATTAATTTCTTCGTTTTTTTGTTTTGTTTTGTTGCCCGCTCTTAATATATGCTTTCGGTTTTCCCCCGTAAATAGGAGGAATGATATGAACGTGGGTGGAATGATAATTGAATGGAAAATAAATTTTAGATTTCAATTAGTGTTCTTGACTGCATGCATTGTTATTGAGAAAAAGGTGGTAAAATGTTTCATCATGTTTCATCATTCACCCGCCAAATAATCTATTCAGGAAAATCTTTGTCTTGATTCCGCAAAAAAGACAAGGCAACCATTGAGCATCGTAGACAGGTCAAGCACGGCCATATGGCATCTAAAGGCAGAGTTGGCCTGAATAAACAAAATTCAACACCACTGTACAATACAACAAGGCTTTCAGTGACAACCGATGGCAACCCTGTCATTCCAGAGGTTTTTAGTAAACCAATAATCTTGTTAGGTAGGTTAGAATGGTGACGCATTACTGAATTCACAATTCAATGTCTGCACCCAGAGATCCACTGGTCCATTGAAAAAAGCAATATAAAAAGGGGGAAAAGGAAGAACTGAAAAAAAGCAGAGAAGAAAAAGAGGGGAAAGGAAGAACAGAAGAAAAAAAAAGAAGAGAAGAAAAAGAAGTTGAAGAAGAGAAAAAAATATAAGAGAATGAGAAGAAAAAAGAAGAAAGAGAAGAAAAAGAAGATGAAGAAGAGAAAGTGAAGAAAAAGAAGAAAAAGAAGATGAAGAAGAGAAGGAAATAAAGAAGAACAGAAAAAAAGAAATAACGAAGAGAGAAGAAAAACAGATGGAAAAGAAGAATGAGAAGAAGATGAAGAAGAAAAGAGAAAGAAAGAAAAGAATAGAAAGAGAAAAAAAATAAGAAGAAAAAGAGACAGAAAGAAAAAGGACAGAAGAAAACGTCCAAGAAGAGAAGATGAAGGAGAAAAGGAAATGAAAATAACGAGATGAAAAAAGAAGAAGAGAATGAAATGAAGAAGAAGTGAAGTAAACGACTAAGAATAGAAGAAAAAGATAGAAAAGAAGGGAAAGAGAAGAAAAAATAAGAAGAGAAGAAAAAGAAAGAAAAGAAGAGTAAAAGAAGAAAAAAGAAAAAAAAAAGAGAAGGAAAGAAGAAAAAGAGAAGGACAGAAGAAAACGACTAAGAAGAGAGATGAAGGAGAGAAGGAAATGAAAAATACGAGAAGAAAAAAGAAGAAGAAGAGAATGAAACGAAGAAGAAGAAGAGAAGAAAAAAGAATAAGAAGAAAAAGAAAAAGAAGAAAGAAAAGAAGAGAAAGAAAGAGTAGAAGAGAAAGAAAAAGAAAGAATAGGAGAGAAGAGAAAGAGAAGAAAAAATAAGAAGAGAAGAAAAAGAAAGAAAAGAAGAGTAAGAGAAGAAAAGAGAAAAAGAGAAGAAAAATAAAAAAAAAAGAGAAGGAAAGAAGAAAAGAGAAGGACAGAAGAAAACAACTAAGAATAGAAGGTGAAGGAGAGAAGGAAATGAAAAATACGAGAAGAAAAAGAAGAAGAGAATGAAAAGAAGAGAAATGAAGAAGAAGAGAAGAAAACGACTAAGAAGAGAAGAAAAAGACAGAAAATAAGAGAAAGAAAGAGTAGAAGAGAAAGAGAAGAAAAAAGAAAATGACCAAGAAGTGAAGAAAAAGAAAGAAAAGTAGAGGAAGAGAAGAAAAAAGAAGAAGAAGGGAAGAAAATAGAAGAAAAAGAAAGAATAAGACCGGAAAAAATCAGGAAACACAAAAAAGAAGGCAAAACAGCAATTAGCCATTATGGCACTGATAAATAATTTTTTGCATTAAGAGACATTTCCCTAGTCAGTCAATCCCGTTCATGAATCCTATTCGATCCTTAAGGTTGCTCTCCTCCAGATCTAGCTGTGTCTGCCTAGGCTATGATCAACTGTTTCTCTGCTTCTTCACGTACTGTTCAGAAATCAGATGTATTTTATATACAGTAAGACCCCGCTTAACGCTGCCGCGTTACCGCTGCCCCATTTAACGCTGTTTCAGTATTACGCGTTTGCAAATGAAACGGCCATGCATTGACCAAAAGCGGTGCACTATATAGTGGCGGTGTGTACTATGTATCTTTCTCAACGTTTTTTTGTTAGTCTGTTCAAAAAAAAGGTATAAACTGTATTTTCCGAAATCGCAATCACAGTACGAAAGCATCTTTCCTGCATCACAGTTGATTTATTAGCTGTCATTAACGTTACTAGGTGTATACATATGTACGTTTTAAGTTGCCTCATTTAATGCAGATTCGTTTAGCGCTGGAACTTATTAACGCGGGGTCTTACTGTATTCCATTTGTTGATCCTGCGTCTAGGAAACTTGATTGTAATCCTGACTAAAGGGTTGTAATGATTTATTAAATATGTATGCATGTATGATCCTGTGTCTAAAGAGACCATTCCTTCGTTAGTACTCCTCTAATAGCTCTAATCTTCCTCTTCCACTCATATCTTATGATTATTTCTGTGTCTATAATACTGAACTTTAGCCTTAAGATTTAATCATTATCATTATATTCCTTATGTTATTTAAATAACTTAACAATTGGCCCACTTAAGTTTCAATCATTTGATCTGATTACTGGCATTAGAGAGAAATAGTCATTCCAATAGAAAAGAAAGAAAAGAAGAGTAAAAGAAGAAAAAAGAAGAAGAGAATGAAATGAAGAAGAAGAGAAGAAAAAGAAAGAAAAGGAGAGAAGAGAAAGAGAAGAAAAAAGAAGAAGAAGAGAAGAAAACGACTAAGAAGAGAAGAAAACGACTAAGAAGAGAAGATGAAGGACAAAAGGAAACGAAAAATACGAGAAGAAAAAAGAAGAAGAGAATGAAATGAAGAAGAAGATAATGAAATGAAGAAGAGAGAAGAAAACGACTAAGAAGAGAAGAAAAAGACAGAAATAAGAGAAAGAAGAGTCGAAGAGAAAGAGAAGAAAAAAGAAAATGACCAAGAAGTGAAGATAAAGAAGAAAAGAAGCGGAAGAGAATAAAATAGAAGAAGAAGGGAAGAAAATAGAAGAAAAAGAAAGAATAAGACCGGAAAAAATCAGGAAACACAAAAAAGAAGGCAAAACAGCAATTAGCCATCATGGTAATTATAAACAATTTTTTTCATTAAGAGATATTCCCCTAGTTAGTCAATCCCGTTCATGAAACCTATTCGATCCTTAAGGTTGCTCTCCTCCAGATCTAGCTGTGTCTGCCTAGGCTATGATCAACTGTTTCTCTGCTTCTTCACGTACTGTTCAGAAATCAGATGTATTTTATATACAGTAAGACCCCGCTTAACGCTGCCCCATTTAACGCTGTTTCAGTATTACGCGTTTGCAAATGAAACGGCCATGCATTGACCAAAAGCGGTGCACTATATAGTGACGGTGTGTACTATGTATCTTTCTCAACGTGTTTTTTGTTAGTTTGTTCAAAAAAAAGGTATAAACTGTATTTTCCGAAATCGCAATCACAGTACGAAAGCATCTTTCCTGCATCACAGTTGATTTATTAGCTGTAATTAACGTTACTAGGTGTATACATATGTACGTTTTAAGTTGCCTCATTTAATGCAGATTCGTTTAGCGCTGGAACTTATTAACGCGGGGTCTTACTGTATTCCATTTGTTGATCCTGCGTCTAGGAAACTTGATCGTAATCCTGACTAAAGGGTTGTAATGATTTATTAAATATGTATGCATGTATGATCCTGTGTCTAAAGAGACCATTCCTTCGTTAGTACTCCTCTAATAGCTCTAATCTTCCTCTTCCACTCATATCTTATGATTATTTCTGTGTCTATAATACTGAACTTTAGCCTTAAGATTTAATCATTATCATTATATTCCTTATGTTATTTAAATAACTTAACAATTGGCCCACTTAAGTTTCAATCATTTGATCTGATTACTGGCATTAGAGAGAAATAGTCATTCCAATAGAAAAGAAAGAAAGAAAAAACGTTCAACGATTGTCGTTATTTCGAGTTGAAAATCATTTTCACTTGTGCGTTTGTTGTTTTCACATAAAAACGAACGAACGGACAGACAGACAGATAGGCAGACAGACTGAACAAAAGAAAATAAAAAAAACTGACATTTACACACACACGTGGAAAGCGTTCAAGCAGGCTAATGAACAACAGGCATCGGATGAATGTGATCTAATTTTGAACATTGAACAGCCAGAAGAAAAGCTTCATTCACTGCAAATGCAATGCAATGCAATGCAGCAGCAAAAGAAAAGAAAGCAAATGTTGTTTTGCCTTCTCTTTGCAAGGCAATAATTGTATGGTAAACGATTGTAGTTGCAGCTGTGTGCATAATGTTGCAGCTGAGTGTTTATGTATGAGTGTTTATGTATGAGTGTTTATGTGTGTATTTTTCTAAACGGCTGCCGTTACAAATGCTAATATTTTCATTTCAATAGTATTTTATCAGTATTTTACCCCGGTTTTCTTTGGGTTTTTTTTTCATCTACATTTGTGGCATGAAGTATATGCTGCAAGCATAGCATTTTACCACATGCTTTAGTTTTGTATGAAAAAAAAACCAAAAAAAAAACGTATCGATGGTTTAAGCAACATTCATGTGTGCTGCCTATAACGAACGTACAATGATCTTCAGTGTACCAGTGTTTATGGACTCTGTTGTATGACTTGCACATTTAAGATGCGATTATTAACTCGAGCTATTGCTGTTGCTTCTACTGCTACTGCTGCGGTATTGCTGGTGTTGCTGTCGTTGAAATATTAGTTTTATTTGTCGACAACACTTTTAAGCAAAATTATTTGAATTTGTTGCAAATAAATATACGCAACAGACATACAAACCAACCGACCAACAACAACCGATATTTATGAAAATATTTCTGAACAAATTATGAATTAAATGGACATTTTATGAATTCCAAAAGCAAAGAGAAAAACCCGATATGTTGTACATAAATGGAGAGAATGCTTATCTCTGGTTAATTTGAAAAGAAATTATTAGAAAAAATTCATTTGAAACAAATAGAAAGTATATCACATGGTTGTGATCACTGCTTTAAACCAAAGATAATTATCAAATTGTTCAGTTCAGACTGTAGAAGTTTGTATGGCATTGATAAAAACACGAAATAGTTATAATGGGGAGAAAAGACTCAAGACTTTATGTGGCCTATTGTTGGGAGGACTTAATGGCTTGATGCTTGATTATAAATTTTAAGTGTAATGCAGCTCAACGCCTCAATACGTTGTATGTCATGTCAGAAATTAGTTAGGGTTGTAGTTGGCGGGTCGCCGTGGTCTAGTGGGTAGTGTGTTGGCTTATTAGTCAAACTCATGTATGAAATAAACACACACACATAATGCGTGTGAGGCTAGTCACATTCCGGACTGAAAGATAGATAAGAGTATAGTATAGTTGTGCGTGAAGTCGCCGTGTCTAGTGGTATTGTGTTGGCTTATTAGACAAAACGCCCGGCTTCGAATCCCAGGTCAGACACAAAACAAAAAAATATTTCTTCGGCGACTTCTCTCAGCAGATTTCTGGCAAGACTCTGAGAGTAAAAATTGCCAGAAAAGCATCTCAGAAATCTGTCGTTCGGAGTCGAATTTTCACTATAGGTCTCGCCACTCATGTATAAAATTAACGCACACAACATAAGTGGTGTGAGAAGCTAGATCGTATACTGACTTAAGGTTGTAATGGCCAATTATGTATGTATGTAATTGGCGGGCGTAATCCTGACTTACTTAATCCTTCACCACAACCCCTTAGTCACAATTGCAATTTACTTTCTTATCCACGATTGGCGAGATGTACAGTTTAAACTCAGTAAAACGGATTTGAGAAATTACATGGCAATTCTACTTGACATACATGCACACATAATTGGTCATTACAACCCTTCAGTCAGAATTACCATCTAGCTTCTCACACTACTTATGTTGTGTGCATTAATTTGATCCATAAGTGACGGGACCTACAGTTTAAAGTCGTCTTCGAACGACAGATTTTTGAGAAACTCTTCAGGGTAATTTTATTTATTCTCAGAGTTTTTGCTAGAAATCTGCTGAGAGGCAGTCGCCGAAGATATATTTTTTCACAATTTCGTTTTGATGTGAAGTCGCCGTGGTCTACTGGGTAGTGTGTTGGCTTATTAGACAAAAGGCCCGGGTTCGAATCCAAGGTCAGACATCAAAAAATTTTTCTTCGGCGACTTCCTCTCAGCAGATTTCTGGCAAAGACTCTGAGAAAAGCATCTCAAAAATCTGTCGTTCGGAGTCGATTTTATACTTTAGGTCCCGCCACTCATGTATAAATTAACGTACACAACATATGTGGTGTGAGAAGCTAGGTCGTAATCCTGACTGAAGGGTTGTAATGGCCAATTATATGTTATGTATGTATGTCTGACCTGGGGTTTGAGCCTTGGCCTTATGTCTAATAAGCCGACGTACTACCACTAGACTATACCGACTATTTTATTCTTAAAATTTTTGCCAGAAGAATGCTGTGGAGAAGTGGCCGAAATCCGCATTTTTTCCTTATTAAGTGTTGATCGAAATAGTCGTTTTGGCTTTGTATTTAATGAAATCCCGTTTGTTGATATCCTGGAAAGTACTGTAAAGATTTACATTAATTTTCATTTTCACTTTTTAACAGTGAGTGAGAGAGAGAGAGAGTGTTTCTGATCTCCCAATCTGGCAATACTACAACCTCATCACTAAATGGGTTAGGGAGGAAGAGCAGAAGAGTTGGGGTTAAGGAACGAGTTGTTATGGGTTTCGAAGGCTATTGCCTGCCATATAAAAGCAAGAATAGTTTTGTTGCTGGACTTGCATAAGGCTAACCTGAGTTTAGTTATTGATTTTAATACAGGCCACTGCGAGATTAGATCGCTGACAAGGATCTGGAATAGATCCCATTTGGATTATTGCAAGATATGTTGCGAAGAGAAGCTGTTGGAAACTATCGAACACCTTCGCTGCAGCTGTACATCCCTTACTAGGTTGAGGACCTTGGACAGAGGCTTCTTTGACAGTTTTGATTTTCTGAAATTCATAAAAAACTCGAGTTGGTTGACAAGTTCTAGGGCATCAAGGCTATAGTCATACCCTCTAGTGTGTTTGTGATTAATTTTTTTACTCCGTTTTCCACATCCTCTTTTTTCGAACTCTTTCCTCCTTTTCTCTATTGGCCTATCTCCTACACCCTTACATCCCTTACTAGGTTGAGGAGCTTAGACAGAGGCTTCTTGGACAGTTTAGATTTACTGAAATCCATAAAAAGCTTGAGTTGGTTGACAAGTTCTAGGGCATCAAGGCTATAGTCATACCCTCTAGTGTGTTTGTGATTAATTTTTTGTACCGTTTTCCACATCCTTCCTTTTCGAACTCTTTCCTCCTTTTCTCTATTGGCCTATCTCCTACACCTATCTCTCTCTCTTCTCTAGGGTTAAGTATTGTACTTGTCCTAATGACAACCTAACTTAATCTATAGAAGTGACTGGAAAGAAGTCAGTTCAAGGAAGCGTGCTATGCTAAACAGTTAATAGGACTTTTCTCCTATGAAAAATGGCTTCAAAACCTACGAAAGACAAATACCAGAACAATACTGCTAAATAGGCTACATCCTCTCAATGAGACAGAGAATATGGTATCATCAGCACATTTTGTGTAATTATTTTGCTTAATAAAGACCAGATCGAACCGTTAGTTGTCATTTTTAAAACATATAATCTTAATAACAACAGTATTATTATGCAGTTCTAAATAAAATATAATTTTTATCAATGAAAATATTAATTTTTCAATTTCTAATTATTTTTCGCCATTAGTGTTAGATATAAGCTTTTAAATGAGATATCGTTCATTAAATTTGATGCGGTGGTATGGGAGATATTTGCAACCGACAAAAGAAAGTGCTTTAGAAATAATATATATGATGATTACTCGTTCTCGATCAGACTAAATTCTTAGTAGTTGTTTAAACATGATGTTTAGACAACATCCTGCTATTGGGGAAACATTTAAGTGGGGGGTAGTCCATATCATACATGTGGACGATTGTGGTTATCTAGGCATTATGCACTGTAGGGGTTGTGCTTATGTAATTATGTAGAGATGATCATGTGGTTAACTATTTGGCTAAAGTATAGTATAAAAATT
This sequence comes from Sarcophaga peregrina, assembly GCA_014635995.1. Classification (NCBI taxonomy): domain Eukaryota; kingdom Metazoa; phylum Arthropoda; class Insecta; order Diptera; family Sarcophagidae; genus Sarcophaga; species Sarcophaga peregrina. The sequence goes on along the minus strand of CM025792.1, from coordinate 92,159,071 downwards.
ACTTTTTACGAAAGCATCTGGAAACTAAATATGATATGAATTGTATTCCATACATATCATACATACATAATTGGTCATTACAACCCTTCAGTCAGGATTACGACCTAGCTTCTAATTTTATACATGAATGGCGGGAACTACAGTTTAAAGTCGACTCCGAACGACAGATTTTTGTGAAACTTTTCATGGCAATTTTTACTCTCAGAGTCTTTGCCAGAAATCTGCTGACAGGAAGTCGCCGAAGAAATATTTTTCGTTTTGATCTCTGACCTGGGATTCGAACCCGGGCCTTTAGTCTAATAAGCCAACACACTACCCACTAGACCACGGCGAATTGTCTTCCATACTTCCCTCTAATTGGCAACTTTTACAATGTACAAGTTAATGCTGCAACATCGTTCGAATTTTTATAATTTCTATTCCATTTACCGGAAGGTCAATCAACTTTTGGGCAAAAACATTAGATAACACAGCAGTCGTTGTTTGCAGCCTAATGAAATCATAATTCTTTATTAAAAGTACAGTTATATGGGAACTCCATACAGTTATTTACAAAATATCCTTAAATATCCTTAACGATTAGAAGCTCATTGGGATTATTATAAATGAAAATGAAATTATTTAAGCGGCATATGTATGCGCATGTGACTGCTTCCTATTGATGGCTGTTATAAAACAATAACAACAAGAACAACAATATCAAAAAAAAAAATATTGTTGCACACACATGTCCTTTATCAACACAAGCGATCAATGCAATTGTTATCCTTTTTTTCGTTTTTTTCTTCTCTCTTTCTCATTAGTTGGAATATGAATTTCAATGTTCGAAAGCCGAAAAACCATGTGTAAGTCCATGTGTCCTTCCTTTTGTTTGTATATTTTGCGCTTAACAACTGCGTTTAATAAACGTAACCCTCTAAATGCCGTCGAACAACAATAATAATCCCTAAAATCGTAACGCCACAACTAAAAACTTCCTATTCTTACGTTTTGTTTTAAACAGAAAAACAAAAAAAACTGCTTTTAATTCATCACCTGGTTTTGCATTATTTCAACAACAACAAACAACAACAACAATATGAACAATAAATACAACAACAAAAAAACAAACATTCACACACCTTTTAAGGCAGCATTTGTTTTAACTTTTTTTTTTTCACTACAGCTTGACACAAAATATACACGGCTCTGGCGGCGGCTGCTGTTGCCTGCTCCTGCTCCTGCTGCTGCTATTTCGTTGCATATGTGCGCCTCAATTTTTTTTATGCAACTTTTTATGGCGGCTGTTGTTTTTTTTTTCCTCCTCTGAGTATCTTCACTGTGCTTAGAATTGTTATTTCCTTTTTTGTTCTTTAAATTCTAGCAACATTGACTCTATTTGTGGAGTCACCAAAAAATAAAAAAAAAAACCGAACATGTGCGTCAAGGCAAGCGCGTTTTATGTGTTTTCAATAGCGTCGCATTTTAAAGTGCAAATTATCGGGGTTGGTACTCATTATTCTTCCGCCGAAAAAAATCATTTAAACGTTTCTAACGTTTTGTTTAACTATTTTGACATTTATGTGCCGGAAAACACCCCAGTTTTCTTTCTTTCGTTTTTTTTTTTGTTAGAAAAACGTTTAGTAGTTGACATTTGCTTTGCTGTTCATCATCATTCTCAATCTCTAATGATGATTTCTGGGTGTTGAAATGTACATTTTGGTGTCGTTATATAATCATTTATCTTTCAACGATTGGATTGAATTTTGTTTGCCCAAAACTATTCTTTTGCGAAAAGTCATCGTGGCATGGTTGTTGGTTTTTGGCCTGCTATTTTATATGGTTTGTTTCGATTGTCGTGGTTATTTAGAGAACAACGATTAGCTAAAATGATGGATTATTATTGTACTAGCAAATTGTACCCGGCGTTGCGCGCCGTTTTCCAAACCGGCTTCTTAAAATTTTTCAAATTATTCGGAAACTGGTTTATCAAATAACCCAGTTTTTTGAATATTTTAATATAAATGCGTTCAATTTGCCCGTTTTTCGCCCCTTTCCCCCTTTTTGGACCCCTTTGGTCGGAAATAAATCGAAAAAAATTACCTTTAAAACATTTATGCATAAAGTACTAATTTTTGCCCATTTTTTCTCCCATTTTTCCCATTTTTTTCCCTTTGGTTCAAAATTTTTAAAAGATTTATAGCCAGTAACCTGCACCGACAAAAGCTCGATCAATATCCCAAATTTCAAGAAAATCGGTTCAAGCGTTGAGGGGTGATTCGGTATGCACTTAATTTGCCCGTTTTTTGCCGCTTTCCCCTTTTTAGACCCCTTTTGGTTGAACCTCCATGGTAAATCGTAAAAAAAATACCTACTACCAGAGAGAGAAAGAGAGTGAGAAAGAAAGAAGGAAAGAGTAAGAGAGAGAGAGAGAGAGAGAAAGCAAGAGAGAGAAAGAGAGAGAGAGGGAGAAAGAGAGAGAAGAAATATGTTAAAAGCTATTAGTTCATAGGCTTATGGCATCTGACATCTGGTTTAGAAATTATGGTTGCCAAGAAAACAACTTTCGTTACTATCACTAAACCGCAACGTAGCTGTGATTTCAATAAGTCTAGTCACCGTAGGTAGTGTTAATGGCTTATTAAACGTGAGGTCACGGTTCGAACCCCAGCTCAGATATCTTCTATGAAATGAAAAATTATTTTTTAGGCGACTTACGCTCTGCAGATTTTTGGCAAAAATTTGTTAATAGAGTTAATACAATAGCAATTAAAAAGTTTCTCAAAAAATCTGTCCTTCAGGATTGACTGTAGGTTCTACCACTCATGTATAACATTAACACACACAACTTAGGTGGAGTGAGAAGCTAGGCCGTAATCCTGACTGAAGAGTTGTCGTGGGCAATTATGTATTTATGTTCGTATGTATGATAAGTGGGTAGGTAGATAAAAGTGACCGTCCCCCCAAATGTATTGAATGGACGAACTTAGGCCTCTTGGTGCCCATGCCACAATTAGCAATCCCCTAATCCTTGAGCCATCTAAAGCTTACATTGAAGCGACTCAGACTGTCTAAGTGAGTGTTCGATAAATTCCTCAGATCATCGATGTAGTAGACACCAAGATGTCTCTTGCTCCTTTGATATAGTGCCGGGCATCTAGTAGATGAAGAACCGTTCCTTCCTCCTCTTCGTCTCTGCAGCTTCTACAGAAATCGTTCACGAGGTTTCCCACACCAATGCACTTCGCGTGGACACGCATAATGCAAGCACCCGTCACGACTCCAATAACCGCACTGAGCATGCTTCTCTGGAGTTTCTGCAGCCTTGCAAAGCGCTTTCTATCCAGCCGAGGCCTGATCATGCGCGCCACTCTATCCTTTTCCGAAGCCGCCCACGTGCGGTTGGTAGCGTCCGCCTGGCTATCAGAGAGTATGGTGATGTTTCCATTGGGGATATTCGAATCCCAAATAATCTTTACCGCAGCCTATATTGCCAACACCTCAGTCTGGAAAACGGTGCAGTAATCCGGTAGCCTTATAGATCTGGCTATTCCTAACAATTCCGGGAGAATTTTAAATTCACCAACGGTTCCTCTCAACTTGGATCCATCAGTCATTCACGAGGTGCGCAGCACCATTCCTCCATACCTCTCTATCCGGGATGGTCGTTATGTATTTTATTGAGAAGTCATATCGCGGTACCATATATTCAATGTCCCCAACAGATTCAAATTTCTCTAGGATATTGTATGTATGATAGTCTACTGGAAATATTAAAGACCGTCACCGGCCGGGCCGTCTATATACTGTTCAGACGCCGCAAGTCATCAAAGCTATGAAATAAAGAATTCAGCGAAATCTGCTTCGAGAACATATTATGGGCCAATTAGACGTAAAGCCCGGGTTCGTATCCAAGGTCAGGCATCAAAACGGAATATGAAAAAAAAATATTTTTTCGGCAATAAAGTCCCAGTAGATTTCTGGCAAAAACTCTGAGCGTAAAAATAAAATTGCCACGAAAAAGGTTTCTTAAAAATCTATCATTCAGAATCGACTTTAAACTGTAGGTTCCGCTACTCACGTATAAAATTAACGAACGCAACATGAGTGGTGTGAGAAGCTAGGACGTTGTACAATGGATCTATTCGATCGCCGGGTACTGTACTTGTCACAGTTGACACGTCCTTTAAACTAACCTACAACTTGTAATTAAAATCCTATTAACTAGTGCTTAAGAAGTGGCGACAAATCTTGAAATCTTTCTTAAAACACAGCAGGGATTAATGAAACCCACAGTTTTCATAGGCAGCCATTTTAAGGTCAAGTTACTTGGCAAAACTAGCCGGGCAATCACATTTAAGCTGAATGCTGTGCTCTTTTTGCAATAGCAACAGTGATAAAATCCATTTTGAAATCCTTAAATTTATCTCCGTAACAGTCTTTAGAAAATACCATAAGTGAGTAGGCAATGAGTGGCAGTAAATGGTCAAAGGACCACCTGCTTTGTTTTGGAAGAATCGTCTCTTAAGGGCTTAACTGGTTGTCATAAGTTTTTGTTTGATTGTTTGCTTGCTACCTGTCATCAATGCAATGCGCATGTTTAGCCGTAATAAACATTTTGAAGGTTGTAACGTCTATACAGAGTTGGAAAATTATTGTGCAGATAAAGAGAAAAATGGAAACAGAGACCTACCTCTGCAGCATGATTCTTAATTCTTGTGTGTGTTTAACTTGTGTTCTGCTGTTAATCTGTTTCAACATCTCAATTTTAAAAATGTTTTGTTTTGTTTTGATAAAAACAAGGCCTAAAAAAAAAACACTTGTTCTCATGTACTGCCATGAAAGCCTCATTAAGTAATTAGCAATTCATCAGAATTAATACTCAAATATGAGTGCCCATAAACAAGTCTGGCCATGAAAATTGCAAAAGAAGGGCTTCCATTTATTTTTATCACAACCATGGCGCCATTTTTAATCATTTCTTAATGCGGAAATGAAAAGATTTTTAAAATTTTTAAGACAAATCCAAAAACCTATGGATTGTTTGCTTTACATTTGCAACAATTCCTGTTGCATACTTTAAAAATCCTGTTTTTTTCTCTTAACCTAACGGTGACTAATGCTGAGTAAGGCTTCATCCTAAAGTCCTTTCCATTTAACCGAATGTCGTATGGAATTTGAAGGTATTAGTGTGTCCACAGCAAAATTACAACAAATTTTTAAAACGGCCGGCAACCATTGCCATTTAAGAAAAAGAGTTTTCAACGTCCATGATCTTAAGATAAGCCTCTCTTTACCATGCATCATTATCGAAGGGACTCCACAATACACCTCTACAAGGGTCTTGATGTCGGTTAAACTCTAGGGTCTTCCAGGAAAGACTTTCAAACTTTAGAACAATTTAGACAATTGCTAACGAACATCTATTTGAAGCTCTCACTCAGTTTATCTTGAAAAAATCACTCTGGTCGGGTATAACATTTAACATCACATGAAAATAATAAAATTGTTCTGCTTGGTAAACACGCCACGCTTTTGGCCTATTTTATTTATTTATTTAAGATTTACAATACAATTACAAATTATATTATAATCATATACGAGCTGAGTAACTTCGACCATATGCCCGGTGTAGTGTCACAGACCAGAGCCTCTGGGTGGAATCGAACCCACAACCCTCACGCTAATAGTCTAGCACACTACCCACTAGACTACCAGGGCGCTCAAAAAATACGTACGTAATCGGTCTTTACAACACTTCAGTTAGGATTACGACTTAGTTTCTCTCACCACTTATGTTGTGTGTGTTAATTTGATATATGAATGACGGAACCTACAGTTTAATGTAGACTCCGAAAGGTAGGTTCTTTGAGAAATTTTTTTATGGAAGTTTTATTTAATCTCAGGGGTTTTCTTTTGCGAGAAATCTGCTGAGAGGAAGTAGCCTAAGAAATATTTTTTCATAATAGGACGATATGTCGTATAAATTATAGCTGCTGATTCAGTAAACGATCGACCAAAACCCGTTCGCCAAATAAACTTAAAATTTGCCAAAAACATAGACGCTGTCTGTAAGAGTGTGCAGGAGGGACAGTCTATTTTGTGTCGCTTATAACCTGGCCTTTCGCAGACCACAACTTAACGAATTTTGTGTTGTGAATTGGATTTGTACTCTTACAAAATTCGTTTTAGCTATGAACTGAAGGTAAAAATTGGGGGGTTTTCTTAAAAAAAACATCTCTGCGATGAGGTCCATGACATAAAATGTTTCTCAAACAGCTGTCGTTCGGAGTCGACCTTACACTTTAGGTCTTATCACTCATGCATAAAAACTAAGGCCTACAACATAAGTGCCGTGAGTAGGTCCCGCCACTTATGTATAAAATTACCACACACAACATAAGTGGGATGAGAAATTGGGTCGTAATCCTGACTAAAGGTTTTGTAATGATCAATTTAGTATTAAGAATGTACCAATCGTTAGAAGGTTCAGTGTATACCGAAAAAATAAATGTTTGATATGAATTTTCGACTGGCGGTGCCACCGGTGCATATTCGTTTGACAATGATGTTGGGCAGGCCATTACCGTCGCGGCGCACAGTCGATGACCTTTAATTTCTTTTGGCTTGAACACCGACGACAAGTGGTTGAAGAACGGCTTTATACGCCACACACCTCATGCCACATAAGATATCCTGCAAGAACGATTTGAGGGCATGTCATCCTCACGTGGAAGTTATGACTCGGTTGGACATTTTCTTATGGGTTTTCCTTATCACTGTTACTTTAGCTAAAATTGACCTTCAAATGGGTACGTACGTCGAGCAGTAAATATATTGTATCCCTCTAACTGATCTTTAAAATAGAAACGAATGTAATTGACTGACTGTAATCGTATAATTTTTAATCTCCAGCCTTTAAAAGAAGAAAGAGTTACAACAGCGAGTCATTTTAGGTGTGATTTTCCCTTTTTGATTAGATGGAAATACTTCAGATATTCCTTCACATACTTACTTCAGATATCTTAATTCATGTTGTGGGTTTCTTTAGGAAACCGTTTGCTCCGATTGATTTTTATTTGAGATTAGATTGAAGTCGCTTATTGTCTACCTCTTTAACAAAGCATTTATGATGTCAGTCAGCTGACTTGAAGAATTTGTAATTCACTGAACAAGTAAAGTTTTTGAAACTTCGTGGACTTTATGAGTTCTCAATTACTAATAAATTAAGTTAAGTTTGTGAGTTCCCAACGCATTTAACAGTCCATGAAAGTTAATCGTTGTTGCTCTATTTTAGGGCGGAGTACTTTTCTCCAGTGATGACAAGTATGTTTTATATGGCAACTGCTTATAATATAAACCGGATTCATGGGCATTGCAAGGCTGATCTTCACAAAGAGCGATTTCTTCCATTTTTTGCTTTTAACTTTTCCTTTTCAACATGTTGCGGCTGCGCAGAAAGCTTCTCTCCGGAATTTTTGAGAAGTCGAACACCGAACCTTTATTTAAATATTTGAAGCTGGTGTTAAAACCACAATCATTTTCTTTAATTTGATCGTGAATTTCTAAAGATTTCACAATTTAAAAAAACACAAAATATAAAAAAGTGTTCACGTTTTAGAATATTCTGTGGAAAAATAAATTTGTTCACGTTTCTCAGGCGTTCACACTTTCGAGTGTTCACGTTTTCGAGAGTTTACTGTATTAAAAATATTATAGCGCTAACTGCCTCTCAGCAGATTGCATACATAATTGGCCATTACAACCCTTCAGTCAGGATTACGACCTAGCTTCTCACACCACTTATGTTGGGTGCGTTAATTTTATACATGAGTGGCGGGACCTACAGTTTAAAGTCGACTGCGAACGACAGATTTTTTTGAGAAGCTTTTCATGGCAATTTTTACTCTCAGAGTCTTTGCCAGAAATCTGCTGAGCGGAAGTCGCCGAAGAAATATTTTTCGCTTTGATGTCTGACCTGGGATTGTTGACAAAAACTCTGAGAGTAAATAAAATTGTCATAAAAAGTTTCTGAAAAATCTATCGTTCGTTCGGAGTTGACTTGAACTGTAGGTCCCACCACATATGTGGTGCGAGAAACTAGGTCGTAATACAGGCTGAAGGGTTGTAATGACCAATGTAATGTATGTCTGCCCGGATTGAACTCCCTAAGGATGAACTAACAATATAACCTTTTGGAAATTAAAATGTCATCTTAAACTGCCTTATCGACATTTAACTTTATTATCGGCAATTATTAAAAAAATAAAATTTGCTTTCTATTAAAAAATTGATTTACTGGAGACACTTTTTCAAAACCAATCTCAAATACTAATGATGCCCTATGGCATACAAACCATTAAACTACTGTGGCCTGTTATAACACCACCATCACCACCATCACCAAATAACATTCATCCGATAGATAATCTCGATAAGTATGCGTTATAAGCGCGATGTTAGAAATGTTTTTAACATTAAAAAAAGAGGGGAGTGGGGAGTACTCTTCTTCTGTACAAATGTTTGTTTATTATGTGGAGTATAAATTTTGATTTTACAACCTGTTGCTGCATTCAGCATTACGGTAACAGTTCCAGCTCATTTGTCATTCTTTTTAAGTACAAATCGTAAAAATTCAAATGGAGAAGTGAAAAAAAAATTCTTTGAAAAAAATAAAATTTTTTTTGTGTTTCATCAAAAAAAAAACCAGAAGAAACAAAAACTGATGAACAGCAGAGAATTTGTGTTGCATTCAATGTCTGTTCACCTTAAACTTCAGCAAACGTTCATTTTTATTCGTGCCCATTATCTTTGGTTTTTTTTTGAGTTTTAATGGCCAATACAAACAACCGTTCAGTAACAGTTTTTTTTAAAAAAAACATCTTTTTTTTTTGGTAAAAATAAATGAGATTTTTTCGATAATTTTTTTTACAATTTTTTTTTGGTGTTGAAACATGAATCTTCAATGTATCGTACGAATTGAATGTTTTAACGAAAAAGATTCTTTTTTTTTATGACGATTTTAGTTTATTTAATGGTTGTTGTTTTACTTGTTGTTGTTGTTGTTTACATATATCATATGTACATACATTTTAATTGTTGTTGTTGTTGTTGCTGTTGTTAATTTGAAAGAAAAGGTGTTGTATGTTGTCGAAGACATTCTTAAGTTCTATCACGTCCGTGTACGACTTCATGTGTTATTGGAATCCAAAATTATTTGCATGTTTCGACAGTTTTTTTCTTCTCCTCCCCTTCTACTTCTTCGCAGCGTTGAATTTGTATGTCTTTCTTGGGCTGTTTTTCTTTACTTTAATTTGAATCTTTCAAGCATTTCAGTTGTAATTAAAAACCTGTCAACTTGTCGTGTTTGTGTACTTTTAAGTACAAATTTGTAAGTGGGTTGTTTGTTAAGTTACTTAAATAACTCGTTCAGAAAAAGGAAGCCATTTGAAAGGCCAGCAGAAATAGATACATAACATACATACATAACTGGCCATTAGAACCCTTCAGTCAGGATTACGACCTAGCGTCTCACACCACTTATGTTGTGTGCGTTAATTTTATACATGAGTGGCGGGACCTACAGTTTAAAATCGACTCCGAACGACAGATTTTTGAGAAGCTTTTCATGGCAATTTTTACTCTCAGAGTCTTTGCCAGAAATCTGCTGAGAGGAAGTCGTTTTTCGTTTTGATGTCTGACCTGGGATTCGAACCCTGGCCTTTTGTCTAATAAGCAAACATACTACCCACTAGACCACGGCGACTTCAGAAATAGATAACATAACCAATAGTCGCCGTAGTCTAATAAGGGGGTTCTGTGGGTCTGTTCAAATCCATGAAACATGAAAAAGTATTTCTATGGCTACTTTGTCTCATCAGATTTCTGGCAAGAACTTTTAGAATAGAATAAAATTGTCATGAAAAACTTCTTCAAAATTTTTCAAAACTTTTCATTCGGAGTTGACTTGAAACTGTAGCTCCCGCTGCTCATATAGAAAGATTAAAACGCACAACATTAGTTATATGAGAAGCTAGGTCATAATCCAGACTGAAACCTTAAAACGACGAAATATGTATGGACATACGTAACCCAACTCTCACTTTCCCTCTTCTACACGCTCTTACCAGATTTCAAACTAGCCTTTAAGGGATCGGAACATACACGACCATGTTCCAATGAACTTTGGTGTAAATATTAAAGTGGCACCTAAAAGGAACTCTTTTTTCAATCGTTTCACTTTTCTCGGTACTTAATTAACATGCTTAATTACTGTAGTCGCCGTAGTCTAGTAGGTAGTATGAAAGGCCAGAGTTCACATCCTAGGTCAAACATCAAAACAAAAATATGAAAAAATATTTCTTCGGCAACTTCCCCTCAGCAGATTTCTGGCAAAAACTCTAAGAGTAAATAAAATTTGCCATGAAAAGTTTCCCAAAAATCTGTCGTTCGGAGTTGACTTTAAAATGTCGTTACCGCCGCTCATATATAAAAATTAACGTACACAACATAAATTGTGTGAGAAGCTAGGTCGTAATCCTAACTGAAATGTTTTATTTATTCTGCGTACTTAATTAACATGCTTACTTACTTTACCACCGTAATTCTAAACCTTCAGATATTTTGGTCTTGTCAATCGACAAAAATTTCCCATTTCTCCCAAGAGTCTATATCCATAAAGATGTACGGACTGACCGATTGATGCAAGGCCACCTAAAAAATTCTTTCTCTAGACCATTAAATGCGAGTGTCCTCTGTACATACATACATCAGTCAGGTTCCTTCAGTCAGGATTCAAACCTGGCTTCTCACACCACTTATGTTGTGTGCGTTAATTTTATACATGAGTGGCGGGACCTACAGTTCGACGACAGATTTTTGAAACACTTTTCATGGCGAAATCATTATTTCCTCTCAGAGTTTTGCCAGAAATCTGCTGAAAGGAATTCGCCAAAGGAATATTTTTTCATTTTCATTTCTGTTCTGGGCTTTGAACCGTGGCCTTACTTCTAATAAGCCGCACACACACTACCTACTAATCTATAGCGTTTAGCATCAGTCACTGAATTTGCTTTTTTATGGAGTTTAAGCTCTTATTTGATTATTCTTGTTAACGTTTAACGATTCAAATCCAAATAATCGTAGAAGATAGCATCAAAGTTGATTGATGCATTTCCAAGTAGCTTAAGGCAACTCGATGTATTCTTCGAAATTATTTGATAAAATTAATTGCGATTGAGATCGTTGCCAAATCAAATCATTGCTTTGATTTGCTGTAAGCTGGACTACCTCAATAAAGAGAGGATGACTACCGATTTAGAAAACCGTACAGTAGGAGGGCTATTACTTCTTTCTTTCTTTTTTGCTTTTTGTAGCTTTCGACTTTAGCTCGTGCTTATCTCTAAAAGTAAGCCTTAGAAGAGTCTTTTGTTACCACCATGCTATTCACGACAGATCTTCAGATGAAGTCTGCGTTTAAAATGGATTAAGCATGTCTGATCGTTGATAGACTTCCAACAGATTATGCAATTCCGTACTTTATCTGTCATTGCAAAGCCGACTCCATATACATGCGTTGGAGGTATAGAGTTATAGAAGTTTCCCTGTAGAAATTACTTTTAATTTTCCATTTGGAAATAATTTATCCTGTCCATATGATTTCAGCGAGAACCATTTTCTTCAATACATTGTTTAAGCTCATTTCTGCCTTTTACTGGTTGCTTATCCTTACAGATTTCACATAGAAAATTAATACTTTTGCCGGTTACTAATATTTTATTGGCCAAATCGGTGGAAACAAAATTCGGCAGCATTGTTGTACGTACACGATATTTATCATGCCACAAATGATGGTTCTGCCTGCTTTGTACAATGGAAAACGGCCTCATTTTTATGATATCCTATATTTACGATCGCCACATCAATAAAGCTTTTATGAGTTCGAAGTATATATTTTTGAGATCTTGTCTCTTACATTGACGTTTTCTTCCTGTCGCAGACATCGTAGATAGTAACCCCAAGCTAGGACCTTTCTGCTCGCAAATTAAGCTGATCTATCTCTTCCGAATGTATTATTTTTGCTCTATTGACGGCTATTGCTTTGCTATTCACGATATCGGGGTCTTTAACGTTCTAAAGTCTGGCTTTACAATGGATTAAGCTTGCCTGATCCAAAGTATTATACAATTCCGATCTACCTGTAATTGCAGAGCCGACTCCATACATATGTATGCGCTCTAGGCAAGCGGCTATAGAAGTTAACCTGTGACAATTACTTTTTCCTCCCATTTCGAAATGATTTATCCTGTCCATACGACATGTGAGAGGACTGTAATGCCTGCTTTATATGGAATGGAATACGGCAAAGTCTTTGAGAGTGCCACATCGATAAAACGTTTATAGGATCGAAGTACATGGTCTTCAGACCATCGAAGTACATGGTCTTCAAACCATCGAAGTACATGGTCTTCAAACCATCGAAGTACATGGTCTTCAAACCATCGAATTACATGGTCTTCAGACCATCGTTTATAGCATCCTCAAGTTAGGACCCTTATGCTCGCAAATCCAACAAATCTATCCCTTCCGAATACAATATTTTTACTCGAATGACGGCTGCAGATGATATATCATTAATACCACTCTTATCCATCATCGCATAACATTGGATCGAGGAGAACTAGTAGGTCAGTGGTGGGTTCCTCACCCATATTAAACAACATTTTCGTTAAAATATCGAAGAGATTCTATGGTGAAAGGAATATAAATGAGAAGTGATGGTGTCATCTGTAAGAGAATTATTAAGAAATAAAATTTTAGAGCAATTAAGACAGAGCCTTGTGTTGCTTCTGAATTTTTAACCAAAAACTCGTGAGTAAATGTAATGCTAGAGCATGAATCAGTGATAGGCAGGCGAATATTAAATATGCCATGAAAGTAATTGGAACAATACATTATGGTTTGGACAAACAAAAAACGTCGAAAGTGAAATATTCAACGAAAAAAGATGGCTCTGAGTTAAAAGTAAAATGCTTAGTACCCGATCGACTTGTCGGCTTCTAGAAGATATGGATCTATATCAGATCTGGCACCGATTATATCCGTCTTAATACACCATACAATTGCTGACTTTAAGGTTATTCATGCAAAGGTTTTCTCAAATCATTTAAAGTCACACAGGCATAATATTGCACGGAAAACTTTAGCGGCAAATGCCACAAAAAAACAAAAACTATCTAGGCACAGTAGTGAAATATTTTATAAAAAGATATTTGCCTCTAGGCATACAATTGCTGACATTAAAGTCAATCATGCAAAGGTTTTCTCTAATCATACAAAGTCATACAGGCTTAATATTGCACGGAAAACTTTAGCGGCAAATGCCACAAAAAAAAAACAAAAACTATCGAGGCACAGTAGTGAAATATTTTATAAAAGATATTTGCCTCTAGGCATACAATTGCTGACTTTAAAGTCAATCATGGAAAGGTTTTCTCTCATCATACAAGTCACACAGGCATAATATTGCACGGAAAACTTTAGCGGCAAGTGCCACAAAAAAACAAAAACTATCGAGGCACAGTAGTGAAATATTTTATAAAAGATATTTGCCTCTAGGCATACAATTGCTGACTTTAAAGTCAATCATGGAAAGGTTTTCTCTAATCAGGCACAGGCTTAATATTGCACGGAAAACTTTAGCGGCAAACGCCGCAAAGAAAACAAAAACTATCGAGTCACAGTAGTGAAATATTTTATAAAAGATATTTGACTCTAAGCATACAATTGCTGACTTTAAGGTTAATCATGCAAAGGTTTTCTCTAATCATACAAAGTCAGACAGGGACACACGGAAAACTTTAGCGGCAAATACCGCAAAAAAAACAAAAGCTATCGAGGCACAGTAGTGAAATATTCTATAAAAGATATTTGCCTGAAGGCATACAATGGCTGACTTTAAAGTCAATCATGCAAAGGTTTTCTCTAATCAGACAAAGTCACACAGTCTTAATATTGCACGGAAAACTTTAGGCGCAAATGCCACAAAAAAACAAAAACTATCTAGGCACAGTAGTGAAATATTTTATAAAAAGATATTTCCCTTTAGGCAGTGATAATGCAAGCAAAGTGAATGAAACAAAGTTTTCGAAGGTCATATATTGCTTAGTGTAACGGGAATATGAAAACAATTGTCAAAAACTGTCTTTGCATCACATTAACTCTCAAGTCAAGTCTCCTGCATAGCTAAGTAGTGAATCTGTTGAACAAATGTTTGCATTTCTTTTTACGCCACACAAAACCGAAATTTCAAATTGAATGATCACAACAAAATTTCATCTGGTTGCCATGAGGGCGGCGGTGGTTTTTCTCTTTCATTCATTCCAAAAAAAATGTGTGCATTTTCCTACAACAACAATAATGTACACTTTTCAAGTAGCCATGCATGCATGTTCCAATAAAATTTCAATTCATTTCTCAGTTCGACACAATTCAAGTGGTCGACTTAAAACAAATGAAAACATGCCTCCAAATGTGTTTTTTTTTTGTATGTCGGTCTGTCTGTCTGTCTGTTCAGCAGTGTAAATATGAGTGTCTGTCTGTCTGTCTGTCTGTTTTCGATTCGTTGCATGTGGCCAGTAGTTGTGGCATATGCAGGCGTTAAATTAGACCAGACCAGACCAGATGTATTCCATAATGAGTGAATGATGAGTTTTAAACACGACAGCTTGACTTTATTATTATGAATGCAGAGTTAAAAATATTCAATGAATAAATGAATGAATTAATAAAAAAAAAAATAGCCGCTTAGATTATCTAATGGCATCTGGATTTGGAAAATTATTCTCTTAATTAGTTTTTGTTTATTCCGTTGCCGTTGACTTTGCAAAAGCGATTAAGTTAACAAACTTGTGAGATAACAAATGTTGAAACATTACTTAACTTATATTATCTTAGCCACCGATATGATGCTAAGTCCAATAAACGCATTGTTCCCCCAGTTTATTAAGAGCTTTCATTGCACCGAAAATATTCGCTTCAATGTCTTCTACCTCAACAGAGTAAAACTTTGCAAATTTATGGAATTTTCAGCCACTTGTTGTATGTGTAGAGTGCCTTCTACAAAACTAGCAATTCATTAATTCTGCAAGACTGAAAAATATTGCAGTATTGAATGAATGAGAATTAAAATTGCCTTGAAAAAGTTTCTCAAAAATCTGTCGCCGTTCGGAAAGGACTTTAAACTGTAGTTGCAGCCATTCATGGATCACAAACCCTCTTTTATAAAATATTGTTGCATTGTTTTTGAACAGATCTGGATCTGGTAATATTACTGACTTTCAGGTCAATCATGCAACGATTTTCTCTAATCATACAATATCACAAAGGCATACAGAAAACTTTACTGCCAAATGTCGTAAAAACCTGTCAAGGCACAGTAGAAAAATATTGTACAAAAAAATTTTTTTTTGCCAACAGGCTGTGGAAAGGCTGGAAGTAAAATGAAGTTGTATAGTCACAGGAAAAAGTCTACATACTTTTTTTGTTTTTTTTTTCTAACAATTTCTAAGTGATATTTTTTATATTCGATTTTGTCTTCAAACATTCTTAATTATGACTGCCTTAACACATTCGCTGCCAAGCCTAAATTATATGAAGTCATTCCCATTGCCATTTATATTTTGAGTATTATTGTTTACCGAAACCCTGTTACTACTGTCCGAGCTATCCTGATAAACCTCCATTATGTATTGGACTTTGTTGCAAATCCTATCAAAAAAAATCCTAGCAAAAAAAATTTGCTAATTCAAAAGCCTGCATGTTATAATATATTTAAAGTAGGACGAGTATACTCGTCTTTCCAGTACAGAATACCCTGTCAGGACGAGTATACTCGTCTTTCCAGTACAGAATACCCTGTCAGGACGAGTATACTCGTCTTTCCAGTACAGAATACCCTGTCAGGACGAGTATACTCGTCTTTCCAGTGCAGAATACCCTGTCAGGACGAGTGGAAAAACGAATATACTCGTCTTTCTAGTGCATAATACCCTGTCAGGACGAGTATACTCATCTTTCCAGTGCAGAATACTCTATCAGGACGAGTATACTCGTCTTTCCAGTGCAGAATACCCTATCAGGACAAGTATACTCGTCTTTCCAGTGCAGAATACCCTGACGTCCTTGGCAGCGAATGTATTAAAGGACTCTATAACTCCTTTTTTTGGTTAGGTTACGTTCGGTTAGAGGACGTTTACTTGTCAACTGTGACAAGTACAGTACGCGGAGGTCGAATTGACTCATTGTACAACGGTCCTAGCTTCTCCCACCACTCATGCTGTGTGCGTCAATTTTATATGTGAGTGGCGACAGTTTAACGTCGACTCCGAACAACAGATTTTTGAGAAACTTTTTTAGGGCAGATTTATTTATTCTCAGAGTTTTTGCCAGAAAACTAAGAAAATTTTTTTCTTTCATATTTCGTTTTAATGCCAGACTTGGGATACGAACCCGGGCTTTTCGTCCAATAAGCCAACACATTACCTACTAGATCGCCGGTGTATGTATACTTTTTTCCTTGACTGTATGTGTTCTACCCTAGTTAAGGCCAAAAATGATGCCATGAATAAAATCGCATCGAATCGTATGCGAAATTTTGCAATTTTGAAGCAAATGGTGACTTAGCATGACAAGTGGCTTCATTACAAGCAGATGCATAATTGGTCATTACAACCTTTCAGTAAGGATTATTGACTTAGTTTCTAACACCACTTATGTTATGTGTGTTAATTTTTGATACATAAGTGGCGGGGGAACGACAGTTTAAAGTCGTCTCCAAACGACAGATTTTTGAGAAACTTTTCATGGCAATTTTATTTTTACTCTCAGAGTTTTTGCCAAAATTCTGCTGAGAAGAAATTGCCAGAGAAATACTTTTTGTATTTTGTTTTAATGTCTGGCCTGGGGCTCGAACCCTGGCTTTACATGTAATAAGCCACACCCTGATCTGTAGGGAAATCATTCAACATTGATTTCATTTTCTAGTCTCTTTCCCTTTCTACAAAAAAAAAAAACCATCCAAATGATGGCAATTCATTGAAATTGAATGACTAATTGACCTGAAAAGGTTCTTTGTGTGCAAAATAAAGCCTTCATTTGCATGCCATTGTGACGGATTTCTTTCAAGTACAACGTCAAGCTTTAAACAATTTTAAACGTTAATTTAGTCAAAGGCTGAATGTGTTTAAATATCGACAAACGTACATATTCTATATACAACTGAACATTTGTCGTCATACTCGATTTTTCTGTGTCCAATGGTTTAAAACATTGACGGACAAACTTCGCCTAGCAGCTTATGTTTCAATCAAAAATATTTTCATTACCATGCAATCATTAAAATAATGTTTTTAAGCATTTCAAATTCATTTTAATTAATATTTTAATCTAATCCATAATAAAAAAAAAATACCAACAACAACAACAACACAAATACAGACGAATTTTTTCATAAAATCCGCAAAAGACAATTAAGCCCGATGACAAGTCATTATTGAAATGGAAGTGCTTTTGCTCATCTGGCATTAGTATAATTGGGATGCTGATCATCTGAACATTTTACACAGCAAGATAACTCCCGTTAGCGACAGCTTAAGTGTAATTCATGCAGGCCAACAGTCCCTAATATTTCTCAGCTTCTGGTAAACTAGAATATATTTTCAGCCTTTGGGTATTGGCCAAAATTATTCGCATTCACTTTAGATCGAGGTATTCATAACGTAAGGACTCCACTAAGCCCACTGTTAGGACGGTAAACAGCACTATATGGTGTTGACAGGCATTATGAAGGCAAAACATTGTGTAAAAATCTTTTAATGCTACCTTATGTTGAAGAAAAGTCGCCGTGGTCTAGTGGGTAGTGTGTTGGCTTATTAGACAAAAGGCCCGGGTTCGAATTCCAGGTCAGACATCAAAACGAAAAATATTTCTTCGGCGACTTCCTCTCAGCAGATTTCTGGCAAAGACTCTGAGAGTAAAAATTGCCATGAAAAGCTTCTCAAAAATCTGTCGTTTGGAGTTGACTTTAAAACTGTAGGTTCCGCCACTCACGTATAAAATTAACGTACACAACATAAGTGGTGTGAGAAGCTAGGTCGTAATCCTGACTGAAGGGTTGTAATGGCCAATTATGTATGTATGTTGAAGAGATTAAGCATTTCGATAAGTATTCTAGTAAAGTAACGACCCCTGCTAAGAAATAATTCAAAGGCAAAGACAGCAATTAGGAAAGACAGACGTGGTAGTTTAGTACCTAGTGCCTTACGTTTAGGCCACTGTTCAAACGTCCAGCTAGAAACGAAATTTGATTTTTTCTTCAGCAACTTCCTCATGGCAGATTTCTAGCAAAAGTTATAAAATTACCATGAAAAGTTTCTCATAAAATCTTTCATTCGACAGACGCTATCACAAAGAGAGCGTAATAAAAATGTGAGTGTATTTGTAAGAGGCATGCATTAACCCAGAGAAAATTGTTAGTAATATTTTCAAGTGTAGTGGAAAATATAGAAAATATTACCGCTCCAAATCCCTAAAGACTGAGTTTTTAACATGCCAAATATTCTTTCAAAAAATAAAAATAATTTCACATTGAATATTAGTGAATCCTACTGTAATATTTCTTTGGCTGTATAATTCAAACCTCGAAAAAAAGCGATATGAACCTTCTTCTTTAGAAGCTGACTAGCAACTGAATGCAATTTGAACGCTTTTTTTTTTAACGAACATTGTAGATGTTCGGGTCGTATGTGTATAGAAAGCCGAAGAATGTTCTGAGGGGCATTGGTGCCCCACTCATGTATACAATTAACACACACAACATAAGTGAAATGAGAGCCAACACTCAGGGGATGGCCCCTACTCATGCAGTGCATTGTGCAGGTTTAGGAAAATAGGTTATAGGAAGGTGCAAAGAGGGAGTAGTGTTTGTGGACATTTGATTTATATTCATCAATATCGTAATTGATGGGAAAACCCCTCGCAGGAAGATCATTCCACAAGCGAGCAGTGCGGGCAATGTGCGGTTCACAACAAAAGGATGTGCTCTGCGAGAAGCTCGAGTACCACGTAAAAATATGTGATTATCGGGAACCAGGCCACTTATCTCTCGAGAACACCTCCCATTATAGTACCGATACAACAATGAAACACACGCCATATTGCGACGATGCTCCAACGAATCAATAGAGTTGCATACCCTACTGTCATTAATAAGCACCTTTCTTCGCTCCTGTATGCGGTCGAGAAGCTTCAAAATAGACTTTGAAGCACCGGCCCATACATGAGAGTTGTAATCCATCCGGGGTCGGATAAAGGTCCTGTAAATAGTAAGAAGGACGGATGGAGTGAAGTATTTTCTACATCGTTTCAAAACACCAAGGCACTTGAATGCTTCCTTCGACACTCGAAAAATGTGATCATTTCAACGAGCATTACAACTAATTCTCATGCCCAGAACATCAAGAGCATCTGCCTCCTTAATATTTACGTTACCCATAGATACAGATGACAGAACACCAGTGCCATCATCACGCCGGTGTGTCAAAAAACAGCATTGAAATCGATCCTGTTCGCGCGGCCCCACTCAGAGATTGTTATCAGGTCACCTGTAAGTGTGTCATTCATTGTTATCTCCACAATGTCTCTAGGTTTGTTTTCCTAGGGTGCGAATTACAAAGGACTTAATTTCATTGTTACAGAGTCTCCTTTTTATGCTTGAGCCAGCCACCATCCTAAATATGTGTTCTTTGAGTGTACAGTGGCTTTGCCATAACATTGTTTACCAAACTCAGCTTATTTCTTGTTAATCGGAAGCATGATTCAGATTTCATTCTATTGTAGTTCCATAACAAATGATTCGAATGTCTAAAATCCATTTGGCTTAAAGAGTCTTTGAGTCGTTCTTTATTTTCCCTTTCGATGAGCATACCATTCCAGTTACTCTCTATCACTCCACAGAAAGGTTTTGATTCTTTCAGCGGAGCTCTTTTGCATGCTTAATGCTGAGAATTTCAACATAATCTGGAATCTAGCATAGGTAACCTTATTTTTTCTAAATAGTTTTTTATGACAACGAATTTTTGAAGTCTGAATTTTTATTTCTGTAAGTCTCCTGGGTAGATAGGGGTTGCCGTGGTCTAGTAGGTGGTGTGCTGGCTTATTAGACATAAAGTCAGGGTTCGAGTCCCAGTTCAGACATCAAAAATAAAAAATTCGATTTCTTCTATTTTTCTTCTTGAAAAGCTTCTCAAAAATCTGTCGTTCGGAGTCGACTTTAAACTCTAGATCGCGTCACTTCTGTATAAAATTAACACACACAACATAAGTAGCGTGAGAAACTGCGAGCTTCTTAGGGACGTTTGCTATAGACTGTCAAATGGTGAAGGTATAGCACTGGCCATTTTATAGTCACCAGTAGCAACTCGTTTCCTTACAGGTCGCATCTTTTCTCTTTCCACCTTTCTTAAACCTGCACAATGAGTAGGGGTCATCCCCTGAGTGCTGGTTTAATAAAAATAAAAAAAAAAAAAAAGAGTCTGTTGAACAAATATTTGCATTTATTTTCTCTCCGTAAAAAACTAAATTTAAAATTGAATGATCACAATATTTTTTGTATGCATTAGTTGCTTATTGCATAATTTTATTGCAAATCTTTTACAAAATAAAACTAAAAAAAAATTTTTTCAATATGAAAACCTTCAGTTAGGATTATCCTTCTAAAAAGAAAAATTTATTTGTCTTTATAATTCCAAGAAACATATGACATAGCTTAACAAAGTCAAAAAGCGTCAAAAAAAAAGTCAAAAATGCTAAACAAAAACCTCCATAGAAAAATCATCCCCCTTTGAAAACCCTTAAAACCACCACATAAAGGGGTTTAACACGTCAGGAAGAAGCCAACAACACCTTAAATGCCTTTTTCATTGAAAACACACAAATCCACAGAGTTTGTAAGCGCCGTTTATAAACATAGAGCGAGAGAGAGACCCACTTAAATATCAATAAACAACAACACCCTACTCAAACATGCATGCAACAATAAACACTTTTATGCTGCATAAGAAAAAAAAAATGCGTAACTCATAGATACAAATAACTACGTATGTATGTTCGAAACAATGCAGTTACAAGATGTAAGAACCCATAGAAAAATTCCATTAGTCATGAGTAGGCAAGGCATCCACAAACGAAAACGTCATGCTATTATGGTTACACAAACAATAATCAACATCAGCCAGTCAGCCAGCCAGCCAGCCATTTAGATGAATCAACCACAGTGCCAGCATCCGAAAGATACGCATAGTAAATATCACTGAAGAAGAAGATACAAATTAAGACAATAATTCATGAAATTTATATTGCAAATAAAAATACACACAGAGAGAGAGAGAGAGAGAGAGAGAGAGAGAGAAAATAGCTTCAATTCCATACATTAATCTCCCAATTTTTTTTTACAAATCCATTCACAAATCCATCCAAAGAATACAAGAGCAATTCATATGGGAAAAGAGCAAACGAGCGTAAAAATCATTTCCCCTTTTATAATCTCCAAGTATTTGTTAAGAATTCAAAACTAGTTTTCAAAAAAGGGAAATTTATTGTGTAGAGTTTTAAAAAATTTCCCATATGGCTTTACGTATAAGCAACAGCTTATCTGTTTCCCCTTTTATTTTCATTCAATGTGTTTAAAAACGGTACCAAACAACTGAGAATTAATTTCCCCGTATATTGTGTTTGTAGAATACAAAAATCGTAATCAACCAATCATAAGCGATTACAACAACGAATGGCAAAACGTAGGAAAATTTTTTATTTTCCCCTACCATACGGCAAGAGGAAATTTATTGAAATGTTTGGAGAATATAAGCCCACAGCTGTTGTAAAGGGGAAATTCAAAACAAAAAGGATTTTTCAAACATATGCTGGCTTTACACAGAGTTTTAATGGGGAATTTTTGCAAATAGAGATGCATGTGCATGTGTTATAACATTGATGGAAATTCTTTGGGATTTTTTCAAAGTCAAGCAATATGTTGGCTGAGGCAGACTTCTTTTGGGCACAATTTAATGATACTGAGGGGTAATAAAAGGCAATATTCATGTGCTCTCAGAAACATTTCTTAGGGCACTTTTACGCAAAGAGATGGTATTTTGAACTTTTCAAAGCAAGCAAGGAAGGGAGACTTCTCTTGGGTACAACTTAATGATACTAAGGGGAAATTAAAGGGAATATTCATATGCTCTTAAAAAGATTTCTTAGGGCAATTTTACGCAAAGAAATGGTATTTTGAACTTTATAGAGCAAGCAAGGGAAGGAGACTTCTTTGGGGTACAACTTAATGATATTGAGGGGAAATAAAAGGGAATATTCATGTCCTCTCAGAAACATTACTTGCTTCTAAACAAAGCAAGCAATATGCTGGCTGAGGCGGCCTCCTTTTGGCTACAACTTAGTGAAACTGAGGGGTAATAAAAGGCAATATTCATGTGCTCTCAGAAACATTTCTTGGGGACTTTTAGGCAAAGAAATGGGATTTTAAACTTTTCAAAGCAAGCAAGGAAGGGAGACTTCTCTTGGGTACAACTTAATGATACTGAGGGGAAATAAAAGGGAATATTCATGTGCTCTCAAAAATATTTCTTAGAGCAATTTTACGTAAAGAAATGGTATTTTGAACTTTATAAACCAATGTCCCTTAGGGGAAGATTTTCTTCGGCTTTATATGTTCGCTCTGTGCCGACTACTGTGTATAAAGCAAGCAAGGGAAGGAGACTTTTATTGGGTACAACTTCATGAAATAGAAGTGAATATTCATGTGCTCCCAGAAACATTTCTTGGGGGATTTTAGGCAAAGATATGGGATTTTAAACTTTTCAAAGCAAACAAGGAAGGGATACTTCTTTTGGGTACAACTTAATATCTTAAGGGGATATAAAAGGGAATATTCATGTGCTCTCAGAAACATTTCTTGGGGACTTTTAGGCAAAGGTTATCTCCAAAGCAGTAACAATTATTTTCGTGAATTTTAAAGGGAATTAAAAAGGATATTCTTTGGAAATTTATGTTGTAGGCATTTTTGAACTTTATTTTGAAAGCAGGAGAAAATATTTCTTGATTTCAAGGCATGCTTATGAAATTATAAAGAAATCAGAGGGAATTTTAAAACGTTGGGGTAATATATTGCAACCAAACGCTTTTCTGAGCGTAACTCTTTGTGTAAATAAGGAAATAATTGGAAATATTCATGATTATTGAAGATCATCTTCTGTGTGGTATATTTTGCAAGCACCAGCATACATTTTTCTAAAGAATATGGAAGGGGAAGAGTGTAGAAATTATAAGGAAATATTGTTAGTATGAAAAGGAGGCATTTTTAAAGGCTTTTTTCAAAGCAGGAACAATATCTCTTTCACAATATGGATTGTGTGGGCAAATAAAAAGGGGAAAAATCAAAGGAATTTATAAATGGAGTACAAGTAGGTTGCTTACATTAGCATATGCGGATATCGTGATTCCTTTGGCTCCAGGTGTTTCAAAGGAAATTTTGTGAAGAAGTTTTGTGAAGGAGAAATATTATTCTTGGTAAATTTTTTAAATTCCCTGCATATTCAATGAGGGGAAAAATCCATGACTTTGTCTAAATATTGAAGATTAATCAACAGTTGAAGTGGCTTAAAGGAATAACGTCTATTTTGGGAATTTTAAGGCAAATAAGATCATAAAGTCAAGCAAACCTCCAATTCAATTATTGGAATTGATCTGTAATAAAAAATGGATCAAATGGAGACAACTTAAGCCAATAAAAAATGCTCTTTACAATCACTTTTCTCATCCTAACAATCACTATTGAAATTGGGGATTTTTTAAGCTTAAAAATAATTCCCTTATTTCATCATATTGAGAAAAAGACCGACTTAAAGAGCTAAGGAGAGATAATAGAAATAAATTTTCTTTTTTTATTTCTTAATATTATTGGGGCAACAGAAATTATCAATTATTTCAAGGGGTATTGCAAACCTAGAGTTTATTAAAGGAATTTTACTAGAGTTGGGATATTAATTGTGGGATAATTTCTTATGTGTTGCTTCTTGGTTTATTATTTAAAATTATTCGGATTAATCGAGGTTTTCAAGGGAATAAAACTTTAGGAGAATAAAAAGACAAAGTTTTTAAAGAGAATACTCTCAAAAATCGAGATTTCTTAAACAGGAAAAGGGAAATTTTAATTTTTGGTTTAGAAGCAGACACAATTAGGACTTTTAAGATACTCCTCAGAATACTTTGATATGATTATTCGAAGAAAAAGACCAAGAAAGTAATGTTAAGTGCAAAGAATGTATGATTAAATGTGGCTATCGAAGTACCAAATTTTTTTTTGGGTTTTATAGGGAAATATAAAAAGGATATTCTTTGGAAATTTATGTTGTGGTCATTTTTAAACTTTATTTTGAAATCAGGAGAAAATATGCCTTGATTTCAAGGAATGCTTATGAAATTGTAAGGAAATCAGCGAGAATTTTCAAAACGTTGGGTGATATATTGCAACCAAACAATTTACTGAGCGTAACCCATTGTGGAGTAATAATTGGAAATATTCATGATTATTGAAGATCATCTTCTGTGGATACGATTGAGCTGTTGAAGGTCGTTCGAAATGCAAAAAAAGTTTATAAAAAAATATTGGCCCCAACAAATCTGATGCGTTTAATTGTTCATTGTGACCACTCAGGATTAGGACCTATTTTCTCACGCTACTTGTTTTGTATGTTTTAATTTAGTATATAGGTGATAGAGCCTACATACATACATAACATGCATAATTGGCCATTACAACCCTTCAGTCAGGTTTACGGCCTAGCTTCTTAACACCACTCATGTTGTGTGTGTTAATTTTCTACATGAGTAGCGGGAGCTACAATTTAAAGTCGACTCCGAGCAACAGATTTTTGAGAAACTTTTCATGGCAATTTTATTTTTACGTTCAGAGTTTTTGCCTGAAATCTGCTAAGACAAAGTTTCCTTTTTTTTTTTGATGTTTGGCCGGGGATTTGAATCTTGGCTTCTCGTATAATCAGTTAACACACTACCTACTAGACCATGGCGACTTTTTAACTAAATATCAGGGAATTTAAAATGACGAATGAACTGCAAATGTATGCAAGTTTTGTCGCATAGAAGGACCTCTTCTATAATGAAAATTCGTTATGAAAATGTTATTAAAAAAAGTATCTTGTAAATGCCATCTGCTAGGGTAAGAAAAAAAAGATGATTTCGGGAAGTATACCTCTATTGAATGTCTGGAATGTCAAGCATACTACGAAAATATACCGGCATAGGTATTTGTACTGATATTAAGGGTAGAAATTTTATGTTTGATTATTTTTTTATCGTGAAATTTAAATTCAATTTAATTTAAGAAAATTTTTTCTACCGTTTAGATAATAAATGGGTAATAACAGATGGGTTTTTCCATAATTTTAAGAAATTTATTTCTGTTCCACAGCTTTGCTACAAAATTCTTATGAATTATTGAAATTTTACTAATCATTATTGCAAAATTTACGCGATTTTAAACTGCTAATATATATTTTCCCAATTAATTAACAATTTTCCCGCCATATTTTCTGCTGTAAATGACAGATTTGTTTTTTTTTTCACTAAAAATTTATTATGTTTTAAGAAAAAAAAACGTTTAAATATGTTTAAAATGCTGTAAGCATATGTATGTCATCTGAAGAGCATAACCGAAATATGAAAAATCTTGACTTTTCAATGGAATTTTTCAATTGATTTTATGATAGAAAACTGCAATGCTAATATTGGAAATTGTTGTCGTAATAAAGCAAAGCAAATGCATACAAATATCCATTCCCATATGGTCAACTAAATACACCCTGATAAAACACTTTCAAAGTAGGCTATTCAACGTTTAATAAACAACTAATTTGATGATAAAAAAAGAATTTCTTCATAAACATTGCGGTTGGTTTACTTAACACAAAAAAAAAATTCCCACTTTTGTTAGAGAATTCCTAAGTAATGGCTCTCGTTCTTATGCTCATCAGAAGAGCAAGGCTCTTTAATAAAATATTACGCTCTTTATAGGGATAAACAAACAAAACATGTGCTCTTTAGGTGCTTATTAAATGAGAAAATACCCTCATTTAGTTTTGTTAATGAAACAAACAAGAACAATAACAAAAACAAAAACAAACTGAGAAAATCCACAGCTGAAAGCCGAACAATACAAAATTCAAAACAAAAAATAAATTTCCCACGAAACGACGATTCCATGCATTGATTTTTTTTTCTCATGGCAAACACAAGCACAACATGACAACTCTCTCGTTCGCTTACTCTCTCTCTCTGTCTCTTTGTTTCTCTATTGTAAACTGTACTGTACTCTTTTGAGCAGTAGACGAAGCAAATTTATCACAGTGAGAATAAAGAAAATGTTTAATGCTCACAGTGATAGGCGGAGTTTGCTGGCGCAAGTATAAAAGCCAATGCTCTGAGCAGCAAGAGCTCATAACGAGTTTGTTACTCAAAGCGTACAGAAGCTAGAAAAAGCGAATAAAATACGTGAAAAAAATTATTTGAAAAAATAAAAAAAAAAATCTTTAAGATTTAATTATTTAAAGCAAAAAAAAAAAATACCAAAAACGCTAAACAGAAACGGATTACGGTTTAAACCTCTCAGCCGATACCTACTTAGCGTATGACCACCAGTGGATTATAATCAGAAGAAAAAGTGATTTAAAACAAGTAAAAAATCTGAATTGAAAACAAAAATAATTGAAAAAATTATCAATTTGAAATAAAAAAAGAAAAGAAGAAAAAGTGTTGTTTTTAATTTAAACAAAAAATAAAACACAATTTAATAATCAATTTAAAAAATAAAGAAATAAAATTAATTGATAAAAAATAAAATCACCTCGCAATCTGCTTAATTTCTTTACAACACCGTGAATTCTAATAAAAAGCCTTCAAAATTCTGCTAAAAGAACGTAAAGCGATTATTTCTAAAATGAAATCTTTAACGGCCGTCTGTCAAACCGGTGCCTCAATGCCCGCCATCAATCCAAACGGTCGCATTAGTCGCCATCCGCCACATCGTGCCGATGGTGAGAATGCCGAAATGAAAATGTACTTGTCCAAGCTAAAGGATCTTGTACCGTTTATGCCCAAAAATCGTAAACTCTCCAAATTGGAAATCATACAACATGTTATCGATTACATATGCGATTTACAATCGGAATTGGAAACCCATCCGGAGATTAGTAATTTTGATGCTGCAGCAGCTTTAAATTTCACAAGCAGTTTGGATAGAGTAACGGCCAATGGCCATAATGATGCCGAAGATAATGATAATGATGATGCTGAAGACGATGATATGTATGATGATGTACAGGAGCGTCTTAATGGATCCTTGCAGCAACAGTCTAGTCCAGTACAACAGCAACAGCGTCAACCGTTGGTTGATCGCCAAACACCAAATACTATTTTACCTGCCACACAACAGCAACAACAACAACATGTTATGACATCTGCTGTCAGCAATACATCCGTAACCAACACTACCACCTCAACATCCTCAGTAAATAACACCTCTAATGCAACAACAACAACAACAACCACATCATCATCATCAGCTGATGCAACAAATTTATCGCATACGGTAGGTTATCATTGTAAGAAGAATATGGTTTTGTAAGCCAACTCCCTGCCCCCCAACTTGGCAAAATATTGAGCCAACAAATTCCTCGCATAGAAGAGAGAGTGAAAGAAAGAAAGAGAGAGTGTAGCGAAATTTTCTTCGCACTAAGCGGAATATTTGCTAAATTGTACAGGACGACTGCTCGCTATATGATATGATACATCCCTGGGGTCGTTTAGAAAAGAAACACAAGAAAACAGAGAAAAAGAGTCAGAGAAAGCGAAAGGGCGGTCTTATATAGTGTCTGACCAAAAAAAAAAGGGCTTTAGCAAGTTTTTCACACCCCCACCCTCCAACAAAAAATTATAAAAAAACTAAAGAACTAAAACAAGCACTTTTGTATGTGCTAAACTGTAAAAAGAATTTAAGATTTTGTAAAAAAAAAGAAAAATATCTCAAGGAAACTAAATTTCCTTAAAAATTTAAATATTTTTTTGTTTTTCCTATAAACAAAAAAAAAATGTGAATTTTTGTAATTAAAAAAAAATTAAATCTCTTCATTTCTTATATTTTTTTTTTAATTTTTTTTTTTGTAAAACATTTTATAAAATGTGATATTATTTCCATTACTCTTTGAATTAAGCTTTGTTTAAATATTTATAACTAAAAAACAAAAACCTTATTTTTAAGCTGATAATTTTAATAAAAAAAAACAAAAAACAATTGTTAAAAAATTTATAAAAAAAAAACAAAAAAAAAAAATCTTTTTATTTTTAAAACAAAAAATTGGTAATTTTGGTTTTCAGTTTCAAAATTTATTCCTTTCAACCTCTACACTTCAATGGTAAAGAATTAAAAAAACAAAATACGGTAGGCCTTAAAATTTCAAGGAAAAGTTCAGGGTTATGTTCAAAAACACTTCAGTATGTGCTTAACTAACTAGGTAGAGGTTAAAGTAGAGGCATAGGAAATGAGATATTTTTGCTCAAAATAAAACATAAAATCCCACTAGGCCTATTTATCATTCAAAAAACTGCTAGTAGGGTATTGAAATAGTTTGGTTACTTCGTTTAGAATTAATTTTTCAGTTTGGATTCTAAGAATTTCAATTGAAAGCATTTCGATGGCTTAATGTGGAAAGGTCGTATCTCATTTTTGTTTTTTTTTTCAAAATCGGGGTTTTTAAATATTCTGATAGATAAAACCCACATACACATCCTCGGAAGAATTCAAAATTCTATATTGATGGATAGTTGACTTACAGTAATTAAAAGAAAAGGCCCTAATTCATAAAAAATTTAATAAATATTTTTGACTTTTTGTACCGACTGAATACTTCAACTATAGTGTTTCCTGATTTATTTTTAATAAAAACTGCATTTAAACTTTTTTTTAAATCATTTTTGTTTTAAATTCTATTAAGTTTTTTCCTTCTCCTGCAAGATACTGAGAATTTAAGACACAACCTTTCTATATTAAGCCCTCGTTTTGTTAAAAAAAAAAGACAAATGAAACCAATACACTAAAACAACGTTAGCGGCAAACATTCCTTACTTCCTTAATTAGTTAGTCATTACAGGTCTTTAGTCAAGATTACAACCTAGTTAGTCACACCATCCAAGTCGTGGGTGTTCTATTTATCCATGAGTGGCGGGATCTTCACTTTGAAGTGTCGACTCTGAACAACAAACTTTTAAGAAACCTTACATGGTAATTCTGTTTTTAGAATTGTTGCGTGAAGTCTGCTGAGAGTAAAATGCTGAAAAATATAATTTTTCATATTTTGAGCTATGCCCTCTCGTGTTTAATAAGCCAACACACTAGCTACTAGACCATGATGACATTAGTTTTTACACATTAAGGCTTTATAAGAAGAAATATAAAATGTTAACTCCTAACCTAATTAATTAGTCGTAAAATCTTTTAATCAGGATTACTATCTAGTTTTTTATTTTATGATCGTACTTCCAGAGTTTAGTTTGTTTCAAAACTCAATTTATGTTGAATTTTTGAAAATCCTTTTGAAATAATAAAAATTGAAGACAGTTAAAACGGCAAAAACTCTAATGGTCCTGAAATAGCACAGGAAATAAAATCTTTCGCTAGAATGTGAAAGTTCATTTCCTTTAGAATTTAAAATATTTTTCTCCTCTGATTAAGATAGCATTTGGTTTTTCATTCTAAGTTTTCAAATTCAAAAATTTCCTTGGAGATAGATTAAGAAAGTGTTTTAAGAGTTTACGCTTGTAGGATGGTTAAACATTTCAAACCGATATTGATGAATGTCGCCGTGGTCTAGTAGGTATTGTGTTGGCTTATTAGACGAAAGACGCGAGTTCGAATCCCAGGTTAGACATCAAAACTAAAATTTGAAAATAATTTTTCGGTGATTTCCTCTCAGCAGATTTCTGACAAAAACTCTGAGAGTAAAAAATTGCCATGAAAACCTTCTCAAAAATCTGTCGTTCGAAGTCGACTTTAAATTGTAGGTCCCGCCACTCATGTATAAAATTAACGCACACAACATAAGTGGTGTGAGAAGCTAGGACATAGTACAATGGGTCAATTCGACCACCGAATACTTGTCAGAATGGATGATTACACATCCTCTAACCTAACCTAACCTAAGCTAACCTAACATTGATGAAGTTTCATTTGCCTTAGAAAACATAATTGATTTGCTGCATGCCTTCAAACATAGCGAATAGATGATTGAAAAAATTGAAATCAGGAATGAAAACTTTACGTTTAACCTATAATCTACAGGTTATAAGTTTTGAATGGGTTCTCAAGCCACTAAGAACATAAAACCTTTTCCTAATCTCTATCTCTATCGAATTTTAAAAGTCTTTAATACAATTCACATCAAATCCATATAAACACTCTAAGCTGAACAATAATTCAAAACAAATTATCCTTACAGTTGACATACAAAAACATTAAACATTTTCGTTTATACATAGGATTAGTTTTAATATTTATCCGCACATTACACTTTCAATTTAAACAAATAACTGCGAAATCTTAAAAATTCAGACTACATTTTGAATTCAATTTAAGTTTTAACACGCATAATCATAATGACAACAGTATTATTATGCAGTTCTATATAAAATATAATTTTTATCAATGAAAATATTAATTTTTCAATTTCTAATTATTTTTCGCCATTAGTGTTAGATATAAGCTTTAAAATGAGATACCGTTCATTAAATTTGATACGGTGGTATAGGAGATATTTGCAACCGACAAAAAAATGTGCTTTAGAAATAATATGTACGATTACAATTTGCAGATGCATTTAAAGGGCAGTGGAATTTTAAAATCTAAAAGCTCAGGTATAGAGTGAGTGCCAAAAGAAACTGGGCATTAAAAAAATATATACATTAAGAAATTACCATCATTTTCAGTTTAAAATTGTTTCATTGCAAGTTTTTAAAATTGAAACAACAAAAAAAAAAAATTCGAAATATTGTCAAATATTTACGGTTGCTCTCCTTAAGTGGTAAAAGTTGAGTTTGAGGATTGTTAGAATTTTATCCTTGGTGTACAGAGTCTAATAAGCTAACATCACTACCTACTAGACTACGGCGACTACAGACGCTAGGTCGAAATCCTGACTGAAGAGTTGTAATTGGGGATGCCAAACGGGATCGATTTTTAAAAATCCTCGGATTCGGGATTTTGTAAATCCCGATCCCGAAATCCCGGGATATTTCGGGATAATTCGGGATCCAAAAATCCCGTAAAATTAGGGGAAAAATCGCGATTTTCTCTTGTTAATAAAAATATTTCGTTAACAAAATCATTTGAGAATTAAAAATTAAATATAAAAACAGCAAGACAAAAAGTAACAAAAAAGCGTAAATTAACAAAAATAAAAATTATTCATTCATAGGCAAATGCATTAGTTTTAAGAAAATTATTTGGATTCCAACACAAAGATTAAAGCATCTAACATGTGATCTAATTGGCTTGAAGGAATTTTGTTGACAACATACTCTGCTGTTTAAAAACGCTTCTCGCAATCAACATTTGTTGGTAAAATAGTTTCGAGATAGCAGCTTACATCTACTACCCACTGATGATCTAAATCAGTTACCCTCTTAATTCGTTTTATAGGGCTTTTGTATTCTTCGATGTCATCAAATAATTTTTTTTTATCAATGGAAGTAGGGTTTTCATCGTCTAAGATGCTATTATCGAAGTCAAGTGATATAGATTTATTTTTCATGACCTCTTTTTTGTAGGGTCCAAATACATATGAATTCACAATCTCGAAAATCCCAAAAAATCTCTGGACAAGTTTTTAAAAATCCCGGGATTCGGGATTTTGTGAATCCTGAAAATTCCGGGATTTCGGGATTCAGGATTTCCCGATTGGCATCCCTAGTATATACAGTTTCTTTTGACGCTTACTGTGTATTTAAAAAATTCATGTTCAAATCAGTCAGTTGATCGTTTTTAATGAAAATTATTTTAAAATATAGGCTTGATGCATATCAATAAATTTTAGAAATAAGGCTTACAAAATAGGCTTCACCATTTTATTCAATTTCAATAATAAAATCTAAAATACTGCAGCAGTTTAGAACAGAATATATTGAAGAAATATTGGAATTAAAGAACATAATAATCGAATATTGAGTTTAAACTGTAGGTCCCACCATTTATGTATAAAAATTAACACAAGTGGTGTGAGAAACTAGGTCAATAATCCTGACTGAAGACTTGTAATGATCAATTATGTTCTGTAATAATCGAATATTTAAGTTTTAAATCGGAATCGTAAATTTTAAATGGAATTGTATGGCTATAGCGTTGATATTCATAAGAATTAAGGCACAAAACTAGGATTTAGCAAAATTATCGTGAATATTATGGGAATAAATTGTTTGGGAGTAAACTTTTATTCCCATCCCAAAAAATCGGTATTGCGAATATATTGGGAGTAAAAGATTTTATTGTGAATTAGTGAAAAACAAAATTTTTTTATTGTGAAAATTACCTCTCGGGAATATATCAAAGAAAAATATAAAAATTAAAAAATGAATAGCGTTTATATTCGTTTTTTGGTGCTGGAAGAGGAGAAACAATCTATGGAAAAGTAGTAGAGAAGAGCTATTAGAAATGAATCGAATCCCACTATCACTCTCTGAGCTGAAGTAAGAATTATACATACTAAAATATTTATGTGTGTAATGGTAAATCCTTTAGAGATTCCAGGAATATTACAAAGCGAACAAAGAAGGGTTCAAATACCTACTGAATGTGCCCACAGGAAGGCAGCTACCAAAAGTTAGTAGGTAGGCAAATTAATATCGGTTTGGCGCAGTCTTCATTCAGCGAAATGCTTTTAGAAGTATTAACAACATTTGAAAGAGTTTTAGGTCCTCGGTAGATTGTGTGGCCGTCTTCTGAGGAAATGAAAGAGATTGTAAAATGGTTTTAAACAAAATACAAAATTCCAGGTGTTGTGAGTTGTATAGACGACAGCATACAAGTACTACGATTCGCATCGTCAAAGAATCAACCGATAAAGTATATTCAACCGGAAAGGTTACAACAGTCTTAATGTTGCGATTGTAAGCATATGATTTATACATGTTTAATAAATTCCTTTTTATATTTTACTAGATGACCCGTGCGAATATTTCGCACCGTTAATTGTCATTTTTGTAACATAAAATGAAAATAATTAATAGAAATTTTATTAAAAGTATAAAAATATTAGAAATCATAATATCATCATACATATTTACATACATACATATGTTTAAATGCTTTTATAATACTTCTTTAAATACAACTTAATATGCATATTATATATAACTGTCTTAGTAATAAACAGAATTATAGTAAATAGCGGTATTGCCAGAATGAATTTTAATACATACTATATTATGTAGAACTGCATTACTATTAAGCGACCCTGTATTACCACACTTGAACAAAAACATATAATCATAATGACAACAGTATTATCATGAAGTTCTATATAAAATATAATTTTTATCAATGAAAATATTAATTTTTCAATTTCTAATTATTTTTCGCCATTAGTGTTAGATATAAACTTTAAAATGAGATATCATTCATTTAATTTGATGCGGCGGTATGGGAGATATTTGCAACCGACAAAAAAAGTGCTTTAGAAATAATATATATGATAATTCATTGCTACCATCGCTTCCACCATACAATTAATCTGCTCCTTATTTACATTTGCGTTCCTTAAATAAAACAAAAAATCAAAATCAATATAATTTATAAGTTCCATGTTCCCTTCTTGTTCCCATCGGCAGGTGTTGGGAATTAATTCTACAAAATAATTCTTGGGAATAAACATTGGCGATGCCAAATTTTTTTATGTTTGGGAATTCACTCCCGATTCACAATAGGAAATGACGAATTTTGGGAATTTTTTTATGGGAATTGTTATTTGCGATAGGGGTGATATTCTTTATAAAACCTTGTTAAGAAAATATTCATTGAACAATTAATTAAAAAAAAAAAAAATTATTAAAAATTACATTGTTTCTCTAAGCATTTCATTCTGTTTAATTATAAAAATATTTGAATTTTGTTTTCAAATATTTCTATGGAGAATCTATCTATAAACCTGTTATTTCTTTCTGTCATCTTCTTCTAAATAGTTGGAATAAAAAAAAAAAAAATTTAAATAAAATCTAGACGACCCTATAAAATGTTAAACAAAAAATCATAAATTATTTATGCCGCACCTGTTTACATTCAATAAAGAAAAAAAAAAATACCCCGAAAAAAATATAAAACTTGAGAAGACGTTTAAATCTTAAAAAAAAAAAAAAAAAATTCGTTAAAATCCCTCACTTTAAATAATTAATACAACTAAAAAAAAATCAACAACAACAAAACTAAGAAAAAATAAAACAAGATTTCACCTAAAATATTTTTTAAACAGAAAAATACAATAAAAAAAATTTAAAAAAAAATACAAAATAAAATAAAAAAAATTGTTAAAAACTTGATTTCTGTGTTAAAAAGATTTAAAAAAAAACAGAAATTAAAAATAAAAAAAAAAACAACAAAAACAAATAGAGAGAAACAAAAAAAATATTGCCAAGATAACCTTTAAAGTGCGAAGGGAATTCATAGACAAACTTTATTATGACTGATGATGAATATTTCAATTCAACTCAACTCAACTCAACACAACACAACACAACACATTTCGTATAAAATAATTAACAAAAAAACAAAAACAAAAATTGTTTAAAAATTTAATAAAACCAACATTAAAAATTATTATATAAAAAGGCCTATCACAATGTGTGTGTATGCCTGTGTGTGTGTGTGTGAGGAAACATAATAAAAACATAATTGCAGAGGAAGTACTTACAGATTAACTTAATAATGGTGGTGGTGTTTTAAAATACATATTAGGGAGCATCACAGTTTAGTAAGTCTTTTGTTTTGTGTACCTTAGATGCTATACAGAATGAATGAGAATAAATTTCTAGGACAAATGACGTCACCCCATTGTGGTTTTTATTTCACAGCACAAGTGTTGCTTAATCACAAGAAATAAAACAGAAACTACATCAACAAATGGGAAATCATCCTGTGCATATCACAGTCTTCCACATTCTTGGATGCTACTTACTTACTTAATTGGCCATAGGTTAGGTTAGGTTAGAGGACGTGCACCTGTTGGTCAAGACAAGTACAGTACCCGGAGGTCGAAACTGATCCATTGTACATTGTCCTTAGGGGAGGAAGGATATTGAGGATATAGGAATGTAGGGAAGGGGAAACTTAATTGGCCATAAGAACCCCATTAACGGGTTTCATCCTGGCGCAACACATCTTTCCAGGCACCTTAGCCTCTTGCACGCTTACGCCAGTTAGTCACACCAATCGATGACAGGACTTCCTCGATTTGGTTCTTTCAACGGATAAAAGATCGTTCTCTTTGCCGACTTCCGCAGATCCCCGCATCAAATGCCCGTCTCGCCGGGGCATCCTCCTCCATTCGAACGACATGGCTGACCCTTCGCAGCCGCTGGATATTAATACGCTGTACAACGACTATCCCGTTGAGGAACTCATAAAGCTCACTGTTGGATCGAATGCGGAAATAATCGCCAACTCGCACCGGTCTGAAGATCTTACATAGGACTTTTCTCTCGAATACTACCGTTTGCTACTAAAGTAGCAAAAAAGAAAAATAATAAGATTACGAAGCCTACTGTTCTGAACAACAGATTTTTGAGAAACTTTTCATTGCAGCTTCATTTTATTCTCAGAATTTTGGGTCAGAATACTGCTGAGAATAATTTGCATAAGCTAATACACCACCTACTAGACTACGAAGACTTCTTCTACTATTTAGAACGTATTTTCTAAAGGGCCTTTTTAAGAATTGCGAAAACAAAAAAGTCGCCGTGGTCTAGTGGGTATTGGCTTATTAGACTAAAGGCCCGGGTTCGAATCCCAGGTCAGACATCAAAATAAAATACAAAAAATATTTTTTCTACGATTTCTTTTCAGCAGATTTCTGGCAATAACTCTGAGAGTATCTATTGCCATGAAAAGTTTCTCATAAAATCTGTCGTTTGAAGTCGACTTTAAACTGTAGGTCCCGCCACTCATGTATAAAATTAATACACACATCATAAGAGGTGTGAGAAGCTAGGTCGTAATCCTAACTGAAGGGTTGTAATGGCCAATTATGTATGTATGTATGAAAACAAATAAAAATCTGTCGTTCGGAGTCGACTTCAAACTGTAGGTCCCACCCCTCAAGTATAAAAATTAACGCACACAACATAAGTGGTGTGAGAAGCTAGGTTGTAATCCTGACTGAAGGGTAGTAATGACTAATTATGTATGTATGATCTCCAATGACAAGTGATTTCAATAGTACGAAGCTAAATCAGCTCATGACACATTAGATTAGCATGGTCATCTGACTTGGGAGTGATTACATACATCCATAACTGGTGATTGCAACTTTTCAGTCAGGATTATAATCTAGCATATCACAGCACACTGTAAAGTCGATTCCGAACGGCAGAATTTTGAGAAGTTTTTCATGGCAGTTTTCTGGCAAAAAACTGGGAGAATAAATCGCCAAGGAAATATTATTTCATCAAATATCAGGGCAAGGATTTACACCACAGCCTCGCGTTTTATAAGCTAACACACTACCTACTAGTTTACGGAGACTTCTCCTATTGCTTAGGGCATATTTTCTAAAAGGCTTTTTTAAAATTGTGAATACTTACATACATACGTACATAATTGACGATTACAAACCTTGAGTCAGGATTACAATCTAGCTTCTTACCGCACTTATCTTGTGTGTGTTAATTTTATACATGAGTGGCGCCATCTACAGTTTAAAATTGATTCGTAACGATAGATTTTTGAGAAGTTTGTTTTTTCCTTAGAGTTTTTGCATGAAATCTGTTGAAAGGAAGTCGCCGAAGAAATATTTTTTCGTATTTTGTTTTGCTAAAGATGTCTGACCAGCGATTTGAACCATGACCTCAAGTCTAATAAGCCAACCCAATACCTGTTAGGCTACTATTGTGAACAATTACTCTTATTTCCTTCTAGTTTCTCACACCACTTATGTTGTGTGTGTTAATTTTATACATGAGTAGCGGACCTACAGTTTAAAGTCGACTCCGAAGGACAGATTTTATGAGAAACTTTTAATGGCAATTTTATTTACTTTCAGAGTTTTTGGCAGAAATCTGCTGAGAAGAAATCACCGAAGAAATACTTTTTTTTGTATTTTATTTTGATGTCTGGCCTGGGACTCGAACCCTGGCTTTTACGTCTAATAAGCCAACACACTACCTACTAGACCACGGCGACTTCATACAACATTTTGGATGCATTTTTTATTTTTTTCACAAAATTTCACAAATTTGGCATAGAATTCATTTGTTTTTTCCAGGACTCTAGTGAAATTTCCTGTCATTCGGTCAGTAGTTAGTTTTTGTGTTGAATTTTATTTACAGATTTATGACCACCACATATTATTTCTTTAAAATTATCCACAAGTGTTTCAGTTGGTCATCATAAGTATTTTGTAGAGGAGTATTATACCTGCCGAGTGTTGTAGACAAAGCAAATTTTCAGTGTCATCAGTTGTATGCCCTGTTGAAAGTAAAACTCATTTGGAGTTCTTAATTAGTTTTTGTATTGAATTTGGTTTACAGATTTATGACCTCCACATATTATTTCTCCAAAAAATATTCCACAAGTGCTTCAGTTGCTACTTATCAGTACTTTGTAGAGGGCTATTAAACCTGGCAAGTGTTGTAGTTTGTTCTGTTGAAAGTAAAAATCATTTGGAGTTCTTAATTCTTCATCAATTTGGTTGACAATATTTTAACATAGACACCGTTGTCTAGTAGGTAGAGTGTTAACTTATCAAACGTGCGGCCATTGCTCAAGCCAAAGATCTGGAAAAAATATTTCTTCGGCAACTTCCTCTCAGCAGATTTCTGGCATAAACTTTGAAAGTAAAATAAAATTGCCAAGAAACGTTTGTCAAATATCTGTAGGTTCCGGCGCTCATGTATAAAATTTAGCACACAAAATAAGTTGTGGGAGAAACTAGGTTCTGACTAAAGTATCGTAGTGAGCAATTAAACATTAAAACTTTGGAGTTCTCCCGTACCCTGTATTGTTTTATTAAAAACCAAGAAATTTCATTAAATTTCTCGCACAGACATTGCTGCAAGGGTACTTTAGTACTTTTAAACACGATAACTTCCATCATAAATAAACAATTTTTGTTTTATCATACCCTTACCACTGCAATAAATCACTTAAAAATCACAGCAACAGCAGTCTAAACTGTGATTACCCCCACACACAAGAGTACATGTACATGTATGTGTGCAAGATCCGTTTTTTTAAGTGATCCAAAAGCAACGTACATACGTACGTATGTATGCGTAAAGTAAGTAAGTGAGAGAGTGACCATTAAATGAATAGTTGTTGTTCACTTTTATTTGTTTTGTTTTTTTTTTCTTTCTTCGTCGTCATGTTTTTCTCCAAAAATTTATTACTAAAAGCGTGTGAATGTCGACAATGAAGATGATGATGATGATGATGATGAAAACGCACACAATACAATACAATTCAATGCTCATTATGATGACGATGGATGATGATAATGCTTGGTCGGTACGATTATGTGACGATGATGTGGTGTGGTGTGGTGTGGTGGTGTGTGTTAGTTGGTGATGATGATAAAAATAAAAAAATAACAAACGATTGTTGGGGTTTTAAAATAAATTTTTAGTCTCGTTTTACTTTTTTATTTATTTTTTTCATAAAAAAAAGCGAAAAAAAACACAGAAACGTTTTATTGTTGTATTTAAGTTGCGTGATGCTTTTTTTTTTTAGTACAATAAACTACTACACACCAACAACAACAAATAACAAAACAAAAAAACATTAATTTAAAAATAAAAAAAAGCGAAAATGAAATAAATTTAAGTATTTGCAGGTGTTCAGCATAGAAGAAGTATAAAAATATATGAAAAAAAACAGCAAAAAAAAATTAAAAATTATTTAAAACAAAACCAACAAAATATCTACACATACACTTAAGCTTAACAAGAAGAAGAAGAAGAAGAAAAAAGAGCTAAATTATAATTTATTATGAAATAAACACATACACTTACTCTCACATACAGAATTTATGGAACAAAAAAATTTTTTTTGTTAATTTTTTACAAATTCATTGAAAAACAAAAGCAAAAAAAAATTTTTTTTTTGTTAATTTTACAAAAATACGATTTTTTTTTGGGAATAATTTTTATAAAAAAAAACAACAACAAAATGTAATCATGTGATGAAGGCTTAAAATTATACGCAATAACTGACACATATTCCTGAAGCAAAACAAAAAAAGAATTCAGAAAAAAACAGGAATTAAAGGTCGCATTAGTAATACTCCACGAACAATGGTATCACAATGGCCCCCATAAGGCCTAAGTGCGTCCATTCAATTCATTTGAGGGGGACGCCCACTGATACCTACCTACCTACCTAATACTCCACATTGATCCCTGTATCACTGGCGCATAAATTTCCTTTGAGGATTAATTTTTAGAAGGGAAATGTTAAAATAAAAATTGTTTTACAAATCGCCATTTAACTATGCTTTGAGATCTAGTAGTTTTCCAAGTTCAAAAAAAAAAAAAGGAATGCTTTGTAATTAGAAGTCTATCATGAATAGTATTATAGATTCAGTGGTACCATACATACGAGGCATAAATCAAGCTTCAAAATGCAGAAATCAATCACAAAATGTTTCATACATACATAACTGGTCATTACAACCCTTCAATCTAGTTTCTCACACCACTTATGTTTTGTGTGTTAATTTTATTTAAAAGTGGCGGGACCTACAGTTAGTTTAAAGTCGACTCCGAACGACAGATTTTTTTGAGAAACTTTTCATGGCAGGTTTTATTTACTCTCAGAGTTTTTGACAGAAATCTGCTGAATTTTACGTTGATGTCTGGCCTAGGACTCGAACCCTGGGCTTTACGTCTTATGTACTCTAAGAATTCTTTCCATAATTTATTTGTTCCATTGAAATTCGTTTCTAGCCTTTAAATACGGCGTTTTTTATTACCAAATTGCTTCAGATTAATTTTCATAGCTAGTTCTCTATTACATACATAATTTGGCCTTTACAAGTCTTCAGTCGGAATTACGGCCTAGCTTTCCACACCACTCATGTTGGGTGCGTTAATTTTATACGTGAGTGGCGGTACCTACAATTTAAAGTCGACTCCGAACGACAGATTTTTTTTTTGAGAAACTTTTCATGGCAGGTTTTATTTACTCTCAGAGTTTTTGCCAGAAATCGCCGAAGAAATACTTTTTGTATCTTGCTTTGAAGTCTGGCCTGGGGTTTGAACCCTGGCTTTATGTCTAAAATGCCAGACTACGGCGACTTCAACAAAATGCCTTGCAAATCTATATTTTTGCACAGCAAAACCTTAAATACTCGCAAAGAAACCATTTTATTTGACCAAATGCATTACAAAGTTGTATCAAATACTCAATAGGATATCCCTTAAAACGAAGTCTTTCAAATTTCACAAATTTGTCAGAAAATTCATTAGTTTTTTCTGCATTCTGATAAAATTTCCTGCCATTCAGTTAGTTTTTATATTGAATTTGTTTTATAGATTTATGACCACCATATATTATTTCTCCAAAAAATATTGCACAAGTGCTTCAGTTGCTACTTATCAGTATTATTAAACCTGGCAAGTGCTGTAGTTTGTGAGAAGTAGTTTGTCCTGTGGAAAGTAAATATCATTTGGAGTTCTTAATTCTTTATCAATTTGCTTGACAATATTTCTACGTAGTCACCGTTGTCTAGTAGGTAGAGTGTTAACTTATTAGACGTGTTGCCATTACTCAAGCTCCAGATCTGGAAAAAATATTTCTTCGGCAACTTCCTCTCAGCAGATTTCTGGCATAAACTTTAAGAGTAAAATAAATTTGCCATGAAACTTTTCTCAAATATTAGTCGTTAGGATTCAAATTTAAGTTGAGCCGGAACACTCATGGATAAAATTTAGCACACACAATAAGTTGTGGGAGAAACTAGGTACTAACTAAAGTATTGTAGTGGCCAAATATTTAGGTATGTATGTATGCATGTATAGTCGCCGTGGTCTAGTGGGTAGTGTGTTGGCTTATTAGCCAAAAGGCCGGGTTCGAATCCCAGGTCAGACATCAAAAACGAAAAAATATTTCTTCGGCGACTTCCTCTCAGCAGATTTCTGGCAAAGACTCTGAGAGTAAAAATTGCCATGAAAAGCTTCTCAAAAATCTGTCGTTCGGAGTCGACTTTAAACTGTAGGTCCCGCCACTCATGTATAAAATTAACGCACACAACATAAGTGATGTGAGAAGCTAGGTCGTAATCCTGACTGAAGGGTTGTAATGGCCAATTATGTATGTATGTATGTTCTATCGGGCAAAAATTTCGAAAAATATTTCATCAATATGCATAAAAATATAAAAAAGCTATATAATTGAAGTGTTTGAAGCCTTCCTTCAAAATTATGAGCTTTTACAGTTTTTGATTTAAAAAATTCTGATTTCTTAAGTCCATATTTATCACAAATTGTTTTTTTTTTTTTTGGTTCAAATTCAACATTGAAATCGTTTTTTATTAATAAACCGCACAAATATTTTGCGAATTTCTTTACAAAATTTTTAATTTTTATTTCAATTTTGAAAAAGTTTCCATTGTTTTGTCCAGCACTGTATATCCTGCTGATACTCTGATACCTGCTAAAACCTAAATTAAGGAGATATGCCAATAAAATCTTGTTTTAGTTTTACTTTTAAACACTTTCAGGTTCTTAAATTAGATTCCTTATATTATTTTAATGTGTTCATGTAACCAGTTCTTGACCAATTCACACTTTCCCGTTCCTTTACTTTCTAACTGCTATTCTTGTCTCATCAAAATTAGGTCCTAAATTGAAATATTTTCAAGTTATTTTTTTTTTTTTGTTCTTAATTTACCTTTACTTTACATGTATGTGTGTATGTGTATGTGTTTTTTTGCCCCAAATGTTTTGTATATTTTTTTTTTGATTTTTTTTATTGTCATACTAATGAGGATCGGTTAGAATGCAAAACAAAAATACCCCCGACTAATTTGCATTGACGCAGTCAAGCAATAATGCTTATGAATTTGTGGGTCTCTTGTTATATTTGTAAACTAAAAACGTACACACAAACACACACATTTTATTATTCGCATATGTTTAAATAAAAAATAAAAGATTTGTGATGGTTCTCAAACGCATAAAAATGTAATCTCGTGTAAATATGTTAACAAAAGATCAACCAACATATGTGAACATATGTGTAGATATGTATGCATGAACTGTATGTACGAATGCATGTTAATAATAATTAAGGACATTACAGTCCGTCCATTTTTACTAC
This sequence comes from Sarcophaga peregrina, assembly GCA_014635995.1. Classification (NCBI taxonomy): domain Eukaryota; kingdom Metazoa; phylum Arthropoda; class Insecta; order Diptera; family Sarcophagidae; genus Sarcophaga; species Sarcophaga peregrina. Next base: position 92,116,380 of record CM025792.1, on the reverse strand, counting down.
GTAGTAATTGCTATCTACCCAATGAAAGCGAAAATTATGCCCTGATTTTAGGTAACAAATTATTTGGACTGCCCTGCCTAGCAATAAAACCAGCGAGTAGAGTGGGTACAGCTATGACTCTAATTAGGGACAACAAGTGCATGAAAATATTTGTACTGAATTGAGTCATAGCTGTACCCACTACTCTCTAGTTTTATTGCTAGGCAGGGCAGTCCAAATAATTTGTACAAATGTTATCGGAAAAATTAATCGACTTATCGTAACATTAATGAAAAGTTTATAATCTCGTATCAATTTTATCTAACCCGTCTCTACCTACATACATACATAATTGGCCATTACAACCCTTCAGTCAGGATTACGACCTAGCTTCTCACACCACTTATGTTGTGTGCGTTAATTTTATACATGAGTGGCGGGACCTACAGTTTAAAGTCGACTCCGAACGACAGATTTTTTGAGAAGCTTTTCATGGCAATTTGTACTCTCAGAGTCTTTGCCAGAAATCTGCTGAGAGAAAGTCGCCGAAGAAATATTTTTCGTTTTGATGTCTGACCTGGGATTTGAACCCGGGCCTTTTGTCTAATAAGCCAACACACTACCCACTAGACCACGGCGACTTCAGGGACAACAAGTGCATGAAAATATTTGTACTAAATTGAGTAATAGCTATACCCACTACTCTCTAGTTTTATTGCTAGGCAGTTCAAATAATTTGTACAAACCCATCTCTACCTATCCAACAATATTTGATGCCAAATTAAATGGAATACGAATTAAATTTGAAAAAAATTCAGAGCGATAATGAGAGTTTAGGCCTCAGTAATTACTGGGGAATTTCTTTTCAAGGAAATTTCAGTAAAGTTCGGAACAGCTTTAATGCCATTTCTTTAGAATTCGTTCCCAACAAATGTGTACACCGCCCAGGCATTAAATAATATGAACGGAAATATTTAAATACCTGGGGCAAGGGAAAAGATGTTACTTTTTACAGATTTATGATTTCTTAGAATATTCTAATATAACAAGCTGACCCGGCTAACTTCATCCCGCTCAAAATTGATTTTTTTTCTATTACCCAAAAGCGCTGATTTAGTTGTAGTTGTTGTAATCGCTTCAAAACTAACAGACATACGTGTTAAATAGGTAGAAGTGGCTGCCCACCCGATGAGCGGACACACTTAGGCCGCATACAGGCCCCTTGTGATACCACAGTTTCATCCTCTCCCCTATTCCAGGCACCATCCGGAGCTTCCAATGAAGCGACTCAGACTGCCAATATCCATGCATGACAGTTCATCTAGGTCTTCCATGCAGTTGGCACCCAAGTGTTTCTTTCTCCTCCGATCAAGTGCCGGGCATGTGCGCAGTATTTGAAGAATAGTTTTATCCTCTTCCTCTTCTCCACAGCTTCTGAAGAAATCATTCACGAGGTGTCCAAGACCAATACACCTATAATACATACATACATAATTGGCCATTAAAACCCTTCAGTCAGGATTACGACCTAGCTTCTTACACCACTTATGTTGTGTGCGTTAATTTTATACATGAGTGGCGGAACCTACAGTTTAAAGTCGACTCCGAACGACAAATTTTTGAGAAGCTTTTCATGGCAATTTTTACTCTCAGAGTCTTTGCCAGAAATCTGTTGAGAGGAAGTTGGCGAAGAAATATTTTTCATTTTGATGTCTGACCTGGGAGATTCCTATAATACAATGCCCCATAATAACCCCGATAACAGAGCTGAGATGCTTCTTTGGAGCTTAAGCAGAGTCGCCGTGCGCTTTTTATCCACCCTTGGCCAGATTTTATGTGCAGCTATGCCTTTATCCGAAGCTGCCTACTGATAACAAGGCACCTACTTACAAGGCAGGTACTTAAAGGGATTCCCAATGTAGAGAATTCATCAGAGAGCTCGACGGTCGTGCCCCTTCTGGCCAAATCATCCGCTCTGAACATATGTAGTTATAAACTATCAAATTAACCGACTTATAGGTATCTGTTAAAGGGGGGGAGGATTGCCACATTTGCCCATTTTTGGTACGAACTTACTTACCAAATTGCATTCGTCTACGATCACTATGTCGCAAAATATTCAATTTTAAAGGTTTGCCACGCCTACTTTTTGCTATGTCGAATTTCTTTTTAAACCATCTAAACCTGATAAGCTTTCGAATAAAAAAAGAATGGTTAAAATCGGTTCAGTAGTTTAAAAGTTATAAGTATCACATTAAGGGGGAGGTTTGCCACACCCATTTTTGGTTTCATTGTAGATATCGACTCTACGAACTTATCCACCAAATTTTATTCGTCTACGATCAATATGTAGCTAAATATTAAATTTTAACGATTTGCCACGCCCTCTTAACATTTAGGGATATAAAAAATAAATGTTGCTCGATTCTCCTACAGTTTAAAGTCGACTCTGGAGGACAAATTTTTTTTGAGAAGATTTTCATTGCAATTTTAGTTTTACACTTAGAGTTTTGGCCCGTACAGTGACTAAAATAACTTTTTTTTTACCCAATTCAGCTGTACATTCCAACGAGATCTTTGATCAAGTTTGTATGAAGCGCTTCAAATCTCTGTGTAACATACATAACATAATTGGTCATTACAATCCTTTAGTTAGGATTATTGACCTAATTTCTCACACCACTTATGTTGTGTGTATTAATTTTATACCTAAGTGGCGGGGGACCTACAGTTTAAAGTCGACTCCGGACGACAGATTTTTTTTTGGCAATTTTATTTTTACGCTCAGAGTTTTTGCCAGAAATCTGCAGAGAGGAAGTCGTCGAAGAAATATTTTTTCATATTTCGTTTTGATCTCTGACCTGAGGCTCGAACCCGGGCTTTACGGCGATTACAATGTCTGTCAAACGGCATTATTAAAATTATTTTAAGCTGCTACGCATGGTAGGGTACAGAAATTTGTGTAAAGAATTCTTTTTTAATTTAAAATTTTAATTTTAATTTACAATAATGCCGCGTACCGTGCATACCGTATGAAAATACTTTTAACCACATGGACGTTCACATATCGTCGCCTCCGTTCTATCACATTCTAAGTCGAAAAATTGTGTTTTGTATTCTTAGTAGATTTTTCCCTATAACTTCTGAACGGATGGGCGCATCTTAACCAAATTTTGACCCCATTTAAGTTAGAAAACATAGAATTTAAAAATGCAAGAACATTAAAAACATTTTAAGTACACTTAGAACATTATAGAATGGAGGCACCGATATGTACTCTTTAATGTATGTTTTTAAAATATTCTTTTATATACTAAATATGTATGTAGGTATATGCATTTAAATTTGTTTTTAATCTTGTTATTGTTGTTGTTGTTGTTTTTTTTATATTTTGTTTTCATTACAATTTAAATGTCCGCTATGAGCGAATACAAATTTAACAAAGCGAAAAATGAGGTCACTTTTTATTGTTTTCATTAAAAAAAATTTTAAAAATTAAAAAAAAAAATTTTAATTTTTTTTTAATTTCAAATTGGTGCAAAAGGTGATAAATTTTAATATATTATGCATAAAAATTTAATACGAAATTATTCTGCATGGGATAACTCACTCACTCTCTTTCTCTTTAAAAATTCTGATTGTTTATGTGACAGAGGCTGTCATTTAAAGTGGTACCCTTAAGGAGAGGTTTTGTTACGTACAATAGAAGATTTCTTTACTCAAACTAAACACAAAAAACTACATACATAATTTGGGCATTACAACCCTTCAGTCAGGATTATTGACCTAGTTTCTCACACCACTTATGTTGTGTGCGTTAATTTTTATACATAAGTGGCGGGGGACCTACAGTTTAAAGTCGACTAAGAACGACAGATTTTTTTGAGAAATTTGTTGAGAGAAAATCGCCGAAGAAATATTTTTGTTTTGATGTCTGGCCTGGAATAATAAGCCTTATAGACTACGGCGACTACAGTATTTGAATAATTAAATAATCCATAATTATAAAGAGTGATAAAAATAAACTTTGTAGCCCATTCAGTATTAATACAGTCAAACTCAGCTAGAATGAACTCCGCACAGTTCCTTTCAATCGAGAATTCGTTATAAACCAGATCGTTATAAAGGATATTTTTTGTATGAAAATTGTTATTAAAACGTTGGAACTTGAAAATATGTACGTAATAACCATGAATTCATTATAACCGAGTTCGTTATAAGCGAGTTTGACTGTATTTAACAATTTGTTTGATGACTTGATGCCAATATAATTGTTAAAGACAATTTCAGTATGATAATCGTATAAAAAACATATCCATTAACAAAGAAAACTGAGACACGCAAGGTACAGCACCTTCGTTTACCAAATTCTTCGATTAGTTTGGGAGAATTCCGTTGGTACAGGGACTGTGCAACGGTCGCTGTGTATAAGCTCAAATGAGCTTTAGTAATCAAAGCTATCATTTCAACCTACTTTGTATCTATTAAGACCTCGTTTTTACCTATAAGTTGCCATGGTCGAGTTCAAATCCCAGGTCAGAGATCTCCAACAAAACGGAATTTGGAAAAATATTTCTTCGGCGACTTCATTTCAGCAGTTTTCTGACAAAAACTCTGGCAAGAGTAAATAAAAATGCCATCAAACGTCTCTTAAGAAATCTGTCGTTCAATGTCAATTTTAAACTAGAGGTACCGCCATTTATGAATAAGTGGTATGAGAAGCTAGGTTGTAATAACCAATTATATATGGACTCGTATGTATAATCAAGCCCTTTAAGACACCTACGAATTTTGCTTTGTCGTGTATTTGCTGTTTTATGCATTCTGCGCTAATCACGAACATGATTAACCGCCATTTTCGACGAATTCTTATATTATCAGACGTCGGCACAAAGAGAACAAAATGTGCCGATAAAAATGTGTGTGTATTTGTAAGAGGCTAGTGTATAACCCAGAGGAAAATTGTTAGTAATATTTCCATGTATAACCTAATAATATGTTTATGTAGTGGAAAATGGAAAATATACCGAGCTGCGTATTTAACTTGACAAATATTCTTCCAAAAATGGAGATAATTTCTTATTCTTATTAGTGAATCTCATTAGAAAATAGTGGATCCTACTGTAATTTTTTTCCGGGTGTATAATTGATATACAAAAAAAAAAAAAAAAAAATTAAAAAAGAAGCGATGATAACCTGCTTCACTGAAAGCTGACAAGCAACTGAAAGCATTTTTACGCACTTTTTAACGAACATTGTTGATGTTCGTATCCTATGTGTGTAAAAAGCCGAAGATGATCTTCCCCTGGGGGACAGTGACATCTGTGCTTTCCGAATATATTTTTAATTTGTTAATAAAGCGCTAAGGGAATCCCAGTAGCTAGTAACCAGTGAGCAAACCTGCCATGGTAGTAGCAGTTTTCTGACAGAAACTCAGATGATAATAAATCTCAAAAAACCTATCGTTCGGAGTCGTCTTTATGCTAAAGGTCCCGCCACTCATGTATAAGTGGTATGAGAAGCTAGGTTGTAATGACCAGAAGTCGATTAATGTTTGTGTTTTATGCAAATATTATTATTTCCCTTTGCGCAAACATTGGCCACCTTCTAATGGTCGCTCAAACGTGAAAATAACACATTTTGTGATAAACAATCAAGATCCATCAAAATTCCTGAAAATTTTTGAACTAAAGGTTCATTTGATGAGATGACATACGACTGTTAGACTCTTTAAATAATAACTACGGTAATTTTTGTCTGATTTAATTAAATAATAACTCAATCTCTTCGCAAGAGAACAGACTTTAAGAATATTATCTTTTATTTTATATGTTTTTATTAAAGTTTGCTACTATGAATGGACAAACTTGGAAAAATATGAAAAATTTTCGAATTTTCCAAGTTTATCTCATCAAATCTTATAGCATTTTAAGTCGAATAATAGACATATGTATACCGTTTTAAAGGTCTATCTCTCTCCTTTCCAACAAGATTTAAGTTTTGGAAATCGTGTCCGAAATGTTTGAATAATCAAGAAATTTGTACGTAAAGTCAAACAGTTTTTGTAAAATAAAATAAGTTTGGAGGGTTCGAGAAATATAAAAAAGGTAGTTTTGAGTTCTACTCAATTAACTGAACAACGTGGACTATGTAGTTCCTCGGGTGTATTTCCATTGTCGCACTGTGTTATTAATTATTTAAAGGGTCTACTATAACCGCCTATTATTATTTTTTCTATTAAATCCATAAAAAAATCAATTCCTTATTAAAATTTCATGTGATTTGGTCTGCTTTCTGTTCTTATCTAAAGGTTCTTTACCTTTCTGATCGCTTTTAAATTTTATTTTTTGTATAGTAAGGTGACATACAGTCGACTTATGTTTTTCCTAACGTAACTATTTTTATTTACTTTTCGTTGGAATCTTTTAAAAAATTATTACGAAATTGTAAAGAAAAAAAAAACCAAAAGTACACAATAGCGATAATTATTTTAGAAAAATAAAAAAAAATACATTTTAAAATGAACACTTGCATTTGTAGGAAATTATTATTTAATGATTATTTCTCTTTGTATATAACGAATATTTTATTTATATTCACGAAATATTAAAAATATTTCATGCCATCCATATGGCACTAACTAAGCACACAGAGGGGTCTTCGTTTTATAACTTCTTTTGGGAATTTTTGTTATATAAACGCCTGGGAGTTTTGCTAATTTTTTAATGATTATTTAATGTTTTTTTTTTATTTTAATTACATTTTATTAATTAATTAATGCAATGAAATTGATTTTAAAATTTTTAAAAAATTTTTTTATTTTTTTCTCTTTTCAGCTAGCAAATGAAAAAGACATGGTCATTAGCAGCAGGCAGTCATGCTAAATGTGTTTGTAAATAATTTCAAATTATTTTTTTTTTAATTTAATTTAATTTTAAATAATATAATTAATAAAAAAAAAACCATGAATTCCTCATTTAATTAAATATGAAAGATTAAAAATAAATATCCTGCTAAAAGCTGGTTTAAAAATCAGTTTTAAATTAAAAAAAAAAAAACAAAAACAAAAATTATTTAGTTTTTTAAGTACGATAAACAAAAAAAAAATAGAAACAAAAATTAATTTTAATTTTTAACCATAGTTTTAGAACTCTAAACCAACTTTAACTAGACATTAGAAACACTTTAAGAAACAAGTTGCAATTAAAAACCAGCAACAATGTTGCCAAACAATGTTGCTTATACAGCAACTCATGTTTAAGGTACTTTCTTTTAAAATGTTATTTAAAAACAAAAAATTAAAAACTAATTTTAAATTCACTTTTTTTTTTAATAAAAAAACAAAAGATTGGAACATTAAGAACAAAATGCTTATAAATTAAGTTTAACTTGGCATAGCTTTAATCTTTTTTAAAAAAATGTTAATTTTTACGAATAATTTTTTTTTTATTTTTTTATTTAATTTTTACGAAAAATTTTTTTTATTTTTTTTATTTAATTTTTACGAAAAATTTTTTTTATTTAATTTTTACGAAAAAATTTTTTTATTTAATTTTTACGAAATTTTTTTTTTTTATTTTTTTATTTAATTTTTTCGAATAATTTTTTTTTTTTTATTTAATTTTTACGAAAAATTTTTTTTTATTTAATTTTTACGAAATTTTTTTTTTTATATTTTAATAAGCAAAGCAATATTTTAACAAATAAACGAAAAAAATATTTTTTTAATCCTATTAATTTTAATAATTTTTAATTGAAAAAAAAAATATTTAAAAAAAAATCAAGTTTTATTGTTTAAATGTTTCCTATTAATAATTAAAATTTTATTTCAACATTTTCTTTTTTTTTAATAATTTTCTTTAATTTTTTATGTGTTCTGTGATCTTGTAGCATATATATATACAAACATACTTATATTAATTTTATTAAATATTAAACATTTTTTAAACTTCTTTTAATATTTTGTTCATAACTACAGTAAGCGTCAAATGAAAGTAAACATTTTAAATTTATTTTAAAAAATTCATTAAAATCTCGAAACATTATTTTTTTTAAAATTACTTCTATTATTAATAAAATATAAAATTTTTTTTACACTAAAATATGGTGTTTACTTTCATTTGTTGCTCACTGTATATTGTATTTATTTTCTATTTTCCTTATGTACAAAGTGTATCATAAAGTTTTCAATCTCCTTTTTTTTTTTTTATCATAAATTTTTACTTTGTTTTTGGTGAAACATTTTATTGTACTTGTAATATCTTGTAAATTATTTAATAATTTTTATTAAAAAAAAAATTTAAAAAAAAAACAACAAATAAATTTTTATTAAAAATTAAATTAACAAATTTAAATAAATAATAAAAATACATCAACTTATTAAAAATATTTAACAAAAAAAATTTGTTTTTATTTAAAGAAAATTGGTAATAAGAAGAGATAATAATTTGAAGTCGCCGTGGTCTAATGGGTAGTGTGTTGGCTTATTAGACAAAAGGCCCGGGTTCGTATCCCAGGTCAGACATCAAAACGAAAAAATATTTCTTCGGGGACTTCCTCTCAGCAGATTTCTGGCAAAGACTCTGAGAGTAAAAATTGCCATGAAAAGCTTCTCAAAAATCTGTCATTCGGAGTCGACTTTAAACTGTAGGTCCCGCCACTCATGTTTTAAATTACGCACACAACATAAGTGGTGTGAGAAGCTAGGTCGTAATCCTGACTGAAGGGTTGTAATGGCCAATTATGTATGTATGTATCCATTTTAATAATTGTTATGCTCTTTCAAACTTGAACAGTAAAATCGCCCATACGTTCTTTCACTTGACAATTATTAGACCCATGATGGTAAGTTCATACGTAATCGAAATGGATTTCATTCCTTTCATTCACTGTCTCCGTATTTTAAGGTCGTGAAAAAGTCAAAAATTTTTGTATAATCATGAAGGCTAAATCTATGAATCTTTCTAGAACCTGTTTTGTAAACGTAAACATTACTCTGCAAGTGAATCTATTTTTTTGAACATGTTGACCCTCTATATTTGGTAGATGGTATCATGAGCAAAAAGACTATCTACAGATTCTGCAAACCCATCTTCCGAATTTTACAGACAAATGTGCTTATCCCGAATAAGAAATTATTTTCCAACATGATGGTGATCCAAAGGACACAGCAAAAATTCTAAAGATATGGGGTGGGAAATAAAATTTTCAATTGATGGAATAGCCGACACAAAGTCTCGACCTCAATCCGATTGAAAATCTTTGGCCATTCGTGAAAATCCGGCTCGGACGGTACGAAACAGACCCAACAAACATGGTCAAACTATGGGATGGTATAAATGCAAAATGGAATCGAATTCCGAAAGATGTTATTGATCATTTGGTATGAAGCATCTCAAACCGCGGAAATCAAGCTATTTCTAATAAGGGTCTATGGACAAAATATTGAAATTAGGTTAGTTTCTTGAATTTTCTTGAAACGTGCAAAATTGAGTTTATGTGGGTTATTTTCGTTTTTTCATTCAAACTCATTGAATTCATTTCATTAGTTATTGTTTTTTTACTGCTATTTGTTAAGAACAAAATGAAGAATTAAAATTAATTTTTTTTTTTGTATTTGCTTGTATGGTTTTGTTTTTGTGGATGACGAAACTCAATATTGTGTACATGCACTCACTTCTGCTCGTCACTGTATATATAACAATGCATTCTATGCAAAATAGTCGGGAAATTTTATGTTCTTATAAATCCTGAGTTAACCTAATAATACTCTAGCGCTTCACTTTAGATCGCCTGTTATCTTAAAACTACTTTCGTCTCCCCTTATTTTTTATTTTCAATATTTAGAAGGACTTTTTTCTATTCAAGCTTGCTCGTTATACATACATACATACATAATTTGTCATTACAACCCTTCAGTTAGGATTACAACCTAGCTTCTCACACCAATTATGTTTTTTTTTTATTATTAAACCTGCACTCAGGGGATGGCCCCTACTCATGCAGGTTTTTTATGAAAGGTGGAAAGAGGAAAGATGCGAACGGCAAGAAAACGAGTTGCAGCTAGGTGACTATAAAATGGCCAGTGCTATACCTTCACCATTAGACAGTCTACAGCAATCGTCCCCAAGAAGCCCGCAGTTTCTCACACCACTTATGTTATGTATGTTAATTTTATACAAAAGTGGCGGGACCTAAAGTTTAAAGTCGTCTCCGACCGACAGATTTTTTGAGTAGCTCTTCATGGCAATTTAATTTACTTTCAAAGTTTTTCCCAGAAATCTGTTGAGAGGCAGACTACGGCAACTACAGCTTGGTCGTTATATCATCTAAAAATAGTTAGTATTTTTACCGTTAATTACCGTTATATGTTTTTGATGGAATCTTTTTAAAAATTATTACGAAATTGCAATAAAGTAAACAGCAGCAATAATTACGGCAACAACAAAAAAAAAATTTAATAATAATTTCGAAATGAACACTTGCATTTGTAGGAAATTGTTATTTAATTATTATTTTTATTTATACTCACGGAATATTTAACATTTAAAAATAAAAATTATACAAAAAAAAAAATAATTATTTAATGCCATGTGCCGCTAAACACAGGCATTCAATTTGTAAATTCTTTGGGAATAATTGTATAAACGTCTGGGAGTTTTGCTAACTTTATTCCGAGTCTCTTTATTTAGAATTTAAAAATTGGAATTTTATTATCCCGGTTCTCTATGAAAACGAAACTAGGAAGAACAGCAGAAGTCAGAATTTATTGATATTATACTATGGGGAGTACCTTTAAAAACAAACCTGCCTTCTTCTTATCCACATCTGGAGTATGTAATGGGTGATTTTTTAGCAATTATCTTTTTGCCAACACTGGTTTAAACAGTTGACGCACGTTTCGTGTTTTGTTTCACTGTCGAACATCTTCAGTTTGGTATATAGTTTAACCATGAATCGTATTACAAACGAACAACGCTTGCAAATCATTGAATTTTATCATTAAAATGCGTGCTCTGTTAAGAAAGTTCATCACGCTCGTCTTCCATTTTATGATCAGTTTAATCGACCCATTGAAGCGGCTATTTGGGCTATTGTGACTGAATTTCGCACCAAATTTACATTGTAGGACATTAAACCACCATTACGCTTAAGCAGAGTGCGAACTGAAGAAAATATTGAAGCTGTATCGACCAGTGTTAATGAAGACCATCAATTATCGATTCGTCACTGTTGGCAACAATTGGCCCTCTGTTACTCAATAACGTGGAAAATTTTGAAGAAGGGTTTAGGTTCAAAGCCTTTCAATGGACTCTTGGAAAGTTGGCCGAAGATCCACTTCTTTATCGAAAAATTTTGTTCAGCTATGAAGCTCATTGTTGACTCAATGGATACCTAACTAAGCAAAATTGTCGATTTTGGAGTGAAGATCAGCCAGAAGCATTGCAATGGCTACCAATGCATCCAGAAAAAGTCACAGTTTGGTGCGGTTTATGGGCTGGTGGCATCATTGGACCGTACTTCTTCAAATATGCTGCGAATCGTAACGTAACTGTGAATAGTGGGCGCTACTGTCAGATGATATTCAACTTTTTTTTGCCCAAAATACAAGAGATTGACTTTCATGACTTGTGGTTTCAACAAGTCGGTGCTACATGCCACATAGAACGCGTAATAATGGACTTATTGAAAGGCGTGTTTGGTGAACATTTTATTTCACGTTCGGGACCGGTCAATTGGCTGCCTAGATCGCGCGAGATATAACCTTTAGATTATTTTTTGTGGGTCTATGTTAAAGCTCATGTCAATACAGACAAGCCCGCTTCTAATGACGCATTGGAAGACAAGATTGAAGCATTTATTCATGAGGTACGATACCGGACGAAATGTTAGAAAGAGTATGCCAAAATTGGACTAAGTCAATGGAAGTGCAGTCGCGATCAACATTTGCATGCAATAATCTTCAAACATTAAATTATATGGACCGTACTATCAATTCAAATAAAGATTTCATGAATTTTTCTGAATTTTTTGTGCTTTTTTTTTTTGAAAAATTTTCCTATAGCTCTTAAAAAATCACCCATTATTAACAAATTTTTTCGGGCACTCTCCTTAACTGGTAAAAGTTAAGTCTGGTGATTTTTAGAATTTTATCCTTTAGTAGACAGTTTCTTTTGATACCCACTGTACCTATAAACAGTATGAAAAATTTTCCTATAGCTCTTAAAAAATTACCCATTATAATACTAGCTCCATGTGTTAAGTATCTGTAAAGATTTCATGAATTTGAAAACATTTCAAATGAAATTTCGTTTCCATTTCTGAAAATATTTCGTTTTACCGTACGAATCTCTGTCTCTAATTGAAACAATGGCCACATTTCGTAATGTGAGCATTTTAATTAGCGGAATAATTAATATTCAACCCAGATAATTAAAAATACAAAAATAACACGAAATAAAACGGTATGATGAACAACAACCCACATGCGGAAAGTAATTTACACCTGACCTTACAAATGAAATGGTGAAACATTTCGAACAGCACAATGCGAGTAAAAATAATACAAAACCGACAGATACGTTCTACCTACACATAAAACAACTGATAACGGTGCAATCCAAGTATAACAACAACAACTAAATAAATAACGTTAAAACGTTAAAAAGAAAAATTAAGAATCTAAAGACAACCTTTTGCTTCACTCATTCGCATTGAGAAACGTTTCTCTAATAAAAGAAACGCAAAAGAACAGCAACAGTAACAACGACAGCGGCAGATACAAATTGTTACGAAGACACGTTAGTTATGAAGAAAGTTTTTCAAAACCTAACGAAAAAAAATTAGAACAACAGCCAGCCAGCCAACCAGCCAGACAGACGAACAAACCAAGCAATTTAACCACACACAAGTGTTTGGTTGGTTGGACGCACAGATAAATGTGGACATTTTTAGGTTGTTTTCTGTACAAATACATCACAAAGCAAAAACACTGGAAATAAATTCTCACGAAGATCTTGCCACATACAGGTAATCACAACAAAAAATTTCCAAAAAAAAAAAGAAATTTAAAGAAAGAAAGAAAAAGTATCTTACGACAGTACAAAACATGTGTACGATAACGATGGTAGAAAATTTGTTAAAACGTACGTACTTTACGAAATACCTGTGTTGTTGTAAAGGGTGATTTTTTTAAGAGCTATAGGAAAATGTTTCAAAAAAAACATAAAATTCCGAAAAATTCATGAAATCTTTATTTGAATTGATATTACGGTCCATATAATTTAATGGTTGAAGATTATTTCATCCAAATGTTGATCGCGACTGAGCCTCATATGGCCCATCTGCTTAGTCCAATTTTGATATACTCTTTCCAACATTTCGACCGGTATCTTTCGAATAAATGCTTCAATGTTGTCTTCCAATCCGTCAATTGAAGCAGGATTGTTTGTATAGACATGAGCTTTAACATAGCCCCACAAAAAATAGTCTTAAGCCGTTAAATCGCACGATCTAGGCGGCCAATTAACCGGTCCCGAACGTGAAATAACACGAACACGCCTCTCAATAAGTCTATTGTTATGCGTGCTGTTTGGTATGTAGCACAGACTTGTTGAAACCACATGTCAAGCAAGTCTTTTGAAAGACTTCACACCTACAGGTTGGCTGATATGTATTGCAACCAACTTCAGGTTGTTATTATTTGTAAACAGCTTGTCTGACAGCTAACAGATTTATTCCACTGACAGTTCATTTTATTATTTACAAGCTTACAAAAGCATTCAGAAAAAAAGTTATTCGTGATGGAATTCAAGCGTGATAGTGTGATTGCTTTATATTTGGCTGGATAACCACAGAGCTCTCCAGCATTTAAATGTGAACAAATCTTTTGCTTCTCGTACCATTGCTCATTACCGTGATACTGGCAGTGCTGCATCGCGTCCAAAAAGTGGACGAAAAAAAACGGTAACAACACCAGAAATGATCCGAAATCCACGCCGCATTGGTAGAAAAATTGCTCGTGAGGTGACATGTTCATGCAACACATATTGAAAAATGATCTTGGACTAAAGCCATTGAAGTTCCAAAAAGAGCTCACCGATGGACAAAAAAAAGTTTAGCCTGGAAAGAGCCAAGTAGTTACTTTGCTTGCACGAAACTTGCCTGTTACCGAATTTGATTTTCTCCAATGAGAAGCCATTCCAAATTGAGCAGTTTGTGAACAAACAAAATAATAGGGTTTGTTTGCCAAAGAGGTCAGCTGAATTTACACCTGCAATTGGCCATTAGAACTCAAGCGCTGCCGATAGTAATGGAGTGGGCCACCGTAACGGCCGATGGTCGCTCCCCGTTCATATTCACCGACCGTCAAAATAATTGCCGGATATTATCGGGAAAATGTCTTAAAGACAGTATTAAAGCCCTGGGCAGACAAAAATTTCGGCGGCAGACCATGGACATTCCAACAGGATTCAGCACCACCGCACTCAGCTTAAAAAGGAGGTTCCTCGCTTCATTTCTACCGCACAATGGCCACCAAAATTTCTGGATTTCAAATCGTTGGACTTCTGCGCCTGGGGCATTTTGGAGAGTAAGATTCTCACTAAAAAATACCAAATTGTCGATCATCTCAAGATGGCGCTTCGCCAGGAATGGGCCAAAATACCGCAGGGCCACTTTCGTGCAGCCTTTGATGGGTTTGTCGGTGGTTGGAAAGCCATAATTCTGAAATTTGATGTTATTTCCAACAATTTTTTGCTTTTGAACAATAAAATTAGAAAAAAAAATATAGCGCTTCACTTTGTTGCATTGTATATCAGCCACGCTGTAAATCCTTCCTCAAAATTTTCCACATTGTTGTGTAACAGAGGCCCAATTGCTGCGAACGGCGACAAATCGATAATTAACACTGGCCGATACAGCTGCGATATTTTGTTAAATTCGCATTCTACGTAAGCGAAATGGTGGTTTAATGTCCAATAATGTAAATTTGGTGCGAAATTTAGTCACAATAGCCCGAATAGCTATTTCAGTGGGTCGATTAAACTGACCATAAAATGGAAGAAGCGCGCGATGAACTTTCTTAACAAATTTGCAAGCGTTGTTCGCTTGTAATACTATCTTCAGACATGCACTTATATTGAGAAAATCGCAATGAGCGGCATTATTGATCTCAATATTTCATATAAAATTTCAATTAATTATTGCTCAATAAATTCATAAATTGTTATAATATTGATTAAAACTTCAAATACAACACTGTCATAAGTACGTTCAGTGAGCATATTACATTTTTTCGAACACTTTCTATTTGATGTCATAAGCCAAAACTTTCTTTTGTGCTAGCTATCCAATATTATAAAATTTTATTTCTCATCCTTCTTAGGAAAGCCACCTTGGAGTCACAAGTAGTCCCTATTAACCGCAACAGCTCGGCGTTTCGGTTAATCTTTTCCAATGTTAAATTGTTTTCCATTTTTTCTAAAAAATATTTTAGGCACTAATTTTCGCGATTAAATTAAAAGCAATCAGCTGTTTTGTTTACTAGCTGTCAAACAAATTTTCATATATGATATGTCTGAACGCTAAAAATATTGTTCTCAATAAAAGTGCATGTCTGAACATAGTATAAGACGATTCATGGCTAAATTATAGACGAAACTGAAGATGTTTGACAGTGAAACAAAACACAAAACGTACGTGAGCTGCTTAAACCAGTGTTGCCAAAAAGATAGTAGCTAAAAAAATCACCCTTTAGCTATTGTTGTCTGATGGTTGTTGTTGTTGTTTCATTACACTGAATACCTTGTTATTGCTTTGATTTTATATTTTATGTTGCACGTGTGCGAAAAAGTACTTGTTTTTTCTATCGAAATCAACCTAGTATTACTCGACACTTTTCCATCAACTAACCAGCCATCAATCCATCTATCCTAAATAAAGAAATGAAGGAAAAAAGTAAAACCTGATTAAACAGAGTAAGAAAACAAATCATTTCAATGACAAAATGGAAAAGACCCAGAAGTTAAAGTGCTTCGAGGTTTAAAGGAAATAATAATTAAATGAACTAAGCAGAGAGAGAGAGAGAGAGAGAGATCGAGAGCCATTAATGGCGAAAATGTACAAAAACTTACCACCGGCTGTACCAATGATGGAAATAAAAAAACTTTTTGGCTGTCATACACAAACAGAGTGTTGCAAGTGGAGGTGTAAAGCTGTTACACAAAGATTTCCAGAAAATATTTGCCATAATCCAAGCCGTTCACCATAATCGATTGCAATATTCATTAATTTCAGTGGAATTGTTTTCCACTATAAACAAGGGTACTATTTTTAGAGTTCCAAACGTTTCGTATGGAATCATCACGTATTTTTGGTACCAGAGGTTTTATAAATCTTTGGATTTAAAATTTTGTAAAACATTAGTACCGATCAGAGATCAGCAATGAATCGTCTTTTCGTTACTCATAACTACTCATATAATTTTGAGTATTAGTGAGTCAACAGTATTGAAATTAAACTACTCTGATTCATAGTAGGTAGTGTGTTGGCTTATAAGACTTAAAGCCAGGGTTCGAGCCCCATGGCTAGAGATCAAAACAAAATACAAAAATTATTTCCTCGAAGATTTCCTCTCAGCAGATTTCTCTCAAAAATTCTAGAAGTAAATAAAATTGCTTTGAAAAGTTTCTCAAAAATCTGTCGTTCGGTGTCGACTTTAAACAGTTAGGTCCCAGCCACTTATGTATTAAATTAACACACACAACATAAGTGGTGTGAAAAACTAGGTCAATAATCCTGACTGAAGGCTTCTAATGACCATTTATGTGTGTATGATTCATTCGTACTCAGTACAACATTGATTTATAAGTACAGGCTGGCAATGAGCATGAGTACAACGTTGATATCAAACCAGAGATCAGCAATGAATCGTTTTTGCGCAACTCCTAAGTACTCATGCAATTTTGAGTATGAGTGAATCAACAGAATTGAAATTGAACTACTCTGATTCATACGTACTCGCTACAACATTGATTTATAAGTACAGATTGCAATGAGTATGAGTACAACATTGACATCAAACTCATAACATACGCCTACTCATTCAGATTTGTAAATTTAGAAAAATTCTCATAGTACTTATAAATGATTCGAGTGACTCGAATCATTCGTCAATATTTACAGTCTTATGTGATGTTTTTGGAATACAGAGAATATAAGTAAAGGTTCCATGATATTAAAATAAGTATGAATACGTATAACTATCAGAAATTATAAGTATGACTCGAATCTACTCATCGTTTTAAATACCCATTGCTGATCTCTGGTGCGAACCTTATAGAAAGTTTTCCATTTCATTACCCACTTCCACTCACTTAATTGAATTCCTTCGCCTTAAACAGTAGTATTATTGATTTAGGCAGTATATTGGATATTCTCTTGGGTAACCTTTTAAAGCATTACATGGGAGATCGCAGGAGAACTCGTATATAATAAACACAGATGGCAGTGCACCAGAAACAAGCAGTTTAACAGTCAACAAAGCGATCTGCTGTTGATGTTTTTATTTAGATAGGTTAGGTTATAAGCACAAAACCATGGAATAGTTTCCGAAATAGGAATTCAGTTTCATTTCTTGTAGAGAGATAGATAGGGAACTTGCTGTAGACTAGATAGGTAGTATGGTGGCGTATTAGGCTAGAGTTCTGGCTCTCAAACTAAGCAAAATATGAAGAAAAATTTTGTATATTGGTTTAGGTGACTTCTTCTTAGTATGCTTTAGGCAAAAGGCAAGTGGTCTAGTGGGTAGTGTGTTGGCTTATTAGACAAAAGGCCCGGGTTCGAATCCCAGGTCAGACATCAAAACGAAAAAATATTTCTTCGGCGATTTCCGCTTAGTAGATTTCTGGCAAAGACTCTGAGAGTAAAAATTGCCATGAAAAGCTTCTCAAAAATCTCTCGTTCGGAGTCGACTTTAAACTGTAGGTCCCGCCATTCACGTATAAAATTAACGCACACAACATAAGTGGTGTGAGAAGCTAGGTCGTAATACTGACTGAAGGGTTGTAATGGCCAATTATGTATGTATGTATGTAAGAAAATAAATACAATTGACATGAAAAAAATGACATTAAACAGTGGATCCTAGCACTCATGAACACAAACACAAGTGGTATGGAAAGCTAGGCTGTGAACCTCACTAAAGCATTCCAATAACCAATTAAGTAAGTAGGATAGATAAAGATTTTAATGTCAGTGATTTCAATCGGTGTCTACAATAATTCTGTATGCCTTTCAGGTATAAGCAGATAATAAAATAAAAATTTTCCGTTAATTATACTCTCTTCAAGCATTTTTACTACTTTTGATGCGAAAAACGTATTTTTAATCCCGAAATGATGTGACACTTTACTACCTACATATTTATTATCCTATACCACATACATCACTTTACCTGAAGTAGTTTCTTAGAACCCTTAATAATGTTTTAGCACATAAAACTCATATAAAGTTCCGTTTATTCAGTTTATATAATCCCAGATGGTTCGTAATAAGAACCAGAAGCTTTAGAATAAAGAAAATTTAAAGTATTATCTAGCTTTAGTGCAGATATAGACTCGACTACGAATTTATTCTTGATACATATCGCAGTCAGTGTTACCGCTGGAAATTTTTAAGAAGTCGCACAAAAGGGGATTTTTGAAAAAAAAGTCGCACAAAAAGTGTATTTGGCAGTAAAAAGAGAAACATTGTTAAAAGAAAAGAAAATGTCTATAGTCTAGTCTCTAGTTTACTCTCTTGTCTAATCTCTAGTGTAGTCTCTTGTCTAGTCTATAGTGTAGTCTCTTGTCTAGTCTCTAGTCTAGTCTCTAGTCTAGTCTATAGTCTAGTCTCTAGTCTAGTCTCTAGTCTAGTCTCTAGTCTAGTCTCTAGTCTAGTCTCTAGTCTAGTCTATAGTCTAGTCTCTAGTCTAGTCTCTAGTCTAGTCTCTAGTCTAGTCTATAGTCTAGTCTATAGTCTAGTCTCTAGTCTAGTCTAGTCTCTTGTCTAGTCTATAGTCTAGTCTCTATTCTAGTCAATAGTCTAGTCTATAGTCTAGTTATAGTCTAGTCTCTATTCTAGTCTCTAGTCTAGTCTATAGTCTAGTCTCTAGTCTAGTCTATAGTCTAGTCTATAGTCTAGTCTCTAGTCTAGTCTAGTCTCTTGTCTAGTCTATAGTCTAGTCTCTATTCTAGTCAATAGTCTAGTCTATAGTCTACTCAATAGTCTAGTCTATAGTCTACTCAATAGTCTAGTCTATAGTCTACTCAATAGTCTAGTCTATAGTCTAGTCTATAGTCTAGTCTATAGTCTAGTCTATAGTCTAGCCCCTAGTCTAGTCTCTAGTCTAGTCTTTAGTCTAGTCTAGCCTCTAGTTTATAGTCTAGTCTATAGTCTAGTCTCTATTCTAGTCAATAGTCTAGTCTATAGTCTACTCAATAGTCTAGTCTCTATTCTAGTCAATAGTCTAGTCTATAGTCTACTCAATAGTCTAGTCTATAGTCTAGTCAATAGTCTAGTCTATAGTCTAGAAAAAATGCTTTTTAAAAAAAGGGAAAAAAGGGTCAAAAATCTTGAAAAGTGTCAGATTTAGTTCATTTTAGTAAGGGGGCACAAAAAGTGGCGAGGTCGCTGAATAAGTGTAAAATGGCGACTTTAGTCGCTCAACGGTAACGCTGATCGCAGTACTATGATAATCTGCTCCTGTCTGAGTAACAAGATTATGTCTTAGAGTTTACAAAAAATTGCTATGAAAACAAGTAAGCAGCTCATTTGCATTCGATTCTTGTATCGAATGTTTTAAGGATACTCTTTAAGTGTGTAAATCTTTAGCAAATTCTTCGGTATCATTTGAGTCGTTAATTATGTATGTTCAACACTCCCAAAAGTTTATTTATGTAGAATATAAAAAATCCTGTTCTCCCTTGGCAGCCCCCTTTTCAATTGCTTTTTCTAAGTTATTTAAAATTTTAATTCAGTGTCTTGACTGTATAATAAGTAATGGGCGTAAGGATCTTGTGTTCGATTCCCTGTAAATACCCTGGTTTGCTACATTATACCAAGCAAATGGCCCATGTTAATCAGATCGTAACGTATTAAACGTAATTTGTGAATATTTTTTTGGTTATAAAAATAACATCCCATATGACAGACATTTTTCTTACACCGAAGATTTTATCTCAAATGGAAATACATTTTATATGCGGAGATACGCGGACAAATATTTTCCAGCAAAAACTTAAAATAAATATTCAAACTCTTCCATGCGAATGCAAAAAATCAAACAAAAATTACTTCAAGTATTTAGAAATGCAAAAGTGTGCGTGTGTAATTTTATATCACTGTATGCATGCACGATTGAATAAATGAATGAACGAATGAACGACTCTATTATTGTTTTTCTATTTTTATCACACACACACATAATAATGCAAAGCCAACAAAAATAAAATAAAATCGAAATAAAACAAACAATATAAACAACAACAACAAAATGCTACTATTGTAACTAATTGTTTTTGGACACCTGTAAACCAAAATAAATAAAACCAAGAACAACAACAACAGAATAAAAAAATACTAAGAAATACAAAAATAGCATTCGTAAGTTGCAAATACACACACACTTAAAGCCATAGACGACGCCTAATACCATGTAGATCTTAACAACAAATTTATCGTGTAACAAAAACAAAACCAAAAACAACAAAACAATCATTTGGAGAATGAAAATTAAAAACAAGTGTTTAAACTTAGACTGACATTAAAGCGTACACACACACACTTCGAAACTGACTGACTCACTTTGTTCGATCGATCACACACATGCTGTTCAATTTAATTTCATACTCAATGGCTTTGCTGTGTCAGTGTAGAGCACAGCACACAGCGCTTAAGAACAGATTGAAATCAGCTGATCAGAGGACAGTGGTTTCTTGAAAAGTGACAGATTTGTTGTTATCGTCGTCATACGAAATGATCGATATCCAGAGATTTTGATTTTGATTTGCTTTCTAACAATGGAATTATGTTGTGTTGTCGTTTGGCACGGTTAACTTGAAAGCTATTGCTCTGGCTGGTATGCAATGATTTGATTTGTTGATCTGTTAATTAATAAATAAGTTTGATTCAAAATTAATTGATTAATTAAAGTGAAGTTATGTTAAAAAGCAATGAAAAATTATCGCATTTAATTGATCAGAAAAAGCATTACTCATATAGATAGATGCATTAATTGAGTTATTTTTTTATAGGGCCTTATGCACGAAACATAAAAAACGATATAGAAACGATATTTCATTATTTAAGCAGGAAAGTTTAAATAGATTTTAGATTTTGTTATTATTAATGGCCTAGGAAGGTCCCACGATAGGGATTTAATCTCTTGCGTCACTGTAAGGATGTTTAAAAAAGAAAATATTTACTTGATAATAATAAAGAAATAAGACGTTGTCACCCTAGTCTAACAGGTATCGTGTTAGTCTATTAAACGTAAGGACACGGTTCAAACCGTACGTCAGACATTTCCAGCGAAAAGAAAACAAGCAGAATTTTGGTAAAAGCTCGGCGAGTAAATAAAATTGCCAAAAAAAAAAGGTTAGGTTAGGTTAGGTTAGAGAACGTGCACCTGTCGTTCAAGACATGCACAGGACCCGGAAGTCGAAATTGACCCATTGTACATTGTCTTTAGGGGAGGAAGGAAATAGAGAATATAAAAATGTTGGTAAGGGGAGGGAGAATGGGAAACAGAGGCATTACATAGAAAGAAACAGGCACAAAACAAAAGAGGGTGAGAGCGCGACTACACTTATGAAGCCCTAGCACCTCTTAACTAGACCAAGCTGCTAATGAATCTGTGGAGAGCCTTGATGTCGCCTCTCGACACGGAACTCAAGCTCTCAAATAAGGCCCTGTCAAAGGTCCTCAACCAACTAAAGGCTGGGCAGTTGCAGAGGAGATGTTCGACAGTCTCCAACTCCTCCTCAACGCAACATACCCTGCAATAGTCCGGCTGGGATCTGAATGAAGGGAGAATTTGGAAGCAGAGGAATTACACAGGCTAACAAAACACACAAACACGGCTAAACTATTGTAGCCTACTAAGGACTGGACAGTTACGGAGAAGGTGTTCGATAGTCTCCCAACTTTTCGTCATCACAACATACCCTGCAATAGTCCCGCTAGGATCTGCTGCATTTAAACTGTTATCAGTTTCAATAGTCCGCATTTATGCCGGATATAAGTTGCCATATGCCCCTTATGCCCCATAAGGGATCGTGTTTTTGCCGCAATGTCTGAGCTCGGTATACCTGCGCAGCTGATAAGGCTATGCAGAATGACGTTAAGCAATTCCTGCAGCTCTGTCAAGCTAGGAATGGACCTCTCCGAACCTTTTGATACCGTGCAAAGTTTCAGACAAGGCGATCCCTTATCATGCGACCTCTTCAACTTCATCATGGAGAGTGTTCTGTGAAAGGCGGGAGTGCATCGCAATGGCACTATCTTTCAAAAAAGTGTCCAATTGCTTGCGTACGCTGACGACATCGACATCATAGGGCGTACCAAGCGAGATGTTACTGCTGCCTTTAGCGCTATTGAACGGGAGTCTAAGAAGTTGGGTCTGACAGTAAATGAGGGCAAAACAAAGTATATGCTGTCGACAAGTAGAGACGTGCGGCGTATTGATTCTCAGATTACGGCCGATAACTATACTTTTGATACAATCAAGGAATTCATTTACCTTGGCTCCGCCGTTACCACCGAAAATGATGTCAGTCTGGAGATCAAGAGCAGGGTTACTCTTGCCAACAGATGCTATTATGGTCTCAATAGGCAATTGAGTAGCAGAGACCTCTCTCGTAAAACGAAACTAATACTCTACAAGACGCTCATCCTACTCGTGCTTCTTTATGGCGCAGAAGCATGGACCCTATTATGAACTGATGCAGCTGGCTTGAGAGTATTCGAAAGAAAAGTCCTACGTAAGATCTTCGATCCAGTGCGAGTTGGCGATGATTTTCGCATCCGATTCAACAGTGAGCTGTATGAGCTCCTCAACGACATGGACGTTGTACAGCGTATTAATATCCAGCGGCTGCGCTGGCTCGGCAATGTCGTTCGAATGGAAATGGATGCTCCGGTGAGACTTGATTTGATGCGGGGATCTGCGGAAGTCGTCGAAGAGGACGACCTTGTATCCGTTGGAAGGACCAAATCGAGGAAACCCTGTCATCGATTGATGTGTAGACGCGCAAGTAGCAGAGGCGTCTGGAAGGATGTGTTGCGGCAGCCCTAAATCCGTAAATTGGGTTGTTATGGCCAATTAAGTAAGTAAGTATAAGTCACCGTATTTTAGACGCAAGGCCACGGTTCTAACCCCAGGCCAAACATCTCCGGCAAAACAAAAATGAAATGAAGTTCTAGCAAAAACTCTGCGATTAAAAACAAAATTGCCATTAGAACTTTCTCGAAAATCTGTAGTTCTAGGTTGACTTTAAACTGTAGGTCCCGCCCCTTATGTACACAATTCACACACACGCAACATAGATGCTGGGAGAAGCTAGGTTGTAATCCTGACTAAAGGGAATACAATTGTATGTGTATAGGGCAATAATGTATAGAACGTAGTAGAGACCATGGAGCATATTCCCATAATAGTTTACCTCTTGAACCACTGTTAAATACTTCTCATGCTTTTTTTTCTCCCTCTGTTTCCACATGGTGGTTGAGACAGACAACGAGACATTCTGAATGACAGTAGAATTACAATAAAACGCATCTGTGTATCTATTTATCTTGTTACGTTACTACAGAGGCTGCTGCTGCTGCTGGTGCTGGTGCTGGTGCTGTTATTGCAGTGGTACTATTAGAAACGTTGCATGATCATTTAACTCTCATTTAAAATAATTGTGGGTATTTTTTCATTATTTTATTGTCATTCGTTGTTTTTTCTATTTATTCAGTTCTCTTAGACGACTGGTACGGGTTGATTCTTACTTTACTTGCAAAAAGATCATTTTTTAAACGCAATTGACAATTGCTAGGCAATTGTGAATTTAAATGCGAATGAAAAACTAACAGAATTAAGTACTCATTGTTGTGTGTACCATATTGTACGCTGTACGTTGTAGTATTATTGGCTCTTATTCAATTTATTTCTTTAAAATGATTTAAAAAAAAAATTTATTTTTTTCAAATTCATTCATTCATGATTTCATTACAAAGAAAAAAAAATTTTAAAAAAATGTTTTTCTTTCTCTTTTTTTCTACGTACAAATATTGTATCATTCACATCTTGATTTGCAAATGAAATTGAATTAAATTTTTCGTGGTACTTTTTTGAACCCCAAAAAAATATGGTTATGAAAACCATGGCTACTCGTCATGGTTTCACACACAATTTTTATGGGCATAAAATATTCCCCCTTATTTTTTTTGAAACGTTCAAAGAGATCAAAATCGATTTTCTATTGTTTTGACAATTTTTATGAAATTTTGAAAAACCGTAGTTTTATTCTCACTAATGATCCCATACAACCTTACATGTGTACATACAGTGAACGTCAAAAGAAACTGTACATTAAAAAACTGTATGGACATTAAAATATTACCGTTATTTTGATTTTAGATTTGTTTCATTGCCCGTTTTTAAATTTGAAACAAAAAAAAAATTACAAAAAAATCCGAAATAACGGGTGATTATTTAGCTATTATCCTTTTGGCAACACTGGTTTAAACAGCTCACACACGTTTCGTGTTTTGTTTCACTATCAAACATCTTCAGTTCGGTCTATAATTTAATCACGAATCGTCTTATAAACGAACAACGCTTGCAACTCATTGAATTTTATTATCAAAATGCGTTCATTGCGCTCTACTACCATTTTCTGGTCAGTTTAATCAACCCACTGAAGCGGCTATTCGGGTTATTGTGATCATGAAGGCGGCCAAAGGTCCAAAAGGACTCCACTCCGAAGTAATACCACCATAGTTCCGGAGTGGGCACAACAGTCCACGGTACGAGGGGGAGATTTAGTGGGTGAGAGCCCCACACACGGAGGACGTGACGACTTCTACTATCGTGCGGTTAGGTACATTTGCTCCTCCTCGGCGTAAAAGAAAAAAAAGCCATCACAAGCTACACGAAAGTGGCCCTGCGGTATTTCGGCCCATTCCTGGCGAAGCGCCGCCTTGAGATGATCGACACTTTGGTATTTTTTAGTGAGAACCATTGTGAGGTAGAAATGAAGCGAGGAACCTATTTTTTAAGTCATTCTTGGTTGACACGTGCTAAGTGCGCTGGTGCTGAGTACTGTTGGAATGTACATGTTCTGCGGCCGAAATGTTTGTCTGCCCAGGGCTTCAATACTGTCTTTAAGACATTTTAAGACATAATATTCGGCATTTATTTTGACCCCACGGTCGATGAATACGAGGGAGGGCGACCTTCAGCCGTTACGGTGGCCCACACCATTACTATCGGCGGCGCTTGAGTTCTAATGGCTAAGTAAAGCCGATCATTTTGTTTATTCACAAACTGCTTAATTTGGAATGGCTTCTCTTCGGGCAAAACCAAATTCGGTAACTGGCAACTTTCGTGCAATCGAAGTAACTCTTTGGCTCTTTCCAGTCTAACTTTTTTTTGTCTATCAATGTGCTCTTGCACTTTCTAATGGCTCAATAGCTCATTTTCCAATATGTGTTGCATGAACATGTCAGCTTACACGCAATTTTTCTATCACTGCGGCGTGGATTTCGATCAAATCTAGCCTTCACTGTTCGGTTCATTTTTGGTGTTGTTACCGTGTTTTCGTCCACTTTTTGGACGCGATGGAACACTGCCAGTATCACGGTAACGAGCACTGGTACTAGAAACAAAAGATTTATTCACATTTAAATGCTGGAGGGCTCTAACGATAGCGAGCTGTAGTTTTCCAGCCAAATATAAAGCCATCACACTATCACGCTTGAATTCCATCACGAATAACTTTTTTTCTGAATGCAATAAATCAAAATGCTTTTGTAAGCTTGTAAGTAATAAAATGAACTGTCAGTGGAATAAATCTGTTAGCTGTCAGACAAGCTGTTTACAAATAATAACAACCTGAAGTTGGTTGCAATACATATCAGCCAACCTGTAGGTGTGAAGTCTTTCAAAAGACTTGCTTGATATGTGGTTTCAACAAGTCGGTGCTACATGCCACACAGCACGCGTAACAATGGACTTATTGAGAGGCGAGTTCGGTGAACATTTTATTTCACGTTCGGGACCGGTCAATTGGCCGTCTAGATCTTATGATTTAATGCCTGTAGACTATTTTTTGTGGGGCTATGTTAAAGCTCATGTCTATACAGACAAGCCCGATTTAATTGACGCATTGGAAGACAACATTGAAGCATTTATTCGTGAGGTACGACACCGGCCGAAATGTTGGAAAGAGTATGCCAAAATTGGACTAAGCAGATGGACCATTTGAAGTGCAGTCGCGGTCAACATTTGCATGAAATAATCCTCAGACATTCAATTATATGAACCGCACTCTCGATTCAAATAAAGATTTCATGAATTTTTCTGAATTTTATGTGTTTTTTGTTTTGAAAAATTTTCCTATAGCTCTTAAAATATTACCCATTATTAACAAATTTTTTCGGGCACTCTCCTTAACAGGTAAAAGTTAAGTTTGGTGATTGTTAGAATTTTATCCTTTCGTAGATAGTTTTAACACTCACTGTATGTATGTAATTGAAACAAAAAAATTTCAAAATATTGTTAAATTTTTTCGGCCACTCTCCTTAGCTAGTAAAAGTTGTGTTTGGTGATTGTTCGAATTTTATCCTTAGTCTACAGTTTGTCTTGACACTCACTGTATGCATGTAATTGAACCAAAAAGAAATACAAAATATTTAAAAAATTTTTTTGACAAATTTTTTCGGGAACTTTCCTCAAGGGGTAAAAGTTGAATTTGGCAATTGTTAGAATTTTATCCTTTAGTAGACAGTTTCTTTTGACGCTCACTGTATGTACCCATGTACAGTATGTCGAATTAATAAAAAAAAGGCCCACAAAATCGTTTCATTAGGTTTCCGCAAGTGCTGGTGGTAAGTGTTGGTGTTGCTGGCGTCCATATTGCTGGAATTCTATGAAATTTTTGGTTTTGCTCTCCTGATCTTGGATTTTCTTTCTTTGTTTGTTTTTCCTTTTCCATCCATTCAAATGTCAATTTATTTATGGTGGGTATTACGTTTTGTTTCGTTTCGTTTCGCTTTGTTTAAGGTGCGGATCAAATAATATTTTTCTCTCCTTTATTGTGGTGTCTTTCGTTTATGGATGGATTTTGACTTAAGTTTTGTTCTTTTTTTTCTTTTTTGTCTCTTGCCATTTTCAATTGCGAAAATACTTTCGGGTTGTCATAATGTTCAATAAATATTTGTACAATTTTGTTTATTGTCTTGTTGTAATGACACTCAATTAGTTTTATTGTATGCTTGTTCGTTTGTTTGTTTGTTTGTTGGTTTTCCTTTAGATAATTGGATAAACGTTCGTTGTCATCAAATATGGCTTAAAACCAAAAGACAAAAATAGGGGGAAGGAAAAACAATAATTTTCAAACAAAATATTTGAGATAAAAATAAGTTAAGTAAGGAAATATTTAAAAATATTGCCCCTATAAATGCTAATCATAATTAGAATCCTTTTAATCACCACGGTAAGTGCATGTACACATACAGTGAGCATCAAAAGAAACTGTACATTAAAAAAAATTAAAATACATTAATAAATTACCGTTATTTTTAATTTAAAATTGTTTCATTAACGGTTCCTAAAAATGAAATGAAAAAAAAAAACAAAAAATTTTGAAATATTGTCAAATTTTTTCTGGCACTCTCCTTAAGTGGTGAAAGTTAAGTTTGATGATCATTAAAATTAAATCCTAAGTATACAGTTTCTTTTGTTGCCCACCGTATATAGTCCTAGATATTCTTTAATCATATAAAAGTAAAAGAACAAAAATTTTTTCAATTTCCTAAAAAGTAGTTTAACAAGTCCATATGGCATGTCGAAGAAGCTGTTTGACTGAATATGTAATTAGAATTTCTATTTTAGATATGGAAATGCAATTGTGATTTCATTGATTTTGTTCTGTAATTTTGTTGTCATAGACAATAGATAGGTTTGGCAGTAAATGAGAGGAAAACGAAGTATCGGCTCCGCCATCTAACGTGTTTTTTCCAACTAATGCTTATTTCCTTAATGGTAACACTAAGCTCATGTCTGATTTAACGCATTTTCACTTCGCTAAGTGGGCCTGCGATCGACTTACAGAAAATGCCGATTTTGACAAAAAAAAAATCATTTTTCAGAGGAAGCTCACTTTCATCTTGGCGGGTATGTAAACAAGCAAAATTGTCGCATTTGGGACAAAGAAAACCCGCAAGCATACATTGAAAACCCGACGTACCCAAAACGAGTTACTGTTTGGTGGGGATTTTGGTCCAGAGGCTTAATTGGGCTATTTTTCTTAGAAAATGAGCAAGGAGTGGCCGTTGCAGTTAATGGCGATCGTTATCAGGCCATGTTGAACGAATTTTTTTGAAGAGGAGGATATTGGCAACATTTAGTGTCAGCTGAAGCTACATTCGATATTTTGCGCCCTGTTTTTCAAGATCGCATTATCAGCCACAGACACCGGCGTGATTCTGGTGCTGGTGTTCTGTCATCTGGATCTAAGGGTAATGTAAATATTGAGGAGGCGGATGCTCTGGATGTTCTGGGCATGAGAATTAATTGCGATGCTCATTGGAACGGTCACATTTTTCGAGTATAGAAGGAAGTTTTGAAGTGCCTTGGTTTTTTGAATACTTCACTCCACCCGACCTTCTTACTATTTGCAGGACCTTTATCCGACCCCGGATGGAATACAACTCTCGTATAAGGGCCGGTGCTTCAAAGTCTACTTTGAAGCTTCTCGACCGCATACAGGAGAGGGTGAAGTTAAGGGTTAATGACAGTAGATTATCCAACTCTATTGATTCGTTGAAGCATCGCCGCAATATGGCGTGCGTTTCATTATTCTATCGGTACTATAATGGGAAGTGAGAGGGGCTTGGTTCTCGAAAATCACTTATTTTTACGTGGTATTCATGCTTCTCACAGAGCACATCTTTTTGTGGTTTATTGTCCATTGAACCGCACAATGCATTACAGAGAGAATTCATTTTTTGTCCGCACTGCTCGCATGTGGAATGATCTACTTGCGGAAGTTTATTACGAAGTTTCAATTACGATATTGGTAAATTAAAATCAAATGTACTACTACCTCTTTCCACTGCGATTTAACACCGTTGGTCTATTGTTTATGGGGTGCCGTTAAAGATAATTGTTACGCCGACAAGCCAAAGACAATTGACGCTTTAAAGAACAATATTCGTGAAGCCATTGGCGGAATACAGCTGTACACAATCGATAATGTGCTTCAAAATAGGATCGATCGTGTAGGCTACTGCATGGCCAGCTGAGGCAGCCATTTGAATGAAATTATTTTCCATTATTAACCGGAAGGATTGTACTTTCAAATAAAAAAGTAATTTGAGAAAATTTTCCCTAGTTTTTTTTTTAAATATTTTCAAAAAAAAAAATTATTTGGCTGAGATTTGCGGCGTATTGGATCTCAGATAACGGCCGATAAATATACTTTCGATATAGTCATGGATTTATTTATCTTGGCTTTGCCGTTACCACAAAAAATGATGTCAGTCTGGAGATCAAGCGCAGGATTACTCTTGCCAACAGGTGCTGCTATGATATCAATAGGCAATTGAGTAGAAGAGACCTCTCGCGTAAGACAAAACTAATACTCTACAAGACGCTCTTTCTACCCGAATTTCTTTATGGCGCAGAGGCATAGAACCTATTAAGTACTGATGCAGCCTCCTTAAGAGTATTCGAAGGAAAAGTCCCACGTAAGTTCTTCGGTCCACTGCAAGTTGGCGATGATATTCGCATCCGATACAACAGTGAGCCGTATGAACTTCTCAACGATATGGACGTTAAGCATCGTATGAACATCCAAAAACTGCGCCAGGTGGGCCATGTCGTTCGAAAGGAGGAGGATGTTCCAGCATGACTAGTATTTGATGTGGGGATGCGAAAGGATGACCTTTTTTGAGTTAGAAGGACCAAATTGAAGAAACCCTGTCATAGATCGTTTAACTAACTAGGTATAGGCGTATAAAAAGCAGAGGCGCCTGGAAGGATGTGTTACGGCAGGCCGAAATCCATTAACCGGCTTGATAATGACAAATTAAGTAAGTAAGTAACACAAGAGGTTAGTAGTAGTCTAGTAGGCAGTGTGTTGTATTATTAGACATTAGGCCTCGGTTCAAAGCCCAGGTCAGGCATCAAGACGGAAATATAAAACCAAACGTTTCCCTCAGCATATTTCTGGCAAATACTCTGAGTGTAAAAATAAAACTGCCATGAAGAGATTCCTAAAAGTCTGTCTTCCGGAATCGACTTTAAACTGTAGGTCCCCTGACTCATGTACATAATTAAGACACACGATGGTGAGAAGCTAAATTGTAATACTGACTGAAAGGTTGTATGTATGTATGTATGTAAAAGGCAAAGAGAGCCATGAAACTTCACTTAAATTATCCCCCCCTTCAGCTTAATATTTTAGAAATAAACACCACTACCTACTATGGGTACGCTTCGGAAATTCGTCTTATTCTGAAGTAAGAAAAAAGTGGACAACTTTAAGCAAAAGTAAGAATTTAATCCAACTGTTGTAACCTGAAGCCAATATTGTTCAAACCTAGGTGGATAGTCATGAATATTTTCTGACTTACTTGGAAGGATTATCAGAAACATTAGCTGGTCCAATACGGGTTGCAGGCTTTTTAGGTCTTAGGTCGTAGTGGTAGCTCTGATATCATAAAGCTCACTTGAGCACGCATAGCGGCCCGTTGTGATGCCACGGGTGAAACGCAGTCCCTGTACTAACCAAATTCCGCCAAATCGGGGAAAGGAAGAAGTTGGTCAGCGCAAGGGCTGCACGTTGCAGGCTTTACACGAACTTGAAATTATTGACTGGTTTCATTGCTCGTTTGAATAACAACAATTTCAGTAAAATTTTAATCGAAAATAATTAAGAGTCACTAAAGCTTTGAACAAGGGTTCGAATGTAATTTGACTTCATAAAATGCTGAAAGTTTTTGCTTCAACTTGGTGGATTTCCAGTCGCTTAAATAAAGGCCTGTCCAGCTTAAATACAGGACTGACTATTTGTAGGCAGGTTCATATGGACTTCTTCAATTTGTTCGACGACGCAATAGCCTAGTATTTAGTGTGTTTGCTTGTAAGACAAGAGCCCTTACTTCAAACCCTGACTGAGAAATCTTGGACTTAACGAAATATGAAAAAAAAATTTTTGTCTTGCGGCAAATTTCATTTAGTAGTGTTCCTTGTAAAAACTCTGAGTGTAACAATAAAATTATCATGAAAAGATTCCCAAAAATCTGTCTTTCGGAGTCGACTTTAAACTTTAGGTCCCGTCACTCATGCATAAAACAAAGACACACGACATGAATGGCTTCGAGAAGCTTGGTCGCAATGCTGACTGAAGGGTTGTAATGACTACTTAAAAAAGTAGGTGAGAAAGTGCTTTGCCACCTGCAACCACTTTATAGTTTAAATGTAGGCAAACTTTTGCTATAGCCTTGGATACTAGCCATCCTAAGATTTATTTTGCTTTTTTTTTTTGCTATCCTACTCACTGCACACACAGATCAGCAAAATAAAAAAAAGCCGTAAAAATTCCAGCTTACAAGTTGGCAGTTCAAAAAATTGCGTCCAATTGCAAAAGAATAAGAGAAAGTCTAAGGGATTGAAAGGCCAAATCGTTCCCCTATCAATAAGGAATCCAAGTTTAATTAAATAGATTTGAAATAAATGGAACTTATTACCTTCGTCGCCATAGTCTAGTAGGTAGTGTGTTGGCTTATTAGACGAAAGGCCCGAGTTCGAATCCCAGGTCAGACATCAAAACGAAAATATGAAATTATTTCTTCGGCGACTTCCTCTCAGCAGATTTCCGGCAAAAACTTTGAGAGTAAAAATTGCCATGGAAAGCGTCTCAAAAATCTGTTGTAGGTCCCACCACTCATGTATAAAATTAACGCACACAACACGAGTGGTGTGAGAAGCTAGGACGTTGTATAATGGGTCAATTCGACCTCCGGGTACTGTACTTGTCACAGTACACGTCCTCTAACCTAACCTGTTATCTTCGTGTCCCATATAAGTATGTGCATCATTGTGTATTATCATCTTCCATCTTTCTAACGGTTTAAACCGTTGAGCCCTTCCAATTGTAATTTCCATAAAAATGTTTAAAACTTTCAAAACTCAAAGTAAAATCATTTTAAAGATCTTCAAAACACAATACATTGCCATAATATTTTATGGGATTAACTGTAAAACAGTTTCTTTTCACTTCCTTCCTTTTCTCACCATCGAATGCCTGTATGACCTGCTCTTTAATTGAACGGAAACGTTGTAAACGAAAAACTTTTTGTTCATTTGATTTCACAACCTCAACTGAATGAAAGAAACAAAACAAAACAAAACTAAAATAGAAAAAAAAATCTTAAATACTTAATTATAATTTTCACACCATTAAAATTAAAATTAAAGAAACAACAAAAACAACAAAAACAAAATGTACAGACAATTACAAAATTGTTTTAAAAAAATTTTTGTTTGTATGTGTTTTGTTTCTATTTCAATTTCATTTCTATTTCACGTAATAATTACTTCAACTGCAGCAAACAAATGCAATGCCATGCAACAAGCAACAATAACAAGCAACAACAACAACAATTGTACAATTGTTGTTGTATCTATTAACAGTTCGGTAATTTGTGTAACACCACCACTCTACTTAAAACAATCGTCTCTTGGAGTATCACTTGAATGTGATTACAGCATAGGGTGGTTAATTAGAAATTCGAAAATATTTAAAACATGATTTACTAAAACCCCTATCATCCATTGATGTCAAGGATATTGCTTTGTTTATCGAACTTTCGGCCCGGTTTTCCAGCGTAACGTAGTCGTGCTTTAAATGTGTGGTACTTGCGCTGATTAAGTTCTTCTTATTCCCTGGTTTGGAGGAACTAGGTCCGTACAGAGATTGCTTTTATCTGTGATTAAGCTTTAGGTATCAAAGCTACCATTACAACCTAATCTAACCTACTAAAACCATATGAGCACCTATAAAGTTAAAAGTTGATTTTATTTAAGGCGATAGTTTTAGCCGTAGTTTGTCATCGCCGGAGTCTAGTAGGTAGTATGTTGACCCAGGATTAGACGTCAAAATGAAATATCAAAAAAAATATTTCTCGGTGACAACAGATTTCTCGCAAAAATTCTGAAAGTAAATAAAATTGCCACGAAGAGCTTTTCAAAAAATCTGTCACTCGGAGTCGACTTTAAACTGTAGGTCCCACCAATCATGTATTAAATTAACTTACACAACATAAGTGGTGCGAGAAATCCTAACTGAAGATATATAGTTTTAGTCCTACCCTCTACTGCTTGTTGAGAGCAGCAGATGTCCTTCTAAGATATTTTCTGGGTTAGATATGGAGTAGCCATGAAATGTCCAACAATTCTAAGTGAATTTGGAGCCCATAATTGGCAAATTGGACGCTCTATTCAAATTTTAAGTTATGAACCATTTATTAACGCTTCTTCTGTCCACAACAGGAAGATGACAGGCTCCGATAATGAATGCCTTCTTTCCGTCCTTGGGAAAATCTTCCAGAATTCATAAGCCTCGAGGAGTTAGGTATTTTAGAAGAAGCAATAAGTGGAATATGTTCCGATTTGAATATACAGAAATTGTCATTTGAAGTTGCCCTAGTCTAGTATGCAGTGTACTAGCTTATTAGGCGCAAGGCCACAGTTCAAATCCGAGGTCAGATATCCTCTCAGCAGATTCCTAGCAAAAACTCTGGCAGTAAAAATAAAATTGTCATGAAAAGTTTTTCAAAAATCTATGGTCTGAAGGCGACTTTTAGACTGTAGGTCCAGCCACTCATGGATAAATTTAACACACATAACAAAAGTGCTATGAGAAGCTAGGTCGTAATCCTGACTGAAGGCTTGTAATGACCAATTATGTTACGATGTATGTGTGTGAAATTGTCATTTAAACGTCTAAGCCATTGCGCATGTATTATATAACTGGGGTTCTTGTAGGCTTAAATTATATTTGGCTAAGAACAAGCTAGGCACTTATACTCGCTTCATTAACTGGATAACCGCATGACAATAATTATTGCATCAGCAGTGGAAATTACTACAAACTAACGAAAATCCAAGTCTTCTAGCCTTAATAGATGTTACACGGCCTAAGCATAGTCAAAAATTTTATCTAAAAATCTGACCTTCGACCTGCGACATATAGAAAAGAACATAGAAAATTTTCTTCGCGGAAAGTGTTCTAAGCTTAATAGATACTAGACGATCTATGCAAAGGGAAAACGCTGTCCAACAAACTCACCTTCAACCTGCGATATATATAGACAAAGCCGGAGAAAATGATCTCCTTCGAGATAAAAATAGAACAATTTCCCTTAAAATCCTTGAATTTTAATCACTGTTGTGTGAGATATTGTAGCTATGCTTGTAAACTATCTCTCATTGCTGGATAGCCTGTGTCAGTGTAGAAAACTTACTGGGTTTGTGATATATTGTATCACAACATGTCTCAATTTTACGTTTGAGCGACCACCAGAAGTCGGCTAATGTTTGTGTTTTTTGCAAATATTATTATTTCCCTTTGCGCAAACATTGGCCAACTTCTGATGGTCGCTCAAACGTGAAATTGTTACATTTTGTGTTAAACAATCAAGATCCATAAAAAATTCTGAAAATTTTTGAATTAAAGGTTCATTTGATGAGATGACATATATAAAAAATAACACTCGACTGTTAGACTCTTTAAATAATAACTACGGTAATTTTTATCGGATTTGATCAAATGATGACTTAGTCTCTTTACAAAAGGACAGGTTTTATGAATGCAGAAGATTTCTGGCAAGTAGATACATAACGCGGCTAATGACATAATGTAGATTGTGAGTTTTGTTGAGTAGATCTCAAAAATATCGACAAATATATAATCTCGAACCTTTCAAACTTGTTTTATTTGACAAAAACCGTTTTTATGGACTTTACGCACGAATTTCTGGACATTTCTCACCCGATTTCCAAAATTTAAATATTGTTGGAAAGGATAGAGATGGACCTTTAAAACGGTATACATATATCTATAATTTGACTTAATATACTATGAGATTTGATGAGATAAACTTGAAAAACGCGAATTATTTTCATTTTTTCAAGTTTGTCCATTCATAGTAGCAAACTTTACTTAAAAAATATGAAATAAGTGATAATATTCTGAAAGTGCATTATCTTGCGAAGAGATTGCCACTATGTTTGATCAAATCGGACAGAAATTATCGTAGTTATTATTTAAAGACTCTAACCTTCGAGTTGTATTTTTTATATATGTGATCTTATCAAATGAACTTTCGGTTCAAAAATTTTTAGAATTTTTAATGGATCTTGATTGTTTATCGGAAAATGTGTCAATTCCAAGTTTGAGCGACCACCAGAAGCCGACTTTTGGAAGTTGTGCAAACGTGAGATTAACACATTTAGTTCATTTGATGAGATGACATACATATATTAAAAATATCACTCGACTGTTAGACTCTTCAAATAATAACTCCGGCAATTTTTGTCCGATTTGATCAAATGATGACTCAATCTCTTTACAAGAGGACAGACTTTAAGAATATTATCCATCACCCCATATTTTTTTTATTAAAGCTTGCTTTTATGAATGGAAAAACTTGAAAAAGTATGAAAAAAATTTGAATTTTCCAAGTTTACCTTATCAAATCTTATAGCATATTAAGTCGAATAATATATATAAGTATACCGTTTTAAAGGTCCATCTCTCCCCTTTCTAACAAGATATAAATTTTAGAAATCGGTTTGGAAATGTATGAGTAATTCAGAAATTTGTACGTAAAGTCAGAAAAAAACTGTTTTTGTCAAATAAAACAAGTTTGAAGGGTTTGAGAAATATAAAAAAAGGTATTTTTGAGTTCTACTCAACTAACTGAACAACATGGACTATGTAGTTACTCGGGTGTCGCACTGTAATGTATGCCACCTCTTAATTTGCTAATTAGCTAACCACAGCTGCATAAATGTTTCCAATGCTTAACATAACTGTCGTCATTTTTTAACTGTTAGTTGATATCCCCATACCGACATAACTACATACATATGAGTGTGAGTGTGTGTGTGTATGTGTGTGTATGCTTCTATGCATAAGTATTAGTGTCCGTGTTAGTAATATCATATGGTGGTTAATGTTACTACTACAGCTGCTGCTGCTGTTGCTGTTGCTGCTGCCGACCTAGTCATGTATGCATGTAGCTGCTGTTCATTGTCGTCGTTACATGCATAGTCAATAGAGTAACAGCCTAACAGCCAGTCTAACTCTAATTCTGTTATTGTTTCGCTGCCTTCTTTTTTGTTGTTTTTCTTGGTTTCTTTAGCCAGTTGGGCTATTTGTTTTTGAATGAGTAACAACTGCATGAATGGAGTAGAGTGCAGCAGTTACTGTTTGTTGGTTGGTTGGTTGACTGGTTGGCCTGGCTGCTATTTAATACCCCAATGTTTGCAATGGGAAACACCTGCAAACGCACCTGTAAAACGCCGACGCTTTAATATACATTTCATTTCATTTCATTTCATACTTTTCAATTTTTTTTTATTTGTTTGTTTTTGTTGTGCTTCATGTAGTTTTTTGTTTTTGTAAACAATACATTATCATTACATTGTTGTTATTGTTATTGTTGTTGTTTTTGTTTAAGAGTAGTTTGTAGTTTTTGTTTGCTTGTAATATAATCACTTGTTTTATTATTGTGAACAGCAATGGCAACAGCAATAGCAACAGCAACAGCAACAATTCTTGCAAAACAAACATTTCTTTCGTTCGTTTACTTTATTTTTTTTCTTCTTTTCAACGTTTCATATTAAAATTTTTTTTAATTTTTTTTATTTGAATTTATTTTTCAATTTAATTTCATTTCAAATACTCGTACGTTTCCAATGAAAATCACTTGTACCCGCCTGATATCTGATGTGAATAATCGAAGAGAGAGAGAATAATAAAGACAAAAAAAAAGTACCGTTTAATTGCCCTTTACCGGATGCAAGTTTCTAAATTGTTTTAAAAGAATATTTAAAATAAAACAAGAAAACAACAAAAGTTTTCTTGGAAAGTTAAGCATTATTTTCTAGGAGGACTTCAGCTGCTCTGTCTTGCATATTGACGTAAGCACGTGATCTAAAAAAAAAAATTAAAAATCGAATAAAATTTACATCTTAATTGTCATGCCCATACATTGTTATTACAGAACTTGCCAAGTAGGCCCTGTAGCACTGGCCAACAGTTGTTTGTTTTATACTAAAATCGAATGCGATATATGAAACGTAGCCTACAATGAATTATTTGTCCGGCAAGCCTTTATTAATCACTATCTACGAAAAAATCGCCGTGGTTTAGTGGGTAGTGTGTTGGCTTATTAGACAAAAGGCCCGGGTTCGAATCCCAGGTCAGACATCAAAACGAAAAATATTTCTTCGGCGACTTCCTCTCAGCAGATTTCTAGCAAAGACTCTGAGAGTAAAAACTGTCATGAAAAGCTTCTCAAAAATCTGTCGTTCGGAGTCGATTTTAAGCTGTAGGCCCCGCCACTCATGTATAAAATTAACTCAAACAACATAAGTGGTGTGAGAAGGTAGGTCGTAATCCTGACTGAAGGGTTGTAATGGCCAATTATGTATGTATGTATCTACGAAAAATCGTACACAATTTTGGTCGCTACACTATCCCTAATGCAACCAGGAGCCGATATCTCTATGGAAATCCAAAGCCGCGAATGGATAAGGATTGCTCATATCCTAAGAAAGCTTCAAATTGATATTGCACGTCCAACTTTGAACTGATATCAGCAGTATAGTTGCAGTAGAGGCAGACAGTTTAATAAAGGGTCCGCCAAATAGCTTTTTTGTTAAAAATGCTTTAAAAAACAAAAAACTACTGAATATTTATTCAAAATTCTTTTTTTATTTGAAAGTACAATCCGTCCAGTTAATAATGGAAAATAATTTCATTCAAATGGCTGCCTCCGCTAGCCATGCAGTAGCCTACACGATCGTTGCAATTTTTAAGCACATTATCGAATGTGTGCAGCTGTATTTCACCAATGGCTTCACGAATATTGTCCTATAAAGCGGCAATTGTCTCTGGCTTGTCCGTGTAACACTTATATTTGCCGGCACCCTACAAATAATAGTTCAAAGGTGTCAAATCCCAGCTCTGCAGTGGCCAAACGACATCAGCTCTGCGGGTGATAAAACGATCTTTAGAAACAGGACTCAAAACATCGAGTGTAGCTTCGGCTGTGTGGCACGTAGCGCCATCCTATAGAAATCAAATGTTACCAATATCCTCCTCTTCAATTTTTGTGAACAAAAATTCTTTCCACATGCACCGATAACGATCGCCATTGACTGTAACGGCCATGCCTTGCTTATTTTCGAAGAGAAATGGTCCAATTATGCCTCTGGACCAAAAACCCGCACCAAAGAGTGACTCGTTTTGGGTGCATCGGCTTTGTGGCCCCAAGTGCCACAATTTTGCTTATTTACATACCCGCCAAGATCAAAATGAGTTTCATCTGAAAAGATGAGTTTTTTTTCCAAAATCGGTGTCTTGTGTAAGTCGATCGCAGGCTTATTTAGCGAAGCGAAAACGCATTGGATGGTCAATATTCATTCAGCGGAAGGATAAAACTAATTATCTGTCAAATCAGACATAAGCTAAGTGTCACCATTCACGAAATAAGCACTAGCTGAAAGAAAAAACATTAGATGGCGGAGCCGAAACGCTAAAAGCAGGCTATACGTGCAAACGTCAGGACTACGATCCTAGCTTTTGTTGGTCTGCGACAATGAGCAGGAATTTTATACCAAAACTAATACATCACATAATTCCATTGGATAGAAACACAAAACAAATTTTATAATGGCTTGTATCCAGGACAGACATCAAAACGAAAAATATTTCTTTGGTGACTTTCTCTCAGCAGATTTCTGGCAAAGACTCTGAGAGTAAAAATTGCCATGAAAAGCTTATCAAATAAACTGTCGTTCGGAGTCGACTTTAAACTGTAGGTCCCGCCACTCATGTATAAAATTAACGCACACAACATAAGTGGTGTGAGAAGCTAGGTCGTAATTCTGACTGAAGGGTTGTAATGGCCAGTTATATATGTATGTGTATCCAGGACTATAGAAAAAAGTTTGGCTACATTTAACGTAGAAATTGATTGCAGATTATAAACCCTACTTACTTATCTACTTACTTAATTGGTCGTTACAGTCCTTTAGTCAAGATTACGATCTAGTTTCTCAAACCACTTATGTTGTGTGCCGTAATTTCAAACATGAATGGCGGGGCTTACAGCTTAAAATCGACTCCGAACGATATATTTTTAAGAAACTTTTCATTGATAAAAATTATATTTTATATAGAACTGCATAATAATACTGTTGTCATTATGATTATATGTGTTAAAAATGATAACTAACGGTGCGAAATATTCGTACGGGTCATCTAGTGTTTTCATATTTTCAATTTAATATCTAACCTGGGTTTTGAACCATGGAGTAGACTACGGCGAGTTCTGGTAAGAACTTTGAGAGTAAATAAAATAAAATTGCCTTGAAAATGTTTCTCAAAAAAATCTGTCGTTCGGAGTCGGCTTAATACCAGATGTATAAAATTAACACCCACAACATAAGGGGGTATGAGAAGCTAGGTCTTAATCCTAACTAAAAAGTTGTAATGACACATTATGTATGTATGTGTGTACATATGTATCGTATTTAATTCATTCATCATAATTAAGTTCTTGAATGAAATGTAGTTTTAAAAATGCAATAAAAAACAATGTTGAAATCAACACTTTGGTTTGAAGTAATCGTCAAACTGACATTTTGCTTAACAACTTAACTTTGACAGCTGTAACGGAACATATTTTTTTCTTTCAAAACGTTTCATTTAAACTTTAGTTTCAATTATAAACGACAACGAATATGGCAAAAAAACAATACAAAACTAAGGGAAAAAAAATTGCTGAAACAATTGCTGGCATTAAGAGGTGTGGTAAAATATGTTTTCATATCAACTTTAATCAGAAATATGTTAACTTTAGCATTAAGCCACTCAATATGATCTATTGTCTTGGGTTGTTGTTTATTTTTTTTTGGTTTGTTTAAGCCATTGTTGCTAATAAAAAATTTTCATAAATTTTCAATGCAGATGGAATGAGTTCAACTTAAATTTCGAACTTTTGCAAGTTATTTTTGAGAAGTAGTTTTGAAAGGATCTTTACATGAAACGTAGCCACCAAAAAATTCATTTTCGTTTTGAAAGCCTTATTAATCACTGCCTAAGAAAAATCGTACACAACTTTTGCCCCCTTACAATGCCTAAGGCAACTTTATGGTTGACCTCAAATCAGGAGCCGATATGTATGGAAATCTAAAGCCGCAAATGGATAAGGATTGGTCATATCTTAAGAAAGCCCCAGATTGATATTGTACGTCTGACTTTGAACTGGAATCAGCAGGATAGTTGCAGAAGAGGCAGACTGCGTAATACTTGAAGACAACTGGCAGTCGCCGAAACGCTAAAAGCGTAAAGCGTACGAACGTCAGAACTACGGTGATATCCTCCATGAAACTCCAGTATGATATTACAAGTTTCGCAGGATAGTCTCAGCTATCCTGGTAATACTTGGTTTTGGTCAGGATTAGCACTGACATTATACAGGCAACTACACTGTTTGATGTGTTGAAATCCATGTTTTTAAGTAGTCTTTGAACAAAAATAAATAAAAACTGTAGTTGCAGTCTGTTATTCGTCCGTATTTGAAACGTATTAGGTTGATGCCTATAACTCATAATTCTAAGCCCTTTACATACATAATAGGCCATTACAACCCTTCAGTCAGGATTACGACCTAGCTTCTCACACCACTTAAGTTGTGTGCATTAATTTTATACATGAGTAGCGGGACCTACAGCTTAAAGTCGACTCCGAACGACAGATTTTTGAGAAGCTTTTCATGGCAATTTTATTTGCTCTCAGATTCTTTGCCAGAAATCTGCTGAGAGGAAATCGCCGAAAAAATATTTTTTCGTTTTGATGTCTGACCTGGGATTCGAACCCGGGCCTTTGGTCTAATAAGCCAACACACTAGCTACTAGACTACGGCGACTTCTAAGCCCTTTACTCAATTCAAATCCTTTCGATTTTATCTTTTCTTAAGCTGGGCTTTTAATTTCGCATAGAAGTCGCCATAGTCTACCGAGTGTCGGCTTATTAGACATGAGGCCACGGTACAAACCCCAGGTCAGACGTTAAAACGAATATATAAAAATATTTCTTCACCAACTTTCCTCTCATCATATTTCTGGCAAAAAACGCTGAGAGCAAATAAAATTGCCATGAAAAGTTTCTCAAAAATATGCCGCTCGGAGTTGATTTTAAGCTGTAGGTCCCGCTACTCGTGTATAAAATTAACGCACCCTACATAAGTGGTGTGAGAAGCTAGGTCAGTAATCCTGACTGAAGGATTTTAATAACCAATTACACGGTGCGACTATGAAAATACACCCAAGTAACTACATAGTCCAAGCTTTTCAGTTAGTTAAGTAGAACTCAGAAATACCTTTTTTATATTTCTCGAACCGTCCAAACTTGTTTTATTTGACAAAAACAGTTTTTTTTTTTATCGATTTTACGTACAAAATTCTGGTTTACTCAAATATTTCTGACCCGATTTCCCAAATTTATATCTTATTAGAAAGGGGAGGTATGGATCTTTTAAACGTTATACATTTATCCATTATTTGACTTAATATTCTATAAGATTTGATAAGGTAAACTTGAAAAATTCGAATTTTTTTCATATCTTTCAAGTTTTTCCATTCATAAAAGCAAGCTTTAATAAAAAATATGGGGTGATGGATAATATTCTTAAAGTCTGTTCTCTTGTGATTGAGATTGAGTCATAATTTGATCAAATCGAATAAACATTGCCGGAGTTATTATTTGAAGAGTCTAACAGTCGAGTGATATATTTTTTTATATGTCATCTCATCAAATGAACTTTTAATCCAAAGATTTTCAGAATTTTTGATGGATCTTGATTGGTTATCACAAAATGTGTTAATTTCACGTTTGCACGACTTCCAAAAGTCTGCTAATATTTGTGTTTCTTGCAAATATTATTATTTCTGTTTGCGCAAAACATTGATCAACATCTAATGGTCGCTCAAACTTGAAATTGACAATCAAGATCCATCAAAAATTCTGAAAATTTTTGAACCGAAAGTTCATTTGATAAGATCACATATATAAAAAATATAACTCGACTGTTACACTCTTTAAATAATAACTACGGTAATTTCTGTCCGATTTGATCAAACAAAGTGTCAATCTCTTCGCAAGATAATGCACTTTCAGAATGTTGTCACTTATTTCATATTTTTTAAGTAAAGTTTGCTACTCTGAACGGACAAACTTAAAAAAATATGAAAAAATGAAAAAAATTGGCGTTTGCCAAGTTTACCTCATCAAATCTCATAAAATATTAAGTCAAATAATAGATATATGTATACCGTTTTAAAGGTCCATCTCTACCCTTTCCAACAAGATTTAAATTTTGGAAATCGGGTGAGAAATGTATGAGTAATCCAGAAATTCGTTCGTAAAGTAAAAAAAAACCGTTTTTGTCAAATAAAACAAGTTTGAAGGGTGTTAGCCGTGTTATGTATCTACTTGCCAGAAATCTGTCGAGAATATTAAACTACGATAATTAAGTAAATTCTGAAATTTTTATTGAAAAAAATCTCCTAAAAATCCTTTCCTTTTCTGATAATTTTTTCTTCTTTACGGCCTCTCTGTTTCAACTTTTGTTTACTAGGCTGCCAAATT
The DNA here is from genome assembly GCA_014635995.1 of Sarcophaga peregrina. Classification (NCBI taxonomy): domain Eukaryota; kingdom Metazoa; phylum Arthropoda; class Insecta; order Diptera; family Sarcophagidae; genus Sarcophaga; species Sarcophaga peregrina. The sequence goes on along the minus strand of CM025792.1, from coordinate 92,073,199 downwards.
TTATTCCCACATTTATAACAATTTGCCAAAACAATAACCAAAAAAATAAAAAACAAAAAACAATGAATTGTTTTATAACAATAGCATTTAACAATAATACTCGAACAACAACAACAACAACCCAACAAATAGGGAAAGATTCATAAAAAAAAGCGAATCTCTTGAAATTTTCAAGGAATTCCACTTGAGAGCAAAACAATTGCCATCAAAGAAAAAAACACGAACATAAACGGACTGAAGCTGTGCAATAGCAATGCAGGGAACCCGCACCACAGAAACCAATAAATACGGACAATATTTATTGAAAGAAGAATTAATAAAAACGAAAAGGAAAGGAAATGTGCCTTTAAGTTACATTATATGGCCTTAACAAGTAACAGAGATGGCCCAGTGAGTCTGTTAAGGGCAAGGAATATCTTGTTTATGTTCGTATGGAAAGGAAAAATATTTTAACTCGAATCGTTTAAATAGTGTTCTAAGCAAATGTAAGGTAAGTAAACATATTTGAAAAGGATAAAAGAAGATAGAAATACTACAAGTGAGGTGACAGCGAATCAAAGTATTTGCATCAAACTTATACTCAAAAACAGTTGTAGATGGATAAGATAAAACAAAAAATAGCAAGGGCAGTTTTTGTAGCTACTGTTTATGATAATTGCTGTATGCTTGAAGGCTCATGGCACGTAAATTTGTTTGAAAGTTGAGCGTTATATTGAGGTCGCCGTGGTCTAGTAGGTAGTGTGTTGGCTTATTAGACGAAAGACCCGAGTTTGAATCCCAGGTCAGACATCAAAACGAAAATTTGAAAATAATTTTTCGGTGACTTCCTCTCAGCAGATTTCTGGCAAAAACTCTGAGAGTAAAAAATTGCCATGGAATGCTTCTCAAAAAATGTGTCGTTCGGAGTCGACTTTAAACTGTAGGTCCCGCCACTCATGTATAAAATTAACGCACACAACATAAATGGTGTGAGAAGCTAGGACGTAGTACAATGGGTCAATTCGACCACCGACTACTGTACTTGTCAGAATTGGCAAGTACACGCCCTCTAACCTAACCTATCCTGCTAATACTTGGTACCAACTGGTAGACGCAAAAGAGCTAAAAGAAAACATCAAAACTATGCTCCAAAATAGTGGTAGACAGGTAGGTGTAGAAAACACTACAAACAGTTTTTTCAGCATCTCTTCTTGATAATGTCCGTATGCTTGAAGGCTTGTGGTACATAAATTTGTGAAATAAATCATCGCATGGCGATGGCTTAGGAACTGTTGAAAGATGTCAATTGATTGCCACATTTTTAAAAGAGTCCAAAATAATAAATGCAATCCAATGTTTCGTTTTTCAGCAACCTTCATAAATAAATTCTTCAAAACAACAGCACTAAAGGCGATCGATGTTCCACCACTTACGTACAGTTCACACCCAAGCACTTCCGGCTCGAAGGACCAAATAATCGATGTCTGTAGACGAGATGTATTCAATTTTTATGTTGTATACATGGAGGTGGCGTATATGTATAGTAAAGAGTTCAGATAAACTAAACTGTGACTTTTTTAAGTTGCGGTAATCAAGTTGACTTATATGAGGTGAGGCCACGGTTCAAATCCCCGGTCAGACATCTCCAGCAAAACGAAATAAGAACAAATATTTCTTCGGCGACTGCTTCTCAGCAGATTTCTAGCAAAAGCTCTGGGAAGTAAATGAAATTGCCATCAAAAAGTTTCTCAAAAACTGTAGTTCGGTGTCATCATTAAATTGTTAATCTCGCCGCTCTGGTACAAAATTATCATACGCAACATAATCCTAACTGCAGGGCTGTAATGATCAACTGTGTTATGTCTGCATTATATTTCTAATGTATTTTTCTTATTAATTGAGTAGAACCACTGTTCATCAAAAGTGCAGAGCTTTCCTCAGGGAAAAACTGATCCAAATGTGTTTTGCAGCGCTCTGCGAGTATATAAGGCTTTGCAGAGATCGATAGAAACGATCATAGAACGAGCTGTATGGCAAATGCAGCAAAGCATTCCAGCCCAGTGCTATCAACTTCTGTTCTGTCAATGAGACAATAAAGAAAAAAGCAAGAAATATGTGTGTTATAATGTACAATTTTATTCTAATTCCATCAGGCGATGGCAAGCAGTTCACGCACTTTAGTTCAAACTGCGGGCAACTGTCAATTGTCAATACCGCCCGCAAAAGGCCAAGTTTGTTGAAAGATCAACAAATGTGTTTCACCACCACAACTATACATACATACATAATTGGCCATTACAACCCTTTAGTCAGGATTACGACCTAGCTTCTCACACCACTTATGTTGTGTGCGTTAATTTTATGCATGAGTGGTGGGACCTACAGTTTAAAGTCGACTCCGAAAGACAGATTTTTGAGAAGCTTTTCATGGCAATTTTTGCTCTCACAGTCTTTGTCAGAAATCTGCTGAGAGGAAGTCGCCGAAGAAAGATTTTTCGTTTTGATGTCTGACCTGGGATTCGACCCCGGGCCTTTTGTCTAATAAGCCAACACAAGCGACTTCAAGCACAACTATACTATACTCTTATCTATCTTTCAGTTAGGGTTATGACCTAGCTTCACACGCCACTTATGTTGTGTGTGTTTATTTCATACATGAGTGGTAGCGTCTACAATTTAAAATCGGCCTACGAACAATAGATTTTTGAGATACTTTTCATGGCAATTTGGAGTTTTTGCCAGAAATCTGCTGAGAGAAAGGCGCCAATGAAATGTTTGTCTCTAATTTCGTTTTGGTGAAGATGTGCACGTCTAATTAGCTAATACACTATCTACTAGACTATGGCGACTCTTATCTAAAGCTTACATTTTTAATTTGATTTTATTTGATTACAAAAACAGAATCTTTATTTATAAAGGCGTGTTATAAAATCAGCGAAATTATCTTTAAAGAGATTATTTTTCATCAGACCCCTAAATATACAGTTTAATAGAAAAGTCTACATACACCTCTATGGGTTATGGCGTTGTTTAAGGCAGTTACAATTAAAAATGTTTGAAGACAAAAACGAATATAAAATCTAGAAATTATTAGAAAAATACAATAAAAAAAAAATTAAAGGGAAAAAGTTTACATACAACGGTGTATGTAGACATTTTTCTCTGACTGTATTTCACTTTAAAATGTAACCCCGAACAGGTATTTCAATTAAATAGAAATCTATTATGTTTTACCTAAATTTTGTTTCACAGTCACCTGCATCGTTTACTCACTCTATTTTCTAGTCACGTACTCATCTTTATTCACATACTTATTCATACTTCTCTTCTCTTCTTTGTTTTATTTTATTTAAAAACAATTGCATTTAAGGAACACAACAATAGAGTGCGAACTACCAAATCCTTAAAAAGATGTACAAAATCATTAACAAATATTCATCAAACAATAAACACAAAAAAAATAATTCCGATTAAATAGAAAACAAAATACAAAAAGAAATTCATTGACGAAAAACCTGACCTCCCATATGTACGTTAAGGCATGAGAATTAATGAAAATATTGTCTGGTATTGTCTAAGGAAGGAGAGAATTTTTTTAAAGGAAAAAATTTATTTTCAAAAACAACGTTAAGGTAAGAAAAAGGATACGTACGTACGAGTATTTTCTTTAAGGCGCTTTGCTTTTTTGATGTTTTTATGTTTCTAGGAATTGGACAAGTTAACCGAAAATGAAAAAGGCTGAGATTTTGTGCATAAAGAAGATATTTCTTGTCGTTTTTATTCCTATTTTTTTATTTTGTTTTGGTTTTTCCTGAAAGAAATATTTTTTTTAAACATTCATGTTCCGAAACAATGTCAATGGCTTAACATTCCATCATATACAGTATAAACAGCCAGTATAAGAGACAAAAACAACAGCAACAAAATATAAAAGATTTTTAAAACAAAAAAATTAAAAAAATATTGAAGAAAAAAAGCATTTCCTTTCAGGTGTTCATTGGTGTGGTTGTGTCGATAAAACACATCATATTGTCGTCATCATCGTCATCAACATCAACAACATCGCCATCGACATCGCCATCATCCAAATACTCATACTCATACACATACTGCTGCTGCTGTTGCTGCTGTTGATAATAATAATGATGGCTGGCTGGCTGAGGTTTTTTTTTTACTGTTCCTTGGCTGTGGGTCTCTTCTTCTTCTTCTTATTGTTGTTGATGTTGTTGTTGGTGGTATTATGGTATGGTGTTGCTGCGGTTCTTCTTTTAATTTTTTTCCGTTTTTATTTTTGCTTTAGTTTGTTTTTGTTGTTGTTGTTATTGTTATTAAAAAAGAAAAGTAAGAAGAAGAAGAAAACCGAATCATTTCATTTCATTTTTTATAAAAGATATGCTCGTATAAAAAACAGCAACAAAGAAACAACAACAACAACAACAAATGCATGTTAAAGTAGGTGCAGCTGAGCCGATTAAAGCAACATTTTTCATCGTGTTTCCATATACAAAAGACGTCACATACTTGTGCTATACAAACATGAATGCAACAACCGTAGATTTTCTAAAAAAAAAAGTATTTAAAACAGAAGAAGAAAAAAAGTGTTTCAATCAGAAACAAAAGAAAAACGTTTTACAATGTAAATCTTTAACAGCGGTAAACAACCTTTTAATCAGAAGTAATTATTGAGTAGGCCTTACTTGATTTTTTTATTATAAAAATCCTTTAGTCAGGATTAGAACCTAGCTTAGCACACCATCCATGTTCATGAGTGGTGGAGCCTACAGATTTTAAGTAGCTTCTCATGACAATTTTATTTTACTTTCACAGCTTATGGCCAAAGACTGCTAAGAGAAAGTCGCCGTTATGTTCGAGATATCTTAGCTAGGTTTTGAACCACCGGCTTGTATCTAATAAGCTAACACACTGCCTACTACACTATGGCGACTTCAAACAATACAATTTAGTTTCTCTCTCTTTTCTGATAGTCAGGCTGGGATAAGATCTCTATCGGGTTTTGTGAATAACTCTAGAATCGTTAGGAAATGTCGCCGCTGTCTCGGCCTTCTTTCTGGGAGCTTCACCAGTGTCTCATTGGTGTGGGTACCCGGGTAAAGTGACATTCCGGGAAATTGTAGGGCCGACGAGCTCGCCAGAGCTGGTGAGTTTTTTTCGGCATACTCTTCTATTGAATTGGGCATGCCACTTGCCTCGGTCAAGTTGGATATTGCTTGGAAATTCCTTCGGGATGTCAACGTATCCTGGGTCAATGAGGAGTCCTGCTATACCGCTAGACTCACATGTCCCTTGATGGATAGAAGGCGTACCAATTCTTGGTCTTGGTCGTGATGTCATCTCGACAGCGGCGGTGCTTACAAGTCATTTGGTCATGGGTAGCCAATGAGAGAGAATGACACGACTTCTGCCGTGAATACAGATCCGCTGAGGAAGAGGAGACTGTTATCCATTTTCTTTCTCAGTGCCTGTCTATTGCTAGGTGTAGATTTAAGTTATTTGGCTCCTAATTTCTTGTCAGCTTTAAAGAGCTATCATCTGTTGATATCACGGATATAGCTTCGTTTATCAAGCTTTCTGAGCGGTTTTCCAGTGTGCGGTAGTCGTGGTTAGTAGTGCAGCCCTTATGCTGACCAGCTTCTTCCTTTTCCTCTGATTTTGGTGGAACTTGGTCAATATAGGGGCCGCTATGCATGCTCAAGTGAGCTTTAGGATATCAAAGCTACCATTCCGATCTAACCTAACCTAGTTTCTCTCTAAATCGTTTATCTGTACGTCTACACACGTTGAGCATTTTTTGGTCCTTCGAGCCGAAAGTTCGACAGTGGATTGTAAGTAAGAAACGTAAGTGGTGGAACCTTGGGCATCATTAATGCTGGCGTTTTGAAGAATTTACTTGTGAAGATTGTTGGAAAAACAACACATTTGATCGGATTTAATACTTTGGACTTTTCTTGGAATGGGTCAATCAACTGACATCTGTCAATAGTCCCTAAGCGGTCATCATGTGATGATAGGTTAGGTTAGGTTAGGTTAGAGGACGTGTACTTGGCAATTCTGACAAGTACAGTACCCGGTGGTCGAATTAACCCATTGTACAACGCCCTAGCTTCCCACACCACTTATGTTGTGTGCGTTAAATTTATACGTGAGAAGCATTTCATGGCAATTTTTACTCTCAGAGTTTTTGCCAGAAATCTGCTGAGAGGAAGTCGCTGAAAAAGTATTTTCGTTTTGATGTCTGACCTGGGATTCGAACTCGGGCCTTTCATCTAATAAGCGAACACACTACCTACTACACCACGGTGACTTCTATTATGTGATGTATCATTTACTCATGCGGACATTATCAGCAACTGTTGTGAAATCGCCGTGGTCTAGTGGGTAGTGTGTTGGCTTATTAGACAAAAGGCCCGGGTTCGAATCCCAGGTCAGACATCAAAACGAAAAATATTTCTTCGGCGATTTCCTCTCAGCAGATTTCTGGCAAAGACTCTGAGAGTAAAAATTGCCATGAAAAGCTTCTCAAAAATCTATTGTTCGGAGTCGACTTTAAACTGTAGGTCCTGCCACTCATGTATAAAATTAACGCACACAACATAAGTGGTGTGAGAAGCTAGGTCGTAATCCTGACTGAGGGGTTGTAATGGCCAATTATGTATGTATGTATGTTGTGAAGCATAGGTTTGATGCAAATACTTTGATTCATTTTACAAAAATCGTTTTTACATCACATCTTCATCCTCCCAATGGCGCCTTCAATTTGAATTCTGTTATTAGGAATTATAAATCTAATAGCGCTCCACAGGTTGGCTATTTCTGTGTTCAACTGCGTTTTTATTGAGATATTTTTTTTGTTTCCCAAGTTTTCTTTTTTCACTTCAAAAAAAAAACCTTTTTTGTTGACAAAAATTAAAGGCATTTCATTACGTAGAGTGGTGTCAATTGGGAAACGCACCTTAAGCAGCTGTTAATATTTTTTTCTTTCTGTTTTACATTACAAGGCCTATTTTGTTATGATTTTATTTCTTCTTCGTTTAAGTTTATAATTTATTTGTTATTGTTTAGCTTTCTTCATTCAAATAAGACTGAACGGAAGCATTTTACCACGAAAGACAGTTTTTGTTTAAAACGGAGGTTGACTTCCGTCTTAAGCGGAATTTGTTAAAGTCATTACGTAGGTAGTATACCCTTTTACTTTAAAAATTTTGTTGTATTTTCCAACTTAAATTTAAAAGTTCTTATGAAAGATGCATTTAATGTTTGGATTTCATAAGCTGGGAGGTCTATTGCTATTGTCTACAGAATGGACCTTAAATAGAGAGATTAAAGATCAAAAATAGAGAATGTCGTCTGTGTTATAAATTTAAAAATATGAAATTCATATTAATCTATGGAAATTCTAATATAAAGGCAGCACTTTAAAAGAAAGCTTTGTTTCAGCGTGGATTTTTCAGATAAATTTTTACAATATTCCCGGAAATATAATGGGGTACTGAAATCTTGCTGTAGATGTTCACATTGTTCTGTTCATTGTTCATTTTTATTTAGCAAACGCTTTTAAAGTCGCCGTGGTCTAGTAGGTAGTGTGTTGGCTTATTAGACGAAAGGCCCGGGTTCGTATCCCAGGTCAGACATCAAAACGAAAAATATTTCTTCGGCGACTTCCTCTCAGCAGATTTCTGGCAAAGATTCTGAGAGTAAAAATTGCCATTAAAAGCTTCTCAAAAATCTGTCGTTCGGAGTCGACTTTAAACTGTAGGTCCCGCCATTCATGTATGAAATTAACGCACACAACATAAGTGGTATGAGAAGCTAGGTCGTAATCCTGACTGAAGGAAAGGGTTGTAATGGCCAGTTATGTATGTTTACAAGAGAAACACTGTAGTCTACTTGATATTGTGTTGGCTTATTAGACGTAAGGCCTCGGTCAGACATTTAAACGAAAATATGAAAAAAATAATTCTGCGGCAACATCCTCTCAGCAGGTTTCTATAAAAAAATCTGGAAGTAAAAAAAAAGATCGCTCCAGGGCTAAAGTTAACGCACAAATGTGGATGGTGTGAGAAGCTAGGTTGTAATCTTGGCTAAAGGGTATTAATAGCTGAAAGCTAAATTAGTTGGTATACAAATAAAAAGTCGTGAAAAATTCTAGAAAGTGAACATTACGTATCAAAAGTTTAAAAACTAAAATTTAATTTAACTGCTCATTAAGGAACCTTTGCTGCTCCAGACGTAGGCTTTTGTAAAGGATCGAACGCTTTTTTTTATAGCTTTACGAGCTAAAGTTTGGAAAATCTTCGAAAGACATTGGTAGCCTGGCCTGCCAATGTGCACGATTCGCCGCAAGACTTACTCTCGGCTTGCTAAACGTACTAAAACCAACCTAGTTTGTCACACTTCCATTTAGTCGCACCCCCCCGGGACCAAAAACAAGTAGTACATCGGGGGAGGTAAAGCTTTAGCGGGTGCTACTATCCATTTCTGCTGTTCTTGCTTTCGCGAAGAAACATACTACATAACATACATACTTGGTCATTAGAACCCATCAGTCAGGATTATTAACCTAGTTTCTCACACCACTTATGTTGTGTGTGTTAATTTTATACATGAGTAGCGGGACCTACAGTTTAAAATCGACTCCGAACGACAGATTTTATGAGAAACTTTTCATGGCAATTTTATTTACTCTCAGAATTTTTGCCAGAAGTCTGCTGAAAGGAAATTGCCACAGAAATACTTTTTTTGTATTTTGTTTTGATATCTGGCCTGGGACTCGAACCCTGGCTTTTACGTCTAATAAGCCAACGACTACGGCGACTCCATGCCATGCCATACATTTTAATGCAGTTTTAACCACATCCAGCTTAGCTGCTATAAGCTTTATGGCTCTACTTTATATTCCTGGGGTTTTGAACCCTGGGCTCGAACATACTACGTTCCAGTTTTCGCATGATGTTGGCATCAGGTTAACTACGTTATCGGGGGCCACCTGTGATCCAATCGTCCTCTCCAGTAAATTTCGTTAATATTCATAGCGGGGCAGGATAGAACGCTTAATCGAGGAACATTACGTTTTTGTTTTACATATCACCAGCTCGTCAAAGATCCTTTACTGGTCCAAACAAATAGTTGGCTTTTCTAAAGATCGCATTTATCCTGAAATCTAGCGTTTTTGTTTTACTTACCATCTGTACTTAGTGTTTATCTCCTATTCAAGCAACAAGTTTTGTTGGGGTACTAGAAAAATTGGTTAAGGCAGGGGTAAAGGTAAAGTCGCCAATAGTGGTTTCAAGTGGGGTTTCAAAGGGGTTTCAAATGGCTTTCTGCATTGAAAACCTCAAAACCTCCAACACCCGGATGAGGGCACATCGTAAATATTACGCTAGTGGAAGACCAAACATGCTTAAATCTTATAAAAATTTACGCCTAAGGACTCTCCATTTGGAGAATATCTTAGGCTCTCGCTACCCAATAATTTACTCGATGCCATTTACTCTTTCCAAGTTTTCTAAAATTTGTCATGTCATGTCATATGAATTGTGTGATCGTCTAAATCCACCTTAAGAGACATTGTAAACTAAACATTGAGGAGGAGGAGGCTTTTTTTATTTCTTGTGACCACTATGAAGTCATTACAAAGTACAAAATTTATTACAACGACCTGAAATTAGGCTTCCTTATTGAGAAATCTGAAAATACCACACTCCTCCTCCCGTTTAAAATCCTTTTACTAATCTTTCTGGAGGATTATTTCCAATACAATGATTTCTAAATTACTTTTACCTAC